>LR994574.1:6246120-6870732 GCA_905187475.1 Syritta pipiens | reverse complement strand
CACTTTTAAAAGAAGAGTTTCGAAGAAATTTAGTTTTTTTTCTAGCTTTTTTTCTGAAATTGTACAGATTTGTGAGATTTTTCGACAGCTGTTAACGTTTGTTCAATGGTTCTCTTAAGAAAAAAACAGAGAAAGATTGTAGAGAACCCGAGACTCTCTGCCCATTCTTTCTGTTAGTTGAAAAATTCATCGAACTTGGTATCACTGTTCAGTATTTTGCCGCACAAGTGTGTTAAGCTTTACGTTTTTTTTTAGGATTCTTTGAAGAAAATAACTGATAAAGATTGTAGAGTACCCAAGACTCTCTGCCCATACTTTCTGTTAGTTGAAAAATTCATCGAACTTGGTATCACTGTTCAGTATTTTGCCGCACAAGTGTGTTAAGCTTTACGTGTTTTTTTGGATTCTTTGAAGAAAATAACTGAGAAAGATTGTAGAGTATCCAAGACTCTCTGCCCTTACTTTCTGTTAGTTGAAAAATTCATCAAATTTGGTATCACTGTTCAGTATTTTGCAGCACAAGTGTGTTAAGCTTTACGTTTTTTTTTAGGATTCTTTGAAGAAAATAACTGAGAAAGATTGTAGAGTACCCAAGACTCTCTGCCCTTACTTTCTGTGAGTTTAAAAATTTATTAAATTTGGTATCACTGTTCAATATTTTGGCGCACAAATGTGTTAAGCTTCACAAATTTCTTAAAATCATGAAATTTCTAATAAGCTGTTATCAAATTCGAATGAAAATAGAAAAAATGTTGTGCTTATTTTTGGATATTCTACAAAATTTATCAACATTTGTTGATTTAGTCCAAAGTCTCTCGATGGTAGTGCTGTCAAACTACAAAAGATGCCTAACATGCTTTTATTTTTGTTTTGCTTTTGTCGAACTCTAAACAAAAGGGTTTTACTGCATTTTCTAAGCATCAAGATATATTAAGACATTTTTTGTCGCAATTCAAAATTTTTCTTCTGACAAGTGCTACCAAACTTTGCCGTCTACTCTGCATTGTTAAGCTACTGTTGGGTTGATAACAACCTACAAAATAAACAATTTCCTATTTCTAACCAACTTAAAAGAAGAAAAAGTTGCCTGCATATGTGGCGCCGCCGAAAGACGAACAGAAAAGTTAGACAAATGATACCAAACCAACTGTTATCGGCTTAGCCATTTATTCTGCATCGTTCAGCTTCTATTGTGCTGATACCAAATTAGAAAAATTTTGAATTACAGAAAATTCAAAATTGTTGGTTTCATTTTGGTTTCATATTTTGCAACAATCAATGAAATTAAAACACAAATTCTGAAGTTTAAAGTATAAGTGCTGCCAGACTTCATAGGTCATTTTGAATGGTCACATTTGTATTCTGCTTGTACCTGATTAGATTCAAACTAGAGAAGATTTAATTTCTTTTGAAACAATTCACCAAAAATTGCAAATATTTAGCCCTACATTTTCCAACAATCGGTGAAATTAAAAAAATATTCTAATTTTTAAAGTATTAGTGCTTCCAGACTTCATTGGTCGGTTTGAATAGTCACATTTGTGTTATGCTTGTACCTGATTAGATTCAAACTAGAGAAGATTCAAGTTCCTTTCAAACAATTCACATAAACTACACGAATTATAAGAAAAATCGTGGACGAGTGCTGCCAGACTTCACCGTTTGCTCTAAATGGTTGAACTTCTCTAAAGTCGACTTTACTTTTTACCAAACGACAATATTTAACAAGATTTCTAGAACTTCAAAATATTATGTTGTCAAATATCTCCCTTCCGCCTTTTTGTCTTTTGAATTTTCCGGCTATGTCCAAAGCGGAAGATATTTGACAACATAATATTAGTGGTGCCAAGCTTCGCAGGTTGTTTTAAATGCTTTTGTGTCAGATTAATGTTCAATTGACATTAAAATTTCCAGCAATTTAAATAAAAAAAAGTCCAGTAAGAAATTTCCAAAAAATTCGCGCGGCAACCAACGCCAAGCAATGCCTCTCATCTAAATATGACGCCTCTTATAGGAGACAGAAAAAGCTGTAAGTCTTGGACATCAATCGCTTCGTAATTTGCAGTTTTTTTTTCCTCCATCTCCACCTCGGTGATCATCCAAACAACTCAATTCAACTCCATTAACCAACAAATTACCTTTTCTTTTTTCCAAAATCCAATACGTCACCCTTACCGAAGATAAATTAAATGAAAAGCCACAAAACGAAAAAAAAAACAATCAAATCGAATTAAACTATCATTAGATTGTCTGCTGTTGAAGTTACACGATCAACACGCTGATCGACAAAGAATGACAATGTGAAGAGACAATTAAGTGAATAGACACACAGAGAGAGAAAAACAGAGAAAGATTGGCGCAAGTCGGTGCCAACTCCTTTGAAGTCTTAACAAAGTGTACGGATAGATAAAGCGCTGGCCCGCTCCAGCCCCGTCGATAATCTTAAGAACCTTTAAATTGAAAATAATTAGATAGGGAGTGCTAATGCACGGGGAATTATGCAACTTAATTACATTAAAGCAAAGGTTCGAGGGAAATTATTCTTAGATTAGGATTTTTTTTCCGATGGCTGATGGAGACGGTCATTGGGTCTTTGGAGGGGTTGGAGAGAGAGATAAGGTTTAGGTATGAAGTCGAACCAGTTCAGATATCGCGTGGAAGATCGGCTACCAGTGATAGAATTTGTTCCATTAGCAAGTTATCTACCATCGACAATCGAAACGCTCAGCATTTCAAATGAGGTTTACGACCTCCTCTCGAGATCAAACGGATTGGAAAATATTTTTATTTCGATTAGCACTGCTCGAGTCTTGAGCACCGTATCAGATCCCAAGTGACAGGTTTCCTCTGCAGCGACTGAATTCCACACACGACTTCCCTGAACTCAGGGTTCAGTTCCATTTTCTATCGAATTGATCTTGAGAACGAGAACAGGCACACATGTGTGTGATTTTTTTTTTTTTTTTTTGCAGCACTCCTTTGGAATTTAGCTCGGGTCTGCGCAGTAACCGAATGCCATGCATGACCCATGGCCTAAAAGTGTTGACAGGCTATTAATAAACAAAAGAAGATGCGAGGCATCCATCATCCAGCGTTTCAAAGGAATGACACGCTGTCGTATGAACTTGTTGACCTCACACTTGTACTCTTAATAAGGAGTGTAAGCACTTTAACGTATGTCACGATCTTTTTTGTGATGACAGTAAATCATTTTGGGTTTTTTTTTTTGTAAATTTTCAACGCTGCTCTCATGCGAAAGACCAAATATGGAAGTCGAGTCTACGCGGAACGGATGACGGAAAGGCATTTTAATGACTTGGAAGCTAGAAAAAAGTGTTCGCTTTTGAAATGAGATAGTTGTGCAATGTACGCAGGTGTTCGAGCATTATTTTCTGGCGTTACGCAATAATTAAGGAGAGTTATGAGGTTCTGGAGATCGGCGAAATATTGGTAGCCTGACTATCTTTTAAAAACAAATTTCTGTCATAAAAAGAAAATATGCGAGACTAATTAATGGCGAGATGGTCTGCGATCGTTTCGCGAAAGAAATCAAAAAAGAGAATGAATGTGTTTGGAAATTGTTTGCGATCGTTTTGGGAAAAGTTTTGGCTTTCGAAGCTTCGAAAAAATCATAGCTAGAGCACTTACGATCGTTATGGAAATTCAGGGGCAGAAAAATAGTCGTAGCAAGATCATCTGCGATCGTTTCGAAAAAAACAAATCTATCCGAGAAAAGGGAAAATATTCCCAGAGGTCGTCTGTGATCTCCGCTTTTTTTTTTTTTTTTTTTTTTAAAAAGTAGAAGTTTAGCCGAGAAAAGGAAAAAAATTATTGCACGATCGCCTACGATCGTTTTTTGAATTTCTTCAAACTCGTGAAGAGAAAGAAAAAATTGGTAGTGTGATGACCTGTGATCGCTTTAAGGGAGAAAATTTGTGGTTAGAAGATCACTTACGATCGTTTTGGACATAAAATAGAAGAAAATCATATGAAGCGAGATCATTTGCGATCATTTAAAGAATGTTTTTCACTCGTAAAGAAAAACAAAATTAAGCTAGATTTTCTGTAATCAAAAAAATTTTGAGCTAGATTTTCTGTTATCACAAAAATTTGAGCTAGATCTTCTGTTACCAAAAAAATTTGAGCTGGATCTTCTGTTACCAAAAAAAAAATTGAGCCAGATCTTCTGTTACCAAAAAAAAAATTGAGCCAGATCTTCTGTTACCAAAAAAATGTGAGCTAGATCTTCTGTTACCAAAAAAATTTTGGCAAGATCATCTGTAATTTTTTTAAGATCAAGATCATTTGCAATCGTTTCTTCAAGAAAGAAAGAAATGTGTTGGGAGAACGTCTGCGAATGATTTGAGAGAAAAGTTTAGTTGAGAGCAAAGAAAAAAGTGGTTGTAAGATCGTTCACGATCGTTTTGAAATAATCGTTGACTATTAGAGCTTGGAGAGCAAAATTGTAGCAAAATCGCTTACGATCGTTATGGAAATTCAGAAGTAAAAAAAATGTCAAAGTAAAAAGTAGGAAAAAATTGAGAAAACATATCGTATGAAGAGCGTTTTTATAAAAAGTTAGTTGGTTAAAAATGAACCTTAGACGGGCCTAAATTTGTGATCATTTTAAGAAAAAATCTCAATTGAGAAAAAAATGTTTGAAAAATCATTGGCGATCAGCTTGGTCTTGAAAACAATTTTGAGTAAAGATCGTCAGCAATTTGTCGTGAATTTTCTGCCACCCGAATTGCCTGCGATCACTTAGAGAAAAAATTGTCCCCGATCAAAGTTTTGCTGAATATTACTGAACAGAAAGCTTGGCCAATGTCTCAGAACTTCCTGTTTCTCGGCCCCGAGGTCATTGCAATGTCTGCTTGCACCAATTCGCCCGTGATTTAGTACCACTGTGGCCTCAAAGAACTTGTTCAACGCTAAAATATTCCCCTATCATTAGAGTACCTGTGAAACTTGTTATCCTAAGTACTACTCCAGTCTCTGACGAGTTGTTTTTTTTTTTTTTTTCCTGTAACACTCTGTGACACCACTCGACAATGTTGCAAGTGGGTGGGCCACAGGTTAAAGAGCAGTTTCATTTTTGTTTTTTTTTTGCCTTCTTAATGTATTCAAATCATTAAGTTGAATTACAGTTCTAATAACCCATATTAGTGTGTGGCAAAGCACTTAAATTTGAAAATCTATTCCACCTCCTCCTCGGCCAAATAAGGATCTACCACTGCGCCACAGTTTCTGCCGTTTTTAGAAAGACCACAAGACCACTGTTCGTGCCCACACCATAAAACGACAAGCATTTCATTTCACCACGAATATTTAGAGCCAAATTAATTATATGTATCTGTATCCATTCTAAGCAAACAATGCCCTGGCTACTAAATGTCAACCTTTCGAATAAAAAAACCAAAAAAAAAAGAAAAACGCACACACACCTCTCAATTCAAGTCTCCAAAATTGGTAATGCGCCTTTCATCGCGAAATCAAACGCCATTCGAACGCCATTTGAACGCCATTTGAACGCCATTCGAACAAACGGCACGAGAACAAAAAAACAGAAAAAAATAGAGAAAAAAAACAAGCCAAGAGTTAAATAACTGACTTTTATTAAGTTGCAGATACAAATTTGTATCTGGTTTCAGTTGCTTGTCGTGTAGTTTTTTTTTTTTTCATTTTGATTCTGTGTCACATTAAGTGAGTTCTGTCGCTTGATTAAAATATAAAGTCCCCAAACAAATGGTCAGACGATAATTCCCGTTCACTTTGTATCTTTTTTTTTTCTGTTCTATTTTTTTTGTGAGTGAAGTGAAACCAAGTGCGGACACAAACAATCTGTATCTGTAGATACAACTACATCGTGTGTAGATTAAATTGCATTCACACATCAAAAAAAAAAATGAGAAAAAAAAAATTGAGTATGGGGGGATGGATGGATGCAAAAAGCAAAAGTATCTATTGGATTGCCAGCACAGCACAAATACATCAAAAAGAGGAGGTGTATGTGTGTATCTGTCTCTAAATAAATGAACGCGATTGTAAAAGTCATGCCGCGCAAAAAAAAATAAAATGCCATGCATTTTATTTATTTGCTCCAAAAAGCGACGGGTCGGGAATTGTTTGTGTCGTGTTATTATTTCGATTTTAGTTCTTCTCCCTCCAAAGCAAAGCAGCCCTCCTCCCGCGTGAAAGTGTATCTTTGAATTGTTACTCTGGGCTTTGCTGCTGCTGTTGCTGTTGATGATGATGATGATGATGTCGGTGGTTGTGGTGGTAGTGATGGTGGTAGCGTTGGCATTTGAGAATCTCAACCAACATCAAACGTTAATATAGACAATTCACTGTTGTTTTTTTTTTCTCTCAAAAAAAAAAACCCACAGAACAACGAAAGAAAACGAACACACGAACTTCTGTGTGGAGAGATGAGAGTTAACCTGGCTTATATGTTGCGGAACGAAGCAAAATTGCATAGTCAACATAAATACCCCGTGCAGACACTGAAATGGAAAAAAAAAAAAAAATACGAATAGAAAAATGTATCCGAACAATGTACAACTCGGAGTGAGAGGAGTGGAGAGTAGAGTAGAACACACATCCCCCATGTACCTTGCATATTAATCACAATTGTGAAAACTTGCTTGAATAGATTGATAATAAAATTGCTAGTTTGCATTTTAGTTTTGCTTTTGTGTTGCTTTTGCAATTTTGTTTTATATTCCATTTGCTCGGTTGGTTGTTGTTTTCTCTGTTTTTCAATATTAACTTGTTGACTTTCGCGTTTGGTACGTTGGTTGGGTGCATTCCTACGTACGAATCATACACACAAAATTAAAAAAAAAAGGGTGTAGTTGGAGAGTAGCTCAACTCGTCGTTGTCGTACATAAGATACTCATTAAGTAGATTTAACGTTCTGCACACAGAGCCAGAGAGCTGAAAGAGAGTCACTCAGTCGGGCTATGACTGAATCGAAAAAGTATCTATAGATAGTCAGTCGGTGGGCACAAGACAATAGTTGTAATGGTAGTGTATGCTCTTCGGATGAAGTGAATTGGTGCTGCCGGTTGGGGAGGGGGCGTGTTTCGCGGCAGGGGGCTGAACTGAGTGACTGTCGGCTTGATGACAGCATTAAACCTTGACAGATATATTTATGGAAAGTCGTTTTCTTTCTCTGTGTGTGCACGGTGTGTGATTGGAAATGTTAGATTTCAGAACTGAATTCGTGTGGTTTGGGTAATTCGGTTGTTTTTTTCTTTTTTTTTTTTTGTGTAGTTAGCTGCAGGTAATGCTGTGCATCACATCAATCAAGTCGGCAAAACTGGATGTATCCGGGTAGAAGATTTGGATGAGGTTTTGCAGTTTGTTTTATTGCCCGACGGGTTTGGTTTGGTTGGTTGTGTGGGAATTAAGCAGCAGATTGTTGTGAATCATTCACTCCAAATGCTGAAAAGGGTTTGAAGAAGGGAAGAGTTGAAAGGGCACTGAAAGTTAAGGAAAGTCACATCAAATTCAACGCCATCCATTGAGTAATGAAAGAAACCAGTCATTAGCAAGGTTTCGAACCATTGGTGCCGGCCACTACTACGATTGGTGTTTTTTTAAACAGCGGTATTGTCTTGATTTCGGCACTTTTCAGAGGGATTTCGAGTGGAAATAACTCTCTTTCAAGAGGCTAACGTGGTTAAAGAACTTTCTTTAGGCTGCAAAAACTGCTCCTGCTGCTGTCAAATATCTCCCTTCCGCCTTTTTGTCTTTTGATTTTTCCGGCTATGTACAAAGCGCGGCTAAAGAAAAGGCGGAAGGGAGATATTTGACAACTTAATACTAAGAAAATTGCATAGGCTACGGAAGATGCTTCGGCTATAGAAGCTGCTTTGATTACGGAATATGCTTGGATTAGAGACGATGCTTCGGTTACAGAACTTGCTTTGGGTACGGGAGCAGTTTTAAGAAATAAAAATAAATAGTCGGCGTAACAACCCATACAGGGCCATAGCCTAGCCTCTACTGTGTTGTGCGCGATATATTTCGTCACATGTGAAGGGGTTTATTGCCGGTTCCGAACGGCGAATTGCGAAAGGTTTCCATGACAAAAGTACTCCAGGAGGATTGTCAGTCGTTCGCTGGAGGTGGTGCCGTGAAAAATGCTTGTGGTGTTATTTCCCCGAGCCGAATTCGAACCCAGGTACTCTCGCTTAACAGTCCGACGCACTAACGATTAAGCCACGGTGCCCACGGGAGCAGTTCTAGGAAATCTAAAACCTTCTCAGGCCTGATCATAGTACAGAAACTATTCGGAAACAGCTAAAGACAGGATTAGCTTCAATCTTCAACAGATGCTCCTGTCACAGAAGCTGTTCCAGCTTCAAAAGTGGCTTAGGCTACAGAATTGGGTTAGTTACCTGCAGAAGTAGCTTGGGCTACAGAAGTTGCTTAGGCTACAGACGCAATTCTGGTTGCAAAAACAGATTCGGCTAGAGAAGCTGCTCGGGCAACAGAATTTGCATCAGTTACAAAACTACAAGAGCAGTTCAAGCCAAAGGAGTGAGTCAAGGATGTTCAGAGTACTGAAACTTCTTAGAAACAGGTATAGACAATCATATCTTTAATCTCTAATCTCTGGTAGACGGCCATAGGCTTAAACCATAAAAGACTTAAGCTTTATTAACAACAAATGTATTGAATAAAGGTCATTATAACTAACTAACTTCAATCTACAAAAGCTGCTTGTACGACAAAATCTATGCAAGCTACAGAAGTAAATCATCTTACGGACGCAACTCTGGCTGTGGCAATAGATTCGACTTTAGGAACTGCTATGGCTACGAAAGCATATACAGAAGCTCCTTTTAAGTCCAGTTACGGCCTAATCGAAGTACAGAGGCTGCTCGGAAACAGCTACAAATAGCCATAGCCTCGATATGCAAAGTTGCCCATACTCCAGAGCCTGATCTGGCTACATGACTGGCGTAGGGCTCAAAAGTAGCTTTAGCCGGAGAAGCAGAACCGGCTACAGACTTTGTTTAGGTTGTGGAAGTTGCTAAGAAATACAAAATTGAATTGAAAATTAACTAAACTACTTTCAGAAGGTGCTAAAACTCCTAAGTCTAAGATCTAAGGTGATTGACGCTTAAAATTAATCCTAAGACCGCGTACGATTTAAATCCTCGGTCGATTTCCCTCTTAGTTGAATTTCTCTCTAACTCGAATTCCCTCTAACTCGAACTTTTTCGCTATTTTTTGGCATTCCCCTTCCCAATTTTCCGTACAAAAACCATCCTCTAAATCGAACTCAGTCTAACTCGAACTAATTTTAATGTCCCGTGAAATTTCGACCGAGGATTTAAATCGTACGCAGTCTTTGAAGCTTCTTTAGTAAATTTTTCCTAGCAGACTGTCTTAAGCCTTGCCATAAACGACTTTGCATTAACTTTTTCGACAGTAATGTCCAAAACTTTTTAATAAAAAGTCACTAATTTAACTAAAACTAAACCAAACCAGAAGAGAAGTGTCATTGGTGTGAATTTCCATGAAAACTGAACGAAATTTCGTAAGAAATTGTCAATCACACAAGTTCTGGAAGCAGAAATCTTTGTACATCTCATAAGGACAGATAAACAGTCATAAAAATCGCGTATTAATCACTTTTTGGTAGAGGAGAAACTAGGCCAGTCATAAGGATCTCACACGAATCAGATTTCGACTGTCTAATTGTCCAAAAATCGTCTCTACAGCCATTCAAATTGTTGGTGATAAATTTTTTTCAGTCGTGTTCTACAAAATCGACAACGCTCTGTATTTTTATAACAGTTTCATATATTTTTTTTCGATTTTCAAGACCCCTTCACAATCAACTCTTGCCACATGACAATCAACAGCAGCTCGAATGACTAAACACATTCTCAACGCACATTTAAAACAACTTGCTTCTCTGTCATGCCACCGCACGAAAAACTGCAAAAAAAGCCGACGGCAATTGAACACACATGTGTGGCAGTTTGACAAGAAAACTCACGCTGCACGCTTTTCAGCGCGTAAACGAGCCAAAAAGCCCACGTCACTGACGTCGTTGCACAAAAATAAAATTTGCAACAACGACGTGATAAAATGTATGACTGCACCACGCCCACACTGACGTTTTATCGAAATGTCAAAAATCGTAGCTTGTCCACTTGACTATCATTACACACCGCTGACAGCTGCCAACACGGCCTTTGTCCACATCGGAAGCAGGTGGTCCTAATCATTTGTTCTACCCCCGAAATGCCACAGCAAATCATTCAGTGTCACCTCCTTAGCCGTTTGCCAATTTCCACCTCGACACAAAACTGTGGGCAGATTTTTTTCAAAAAAAAAAAAAAAGTTTTAATGTCATATGATAAAATTATGATAGACACGGGCAGGTGAAATTGTTCATAAAAACCAGGAAATCTTTTTGTTTTTTTGTTTTTTGAGTCTTTTTTTTTTGTTGAAAGAGAAGCAGAAATATTCGCGGTCGTAAATTTTAAGGCGTCACCTAACCATCGAACTGAAATAAAATATAAAATGATAATTTACATTTCCAAACACACAAGAGAAACAGAGATTTCTGATTTCGAAAACCACTAATCCGCAATAAGTAATCAGGTCCACATTTGAAGAAGTTTTATCACTTTATTGTGTGTTGTGTTGTTTGTTTGTTTCTGCATAAAGATTTGTTAATAATAAATTCATATTTCTCCTCGTAAAAAAAAAAACATGAATGCCAACCAACCCACAGACGAATGCAAATCTGACTCTTAGATGTTTTTTTTTTTTTTTTGCATAAATCGACTTCACGCAGAGAGATTAACAATATGTTGAGTGTAATTTATAATGTGAATTAAAATGCTATAAAAAATTTTACCCCAAAAACAACTGAGAACTGTGAAAAATTAAAATTTTGAGAAAGCAAGCACAACGGTGTTGAGTGAAGTGAAGGAAGTACCACACCACAAAAAAAAAAGAAAAAAACTGAGAACATGGTTATTTTTAAAGCACATCTCTCTCTTTCCTCGGCTGTGGTGACATTTCATGAAAGGATAGCCATTTAGAAGGATTATCATTCGGCTAACGGTTAACGGGAGCCACCGATGACATTTTGGGTTTTCGGTTAAAAAGGAGTCTATTTTTAACTCGATGCAATTTTGCCAAGTGCCAAAAACAACGGGCCAGTGACGTAAGTAAAAAGATTCGATTTTAATTCATTTCAATGAAATGAAATTTTTATTTTATTATTAATTTTTCTGTCTGAAGTGTGCAACGGGAACGGGAACGGTAGAAAAGATTTTTATTTTTACGTTACGATGATGAGTAGTTTTGTTGCATTTAAAATTGAGCGTTAAATTAAATCTGGTGGGAAATTAGTTTTTGCTTTTTCCTAAAATTGCACACTTGCAGTGTAGTTGCATGTGATGAGAGAAATATGATAATTTATTGTCGGCTTGGTTGAAAGAAATCGGAAATTTAGCGATCTAGAGTGATGGTGTTATGTAATTTTGATTTGATGGTTTGTTTTTTTTTCGAGGGAAGATGACTTGTTTTTGAATGCGTAATGGGAAGTGGTTGGAAGAAAAAACTTTTTCTAGTTGACTTTGCATCTGGTTTTTGAGTGAACAAAGAAAAGCATTTTGAGGCCGAATATTGACAAATAAGCGATGATTTTATATTCGCCGTGTTTTGTATTTTTCGAACGTTTCAGAAAATTAGACAGTTTGGCTGCCTGGTTGATTGTGATGCAATCGTTTTTATCTAAAATTCATTCGAAATGAATAATGTAATACCAAAATTTAGGATCTATCACTTAATCACCAGCCAGAACATCTTACAGAATTTCTTCTACCTTTTGTCGTAAGTGTTAGACCAACGACGTTGCTCCATTTTTTCAACATGGACACTTTTCATCGCGCATAATTGCCTTTATGTTACAGTTTCTTTTTTTTTTTTTTTCGTTTTTTCTAAAATTGACAGTTTTCTTGGCCTTAAAATATGTGTGTCTTATCGATTGCATTAAAATGGACATCGATCTGAGTTTGGGAACAAAAAAAGTTGTGAAAGTAGAAATGCAGTAGACTGGAGTCTTCAAAGGCAGACAAATTTATAATTTATTGATTCTCTAAGGGGTTACAATTTGGTAGGATCTTACAGTTGAGAGAAATAAGGATTCCAAAGTGTTCAAAGAAACCCAAGAAATGAAACAACTAAGTAGCTAAGCCTCCAAAGCGATCAAGGCAACTGAAAGAAGTCAAATTCAGAAAGAAGTCCATTGCACTGATCAAAAAATACGAAAGGAATTTTAAGAGACATTTATATTTTGCAAGTACAGTCGAATCCCTCTAGGTCGAATTTTCACGGGAAATCAAAATTAGTTAGAATTTAGAGGAAGTTCGACTTAGAGGATGGTTTTTGTACGGAAAATTGGGAAGGGAAATGCCAAAAAATAGCGAAAAAATTAGAGTGAAAGTTAGAGGCAAATTCGAGTTAAAGAGAAATTCAACTAAGAGGGAAATTCGAGTTAGAGGGATTCGACTGTATATGAGGCTTAAAAAAAAAATCTGCGTAACAGCTCATACAGGGCCCGAGCATAGCTTGTTCGCACCTCAACTGTGTTGTGCGCGATATATTAGGTTGTCAAATATTTCAGTTCCGCCTTTTTGTCTTTAGAATTTTCCGACTATGTACAAAACGCTACAGAGCTCGTATCCAAACTAATCATGCATAGCGTCGTTTTGTAGGTTATGTCAAGACCTTCCAAATGATGTATTGCCAGATACGAGCTCTATAGCGCTTTGTACATAGCCGGAAAATTCAAAAGATAAAAAGGCGGTAAAGGAGATATTTGACAACCGAATAAATTGACACAAGTGGAAAGGACCTACTGTTTAACGGCGGCTCTGAACGGCGAGTTACGAAAGCTTCTTATGACAGAAGTACTCCAGGAGGATTGTCAATCGTTCGCTGGAGGTGGGGCCTTGAAAATTGTTTGTGGTGTTCTTTCCCCGAGCTGGATTTGAACCCGGGTACTCTCGATTCGACGCACTAACGATTAAGCCTCGGCGCCCACATACATATGAGGCTTAAGGAAGTTCCAAATCGGACAAGGCTCGAAGTTCAAAGCCCTTTAACCAAATTTTCAGAACTTATTATCGATGAGCTGCTTCATTCGAATCTCAGACAGTAAAGTTTCCTTTTTTTTTTTTTATTTTCCCAACTTGTTTATTGTCTGTCTTGGTTTTTGACATTACATAAAGGTTTTATATGTTTAGGGAATGTAAATTAGCAAATCAGGACCAATGTCCTTCATTGTTGTTTTATGTTGCGTATGGCACAGGTGGGTTTTAATCTACTCGAAGCGTTGCGGGTTTTATTAACTCCGAGACAGTAAAGTAACAACAAAAAAAGGAAAGGTTTTGATCAGTCTCTAGAAATGTGTCAGTTAGAAGTCTTAAGCCGCAGCAGAAAATGCTCACGAAAAGTCTGCCTGATCAGGCTGCAAATAAAATAGGCAAAGAAACCTGCATTTTCGAGGTTTCTGAGTGCTCTAATAGGTTCAGAAAATTTGTTTGTTTGTTTCGTTAGCCATTGACAGCAATTTATTTTAAAGAAAGTTTCTAGTTCTTCATCCAACATCGAGATAATGTTGAAAGGATAAGCTGAATGTTTCTAAATGTAAGAAATTATATTCAAAATATTTTTTTAAATTTAAATAAGGCTGTTACGGCTGTTGAATGTAAATACGGCTCTTAAGTAGGTTTTTTTACTTTAAAAAAGAAGAATCTAGCTGAAACCCCCGGTAGGTAGAGCTTAACTTCTTTTATTCTTTTATAATTTATTTAAATTCAATATAGTTTAATAATAATAATAAAAAAGAAGGATCCATTTTTAGTATTTCTGTTTCCTGTCAGAATTTTTCTGTTCCACTAATTTGGAATCAAGAAATGTGGATTTTATTTTTCTGTTTCAAATGGTTGGTCAAATATGAAAATTGCCTTTTAAAAATCGAATTCGAATATTATAATGGGAATTCTCGGTTGACTGCAAGTTAAACAATTTGCTTTTCTCATTAAACTAAAATACATGGTTGCAATTATCGAATGAGGCAAAAGTAAAGATCAGACAGTCAAAACTGTTACGTCGTAGAATCAGTAGAATCAGTTCGACTAAGACTTTATTAACTTGGCCGAGTGTTTTTTTTTCTTTTTTGGGTTTCATTCCAAATGAACAACGAAACTTTTTCAGAATCACTTTGGTGTTCACAAATAAATCAAACAATTTTTTTCCTCACAATTTGCAAGTTTTTTGGAGTTTCACGAGTTTTCAGAAAGATCCAAGTTACTCTTAAAAGCGTCAAAAATTAAGCACCAGCATAGAAATAGAAAAATCGACATTTCACAGTGCAGAAGTCACAGAAAGTCTAAGATGCGCTTGACAAAAAAAAAAAACTCAATTTTTAAAAACTTCGAAGGCGATTTAGAAGTCGTAAAGACTTTGCAAGCGATCTGCTTCTACGCATGCGCATTTCTGAGTTCCCAAACATCATAGAACCGTCCATAAAAAAAGATCGCTCGATCCCCAACTGATCTTGAGAGAATTAAAACTGCGGTCCGAAAGCCACAAGTGAACCTTCATCACAAAAACCCAACCCGCATATCGTTTCAAACCCAACCGCACCGAGTTTCTCCCTTCAAACCACTTACTGTCAGACCTCATTCCCTAACCACAAATCAAAACCAAATTATCAAGCCATTTTCTGCCTCTTTAATTCCTAATTATCATCACATTACCCTCCCGTCAGGATCCCAGACACCGATAACCTTTGCCTAAACAATTGCTAGACCCTAATTGGTAAAATGACGAGTCAAGACCTCAAAAAAAAAAGTCTGAGTCAAATTAAAATCTCATAATTTCCCTTCCTTTCTCCCACCTCTCAGTCAACCGCAAAATTCACGAATTTTCGTGATCATCAAAAGCGAACTCCCCATCTTTCTATTCCATAACCGCATTTGTGAGATTTTCATAGAAAATTTCAACGAAGGGAAAACTACTTACAAACTCATTAACACAGCACATGCTATGAGCACTTTTTTTTTTTTTTTTCTCTCCCCAAATTCAGTCCTTCTATGCTGCGTTCTAATTGTCTCCATGCAAGAAATAAAAAAACATATAAAGCAACATATCTGCTGTACATGTAGTAGAATCAGAAAAAAATAAATTGCATGGCAACACAACAACTCTCTTATCGGAGAATGAATTTCTTTTTTTTAAATAAAAAAAAAAATGAATATCAGCAAAAAAGAAGAAAAAAAAACGAACTCCAAGAAAATTACATTAAATTGGCTTCAATTATTGTATTAAATTTTGTTTTTTTTTTGGGTTGGTTTCTCTCCATTTTTTTGTGTTAGTTTTTTTTTTTTGGCCAACTCCAAGTTCGTGTGCGCCTTTTTTTTTCGCTTATCCTATTAACGCCCTCTCGGATCAGGACACAGGGCAATCAAATAAAAAAAAAAAAGAAGTCGAGGGTAATTTACAAGACCCCGACTGTATGGGGTTAGATCACGAGAACGAGGGCGACCAAAAAAATTGAGGAATGATTTTTAGGAAAAGAAGAAGTTTTAAAAAAAAAAATAAATTTATGTTTACCTAATTTTTGAGATTTTTGGGAGAAAAAACAATTTTTTTTGTTTTATCCTAGAAAGCACACACTTTTTTGTTGAAATTCTGTCAAAATCACTGTCACTTTGTCAATTTTTTTTTTGGAACACACATTTTTTTTTTTGATTCTCATAAACTTAATTTTTTTTTCTAATAGAAATAAAAAATTCAAATAAATTTGCATGAATTTTTCTAAAAACAGAATCCACATGGCACGATAGTTTTTTTTTCATTTCAGACTTAATTCAGTTCGAAAAAAAAAATATTTAATTTTTTCATATCGCCGAAAGAAAGATGAATTAAGAAAAAAAAAATTATTTATATTTAAAATTCATTTTGCATTTACATATGCACTCCTCGCGTTACGAATGCTGTGCCTTAATTCTTTTTTTTCCGAAAAAATTTTTTTTTTCTGTAAACCGCCGCACTGAACGAGCGTTTAAAATCGAATGCGACTCTAACTAACGATACTTCATAGACGGAGCTTAGTCTTATAAGCATTTGAATCGGATACAAAAAAAAAAAAATTCAGAATCATTTTTTTCTGCTTCTCGAACGTTTTTTTCTTTTTTTTTTTTCACTGTACAGAGTACCTAAAGTGAAATACACCACACACCACTGAATATACCACTTAATCTCGCACACTGGTTATGTTACTACACCATGCAGAAATAACGACAGAAAAAAAAAAAGTATCAGAGAATATCAAACAGCAGCACAGCACAGTCAGTAAAGAGACGACAACGAAACGAAAAAAAAAAAAAAAGAATTAAATAAATTGAAATTCGTATCGCTCAGATACACTTTTACTGAGAGAGCTTAACTACTCGGTGCTGCTGTGTAGTTGCTGCTGCGGCGACGGCAGTCGCGATTCTGTCTTTAGATGAATTTTCACTCGAACCGTGAACCCGAAATGAGGTTGTTTTTTTTTTTTTCAACTCAATATCTTTTTGCATGATTCCACTTTGTTAAAGTTAGTTGTTACACTCTCTCTCGGTGTATCTGAGAGATGTTGTGTGCGACTTCGAGTTGTGATGAAATATAAAAAAAAAAAAAAAAAAAAACTTTTTTTTTTTTAACGCGGCTTCCTCACCAAAAACAACCGTCATCCACGTCACTGTGCGGTGTATTGAAACTTTGATGGCAACTTGATGGACATTGAAGTATCTTTTGCATGCTTGCCGCTTCTTCGCCCCCTTTTTTCATACCCACCGAGACCATCTCGTGATCCTTCTCCTCCCATCATTTATCCAACCTTATGTGGTAAGCCTGCTGTTTGATGAACACCCATACACACAGCAGACCCCAGAGAGAGATAGAGAGTGAGCGAACATTGAACACGAAAGAAAAAAAATGCAACGCCCCGCCAAGAAATTCACCATGCTCCACACGGAATGTATCTGCGCATTAACGGGTGTATCTCGTATCTCGTATTTCGTATCTCTGTGTGCAAAACGAAAAAAAAAAAAAAAAAACGGATCTCCCCTTCCGATGCAGTGGAAGGTATGGTGAAAAGACGGCAAAGCGGCAAACCGCGCTGTGAATGCACTCGAGTGGAACGGGGGGTTTCTTCCACTTCCACAACTCACCATACCACGTCTGCAGAAAAAAAAAAAACAAGCATGGTGTCCCACACTAGGGTTGGAAATTAAGAGCCCCGTGCACATAATTCATCCCCCTCGAGCCTGCAGGAAAGTAATTAAAGGAAAGAAAATTGCATGCAAGTGAATGGAAGACTCTGTAAAACCGGTTGAAGGGGTAGGCGTTCAAGTCTGGCTGTGTGTGTGGCACATTGAGGGGCACTTTCTGCGCAAAAGTCACCACCACCACTCTCTTCTCTGAGGTGACTTCGCACTCACCACCCCCCCGACACACCCCCCGGCCAGATACTTATTGTTCTAAATGGCATATCAAATGGAAAAATGATTTTCATGTCAACAAAAAAAAACAAAAAAAAAAAAAGGAAAGAGAGGGAAAAAAAAAAATTGTGGGTGTTACACGTATGGCTATTAATATCACATGACTTAAACACTTGATACATCTAGGGGTGGAGTAGAGAGGCTCCGAGACCGATGCGATTGGAGGGAACTTTCGCACCAATTAGTTCTCTTGTGATGGAAAAATAGAATCTCGCGGTTGTGCTGCTGACGACCACCGACCACCGGCCACCGGTCCTTTCGTTTTTGAAGGTCAGGGTTAATTTTAAAACATTTATAACTTTTATAATGAGGAGGAGATATGCGCGCGGTCTGCAGCGGTCTGTGGTTGGGGAGACGACTTGTCGACGACGAAG
Source organism: Syritta pipiens (assembly GCA_905187475.1). Taxonomy (NCBI): domain Eukaryota; kingdom Metazoa; phylum Arthropoda; class Insecta; order Diptera; family Syrphidae; genus Syritta; species Syritta pipiens. Next base: position 6,852,767 of record LR994574.1, on the reverse strand, counting down.
GGGTGTTCATGTTCATCCCCTAAAATGATGTTGTTTTTTTTTATGTGAAATTATTTTGTGGATGCGAATTTTAAATTGAATAATTGTGGGGATAGAATTTCACTCGTTTGTGTTGTTGCGGTTGCAGTGGCTGTTGGGGTGGTGAGAAAAGTCTCCTCGGAGAGGGATGTTTTTCCTCTGGAGTGTAGTTTTTGCACTCGGAACGGATGAATGTTCTGTGGTTTTTTGACCAAATAGGAATTTTCGTTTTGGTTGTTTGTTTGCCGGTGACTTTTGAGAGGAGGGAATTTTCATTTTTATTTTCAGGAGACGCTTGTTGCTTCCTTGTGGGAGAGAATTCTTTTTTTGGTTTTCTGGAATGAAAATGTTGTGAAATTTTTGTGGTAGTGTGGGTACAAACGAAGAGTTGAAGGAGCTGAAATTAGTCGCTTCTTTTCTTATCAACAAGAATGAGTAAGTTTTGTTTCTGGGAGATTGCGAAATATTTCGACGCTTATCGGCGACGGCGTGTGGAGTGGAAAATTTAGAAAAAAAAAATTTGAAAAAAAAACGCAGAAGAACGGAAAAGAAGGCAAAAAAAAAAGAAAAAGGAGGCAGAAGAAAACAGTAAGCGATCGCTCTTTGCGATTTTAGTACCAAACAGTTTCAAGAAAGCGTCGAAATGAGCGTGAGTTTTTGAGGTCTGGGTATGTAAAAGTAAAGAAAGTGTTGATGTTATTCTTGTTTTTTTTCTTTTTAAAGGGTTTGTCTTGGTCTTGGTCGTAAGCTATCGTTTCTTAGTCCTATATTTGAAAACTTGTTTAGAAACTGGAGAATTCTGTAGACTCAGGTTCAAATGCAGTTGAGTTGCAGTCTTCCAATTTTTGAACAATTTGAATCCAATTTTCTTTAAAAGATCGATTTTTGAGGATTTCGTGGTGAATTTGGCAAACGAACAAAATAATCAACGACTGAACTTCGACTAATCTCCACCCCAAGTACTAAAACGACTGATCTTCGATAAATCGTCACTCTAAATACTGAAAAAAACTCCAGAACTGAGTCTGAAAAAGGCAAACGTGTCATCAGAATTTCATATGGAGACTGTTAGAGCCTTCAAAAAAATTCTAAGAATCAAATTTTTACGAAATTTCGGTTTATTTATCACGATCATTAAAAATTTTACTGAAATAAAATTTCGATTCTCGTTTTCTTTTGTCTTTTAACACGTTGAATGCCATGGGAGGCACCGGTAACCGGCACTAAGTGTGTCCGTAAATGGCGTGGCATTCAATGTGTATATCTCCCAAAGCCTTAATTTTTCTCGAAAAAAAGTTATTTCCTCTGATCGGGATCAAATTTCCTTAAAATCACTTCAGTTTTAAGGGCTTAGAAGAATTTTGGAAAGAAGGCAGCTTCATTTTTCGGATTTAGAATAATAATTGGTGGCGTAATAGCTCGTTGTGGGCCAGAATCTAGTTTTTTCTTAACCGTGTCGTGTTTTTCGTGCCCATATCGACACAAAAGTTCTGCAAAATTTTATATTTTCTAGATTTCTTTTCAAATTTCTCAAAATGTTTAGTTTTTTCTAGATTTCGTTCCAAATTTGTCAAAAAGTTTAGTTTTTTCTAGATTTCGTTCCAAATTTCTCAAAAATTTTATTTTTTCTAGATTTCTTTCTAAATTTTTAAAAAACTTCTTAATTCTAGTTCGAATTAGTTAAATTTACTTCGCTTTGAGGAGTTGACAGCACTTTTAGGGAAAAAGCAACCACTTTTTCAGAATTTAGTGACTCATCTCGATAGAAAAAGTCTGAAATATTTTTTTTTCTCCATTTTCCGTGACTCTAAATCAATTTTGTAAAAAAATTCCGTCGATTTAAGGAGTTTATAGAAGTGATCGTGGTAAGGCAACGTACAACTAAAATTTGGTTCAAATGCTCACAGATCGGAGATCAGTTTAGTTTGTCGTTTGTTCACTAACAATTGTTTGTCGGCTTTAAAAAAAAAAAATCGGCTTCATCGAGGGCTTGTGGGGTTTGGGATACAGCAATGGAGAATAGTAAATATTTCAGACTTTCTGTGTCGAAATGAGTCACGAAAGTCTGAAAAAGCAATTCAAACAGACGGACATCGAAGTGATTCTGTAAGGGTTTTGGTCATTCCTTTGGAACAAAATAGTAAAAACGCTCTATCTAAGACTTGTGAGTGAAAAAATGCTTCCATTTAAGTCATTTGACAAAATTAAACCCGCCTCTGTTCTAAATCGTGGCCGAAGTGTCTAAGGTAAACACTTCCACAATTTTTCATTTAATTCAATTTAATTTCAAAATAGAAAACGAACTCTAAATAAAATTCAAAAATTGCTTTATGAAGCTCTTTTCTAGCGTAAAAAAGAAATTTCTTTTCCATGTCATACTAACTTGTACGTGAGATCTTCAAATCAAAACCTGTCATGAACTTTCCAAAAAAAAATTGTCCAAACCAACTTTGTTGCAATGCCAAGCACATTTTCCCGCAACTCAAATGCCACGATTATCCATAAAATCCAGATTAAGCAATCTAACACTCGTCGTCAACATCAACTCCTTTCATTTCATTAAATTTTTTTCCAAAAAAAAAACATAAACTCAATCCCCCTCACTCAAGTTCAAATCGACAATTATTTACCATAAACTTTTAAAATTATTAGACAAATCCCAAACACGACAGATAAAAATGCCATGTTTGCGTCTGTAATTACTTTCATACTCAGTCGATTAAAAGAGATCAATAAAATTTTGTAAATTACCGCCACGGTAATTCTGTGTAACATAGTCTTTGGTAAAAATTAATTTTCAAACCAAAGTCATACGTTCAAATAAGATCCATAAAAATATTTAATTTGTTGTGTTTTTTTTTTTTTTTTTAGAAAAAAAAGGATGTAAGCCGGTTTCAATTAGATGTCGGGGGAAAACAAATATGTACAAGATTTGATGGCGAATGTTTTTTTTTTCTCAAAAATTTATGGTCAAGACATGGATTGGATTGGATTTGGATGAAGTTTTCATGGGGAGACATGAACGGTTTTTAATGAAGCTATTTTGGACTGATGTTTTAATGGCGGCGCAATGTGGAATGTGTTTTTTTATTGAAATTTATTTTGAAGCTGCAATTTGATTATGATGTGCTGGAATTTTATTATTTTTCGTCTTAGTGATATTTTTGAGACTGAATTTGTACATGATCTGTTAAATCCTTAATATTTTATGTATCACAATATTTTTTTTTTCTCCCAAACGAAATCTCAATAAAATTCTGAAATTGCTTTGTTAGTCTCTTTTTTATCGTAAGGAAGCGGTTTCTTTTTCACTTCATACAAATTTATACTTGGGAACTTCAAGGCGCGAAGACCTTGAAAATTGGCTGTGCGAGCACCTAAAGAGCAGTCTTGGAAGTCTTGGAGTACGGCGAGAAGTTAGAAGGCGACTGTATTTTTTAATTCCAATTTTATTCTGAGGTGCGACTTAAGGAGGTCTCTGCTCTTAACGAGCTTGTACTAAATTCAGGTGAACGAAAAGCTGTCACTTCGGTTTCGAGGGACTGTAAAATTAATTGAAAGGCAGCAGGAACTTCTGTTACGCAAATTATTCTTTTTTAAATTTTATTCTGATCTTTTTCGTTTTGAAAATACGAGTTTCTAGAGACATTTATTGAGTCAAAACCATCTACTGATTTCAATTTTTGTACATTTTTTGTTTGAACAACTTTTTCGATTTAAATTTTACGCCCCAAATTTTGAATTGAATTGGAATGAAATTTAAAAGAGAGAGGTCAATTATTTGCTAAGTTAGCCGATCTTGTTATCAAATTTCAACAGTTTTTCAAAGCCGACGGTGTTTTCAAAAAAAAATATTATAAGCTTGTTCGTAAGCTTGTTTGTGGCTCACAACTATTTTTTGCTTAAAATGTTCCAAGAAATCAAAAATTTGTGCTCTTCCAACAAAATTTCCCTTTCCTGCTTTTGATCTCCCAACTGATCTTCCAACCGATCACCATCCTGTCCTTCAATCGACCCCATTCGACGAACTACAAAATCCACCTCTCCAAATCTTCCTCCAGAACCTCTTCTGAACCAGATCGAAATTGATTACCGAAATTGAGACTACTTTTAAGGCAGTCATTATCCCCCCCAACTTTCTTCGCGATCGATTTTTGAAATGCCTCACTACCCGGTGTTTACCAAAATAAGTACAATCAGCCATCAGGCAATGAGCTTCAATTTTTTTTTTTGTTCTCTCCTCCTCTTTGACCAAAAATATCCCGATCGTCCCCATTAAAACGCATAATTTACGTAAACTAAATCATTTCTGAAGGTTTTTTTGTTTTTCTCATTTTTTCCGTTGAAACATTTTTTTTTTCCCCTCGTCCGAGATAAACATCGAAAATCCACGAAAAACCATCTCATCTTCAAGCCTTGAATTACACATAATTGCCAACTTCATGGGCCTGGTCTTAAGGCAAAAGAAGACATTCCAAGGGAAACAACAAAACGAAGAAACCCATTAAAGGGTCACCTGTGCCTTCGTGCCGTCCGTTCGTTTCGGACCAAATAAAGGAAACGCCGGAACTTTCTCTTTCTGGACAAGCTATGGTTGTTGACAAACTCATTGCTGCCGAGAGTGGCCCAATTTTGCGTACACAACTCCTGGCGACTTGATTATTATGATTATTCTTTGCAGTGAGTCCTTTAGGCCACAAGTATCTGTGAGATTTCATCCTCTCTTCTGTTCCTTCTGCACTTGTACCGTTTTTATGTTTTTTCCGCGTCTTTGATTCGCCTTCGTTTTCCTTTTTTTTTTTGCCTGTTTGTTGCCCTGGACCACGTCTCAGGTAAATCTGAGAACCAGTTTCTCGTGAGCGGGGGGATTTTTATGTGTTGTGTGTTTTTGTACGGATGAAAGGATGAGAAGGACTTTGTTGTTGTTGTTGCAACTCTTGTCGGTCCCACAGGCACTCGGGCGATGATGGGCTGTAAAGCAATCGTCAAAATCGACGGAGGATACGTGTGACGAAACGACCACGCTGTGGATGGAATTTCTTTTTGGATGGCCCATTATGTGGCACAGAGGTGGACATAAACAAGATTGTGTATTGCCAACTACCAGATACAAAATACACATCACTGGACGGACAGTCAGGGGAAGTCAGGAGAGAAAAAGAAGAGAACCCCATTCGATGTTTTATGTAACCAATAAGTGGGTTCTGGTGTGCTTAATCCGCAGAAAGCAATAAAATACAATGTTTGCGTCGATATGATGTTCGCATCGGCCATCGCCATCGAAATCGCCATCGACGACGATGAAGACGAAGGCGACGGACGGCGTTGGAAGAAGGACGGACCTTTACGATCCTTTTGGTAGTTTGTGTGAGGTTATGTTCGGTGTTTTGGAGTTTTTTTTTTCCGGTTTTTTGTTTTTGTTTGGTGATCGAAGTATTTGGGCTACTGAATTTCGATTTTCGGGTTTATAGGGTGATGGAGACTTAAGGAGGTATCTGCTCTTAACGAGCTTGTACTAAATTCAGGTGTACGAAAAGCTGTCACTTCGGTTTCGAGGGACTGTAAAGTTAATTGAAAGGCAGCAGAAGCTTCTGTTACAGGTGCAGTGAAAGAAATGTAAGTCGTTGGAGTTTTGTTTGGTTATAAAAAACTGACATGGACGCAAAGTTGGTGTCAAAGAAATATTTCGACGGTCATATGATGTGTCATTGCATCAAACTACATTTAAAGTCTGTCAATCTTCTAAGAAAAAATGCAGTCTTAAAAAAGACTTGTCGGACTGTTTGAAGAAGAATTTTTTAAGAGCCTGCTTTGCTTAATCCTTAGAGAGCTATTTTTTTGATTTTTTCAAAGAGCTGTTTTTATTTAAGCCTTGTCCAGCTGCATCTAAATGACGGACTCATACACACTAAGAGACCTTTTTCAACGATCAAAAGGATTTTAAAGGTTAAAAGTTAAAGGCAAAAAAGGTTTTATTTAAGGATTACTAAGCCTCACAAATTTGGGACGTCTTGGGAAAGGTTTTTTTTTTTCTGTAAGTCTCGAAGGCAATCGAAAAGGGTTTTTTTTCTGTATGTCTTGAGAGTCTCAAAGGCAATCGAAGGTTTTTTTCTGTAAGTCTTGATAGACTCAAAGGCAACCAAAAAAATTTTTTTTTTCTGTAAGTCTTGAGAGTCTCAAAGGCAATCGAGACTCTTAAGTCTTACAGAAAAAAAAACCGTTTTCAAGACTGAAGACGCGCCAAATTTGTGAAACTTATTAAACCTTAGATGGAAATTTTTTTTACGACTGAAGACTTTTAACGCGCCAATTTTTTTTGACTAAATGAGCGAAAGAACTCTTTTTTCGAGCAACAACTTGGTTTTTGGGCGTTGATTTTTCTGAGTATTAGAAGTCTAAAGTTAAGAAAAAAAGAAAGAAGAAGAAGGATGAAAAAGAAGAAAGAAAGAAAGAAGTCCCAGCACATCTTCGGGTTCGATCGTTTATTGCTATCGAAAATATTCAAGATTTACAGAAAAATCGTTTTTGAAATTGTTGGGACCTAAAATCAGCAGACAGTTGAAGATCAGCTGAAGAAAAAAAATTAAGCGACATGAATTTTTTTTTAATTTTAAAGCAAGCAGCGCTGTTTAAACGGATTGAAGACTTTTCAGTGTCTTGGCTAAATTTTTTTAACTTAAACTTTAGAGTGGGGATCTTCAAATTATAAGGAAAAATCTAATTCAGAGAAAATAGAATCAGAATTGGCGACAATAATAAAGAAAACCTTAAATCAGAGAAACTACAAAGCCTACTTTTTCCTGTTTAAAAAAAATGGAGCAATGATCTTGCATTTTTTTTACAATCCTATCAGACTCACTAATGTCTGAAAAAAAAAATTTGCCTTGTTTCGCTTAAAATTTCGTAGAAAAAAGTGCTGAGTTTAAAGACCATTTCCACTAACCACTAAACAAATTTTTAAGGCTATAAACAAATTTGGAACATACCGGAAAATTTTAAGACTGAAGACAAATTTGTAACACCTCGACAGTTTTTTTAACCCGAGGGACAAATTTTGAGCTACTTTGAATTTTATTAAAAAAAAAAAGTTACCAGGAGTTAGGCAAAATCTATAGACAAATTTGACTGTCTTCAAAAATTTTTTTTTAACAAGACGATAAATTTGAAGTATTTTTTTTTTTTTTTGAAACCCGAAGACAAGTTTCGAGCATTGAAACACCTCTTGACAAATTTGTATTGTCTACGCTTTTTTACAACCTCGATTACAAATTTCGTAAAGCTTAGAATAATTTTAAAAAAGACATAAAAATAGACCAAACCTAAATTTAGACGAGCTAAATGGACTCTATAAAAATTAAGCACACTTTTGAAAAATCGTCAGTGGCATCACTGATTAAATACCCACACTATCTTTTCAAAACTCACTTTCAGATAAAAAAAAGAAACGAAGAAAATAAAATAGAAAAAAAAACTTAGACACCTATCATTTTTCGGTTTATCAAAAAGCGAAATTTGAATTTCGTAAAAAAAAAAAAACTTCGCCAGTTCCGTTTTGGGACTCGCCAAAAATTGTTTTGGTACCACATTCAAAAACTATGGCTTTTAAGACCATCAAAAAATCAAGCCACCTTTGACGTGTTTGAAGTAAGTACCAGAGAGCCGCTCAATTGAGACAAGTCTCATGTGAATTCTTCTTTCAGGAAGCCAAAAAAAAAAAAATAATAAAACACGATGAAAACTGACATTGATTTGGACGACTTCGTCGACATCAGGTGGACCGGTTATACGAACTTATACTTTCGCTTGTGTTGTTATTTTTATTCGCTACGCGATCGAATTGAGCCAACGCATTCGGCAACAGTAATAAATGTCCTAAATTAAACCAAAAAAAAAGAAAACTATTTTGTTTTTGAACTGAAGTTGTCAAATTTTGACGTGTGTTGTGAGACAGGTGTGGACGGGTTGTCAAAATGTCATCCGCTGGAAAGAGAGATTCTAATTGGAATTTTAAAATTCACAAAAAACTTAACCGATCGTCGTTCGAGGCACAAGGACACGGGAAAGAAAAAAACAGGATGGGGGAATAAACAAAGCAGAGGGAGAAAAAAAAAGAAAAAGAAATTTATTCATTCCTCGCCGTGATTTCATTTCGATTCCTTTTTTTTTTCCTTTTGGGTAACCCTTCATTTGCAACCTCGTTTCGTTTCCCAATCTACTTCTTTCCTTTTCTCTGTTTTCTTCCCTCGACGTCTTTTTTTTTTTGTGTTCAGTTCTTTATTTGAACGCACAAAACAAGAAATCACGATCGGGATCGCGGAGTATCTCTCGAACGTCACGTTAAATAGGTCAGCAAAGGCACGAACGAAATTTCATTTCATTCGAGATACGTTTTTTTTTTTTGGTCGGTCGATCTTTCGTTTTTTTTTTGTTTGTGCGATACACAGGTTGTTTTTTTTTTCCTCGGATGCGAGAGTCTTATATTTTTTTTATTGTTGGATGGTTGGAGGATCGAGGAAAAAACAAATGGAAAATAAATAAAAAATTTATTGATGGAACTTACATTTTATGGGCTTTTTCGGTTTTTGTGGTTCGTGGAGCAAAAAACAAACAGAAAAACAAACAAAAGAAACATTTTCTTCTCAGTTCACTGTCACTTTCTTAGAGCACTTGTTCACTTTTTGTATCCATGCGGTGTGTCACTGAGAAACGTGGAACGCGAATCCAACCGAAACGTCTCACGAGCGGTGTGTGACTACGAAATTTTGAGCAATTACCGTTGAGGATAACCCGGGCCGGCGTGTGGTTGTGGTCTTAACTTGACGTTCTCTCATAAATCCATCAAAGCGAAGATGCAGAAAAAGCATCCACCCTCGTGGGGGTACACTCTCTTCGATTCTCTCCGGAAAATGTCTTTCGAGATGACGACAAAGATTTTCTGGCGGTTTCCAGGCCGGGAAAGAAAAAAAAAAACGAGGGAAAAATCAAATCAAAATCAAATCAAACGCGACGCGGTGAAAAAAATTTCATATTTCAGAATCCAAACTGTCAATTTGGAAATCTATTTTTGGGTAATAGAAAAAGAAAATGTATTTTCCATCAAACTGAAAGTCTGGTTGGTGTAAACGGAGGAAAAACCACTGCGTAGACCGGCTGCCGACTAGAAACTGGCTAAAACTCGACATCAGGATAACCCAAGGAGTCTCTTTCGCTGATAAATCATAGCCACCAACACACAGACAGTGAAGGCCATCTCCGGTGGGCCAAGACTTCTTCCATGCGAATGCAAATGCACACCACATGCTGGCGGCATAGGGCAGGTTGTGGCAGAGGGGTGCAGCCTGCACCCCATGCCAGCGACAGAGACGGACTCTGTGTGTAGCACGTTGCAGACATTCAATTTCCATTCCACCCTCGTTCCACTTGTAAGCGGGAACAACAAGCAGCGGCAAAGAAAAAAAAATAAATTCCCAACCCCCGTGTGCACACACTCCGCCACCTTCACATGCTTGCCGCGCGATGTATTTTCTCGTTCCGGGGGTTGATTGTGGAAAATTTCCAATATGGCTTGAGTTAAGGCAAAAAAAAAGTTCTGCTGTGCCTTCTTGGCGGTTGTGTTTTTTTTTTTTTCGTTTCGCAAAAGACCTTTAAAAAAAAAACTCCGCCTCTTGGAGGCGCTTGCGTAGTGCAAGCCACTGGCGACTCTCACCCCACCACACAGAGCCGGGCAAACAATTTTTCACCCCCTCCAAACGCGGTGTGGTGCCATTTTTATTTCCCAGCGCGAAAAAAATGCCACATTTTTTTTTTGCTCTCCCGCCAACCTCCAGCCGCCACCCCCTCTCACATACACACTCATTCGGCTGCTTGGAAAACCGTTTGTCGTCGTATTTTATTCTCCACATTCCACTTTCCACCATTTCACCGCAAAAAAAAATGAGAAAAAAAAATGAAAATCCATTTATAGCGCAAATCAAAAAACAAAAAAACATCGCGTGAGACTCACTCACACCTTGGCCGCATACACACTCAAGCGAGACTCCCCTGTTCGGTGTGCGAAAAAAAAAAAAAAAAAACAACCACTACCGCCCCCTACTCACAACCAACCACTCACTTCCCGCTCACACGCTTCTCTCTCTTCGACGAACGACCGAAACGCTGCGAAGCCCCTTCACCGGAACGCAACTCGACTCGCAACTCGACGACGTGAATTTCTCAAGAAAACTGAGTGAGCGATGAAAATGTTCCCTCTTTACCCCTTGGGAAGTGTGCTAGCGTGCTGACGCGAGTGAGATAAGGGCGTCTCGTTTCGGCGCGGCATTGAGCGCGCAAAATCGAGTTAGGGGTAGAAAAATGTTTGTGTGCGAAAAGGGGATGGGAAATCGTTACCGCCCGTTGTGATGGGTGAAATGCAGCGATGCGATGTTTCGATGTTTTGATGTTTTGATGGAATGGACGGTGTGCTTGGAGTAAGGCTCCGCCCTTTTTTGTTTTGTTTTTGAGTAGGGATGGTGCGTAGATTGTGGCGGCATCTAGCGGTGGGTAGGCGATTGGTGGTTGAGTGTTCTCAAGGGGAAGGAGTGGATTTTGTTGTAAGAGAACGTAGAATGAGTGGAACGTGGGTTTGAGTGGGAAGGTGGTTAAGGAGAAATGGCGACAGGACTTGGTGGGATGAGTTTTCGGTCTGAAGGAGCAAATGAGTCGAGTTAAATAAGTGTCTAAATTAAGCGGGGTGAGGCTTCGGCCTGGGAAGAGTTTTGGCCTGGGAAGAGGATTTTTTTGCGTTTGAGTGGATCCGATGTCTCTTGAGTGATGGAGATCACGGTTGAGCAGAATTTCTGGAAGTACTTTTTACCTCAATTTGGTGTCAGAACGAGGCACAGAAGTATTTTCTTCAATATATTAGGTTGTCAAGGCGGAAGGGAGATATTTGACAACCTAATATTTCGATTTATCAGCACCTTGAATGCAGGCCAATTCAGGATCTCTACCACATCCTAAAACTCCGCGTTTGATTATTTTTCTTAAGCAGCCCTTTTGACTTCGGGTACTTGGCCACCTTAAGACAAAATCAGAAACGTTTTGGTAGCACCACTTAAGCATTTAGAGACTCAAGTGAATCTCAACTGTGGTGAAATAATTGATGAAGTCTTACTGCGACCTTAAAGACCTATTGTACCGCCTTCTTTGATCTAGGATTCGAGTGCTGTGGGTGAGTCTGTGGAGGAAACCGGACTATAATCGACTTCGGAAATGTCTCATCTCATTTTCCGATCCATTTAATCAGTTCCCAACAGAAGGTCATTGCTCGGTGAAGCACTTGATCTCTCTCAGCGACTTTCTCGTACACGCCTACGCGCAGCTTATCGCCGCTTCGATGGGTCACTGCTGCAACCTGCGTTTGATAACTCGGCCCATTACGACGGTGGGAACTTTTTGAAAGCAACCTAATTTCATCTCATAAATTGCGGCAGGTCTTTTCTAAGGTCTTGTTACTCTGATAAGGCGATTTTTCGATTTTTCTTTCGATTCTCGATTCGATTTCCATTTAGTCGCTTGACATGTCGAGGTCTTGGGAAAGAATTGTAACGATTTTGGAGAGAATTTAGAACGCTCTCACAAAAATGTGAAAATGATTGAAAACGTGTTGAAGTTTGGTTAGAAAGCTTCCTGCTTCGGGATTTCTGGGATGTGAGACTTTCTCACAAAGAATCACTCTCGACTTTTGTAGACTGACTTCATCTCATCGTCTTTGACATGGTTTCAGAAAAATGGCACGACTGCTGATCTCATCTTGAGGTGTGCCTGTAGCATGCGAACAGATGACAGAATTGAGTGAAGCGGATTTGACCTCAGGTCAATAGTTGGTTAAGGCTAGTTAGTGACTCAAATCATTCGTTCTCTTCAAACTGGATTATGAAGTTGTTTGCAATGAGCTTGTTCATGCGACAAAAAATCGCTGCACAAACATTTTCAATGCAACGTTTTGATGTAACTAACCGACGGTTGTTGTTCAGTTTTTAAGGAATCTGTTTCTTTATTAACAAAAAAAAATGAGGAGTGCCACTAAGCCGCTTGTACTGCAGCCTTTTTTTATCTGCGACTTTGCGCTTTCGCCTTAACATGTTGAATGCCATGGGGGTCACCGGTTAGCGACATTAAGTTTGGTCGTAAATGGCGTGGCATTCAATGTTTTAATCAATTTGACAACGCTCCTAATTGTGGATTCACGGTGGGGTAAGAAGCTCTTGAAATTATCTTGGTTTCGTTTTGCTCATCATCATCATTAGTGGTATAACAGCCCACGAAGGGCCAGAGCCTAGCTTTTTCGCGCCTCCACTGTGTTGTGCGCGTAATAATTTGACACATGTAAAGGTACCTGCAGTTTATTGCCGGTTCCGAACGACGAGTTGCGAAAGCTTTCCGTGACAGAAGTACTCCAGGAGGATTGTCACCCGGTCGCTGAAGGTGGGGCCATGAAAATTTTTTGTGGTGCTTTATCTCCGAGCTGTATTCGAACCCAGGTACTCTCGCTTAACAGTCCGACGCACTAACGATGAAGCCACGGCGCCCAATGTGCTAATGTTGACATTTTAACCCACCTTTATTCTTTGATCTAAAGAAGACAATCTGCAGCAGATAGCGTTTCACTTAATTATGATCGAAAGGTCAGAAGTATAAATTTTTACTTTTACGAAAATTCTCAACATCGTCATCATTCATTCATTTAAATCTAGTACAATTTCAGTGAAATGATTTTGACTTCAAACTAAATCCCATTTAGTGGAACATCCGGCCACAGAAATGATGACGAAACTTAGAAAATTTGTAATTCTAAAACATAAAAAAGATCACTCTGCAATTTATGAAACTTTTTGCAAAAATACAATTCCATTCAAATTCGCTTTGGCATGTACAACGGCCCCTGGCTGCACCATTCAAATTTGTAAGTTACCGCCGCAGGTAAAATCACGTAAATTGGTGTTAACAAGTGTTCAAACCAATAAAAACCGTCAGTAAACAATTATTTTCATTAGTTTATAACGTAATAGCAAAATACAAAAGATTAGCCTTAATAAAATTCAAGAGAGTGTTGTAAAGCAATTGAGTATCTGCTTGAAATTTTTTCATGAGTTTGTGTGAGAAGAGGAGATTGTTAGTTTGAAAGACAGCAGTTCAATTCTTTGTTATGTTCCTTATTAGCACCTGAAACATGATCAGTCTTGAATTGCCGTCATGTAGGCTTTCAGGTTCATAATTACTCGGAAAATGTTTAACAGCAATAATTTGATGAGCGTAACGAAGTTTAAAGATAAAGTAGGACAAGGAAACGATTGTATGAGAGTTAACAAGGGACATAAACATGTATCCTGGGGCTTAGCAATTAGCGTGTTTGAGTAATGTGTGGGTTTTTTAAATGCAAACTTTTTTTTAACTTGGCAAGAGGCGGGAAACACCTTTGTCTTGTAGAAGCATCCGTATTGCCCAGTAACTAATTGTCAGTCTCTTTCATAATAAATAAACAAACAAATATTTATACAGTACAACCTCAATAAAAGCAATCCTCGATACGTGCAACTCCTCGAATAAAGCAACGCCTTAAATCTTACCATTGTTGACTCAGTTGCAATAACTCCTCAAAAAAATATGACTCGATAAAAGCAACTTTGCGTCCAAGACACAATTAAAAATTTCTCAATTTTTTAGAAATAATTAATTTTTTTTTTTAATTTTAACACATCCGAATTAAATTACTAGTTTTGGTTTATTTACCAGAGTTTATACATGTTTTTTTTTTTACTATTCTGAGGTGTTTTTGTCTTAGATTTGGCCTACAATTTGTTGACACGCTTATTGCAACACACTCAATAAATGAAACTGCCGAAATTAGTTGGGTTTATTGTTTATTAGTTGCTTTTATTGAGGTCATACTGTATTACTACATCCATCCCTCGTTTTGCTCGGTCTCGTCTTATGCGGTTACACCTTTTCGCGATTTTCATGCATCCATCCAAATTCGATTTGCGCGACTTTGCTTTGGACGAAATAACGTTTTTCTTCAAAGAATCATGGCCGACTATGGTTTATCTGTTCAAAAGACGTTAATGTACGCTCATAAATCGTTTTGCGCAAAACTTTTTATTCCCCTAACGCGCAAAGCGAGGGATGAGTGTACTAAGATTATTTCGTTCTTTTTTCAATTCACAAATGTTAATCTGGTAGACGGCTTATGGCCAAAACCTATGTTTATTTATTTACTTACATAAAAAGTGTTAAACATTTGTTAAAATAATGATAAAAATAAAATGGTGTTATCAAATAAACAATTTAACTAACTAACTAGCTCTTTTAGAATATTATGAGTGGAAATCAAAACAATAATCCATCAGGAACCTGTAATAGACTCACGCCATTCACATAAACTTGTATTTTGGATTGTTGCAACATTTTTCTGTTGAATAAAATTGCAAGCATTGAATAACTAATTACAGTCGAATCCCAATAAGGGTAAGTAGAACTCTCTAGAACATTTACAACGCCTCTGACGAAAAAAAGCAGAAACCTGAATTGGCTTTTACGAATTGGCGACGATTTTTCAAGGAACGAGCAGTTTGTTACGAATTATTGAGGTTTCGATTTATCGGGGTACGAATTATGGCGATTTGACTGTATTATTATTTATTCTTTTTTTAAGTAATTTTTCTTAGAATTTGTAGTCTCATTTCCACATCAATATTAACCCGATTGACAACATTATAATAATAAGTCTGATTCATACAACCAAGGGTTCAAAATTCGATCCACATCAGCAAAAAAATTAGTTAGCTTCCACAACGAAATTGTAGTAATTATTAAAGTTTACAACAAAGTTCAGAATCGAACTCGTCTATTTTAGGAGATGATTCACGATCAGCGTTATCGTCAAACGTTTTTCACTATTTGCTGATGCGGTTGATAAATATTTCAAAAGCATTTTTAATTGGAGTTTAATTTTTTCATAACGATTCCACATCGTGTGATTTTTTTTAGAGAAAATCAAAAACATGCAACCGTTTACAACGAAATTAGCTGAGGCATGGGAGAGTCGACGTAAAATTATAAAAAAGCAGTTGTTGTAATGTAATTTATTGTAGGCAAATAAATTACAAAAAAAGAAAATAAAAAGTGAGTATGTGCAGGGAAACTTAAAATTAACAGAAATTACACAATCAACTTATTTGAAATTGGATTCTTGTTTTCTAAGAATAGCTCCAACAAAGTTAATTCAATGCGAATTATTCGTTAATTATTTTTTTTTTTCTGTTATTATTTAGCACTACAGACTTTCATGATCTTAAATTTATAACCACGAAAAACTTTTGAGCGATGGAGCCTAATTTAAGTAAAGTATTCACATTCTCATCTAGTCTTTTGCATTGCTTGATCATGGCTGGAACATCATTTTAAAGCTCGACATAGTCACCATTGGGTTTTTTTTTTAGAAAATTAAGGAAAGAGTAGCGCGGCTGATAGATGAATATTGTTGAAGCGAATTTGAACGAAACATTTTTTTTTTTTGCAAAAAGTTTAAAAGACTACAAAAAGTAATTGCAGTAATTCAGCAACAATTCAGAATTTCAAACTAATAGTCCGAGAATTCTTAACAAATTCGTACTAGATTGATTTCTAATGAAACGAATCAAGACAGCCATTTTGTGACGGCCATGTTCTTATAGCGACGTCTGTCAAATCTGCTCCTTATTTTTCTATGATTGTTGAGAAATCATAATCAATTTTTAAAACAAACACTAAAACTTTTCTATGAAATAGTTCTTTATTCTAAACATTTCACAAATTTTCTGCTAGATGATCTCCATCGAAAGTCGACTTTAATGGTTTGCTTGCCGAATTCGAAAAGTTAACTGCTGATGCCTACACCCGTACATTAACTTTTTCGTGACCACATTTTATTCCAAACAAAAGAACAATATTTTTTGCTTAAATTTAGCTTATGAGGTCAACTCACCCATGCTAAATATATATATTTAAGGACGAAAGGATATAGAACATTGTTCCTCTATAACACCAGTGATATGTCCGCTAAAATTGCCACTTAGATTCTTTTTTTCTCTCTCTTTTTTTTCAAAAGTTTGTTTCACTTTTGAATATATAAGGAAAACCGGATTTCACGATTTAATACCGGTGACCCGAAACTAATTTTTAGTTTCACTTTTTAACTATTTTAATATTCTTTATACGATATTCCAATCTACAGATTTGGAATCCCAGTTTATGTCCGCTAAAATTGCATCATTTTCGAAGCCATACATTTCAATTGAAAGAGTAACTTTTAATTTTCAAAATACATACATAAAATCCAATTATTTTCAGAATGCTTTTGTGATTTCAAATCAAGTTATGAGATTTGTTGAAGTGTAACTTTTTATTGAGATTGCCCTTCACCAAAACCAAAGTAATGGATCCCGAATATAATATTTTCATTGCCTCAATAAATGTCTACAGTAATATTAAATAGATTAAAATAGTTTTAAGCAGGAACCTAATAAAAATATAATAATATTTTTCGAGTTCTGAGTAAATGAAGTTCACGATAGGAAGATAATTAAAAAAAAAAAAAAATGTTGTACACAAACAACACGACTTCATCATTCATCATTGAAAATTTGACCTCTCAGACTGGTGCCTCCACGCGGAAGACCTTTAAACGATGTTTCACTCTATGAAATGGAACACATTAGCCTTTTAAATAAAAGAAGAAGTTCTTTGATATCTCATACGCAGCTCGTATCCTAATCGACCCGCTCTTGTTGAAGGGTAGCTTGTTAATGTGTCGTGTAAAAGAGAATGTTAGTCTATTTGGTGACTGCAAATTTTCGTCGTTACTAATTGATTAGTTAGTTAGTAATAAGTTTTTGGTAAAGTCAACTTCCTGAAAAGGCGAAAGATTTATTCGACACTAAAGAGAAGCCTTCTATGGGCTGTTACGCAGGCTATTTTACAACTTCCTTAATTCCATGTTTGAAACGTAATGATTTTATTGATCGCTAGCAGCAACTTTCCTAAAGGCAAGCCATAAACGTGTCGTAGGTCTAAAAAAAACAAGTTAACTTTGTACATACGTAACTTTCATTTTTCCCAACCAACAGCGTGTTTTATGATCCCAAATAAACTGTTGAAATTTCGATAGACTGTGTTGGAAACGACAATTCCTTTAAAAGTAAGAAGAGGATTAAGTTATACTTCTGACCTTTTGATCGTCTTTAAGTCGAATAGAATGTAGTCGACTGGCTGCAATAAAAAAAAATTTGACTATTGCTGAGCAATTCACCAAGAACCTCATGAATTTGAATGTGCTTGAAAAAAGTTGTTGAGCATTTTGTCCACAAGGCAAAGCAACATTCTGCAAATTTTCCTACAATTCACTTTTCCTCCAGATGCACACGTAATAAAGTTCACATGAAAGTTCAACTGCTTTCAAAGCCTGTTCATAAAATTTGCATTCCTTTTTTCGTCGAATAACCTGCTTGAAGCTGCACCCTTCCCAAGTGCCTGATTGCAGAGTGAACTACAAGGCCTCACATCGCATCCATCACCCTCCACAGGCGATCATCTCAAATGTAAACATAATTACTCTCCCCCCCAGAGCTCCACACATCACCACAAAAAAAAATAAATAAAAATCCCAATTAAAATTAATCTCCATGTTCGAACGATGACTCCGGCAGACAGAGCTCAGCCAAAAGGTGTTCAATTTAATTTTATCGGTGACCACCTGCGGAGTGTGTTAGGAAAAAGATTGATCTAAGCTGTAGCCACAAGCAGCGCCCGACCACCCCCGTCCATCGTCAATCGGTTGAAATCTTGTACCGATAATTATGCACCCTCCTGCAATAAGATTACGCCGATAGGAATCATTAGCTGTCAATTCGTCACCGTGTTTGCACAACGAAATTAGAATTTAATGAATGACTTCGCGAAATTCCGCATCCGTGAGGTAATCCATGAATTTTTTTTTCGTTTCTATTTTCCGAACACGAAGATAAAGAAAGAAACAAACAAAATAACTTAAGGGATGATGATGGTTGGCGTTGCGTTTTGTCTCCCGCGCTAACCCGCGGACTTTTTTTTGTTTCGCGTGAACACAATTCACGAGCTTAAGGATTTTTTTTTTATTGTTGACTTAATTGGACAATTAAAGAGTTAAGTTGAAAAATATGAAAATGGTAAAGTGGAAAAATGGAAAAATCGTCAGTTGAGGTGGTTGCCTGGGCGGGGGCAATTATCTGTTGGGGGTAATTAAGTGTGGGGCTAGACATTCTCAGACAAATAAGCATGGCAGTTTGGTGGGGGTTGAAAGCAGAAAATATTGTCGATGGCGTGTCATAGCACAATCTGTTAGCTGAAATTAACGAGCCAATTGATTGTTTGAATAAAGGTTTTTTTTTTGTTTTTTGATTGTATTTATGATTTCATTTGGTAAATGTCTAGTTCTCGCTATTCATTCAAAAAGTGTGTTCTAATCTGCAATATTTTGGCAGTGACACTGTTACTTTATTATAGCTAGCAGCTTCTAACAAATTCTGTTTATGGTTTGGATTTTGGTTTGCCTTATAACTCGATAAAAAGTTTAAGTATAAGCATCGTTCCTCTACATAGACAGTCAGGCGGCCATAAAGGCTCTGGAAACACCATCGTTTAGATCAAGAATGGTAAAACAATGTCGCCAATCTCTGAAGGAGATCCCCGACAGGTGTAGTCTCACCCTGTGCTGGGTCCCTGGGCACACGGGTATTCTAGGCAACGAAAGGGCCGACATATAAGCAAGGATAGGAGGGGAGACGGGCTCAAGCAGCAACCAGGGGACCCCATTTTCCTCCATGCTCAGGTTGGCTCACAACTACTTGCAGAAGTCATAACGGCAGCAAACCTTAGATGATCTTCATGCCGTATCTCTAGGCTAGTGTGGCCTTAAATGGATAGGGTGGATGGGTTAGGACAGAACAGCTGCTCTCGGTAAGCAGGGCTAGCATAGGTAGACTAGTAGGCGTTCTAACTGGCCACTGCCTCTTCGGCAATCACGCCAGAAGAATTGGCGCCTTCTTCAATGATTTCTGCAGAAGCCGCGGGGATGAAGAGGAAGAGGAGACGACACTACATCTTCTGGGAACATGTCCAGCACTCCTATGTACTAGGAAACGTACTCTAAGTCCATACTTCTTTATGGACTTAAGCGAACTCGCTAACTTGGATGTAAGGCGCATTAGCGGTTTCATCAACAGATCCAATTGGGTATAGCCCAAGGGATATCATTCTACTAACTCTGCGCGTCAAACAGGTAGTATAACATGCCTGCTAATATTTTTTATTTGGTATGTTCGCAGGAACTCTTTAGGCAGCGAGTCGGAGTATTGGAAACAATCCGGATGCGTGACAACATAATGGGCCAACAAATGGCCTACGTGGGCCTGCGTTTAGCGCAGGCAGTCACTGATACCTAAGACCTAAGACCTATCGTTCCTTGATGTGGACGATGAAGTGAGCTTTGAGTTGAGCCGTTGAAATAATTACAACCAATCTTTATAGTAGGGCTCTTCAAAAAAAATATCTGCGTGTAACATTTTTGGACATAATTTTAAGACATATTCGTTAATTCATAAAGCATCGTTAATCTGTGGATTTTTTATATTTTTTACATGATTCCACGAAAACAAGTCCAATGGCAAAAAATCAGACTACAGTGGCGTGCAAAAATGGATACATACTCAACTGTGGTATGGTTTTTTTGTAAACAAAAAACCTCCAACTTGACCGACTTTAATGGTTTTTGTGTTATTTTTTTCCTTACATCATTACCAAGTTGTTGGGTTATTCTAATTTTCTTTTGAGCTATAAAACATAAGATCATTTTGTTTTTTGTGTTTGACTCAGAATGAACGTGAGCATTAACGCCAAGGGCCTAATTTAGCACTGCGACTTACAATTTTGCAAAAAAAGAATTATCTACACTTTTTTTTTCTCTTTCTTATTGAATTTTGAGTTTGTAAGCGAATTTTCCACAAACTATGGGTATGAACAATCTAACTTTTATATACAGTTAAAGAATAAGTTTCTGCCTTTCTATGCTGGTATAGTACTTTATTGTAGGTGTTGCCATTGTTTTTTAATGAATTTTTTTTCCATGTTGTTTGATTTGATTTTAAATTGCCCCTACCTCCTAAACGGGGTGAGATAGACTCCCCGTCCATAGCAAAAATTGCTCGTTTTTGGACGCTATATGAAGAGACATTATCAATTTTTGCCGCCAAAGTTGTTTTACTCTCCCCGCACATCAAAACAGATATTTTTCTAAACTTCCAAAAATTGATACAGTGGGGTCAAGATAAACTTTTGTGAATTTTCAACGTTCTATAAATGCGATCAAAATCGCTTGTACTTGATTTTTTGGTGATGAAGTAAGGAAAAAAAGAACATAAAAATTATTCAAATTGTTCAAATGGGAGGCTATTTACAAAGAACCTTACGACCGCCGTGTATGTATCCATTTTTGAACGCCACTCTTCTTCTCTTAGCTCGTCCTACTTGACCACCGACATACAGTGGCGTGTTTTATGTTCCTGCCTTCGTTTTGGGACCCAAGATATTGATTAGATTTGGTTATTATTTTTCTACAAGATCAATAATTGATGGCTACGTCTTCCTCCTAAGAGAACTTATCTATTGCTGACTTAAATAAAGCAACGTGTTTCCTTTTAAATGTCTCTGAATATGCAATGGAATTTCATTTCTTTCAATTGAACTATTTTCTGTCAGAAAATGCTCATTTCGGCGAATTTTTGACGCAAATCGGACCAGGTGTTTGGTCAAAGATTCATAGATAATCTTGGAGTTATAACTTGTCGAGAGTTTAGCTCCTTACGTAAGATTGAGGCACTAATGGTTATGCACTTTTGGTGGTCAATCTATGTTTCGGATGATTCAAGTCCCAACGGGGTATTGTGGCTAAAAATTCAGTTCTCCAGAACTTCATTTGTTCAACTATTTTTTTCTGAATTTTAACTTCCAAAAACTAATTGTTAGACTTAAGCAAAAACAAAAGGTTTTCTCCTCAGAAACCAGAAAGAAATGTTTTTTTTTAGTTTACGATTTTAATCTACCAAAGCATTCAATCGTGTTGGCCTTCTCCTCCTCTCAAAAGAATGAAAACGAAAGCAAACACTTTTCTCCTTGTGAATAAATTTCAACTAATTTTGTGGCAAATATTAAAAAAAAAAAAAATCAGAAAAAATAGTAGTTAAAACTTCAATGTGAAGCTGGTAATAAGGGTAAGTTAAGTTGAGAAAAGAGTTTTTCCAATGTCGAGCGTACTCCTACATCTTGAAAAAAAAAAATCTAGAAAACAATCACTCTATTAATAAAAAGTGAAAGCAAATTAATGTATTTTCACCAGCAATTTCAACAACTCCGGAAATTCTATCCAATTGCCATACGCACTCCTGTGTCTGCCTACTCTCACATTCATATTCAATTTTCTTTTTTTTTTATTCGTTTAATTAAAAAATAAATTGTCACTTCACTTCACAAACATGGCCATCGGACTCGACTCGCAGCATAACTCGATGCAAATTTAACCGTGTGGTAAATGTAAGGAACACACAACCCACCCACCCAACAGCCCAAACATGTCGCTTTAATTGCCCATAAGAACTTGTTAGGTACTCAAAGATATTTTGCTTTACCAGACTTGCCACCCAGTGGACTCGCAGCTAAAGCGCAGACAAACACTTCTCTTGCTGTGGTCAATCATTTGAATAATTTACCAGCTTAAGTTTAATTTATAACTTAAATATAAGTAATTTTATATCGCAGATAAGATCTTTATCTTTTAAGTGATTTCTCTGGTACTTAAGTTTTTCAGCTTACCAAGGCTATCGACTATTGAAATCAGAAGCACGAGATAAGCAAAACATGGCCGTGCAATTACAAATGAAGACAAATGCAATAAAAAAAAAATTATCGACCAGAAATGTTGTGATTTTAAATTAACGTAATCTCACAGTTACATGTTGCAAGTCACAGTTGTAAATGGATGAGTTTTTTTTTTCTCATAAGAAGGACGAAAGTGAGTTCTTATCCAATTAGAAAAACTTTGGGATAAAAATATTCCCCCAAGAGGATATTTTTCCTCACTTGCTGTGGAAGACGACTGCATTATCGACAGTCTCATTATTCGACGCCATCTTACGACGAATGAATGTATTCAGTTCCTGCGAAGGTTCGTGTATAAATTAGGGCACGATTTAGGGTGGTTGAGGCTGGCAGGATGTAAATTTTTGAAAATTGATAATTTGAAATGAATTTCAGCGGTGGTTGGGTGTGGGAATTATTCCGACAGACTGTCGGTCGAGTGTTGTGTCGAGTTTACACAACGTGATGCCAACAAGTTGCATGCGTTTTATAAAATAATGAAAACAATTAATAGAAGCAATTTAAATTGTGCGATAGGAAATTGAAGTTTACTTAAACAAGAACAAAATGTACAAATAGAAACAATCTTACAAATTAATAAACAACAATGAATGTACGTTCTGCGATGACTTCAATTTGGTGAAATTCATTCAGTAGAACTCTAAATTTGTAGTAAATTGTAGTAAATTTTTGTAACAAATGTCCGACGAATTTACTACAAAGAATTGGTGCAAACGTCCTGTGATTGAAATAAATAATGCAAATTGAAAAAAACTAAACGTGAATTTACTACACCTACAATAATTTTCTGCCATTTTGTAAATAAAAAACTAACTAAACTAACCTCCAATAATTTTGTACACAGTTGACTTCATAAATAAATGCAGATGTATCAGATTGGTGGTGCTTACTTAGACGTTTATGTTGCTCCAAATTTTATGATTCGGCATCTCGAAGCAATTGCCAAAATAACAACAACAGAAAAGCAACGTGTGCCTTTAAGAAGTCATATGGAAATGGACCAGAAAGTTTCCTCTAATGGCCACAGCATTAGAGCCTTTTTTTTAACCTTTTTTAAAATCGCAGCTCTTATTTCTTCCTTAGAGCCCCGTGGTTCATGTGTAAGCAGCGTGATTCATACAGTCGAATCCCTCTAAGTCGATTTTTCACGGGACATCAAAATTAGTTCGAGTTAGAGGGAGTTCGACTTAAAGGATGGTTTTTGAAAATTGGGAAGCGGAATGCCAAAACATGCCGAAAAAATTCGAGTTAGAGAGAAATTCGACTTAGAGGGCGTTCGACTTAAAGGGATTCGACTGTATAAGCTTCTAATTTGTCAAGTCTCACCCGGCTTATCTATGTACGCTCTAAACCAAAGCTGATTGGAAGAAGTCTACTGAGCGTTATATTGAAAAATCATCATCATCATCATTACTGGCGTAATAGCCCACGAAGGGCCAGAACCTAGCTTTTTCGCGCTTCCACTGTGTTGTGCGTGTTATAATTAAAAAGGCGGCCAATTTTTCAGTTTGAAGATCTTTTGCACGCACCTCTATTCAACTTTTTGTTCTGTAAATTCGCCGCGAGGTTGCTTTTTCGAAAAGCCAATTTTCGAAGTGCACTGGAGTTGTCTTACGGTCTTGATTAATTTTGTGCAACGACACCTTTCGGTATACGTTCTCCTCAGTTTCCATTAGACCAGAATTGATGCCTCTAATTTCGAGAGCCATACAAACACTCAGAAGACTTACGTCAGCCTACACAGACTTCGGTTTTTACTTGAACCCGCCCACGTGTACACACCACTACTTCCAATTCGCACTGAAAAAGCGAGCGAAAAAAAAAAGTTTGGAATATCGATGATCGATTACGCAGAAAAGGTTCCTGACAACGAAAGCCGCATTACTTCCGCCGTAAAAAACGTCTCCACAGACAAAAGTGAATGACACCATCGTTTCGCCTCAATACCCTCTCATTCCCCATCCTCACCTCATCGACTCCGAGCGTTTCTTTCATCATTTCAAGCACCTTTCCAAAATACAAAAAAAAAGTGGAAGAAAAAACAACAAAGCAGACCTCCAATTCAATTTGTCAAATGAAAAGAAAAAGGGAAATGTTTTGTCGACAAATAGACACAGCGCAAAGCAAAACAAAAAAAAAAGGTCCTTTTAGCCGCACACAAGGCGCGAGCACCTCCAACGCGATTATGTCTCATTTTCTTCCGCAAAAAAAAAAAAAACGAGATACAAACTGCCACCTTTGCCGCCGAACAAATTAGATTGAGATGCGAGAAAAACTAAAAAGGGGTTTGCCATCTCTGACTTCTCCTTTCGAGAAGATTCGATTATGCTCCACATCCACTCTAGAGCGACACTGCGTCGCCAGGAAGGACGAAAAAAAAAATCACTTTCCTGTTCCTGCCCATTTAGCTAATTGGAGATGCATATGCGATCTGAGTCTGAGTGTGGAAAAAAAAAAGGAAAGCCTCTTCTCCCGAATGTTGCACACCCGTCTGCGGGTTTGAAAACAAAAGGCGCCGTATTTTTTTTTATTATTCATAACTTCACGGATGGATTGAGATTCGTTTGCAAGGATCGTTGCAAATCCGAAACAATGCCACGGCAACACACAGCTGAGGGCGCAGACATCAATTTTAATATCGGCCGGAAAATTTGCACACGCAATCAACCGAAGGACGACGATTTTTCATTATTACGACGATCCACGGGAAATGGGTGTCTCAACCCCTTTTTTTTTTTGGTTTATTTTGGGCTGTCTGTTGGGAGGGGACCTTCCCGGGGAGGTCGATGAACTGCACCTTTTGGATCGGAAAATGTATCTTCATGAGAAGAAGAATCGCCGAAGACGATCGAATGTGGTTTGACCTTCTAAAGGGAAAGGAGACCTCCTCGGTATTGTTCTCGTGGCAGGATCGATTCTCAGTCAAGTCGATGGGCCATTGTTTGTCGGGTGATCGGGTGCAAGGGTGATCGGTGACCCGAGAGACATTATCCTTCAATTAATCAGAGAGGATTCCATGGGATTTGTGAAATGGTTTTAGGGGATTCGAGATGGGCCACGGATCTGTTTGATTTCGTTTTCTGTTTTAAGCTAGCCTAGGGGTTTTTAGACGAATTTAGAATCAGATAAAACGTAGACTTGGAAGATGCTTGCAGGTTTGGTGGGGGAAAAAAGAGCGTTGTCTAAGAGATTTTATAAGCTGACTGGCCAACCCAAAAGAAAACCAGATTGGAGTAGAAAACCGTTTTTTAGTTCAAAATACGATTACTGAAGCAAGTTTCTAAACGGCACGATGTTTTCAATAACAGACTTAGAGGAAGGGCGGAAGGGAGATATTTGACAACCTAATATTTTTAGAGTGGAAAGGTGCCTTATGCAAACCTTGATTTGAATCGAAATCCTATAATCGAAATCGAATAATTTCTTCAGAGATTCAATTTGTAGTCGTCGATAGCTTCAAAAATCTCTACGTCATTCAAAAAACACGTCCATTACTCAAAGTCGATGATTGAAGTTTTCTTATAGTGAACGAGCCTCATTCTGCGACTTACGCCAAACCACTAAGGGAACTATAAAAGTAAAGGAGCACATTTATACAAAAAATGTGATTAGCAAATATAATTTTTTTCATTTTACGCATTATCTAGTGGTTGATTTCCATTGGAAGTCTTGCATGCTTTTCCGAACTCGGTAAGCATTCAGCTAACGGCTGTTCATTAAAAACAAAAACGTTAGATCAGACGAGGATATGTTTAGGAAAACCAAAAGCCAGTCGATTCATCGCAGTGTACAGGATCTTTGTCTTTTGTAAGCTCCAACTTAACGAATTTTGTATCGAGCTTGGGTTTGTACCTGAAAGTAGTAAAATTGTAAAATTGTCAAAGGAGGTTTAAATTAATTATTAAAGAAAACGTCGTTGTATACTTCACATCATTTCAAAAAGACCAGTAAATCATCTCCGCGAATTTGGGTACTTTCGTTAAAAAAAAATGTTGGGTAGACGTCCGTGTGTTTCATCGCACAAAACACAGTTGAGAAAAAGTATGCTCTGGCTTTCTATGGGCTGTTACGCAGATTATTTATTTATTTATTTAGATGTCCTGCTACACGAAGTTCATTAGGTGCAACCACAATAGCTAGCTCTTTGGCGCAGATTTTAAATCGGAGCCATCACTGGCTGAGGCTTTTTAAAACAAAAAAAAAAAAAGACGGAGGTATGGTGATCATCGCCAACGACTTGTGTTAGAGATCATAAGAAATCAATTTATTTTTCCAAGAATAGAATGATATGTATATCGGCATCTAATTTGAGCACAGTGTTGCAACGTGAGAAAACAAACCTTTTCATCCATCAACAGAAGGCAACAGAAGCAGCAGGCTTAGACTGACGTGAAGTGGCTAAAATTTAAGCTCTTTCTCGTACGATTTTAAGAAGTCGCTTGTATGTGGCATTGATTCCCATGTTGAAGTTTGCAGTCATAATTAATTATATTTTAGAATGCGAATAAATGCGGGTGTGGGTTATTTGCTGCAGCCGGCCACTTCAACCTAACCTAACCTAGAATGCGAGTAATTGGAACTACTTCAACAAACCATTACTGAGTATATTGATTTAGAAGAACTCTTCAATTCTTTTTACAATTATTGAAGGGTCTCAGAAAATTCGGAGGTAATTTGCTTTGAATTACCTGTCCAATTTTAAAAATGTTTACAAGTGATCTTGTAAACATAAGGCGGGCTGTTACGCCGCCTAATAAATAAAAAAAATTACAAGTGATCTCGCAACCGTCGGCATATTCTGAAAAATATTTTTTGTGTTTTTTGCCGTCGTTACATTGGGAGAGCCATGCAACAATACTATTTCCGATTAGTACCAATATTTTATTTTTACGGTTCTTTGCTGTTCCGTAAGCTTTTAGTTTTTTCGATGCATGATCAGAGATTGCGAAAGAGATCGGTTCTTGAAATGTTTTATTTTCCTCGGATCGTAAGAAGGCATTATACTCTTAATGGCGTGTCTGTTTTGGCCTCAAATTGCTAAATTGCTTTGCTTGCTTTCGCCGCTTATTTTCCCGAAATTCCTGGCTTTATTGTAATAAACTGGTTACACATTTATGATTCGTTTTGCGTTTGATTCGATTGCGTTTGACACGAGGCTTGATTAAGTAATGCCTCTAAGTCTGCAACTTTCTCTCTTCCACTGCCATTCCGGTCTCCTACGTCAAAATCACCGTTCTTGAAGCGTTGAAACCACTCTCGGCACGTTCTTTCACTAATAGCGGCCTCACCATAGGTATTTGAGAGCATTCGATGAGCCTCAGCCGCAGAATTCTTCATATTAAGAAGCGGAAATCGTAAGCTGGCATGTTTAATCGAGAATAACTTTATGATGCAGACATAAATCGACTAATATTTCGATGGCGTTATGTTTACAAATACCTAACCTTATTGTATGACATCTACGATCTATTTATTTCGACTACCACTTACCTCTATAGCCATCTATTGCAAAACGGCGAAAGCAAAGTTGTACACCTAATAAATACAAATATAGTTTACTTTAAATAAGGGTGGCCTGTAAATTATAAATTATTTCAACCTTATTCTCCAAATGTAGACAATTTTTACTGATAGCCAACAATTTAGACTACGTCAGTTGGAGCCGAAATGAGTTTCTCAAATACAGTTCATAAATTTCATTTTAGTGAATTCCTACAATCGAAAAACATACATTTATTTATTCATAAAAGGTTTCGCAACATATTTGTTTTCAATTGCATTACCAAAGCAGAGCCAGGCAGGCTCCTAAAAGTCTTCTTAGGACAAAACTTTTAACAGTATTTAGTTCTGGAAAACCTAGACTTAGATCGTTCAAAACATCTCATGGACGTAGGTTTTTATGTCGAGATTAAAAGGCGTTGACAAAAAAAAATGTATTTTTTTGTTTTACATTCTTTCAAAAAACAAATAAAAGTAACAAAAATACAGTCGAAGCCCTCTAAGTCGAAAAATCCCTCTAACTCGAACTAATTTTGATATCCCGTGAAAATTCGACTTAGAGGACTTCGACTGTATATGAATTTTTGGTGTTAAAAACTATTTACCGGAAAAATGTATTCTTCTATAACAACTCGCACATTCCAAGTCTTTAAAACTTTTGGGTTAATGAGCAATTTGTGTTTGAATTGAAAGACATACTAAAAATTAGAGAATAATAAAAATAAAGACAAATCAGCCACATACGTCGCATAATCCAGTTGACAAAAAAAAAAAAAAAATACTTGAGTGTTTTAACAAAATTTAGACAATTTTTTTAGAAATTCTATAAAAATCGGTATTCGGATAACGCAATAACATTTATTACTGTTGTCGAATGCGTTGGCTCAATTCGATCGCGTAGCGAATAAAAATAACAACACAAGCGAAAGTATAAGTTCGTATAACCGGTCCACCTGATGTCGACGAAGTCGTCCAAACCTATGTCAGTTTTCATCGTGTTTTATTATTTTTTTTTCGGCTTCCTGAAAGAAAAATTCACATGAGACTTGTCTCAATTGGGCGGCTCCCTGGTACTTACTTCAAACACGTCAAGGGTGGATTGATTTTTTGATGGTCTTAAAAGCCATAGTTTTTGAATGTGGTACCAAAACAATTTTTGGCGAGTCCCAAAACGGAACTGGCGAAGTTTTTTTTTTTTTACGAAATTCAAATTTCGCTTTTTGATAGAACGAAAAATGATAGATTTTATTTTTAAAATTTTTTCCTTCCATACACTCATCAATCATGATTTTCCTGCTTTATATAATACATTCAAAAATGGATAAAATTTGAGTTTTCAAACTGCTTAAATTACAGACAAAAAACGCTGCTGTGACATCCGAAGGTTCGAAAACTATCGATGGTTTTGTCCGACGTCATATTACAAAAAATTCAGAATTACTTAGAGAATCATTATTGCATTGTAGTGAAATATTATTTTATACTCACGGTGGTTTCAAAATAATTGCCTGTACGTGACCGCTGATGACGAGCTTCTCCATCACCACCTCAGTCAGCCTCGTAAAAATTAAGTTACACATTTCCACTGAAAACAAAATCCATTAGCAAACACTGTCTACCCCCAAACTTAACACAATCACAAAACACTTTCACGATAAATCACGAGTATATCTGATGAGCATCAGCCCTCCAAGAGCACGGTATTAAGTTCCTACAAATTCAAATAGACACGTAGGAACTCTATACCTCGCTGATGGCATAAGGCGATTTAAATACACTCCCACCCCCAAATTTTTACAACCCTCTCAAAACGAAAACATAAATATGAACAAACATAATTACACTCAAGTGCCGACACGACACAATTAGATACTTACCCACCTCACTGCGGCGCGAAAAAATGATTTCCAATAAAGAAAAAGGATAATCCGCCATCGACATCGACAAATTGTTGCGCGTAAAACACATTTCGGCCATAAACCTCGTATTACGCAATAAAACTCCTCCTCCTTCGCCATGTAATCCTTTATTCGCCCCATTCGCGTGTTCGCCCGTTCATCCATTCGCCGTGTCGTTGTTGTCATCAGAAGTCGGCAGTCGGCAGTCGGCAGTTCTGGAAGACGTTGTGTCTGCGCTTACTTTTCGATTAACAATAAAAAGAATGGGGACGTCCAAATGCGAAGCTCCTCCAAATTAAATGGTCTCTCAAATTTAATATCCTTTGTTGGCTTTTTTTTGTAATTTTATTAGCCAACGATCGTAAAAAAAAAAAAAAAAAAAACTGCGACAGACGTAAGACTTTTAGCCAACATTAAACTCCGCACACACATGCGAGGGAAACACATAAAATGCGACACGAGTGTGTGGCTGTCGAAGGATTCCCCCGGATGCGAATGAATTTTGCGGATAAAGTAGGATTGTGTTTACATTCTATGGACGTGGGGAGGCGAACATGTGAAATGTATCTACGTCGCTAATCGCTTCTTAAATCGACGAGCAACTCTCCGATGAGGCAATCTAACGATGAGGTAGCTGGGAGCCATTAACATGCAACACTGTCGCGCACAAGGCTGCTGATATTCCTTCGATCTGTTTAATCAAAAAATTAGCATTGAAACTAAGTATTAGACGTTATTTAAGTCCACTCTAATGTCAGTGGTCAGTCAGCGTGTGTGTAAACACGCAGCGACGGCTTTTTTTCCATTTACAATGTTTAAACGTTGAGGTTTCTAATCAATGCCCACTCCCTGACTTGGCGACGGCTGACGACGAGGAAAACCGAGTTTCATTGCGTCTTTAGATGCTTAAGGACTATTTGTAAGCTGACACTTAAAGACTTCTTCGTGTTGCAGATTGAAAAAGAAAACCGGGAGAAGCGTGATTTAATGCGATCGTAAACGGACGATGATTGGGTTTGCGTTTAAACTAAACGCGTTCTTGATAATTTATTTGACAGGCGCTAATTTGAAAGTGTCGTCAAAGCCGGTTATCTGCTGGTGACCGTGCGGATGATCAGATCGTAATCAAATTTCTAATTTGAGAAGATGCGCCGATTCGAGAGGCGTCAAGGTGGGTGGATGACCCACGACAAGTTTAAGACTGGCTTTGCGAGGAAATCTCTGATACAATGTTGTGGAACGTAAAGAAAATTAGAAGAACGATTTTTTGGAATCGATTTTCTATGAGAGGTTTTTTAAATTTTCCTTCTAAATTTTCATTTAAATCGAATGGCAATTTAATTTACTACCAAGACGCTCAAGCGGTAACGCCGCTTCAAAAAATCGCTTGTACCGGCACCGGACCTAAGAGATAAACAAAAAAACAGTCTCCATTGAAGAAACAGCAGCTACGAAAAATGAAAACTTCTCGTGGAAATGTTGAAACTGATGCTTGTCTCTTAGTATTGTGTCACAGCCTTTTTTTCATTTTTTTTTTTTTTTCATATTTTCCATAAATTTGAATTCACAAAGAAGCGATTTCCACACATCCTCCAGACTAGGCCACGACACGAATATTTGCCTCTTTGATGTTGGCCAACTCTTCGCGTCTACGATTCTCCCGTGTGGTTTGCTATCAAAAGCGTGCATCGATTCAATTTCAATTAACTCAGAGCCCGCTCTTCTCCACTTAACCTTCCATTTCATCTTAACCTCATTTCCGCAGACCTCTTAGCCACCGCACGGTGGAGCACCTCCATTGCACGGCGACGTGTATTCATCTCACTAACCCAATGCGAGGCTCCCCTCTGCGAATAGAGATGCAGCACAGAAGCACAGAGAGCACACCTTAACCGCGTTTCGGGTGTGCCCAGCTATTTGCACGGTATCCTCACCGTCACCGTCACCGCCAAGCCGTCCAAAGTATGCGTGTCAATCAGTTCAATGCCTCCTTTTTGCGTTGTGTGCGCCCAAGAATGCACACGCCACCCCTCCCCGGACTGTCGTTTGCGCATACAATTAGCATGATTATGAGTGAACAGCACCACCGACCTCCCGCTGGGTTGGGTCTTTGGTGGTTTGTGCACACAATAAGTGATACATCACGTGGTGTGCGGCGACTGTGGGCGGTGCGCGAATGTGCAGCGACGCGCGGGAATTCAGCGCGCGACTTCTGTGCGAAGGCGGCAAAGTACGGCGCTCGTATGGATTTCTCGCGTTTACGACGGTGGCGCTGCTGCTTTGGGACGCGAGTTATTGTTGCCAGCTTCGGAGGAATGGGGTTAGATTAATTATTAAATTGCAATTTGATTGTTGTGGAGGTAAATTACGAACGATATTCGGAGGAGGACCGGCAGCGGCATTTGAATACAATGGAAGTTGAAGTTATGGTTGTGTGTGAGTGTAGGCGCTTAGGTGATCAACGAGTGGGTGGTGGGACTCTGATGGGGCTTTTCAGTCAAAGTAATTATTGTGAATTATAAAGCAGTAGGAAAAGCCATGTGGCTCGGAAAGGCGTTTGGGGCGTTTGTTGAAGCTCTGTACTCAGAGTGAAAATGTCAATCAAAAAATAGACGCAATAACTGTCCGAAAAAATTGCAGACTTATAAAAAAGGACTAGGAAACTTTGGTGGGACCGTGAAAAATGTTTGTGGTGTTCTTTCCCCGAGCTGTATTCCAACCCGGGTACTCTCCCTTATCATTCCGACTCACTAACGACTAAGCCACGGTGCCCGCAAAGAGGAATATTAAAAACGTGTATCCAAACTGAGTACTGAGTAGCCCAAACAGTGGGTTTTCAAAAAGAAAAAAAAAAAAAATGAAGCCCCTACCTGCTGGCCGCAAATTTCCAAATCGTGTTATCGACCATCTTGGCATTGACCGCCTCGGAGCTGCGATTGCGAACAGCGAAGGACTGTAATTATACCAACGATCCGGAAAAGATTCCTGCACTTAAGTCCAATATTTTTCAACTGGCCAATGAGCTACAGCCCGAAACCTTCAACAAGATATTGGAAAATTGGATTGGAGACGGAATTAGCTAGAGCGAAGCCAGCCGAGGCAGCCACTTGAATGACGTTGTGTTCCATAATCAATGGAAATTTTTGGTCTTACGAAAAAAGCCACAATATAAATTCCATTTATAAATTCGTGGAGGGCCAAGCACAAGTTTCATTTTAAAAATCCAAAAAAAATAACAAACGTCCTCGTACATGGACAAAATGGAATTCTGTTAATTTTTTTGAATTCTTAAAAAGAAACTTGTACTTATAAATTCGTGGTGGGCCAAGTAGAAGTAAAAA
The DNA here is from genome assembly GCA_905187475.1 of Syritta pipiens. Classification (NCBI taxonomy): domain Eukaryota; kingdom Metazoa; phylum Arthropoda; class Insecta; order Diptera; family Syrphidae; genus Syritta; species Syritta pipiens. The sequence continues at coordinate 6,820,027 of LR994574.1, read as the reverse complement.
AAAAACATTGTACTTATAAATTCGTGGTGGGCCAAGTACAAGTTTCATTTTAAAAATTCAAAAAAATTAACAAAATTATATTTTGTCCATATACGAGGACATTTGTTCACTTGTTTGCATTTTGAAAAAGAAACTTGTACTTGGCCCACCACGAATTTATAAGTTTGGTCACGTAGATGCTAGTTATAGGTAGAAAATGTAATCTTTATAAATTCGTGGTGGGCAAAAAAATTCAAAAAAAATAACAAAACTACATTTCATCCACATACGAGTACATTTGTTAACTTTTTTGAACTTTTGAAAGAGAAACTTGTACTTGGCCCACCACGAATTTATAAGCATTACATTTTCCACCTACAACTATCATCTACATGACAAAATTTCTAGGAGGCTTAAAGAAATTATTTTATCAAAAAAATTGTTGGGTGATGATTTACAGGTCGACTGAGAGAAATAAAGAAAAAACAACTTTTTTTGGTGGAGAAAAATGCGTCAAACATTAGCTAAACATTTCGGTAATATTTGAACTTCTGCTTTAAGTCAAAAATGTCGGAATATTTGATACAACTTGTTGTATATTGGCAATTCTAAAAAAACATTGTTAAAATGGCATTAAATGTGAGTTGTTGGTTTATGTGAAGCAGAGAATATTGAAGCACTCGTCAATATTGTTTCATCATCTTTAGAGATCATCTTTCTAAGATTGCGGTCTTACGTGATGAGGCTCCAGATGAAGAGCAGGAAGCCAATGACTTGCAATTTTTTTAAATTGATTCCGGAAGTCAAAATAGACGTCTTTGGAAAATGTGTGTGGAACCTAAAACTTGGAGTCAATCAATTTCATAAAGAAGAGCTACGGACAGAGTTTTAAAATGAAAAATTGTTGAAACTGTTTATGGCTTTCAGCTCTGTTCTTGTTCACGACAAAATTGAACGTTTTTGAATATTTTTAATATTTTTCTTGTTAAACACAAAAGCTGTAGGAAAATTGCCATTCAGAAAGTTTAAAATTTACTACTTTTACCAATCTCTTGGTCGTTTGCATCATGTTCGCCTCTCTATCAAAGCCTTTTCTTTAAATTTGCCATTTCACACAGCCTGCATTTGAGCTTAGTGATTGTTTCCGAAGCACTTTCCCGTCGTCATCAACTCCAATTCAAATTCCCATTCAACCACAAATCTCCAGTCCATCATCCTTACTGACAGACAGAGGCGCTAAATCACTTCCCAGCTCGTCTAAAAAAAAAAACCCCGCTGTCGACACGATCCGTCCCCGACTGGGCTCAGTCACGACCCATGTCCCTACGGCCTGTGTTCCTCCGATGATGATCTATTAGCCAAAATAACCAATCACGAAATATCCATAACCCAAATGTCTTCGCCGCCGACGAAACCGATCGACTGCATGTGTTCCACGTCCGATCGGATCAATCGTCGGACATGTCCGGGCCATTAAGTTGCATGTCTATCGGGCAAAGCGAGTTAAAATATCCGTCAACAAGCAGGAGTCCCCTCCTAAATTGACAATTAAAAGGCCCGAATCGAAATCCGGTCGCCATCTAATGCTGCGCCGTCAATTATTTCAAAATTATTTCACTTTTCAACGAAAGGCCAGCCAGATGAACACGGAGGCTCGAGCGTGATTATCAACTTTAGCAATAATTGTGCAATAACTTAAGCGATCGCGTTGAAGTGGAAGTCGAACGTCGAACGTTGAACGTTGAACGTTAAACGTCGACGTCGATGGAGCCGCAGCGCAGAAGCTGTGTACTCACCATCGAGCAATTACCTGCATAAACAACAACACTGATTGGGATCACATTCGCATTCGCAAGAGGAGCCTCCGCATCCAAATCAGCTCGGATCCATCAGTGGTTCTGCTGCTGGTCCGGTGCTTTGGTGCTCCGACGGCAACGGCGGCGGTGGGCCATGCATCCGTCTTGCAACCTGCCAAATGAACACTTCTGTGTGCCAGGGCACGAGAGTTATTACGCGATCCTCTTTCAGCCGGAGCATGGAATGGCGTATGGAGTATCCATAAATCCGTGCACCGATCGGTCGATCGCTTTTCGTGAGCCGTGCCCGGTGGACGGTGCCCAGTGGATGGTGGACGCGGTGGACCGCAGATTGGAGTCGAGTGAAAAGATGAATGGACCAGTGGATCTCATCCGTGCGCTGATTGTGGCCACCATCTGGACGTAATTATATGCAAAGTACCCTCGCGGTGCGGTCTTATTTACGGCCAACAACGGTGCATTACTCACGATGAGCGTTGGGCGCCAAGTGGCGAGTGGCAAGAGTCGCAGATCTGATCCCGCGGCCCGGCAAATATTTATTCTCTCCTCTCTCGAACGGATGTTCAACATCCTTAATGGGGGTCTAGAGAGTCCACTAGTCTGCGGGAGTTATGTGATCGAGGTGACCCAGTTCGATGATCGCTTCTGGGAAAACTGGGCCAGCGATTTGTTTGCTTTTTGCGAGGAAAATCATCAGTCGGGTCAGACCTGTAAAGTCGATGGTTGCATAATGAGCCAGCGTGCCCGCATGCGATCTCGACTGCTTTATGAAGTGTCACCGGCTGTTGGCGTGTTTTGCAATCAAACGGTGCCCAGTGACCGGTGCCAGGTGTCAGGTGGGTGAGAGAGCGTGTGAAGATATTCGAAGAACGTGAAGGTGAGAATTCTTGGAGTTCAGAGTGGGAACTGGTCATGGACAGCTGTTGCGATTGGCAGCGGTAGGTTTTCGTTCGTGGGCGAGTTCAGAAGGTGATCTGACGGGTGATCATTTGAGTTACGAAACAATCGCACATTTGTCTTAAATCATTCGAAAATATACGTTCGTCGAAAAATATTGTTTTTGTATTTTCCTTTAAAGAAGATATAAGGAACAAAGATTGGTATCAAAAGTGCCTTTTCTGTGGGCTCACCAACAAGCAACTTCTTCTCATTAAACTTGACCCAACCAGCTCTCATCGATAAGCCTCTCATAAATGCGCCTCTTCTTACGATAAAATCATTGAAGCAATTTGTCAAAGACTTCCTTTCAACTGAAATCACAAAAGGAGAACCATTCAAAAGGACCCCTCACAAGAGTCCCATCCCAACCCCTTGAGCATGTGAGCCTTTCATCCGACAACCAAATAAAGCAAAGTGCCACACAAAAAACTAACGTGATGTCCTTTCCACGGACTTACATGTCCCCCTTTGTCCTTTGGAACAAAAAAGAATCCCTTCCGCATCCGATAAAGAGAAGTGACCACTTTCTGTCAAAAGCGACTTTATTCGCATCCCTGAACGTTCATTTCGCAGTCGCATTGAGCTAATTTGAATTGATGGGTCTCTAATTCAACTGCGTTACATGAAAAGTAAAAGCCTGGCACTGGAGCCTGGAAACCGCGATACTTGTCGCTTCAAAATGCAAATGCAGCCACACACACGTCATTAGATAACACCGGCGGACCCATAAACCCGCCGAGAGCGTCAGATTAAATCGATTTGTCTCTACAAATTGCAACACCTGCCAGCGGACAAGACACACTCCGGCACGCAACTTTGTCCGGTGGATCAATCTGGAATCCGAAGTCGTCGTGGTGGTTGTGGTCCCACGAGCGTCTCGCTCGCGTTGCCATGTTAACAGCAAATTTTATCACACACTGCCTCGTCGTCGTCGTGTCGTGGTGATTTGCCCATAAAAAGCAACGAGCGGCAGCCGCATCTGTTCGCCCGCCCGGACAGGACGTTTAATTTCACTACGTGTTCCGCCACCGAGCCACCCATGTGGCAAAAATTTGTATCTTTCAATTACACGGCATTCCAGGGAAATAGTTCTTCTCTGTCGTCGTCGCCATCGTCGTCAGTGTGCATGTAAAGTGCATCGGGTTCCCAGGAAGTGCACCAAGGACACTCTGCATTCATGGATTCCGTTGCTGTTATGCAATCGGCAATGCATCTGACGGTTTCGTATTGGCAAATGTATCGCGAGAGGACGGGGAGACTTTTTCATTTGAGTTATTGTTAGGCTGATCGAATCTGACGGATTCTATGAATCCGTGAGATTAATTTCAATGCAATCAATCATAGAGTGTGTGCCTGACAACCACCCATACGTCGGATGCCGAGACCGAGACGGGAGAGTCGACGTTGTCGTCGGAGTTGTCGTGGAATGTTGTCATTCTTTTGTGTGTCGTGGAGCTTGGTAGCTCCCGTGACTGTCTAAAGGACTGGGACTGTGAAACTGGGAGCCACGATCAGTGGGTTAAGCTACTTGCTTGCATCGATTTATCTGATTGATTCTCATGTCGGTGAGCTGCCCTCGTCTGGGTGATTAATGCATTGTGGGGAAATTGATTTCGGTTGCTTAATTCAGGTGGTTTTTCATTTTGTTTTGATGTTGTCGAGTGAAAGGATCGACGGAAAAGACAATCAATTGATGGAAGTGGGACTTGAATGAGATGTCCAGGCACGTAATACGATTGGAGACTTGTATTTGGTCGGAAGACTCAATTAAAAAGGGGACAACAAGGTTTTGAAGTCTGCACGGGACAAACCTGGCTTCAGATGTGAGCCAGAAGCAGTTTTTCGAAGATTGGTTTGTGTCTTAGATAAAGTTAATCTTAAAAGAGAAATTTTTAGACGAAAAAGAAAGAAGCGTGTGTAAATTATCCTTAAAGAAGTCATTTTTCAGCCTCATTTGTTTACTTAAATGTCAAAGACCACAATGGCTTTCCAATAGTCGCCTTAATCCTGAATCTTGGCATCACAGTAAAATCAGAAGGGCTTGGAAGTTCGTCTTTTAAATGAAAAGGTAAAAGAGAAATTTATGTCCCTTCAGGAATATTTCCTTTTTCCCTTACCGTAATCGAGTCCTGAAGTTAGTTTTCTTACAACTTTTCGCCATTGGGTGGCGTAACAGCCCGATGAGAGTCAGAGCCTAGCTTTTTCGCGCCTCCACAGTGTTGTGCGCGTTTTGACACATGTGGAAGGGACCTATTGTTTAATTCCGCTTCTGAACGGCGAATTGCGATAGCTTTTCATGACAGAAGTACTCCAGTGCTCACCAACCAAACAGAAAAAACTTAGCAGACGTTTAAAACTAGCTAACAGAGGCTTGAAGATGACAAAAACCTTTTACATAAACCCAAGATGAAGTCAGGAAAGGACTTAAATTCGTTAACTTCTGACTGATTCTGGGCAGTAATTGAATACAAAGAGGGGCTTAAGGATGATTTGTCAATGAAGCTTAGAAATGATAGAACGATGCTTAAAATGATTCGCTAAAGGCGGAGATGTCGAAGAATACGGAAAAGACGGTTTTCCTGAGGGTAAGAAACGACACTCTCTGCGAAAGCTATCCCAGAGTGGATGGTGTCAAGGAAAAGAGGACAAGGTGTGGTTTTAGTGGGTGAAAGTCCCACAGTACTTGGAACAGAACGGGCTTTTTCACTTCCCTATCGTCTTCAATATTCTATCGTCTTCAAAAAAAAGTAAAAATTGTTTGTGGTATTTATTCAGGACTCAAACCTGGGTATGCTCGTTTAACAATCCGACGCACTAACCATTAAGCCACTGAGCCTGCACTTCAAGATAATGCCCACAAAATGGAAAAAAAAGACACAAGTCAGCATCTTAGACAGATTTCAAAGAGTCCGCAAAGTTGTTTTTGTTTTGTGGTATTTGTTCATCCTGGACTCGAACCTTGGTACGCTTGCTAACAGTCCGACATCATGGTCAGATGACCATTGCGCCAGCACTTCAAGATTAGAGACATAATGTCCACAAAAAGGCAAAAAAGGACATAAGTCAACCTCTTGGACAGTCCACAAAGATGTAAAAAATGTTCCTGAGGTTGAAAACATAGCTCATGAGATCTAGATGATTCTTTTTTTGAATTGCTTAACATCGTAATATGTAGCAAACATCAAATTCACCTTCATCAGAAGCCTATCGTCGTGAAAGAGAGAGAACTCAATTTTTTGTTCAGTGAACAGTATCACTGAATGAAAGGATTTCGAGATTATCGTCGTAAGAAAATTAAATGCAACACTTTTCCTTTAAGCGATGAGTCTAACTGGCGGCAGAAGTGGACAAAAAGAAGTCTTACAGCAGGTCAAGGATGTAATATAACACTTTTGGTCAGTAGTCAGTCTTAATGAACAATGATTTTAATGAACGATCTCAGTGTAATCCCATTTTTGCGTGGTGAAAAAGCGCTCTAAATCAAAAATCAAATGAATGACATCGCCCGGATGAACCACATAACTCTCTGTTCAATCATCAGTTTCACTGAATGGAAACGACTTCCTGTTGTCGGACAGAGGATAAATGTATTCAATATCGAAGTGCATTGATCAGTTTATGACTCAATCACTTTTCCATGATCAGTAAGACTCATTCTAAAGAAAAGAGACTTCATTCGGCCCAACAAGTCGGACAAATAGAAGTCTACTCAGATCAGAATGTCCCATAAAAACCACAATTCCATCAGACTTCACCATCAAATCGTCAGTGATTTCCCCTTGGGGCAGTGGGTGAGAGAAAAAAGAGAGAAAGAAAACGACCGCCTCACCCCACTTAAGTCTCCACCTCACTCGCAGCTGTTGCCAATTAGCCACCCCACCCAAAAACACAGACGTTATGCAACAATCGCCTGTTGCAGTTGCAGATCCCATCAGATCCTGGCTGAGGTTTTCGATTTTTTTTTTTTTTTATTAATTCCCATGGCCTCGCCTCACCCGGCCAAAGCAACTTAGACACGGCATAAAACCCCATTTGCCATTAGGCATTTTCACTTTATTGTCGTTGCCAATTAAAAGCCAAGCAACTTCTCCTCCCCTCCAACGCTTGGGGCACTATTGGGCTAAGTTCTTCAACTTAATTTAACAACGGATTTCCGTTTTACGTTTTGATTGATGATTTTCATTTAATCGCTTGATGTTAAGTAAGAAATTAAACAGAAGATCGCTTTCCCATGTTTGATTATTTCCTCTTGTCGATGTGTAGAGCATCAAGCACTAGCAAAAGCAGTTGGCAGAGCTGTTTACTCGGGTTAGAGATACAATACGATACGATACATTCGAGTTGTAGATGCCCTGCGGCTGCTGATGATGAGAAAACACGTCTTTAATGGCGTATCTTTTCCTCTCATTTTTCAATTGCAGCTGGACGGTTGTTGTTTTTTTTTTTGTTTTTGCTAAATAATCATAATTTATGACCAGAGTCGGTCAGTGGACTGAGATTGTATCTGTGAAGAGGCATGAGTTTTAATGACTCCACTAAGCTGTGGGGTACCGGAGTGATGATCCATTGGACCGGTGTGTTTTTTTTTTTTTTGCGATTGAGGAATTCATGAGATTTGTCGTAGTTCGGATTTGAATGGGAAATCCTTGGAGAATTTAGTGCAGCGAGGTTGGTGTTGAGAAATGTGGTTAACGAGATTGGACAGATTCGACTCTTGGTTGGACAGATTCGTGGGGATCAAGCAGGGTTCAAGTGATTCGTCGTGGATTCTTCGAATTGCAAAAAAAATAGAAAGTTTTGTTGAAATGTTGGCTGGAAATTGCATCAGCTTTTGGGAGACGCGTTCAACGGCTTGTTATTAATGAGAAATAAAAGAAGAACGAACTTTTATGGAGATTTTCAACAGTGAACACTTACGTCGGTGTAAAAAGACGTTTAGCTGCGAACGTCCAGTCATTAAAAAAAAATTAAAAAAAAATTATAAAAGCTAGAGAGATTTGGCAGAGTTCTCAACGCCTTGTGAACTTACTGTCAGAAGAATGCTTAATTTTTTAGTCAAAAGTACGGAACTTTTTGAAAAATCTTTAAAGTATTCTTGATTGAGGCTCTTTGGCTGTCATTGCTGGAAAACTAAGCTAAATTTCAAAAGTTGTAGCTGAGTTTGACAGCACCACCAACTTGAAACCACGAAATGAAAGACCCTGTATGAGTCGGTGCTGTGTCTTCCACTTTTTTCAAAAGGTTGTAGCTGAGTTTGGCAGCGCTATCAACTTGAAACCACGAAATGAAAGACCCTGTATGAGTCGGTGCTGTGTCTTCCACTTTTTTCAAAAGGTTGTAGCTGAGTTTGGCAGCGCTATCAACTTGAAACCACGAAAGGAAAGACCCTGTATGAGTCGGTGCTGTGTCTTCTATTTTTTCCAAAGCTTGTAGCTGAGTTTGGCAGCACTATCAACTTGAAACCACGAAAGGAAAGACCCTGTATGAGTCGGTGCTGTGTCTTCTATTTTTTTCAAAGCCTGTAGCTGAGTTTGGCAGCGCTATCAACTTGAAACCACGAAAGGAAAGGCCCTGTATGAGTCGGTGCTGTGTCTTCTATTTTTTTCAAAGCTGGTAGCTGAGTTTGGCCGCGCTATCAACTTGAAACCACGAAATGAAAGACCCTGTATGAGTCGGTGCTGTGTCTTCCACTTTTTTCAAAAGGTTGTAGCTGAGTTTGGCAGCGCTATCAACTTGAAACCACGAAAGGAAAGACCCTGTATGAGTCGGTGCTGTGTCTTCTATTTTTTTCAAAGCCTGTAGCTGAGTTTGGCAGCGCTATCAACTTGAAACCACGAAAGGAAAGGCCCTGTATGAGTCGGTGCTGTGTCTTCTATTTTTTTCAAAGCTGGTAGCTGAGTTTGGCCGCGCTATCAACTTGAAACCACGAAAGGAAAGACCCTGAATGAGTCGGTGCTGTGTCTTCTATTTTTTTCAAAGCTGGTAGCTGAGTTTGGCCGCGCTATCAACTTGAAACCACGAAATGAAAGACCCTGTATGAGTCGGTGCTGTGTCTTCCACTTTTTTCAAAAGGTTGTAGCTGAGTTTGGCAGCGCTATCAACTTGAAACCACGAAAGGAAAGACCCTGTATGAGTCGGTGCTGTGTCTTCTATTTTTTCCAAAGCTTGTAGCTGAGTTTGGCAGCACTATCAACTTGAAACCACGAAAGGAAAGACCCTGTATGAGTCGGTGCTGTGTCTTCTATTTTTTTCAAAGCCTGTAGCTGAGTTTGGCAGCGCTATCAACTTGAAACCACGAAAGGAAAGGCCCTGTATGAGTCGGTGCTGTGTCTTCTATTTTTTTCAAAGCTGGTAGCTGAGTTTGGCCGCGCTATCAACTTGAAACCACGAAAGGAAAGACCCTGAATGAGTCGGTGCTGTGTCTTCTATTTTTTTCAAAGCTGGTAGCTGAGTTTGGCCGCGCTATCAACTTGAAACCACGAAATGAAAGACCCTGTATGAGTCGGTGCTGTGTCTTCCACTTTTTTCAAAAGGTTGTAGCTGAGTTTGGCAGCGCTATCAACTTGAAACCACGAAAGGAAAGACCCTGTATGAGTCGGTGCTGTGTCTTCTATTTTTTCCAAAGCTTGTAGCTGAGTTTGGCAGCACTATCAACTTGAAACCACGAAAGGAAAGACCCTGTATGAGTCGGTGCTGTGTCTTCCACTTTTTTCAAAAGGTTGTAGCTGAGTTTGGCAGCGCTATCAACTTGAAACCACGAAAGGAAAGACCCTGTATGAGTCGGTGCTGTGTCTTCTATTTTTTCCAAAGCTTGTAGCTGAGTTTGGCAGCGCTATCAACTTGAAACCACGAAAGGAAAGACCCTGTATGAGTCGGTGCTGTGTCTTCTATTTTTTTCAAAAGTTGTAGCTGAGTTTGGCAGCGCTATCAACTTGAAACCACGAAAGGAAAGACCCTGAATGAGTCGGTGCTGTGTCTTCTATTTTTTTCAAAGCTGGTAGCTGAGTTTGGCCGCGCTATCAACTTGAAACCACGAAATGAAAGACCCTGTATGAGTCGGTGCTGTGTCTTCCACTTTTTTCAAAAGGTTGTAGCTGAGTTTGGCAGCGCTATCAACTTGAAACCACGAAAGGAAAGACCCTGTATGAGTCGGTGCTGTGTCTTCTATTTTTTCCAAAGCTTGTAGCTGAGTTTGGCAGCACTATCAACTTGAAACCACGAAAGGAAAGACCCTGTATGAGTCGGTGCTGTGTCTTCTATTTTTTTCAAAGCTGGTAGCTGAGTTTGGCCGCGCTATCAACTTGAAACCACGAAATGAAAGACCCTGTATGAGTCGGTGCTGTGTCTTCCACTTTTTTCAAAAGGTTGTAGCTGAGTTTGGCAGCGCTATCAACTTGAAACCACGAAAGGAAAGACCCTGTATGAGTCGGTGCTGTGTCTTCTATTTTTTCCAAAGCTTGTAGCTGAGTTTGGCAGCGCTATCAACTTGAAACCACGAAAGGAAAGACCCTGTATGAGTCGGTGCTGTGTCTTCTATTTTTTTCAAAAGTTGTAGCTGAGTTTGGCAGCGCTATCAACTTGAAACCACGAAAGGAAAGACCCTGTATGAGTCGGTGCTGTGTCTTCCACTTTTCTCAAAAGTTGTAGCTGAGTTTGGCAGCCCTACCAACTTGAAATCACGAAAGGAAAGCCCCTTTATGAGTCGGTGCTGTGTCTTCCATTTTTTTCAAAAGTTGTAGCTGAGTTTGGTGGCGCTACCAACTTGAAACCACAAAATGGAAGACCCTGTATGAGTCGGTGCTGTGTCTTCTATTTTTTTCAAAGGTTGTAGCTGAGTTTGGCAGGGCTATCAACTTGAAACCACGAAATGAAAGTCTTCTGCCGCTTTCCAATTTTTTTTTTTTAATTGTGTGAGTCCTTGCACCTCTCTGACAGAAAAAACACCCAGAATCCTTTTTGTCGCACTGCGTTGCTGTCTTTCTTTTGCACCTGAGAAGTCATAGAATTCAAAAAATTTCTCGTAGAATTCTTTTTTTTTTTTTGTTTTGATTGTTAAACATTTCCGTTTGAATTAATGTCGTACATTGTAAGACTTTCAATATTTAAAGAACACGTGCAATTCTTGACCTTATAAACACTAAATTTTGATACAGAAGTTGCTCAGAGTCAACAAACCCTCACCGTCAATGCCTTTCCTCGACACCTCACTCCAGACCACACCCTCCGCCTTTTTTCACCATTTCGAAACAAGGGTCAAACATCTGTCAAACTCGCACCCCTCCACTGCTGAAATTCCACACAAAAATTTGCAACAAAAAAAAAAAAAAAAATTCGCCATTTCCCAAGAGTGTCGTGTGTCCTGTGTCACCCTTAAACTCCCCACCACCTCCGTTGCAGGTCAATTCTTCACAAAATTCGCATCTTTTGAGGGTGAAAAGAGAGAATTCACCGTCCATTGGCATGGCCGTGCCCTCCTGTCTGCCTGTGTGAGTGGCTCATGTCCTTCGAGTCCTCCTCCATCATCCGTAGATTCCCACAAATCAGAGTTGTAAAAGACTGCAATCTTTTGTAATGCAATCCCTGAATTCATGGAAAGATTTTTATGATTTGGGATTCATTCAATTGACTTCATTTGATGACTAAGACTTCGGCATTGAAATCTTACATTCTTTTTGAAGTCTTGATTGGAGCAATCTTTACGACCAATCTATTGATTGCAAATCAATTGAATGCAAATCTTTAGATTGGCATTGCATTCATTGCAATCACTTTGAAGTCTTTGGACTTCAAAAATTTTCGTTGCAATCTTTGGGACTTCAAAAATTTTCGTTGCAATCTTTGGGATTGCAAAATTTTTCGTTGAAGTCTTTGGGATTGCAAGATTTTTCGATGAAGTCTTTGGGATTGCAAAATTTTTCGTTGAAGTCTTTGGGACTTGTGATCAGTTTTGAAGTAGTCTATAAGAGTGAGGATGATGGAGAAGGGGGTAGGGATGGGGATGGAGTCGTACCAATACAAATAAAACAATTAATGAAAAAATTAAATGAATTCATGTTTTTGATTTTATAAATTATATATTCAGTATTCATTCGTTACAATTAAGGTTTTTGTCCATTTTTGCCTCAATAAAAAAAAAACATGTTCTCTCAAATCTAACAATGATGATATAAATATAAGAAAAATATTATAATTCATATTATAAATTCATATTTTAATATATGCAAAAAAAAAATTTACTACTCCAAGCCATTAACTTTCAGGAGCAACAATTTTTCAAAATTGGAGTCTGAAAGGGCTCCGCGTCTTGGTGTATTAAGTAAACCAGCAACTGAAAAAAGCCTTTCCACAGCTGCTGAGGCAGGTAGTGGAGTATTGTACCTCAAAAATGCTTTTTTCAGGGCTGGATATTGGCTAAGGAGTTCTATGGCTGTTGACGAGTGGGCGAGGTATGCGTAGAATTCGTTGTCTGCAGATGAAGAGTTGGTATTAGATGATTCTAATATCTGATCTGGAATGTGAAATAGTTGAAGACTTTGTAAATGGTGTGATTTAATTTTGTTACCTGCAGTGCCGAAATTAAAATATGGAATTTTACGTTCGCTATTCGTTTTTTGATTACTCGTTGAATTGCTATGGTCATTCTCAGAAGCGATCTTTTTTCTGACCAATGAACTTAATTCAGTTATTTTGCTGTCATTGAAGCCAGAATTTAGCGCTGAAACCCATTTCAGTTTTGCCAATGGACAAAGCACCGAAGCAACAATCGCATCTTCCACATCACTTGTTAAATGGAAGTACGAATGAAATCGTCTAACTAGCGACTCTTCGATTTTTTTACCCATTTCCATTGGCAAAACCTTTAATACATTATCGCTAAATAAAGTTTCATATGACATTCTTATCGTTGCTAAGGTGGGCAGTAAGTAGCCGTATAACATTGCCTTTTCTCCTTGAAGAAAATCTAGAGCATCTGCAATCGGCCGTAGGAGGTGTATATAGTCCTGAAGGTATAAAAAATCCGATTCAAAAAATGGCTGCACATCAAGTCTTTTGCAGAGTTCATGCAATTTTTCCTTGTATTTCAATATATCTTTGACCGAATCATACAAAGAATTCCACCTTGTCGGAAGTGACTTGCCTAGACCCTTGCAGTCGTATCTGGCAACAGCAACATTCGACCAGCACACCATTCCTCCTACGCTGGAATTCAGTATCGGTCAGCTATTGACGAATAAAATAATAGGAGATATACAACCTGTTTCTTTCATTTAACAATATATCTTGACCATTTCAAGTGGACGGTATAATATTGTTTAATACAGACAATTTATGTACAGTGTAAGTGTAATTTACACTTACATACTAACATGTACTCATTTGCGCATCTCACTGTACTTCATATTAACCTTCATCCATCCCTTGGGCCATATTGAGCCAGAAGCCATCTTTTCTTCAAGTATGTATGTTTTAAAATTTGAGACAAACAGTTTTGAAATTAAGTGACTTTAGTATTAGTGTATGCTAGTGTGTAAATGCAAGATTTGTTATGAAAAAGAAATCTTCACTTCACTTTTTAATGATATTTCGTATTAATTAAGTGTTAGCATTTCACGTGCTAAGTAATGAAAAAATTGCAAGGTAATGAAACTGATCGAAAATAGCATTAATTTTCAACACTGGTAGATTGTACACACTTTTACACCGAGGCGAACGAAGTCGTGGGCAAAGCACATAACAAAAATTAAAAATTTCTTTGTAATAAATAAACCTACCTATGAAGTTTGTAATGTATTGTAACTTTTTTTTTAGGGACAGATGAAGGTTAAGACTATGAGAGGCGGATAGAGGACGGGTGGGAGACAATTGTGTGCGAAAGGGGTACATAGGATTGGAGTGTGTGTAAAGGAAGAAAAAGAAGTTGGTGAAAAGGGGGTTTTCGATATAAGGGAGGGGTGAAAGAAGGAAATGAGTACGGATATGATAGAGCGGGCTGTGAGCAATTGTTTCCAACGCTAGACTACCTTGAAACGCATTAGAAAAAACATACCTGCTTTATAATTTTGAAAAATTTTCCGGATAAAATAAGCTTTTTCTCATCATTTTCTGATGGATGTGACGATTGTGGTTCATTTTCACTGTTATTAATTTTGCTGGCCGAAAATGTTCTTTCGGTTCTACACCTTTTGTGGCTTACAGAAGGCTCATCGTTTGAGAAGGGCCTCTTACGACTAGGAACTAGGGTTCCCAAATTAAATGTGGGATCAGCCTCATAGTCGTCGGATGAAAATTCGGTGTCTGTTTCCATAGCCAAACCTTGTTCACAACAAATTTAAATAAATTGAAAACTACACAACACTTTCGCACAACTGAACTGAAGCAACTGATAAGAAAATGAGTGAGAATTGCACCTATTGTTTTTTATGCAGTGTGGCCTCGAAGGAAGAAAAAAATGTAAAACTGTATATTATCCAAGCAAAAATTAGAGTGCATACAAATCTGTTCTTGCTTAGGTGGGCAGCAAGTAAGCATACAGTTTTAAATTTTTTTTCTTCGAAAGAAAAAAACGATTTTTTGTTTTCTTCATCAATTTTTTTTTGTGTAATTTAGCAATTTGCAATATGAAATCGCACATGTTACAGAGATTGATAACGTTTCTTTTTCTTCTCTTCATCTCTTCTTTTTTCTTTATATAATTTATAAAATCAAAAACATGAATTCATTTAATTTTTTCATTAATTGTTTTATTTGTATTGGTACGACTCCATCCCCATCCCTACCCCCTTCTCCATCATCCTCACTCTTATAGACTACTTCAAAACTGATCACAAGTCCCAAAGACTTCAACGAAAAATTTTGCAATCCCAAAGACTTCATCGAAAAATCTTGCAATCCCAAAGACTTCAACGAAAAATTTTGCAATCCCAAAGACTTCATCGAAAAAACTTGCAATCCCAAAGACTTCAACGAAAAATTTCGCAATCCCAAAGATTGCAACGAAAATTTTTGAAGTCCCAAAGATTGCAACGAAAATTTTTGAAGTCCCAAATATTTTAGTCTAAAGATTTGCATTCAATTGATTTGCAATCAATAGATTGGTCGTAAGGATTGCTCCAATCAAGACTTCAAAAAGATTGCGAGATTTCAATGTTGCAGTCTGGTTGCAGATTTAACTTATGAATTGAAAAATCAGAGGTATGAATTCAATTGATTTTTAAAATCAAAAGATTGCAATCTTTTACAACTCTGCCACAAATGGCCGCTACTACAACCAACGTTGCACATTCGTTTCGCCGTGGGCGAGCGTGCGTTGTAATTACGCTCCCCGCACCGCGGCACGAGATCGATGGCGTAAAAATTTTTATTGCACTTTGATTGGAATGCAAAATTGCATATCACCAGCATGGTGGTGGGGTGGGGGGCTACCTGCTACCGACCGCTGCAGTCGACCGCCACCGCCGCGAACAAAACACTCTCCAGCTGGCCCATCAATCACTTTATGGCGCGCATAGAGCACCGTCGCGGCGTGAAACTGGGGCTCCGTTGAACGACTGTCGATCTGTCGTTGTTGTGGACCAGTTGGCGGGTTTGAGCGGCGCATATCCAATGAGCCGAGACTGAATTCCGAACAAAAGAATTCGCGGGGGGCCGGTGTTTTGTTGGTAATGAGCGGTGACCTTGAAGGGCACAGCATTGTTTGAGTTATGGAGCGTGAAGTATTCATTGACATTTGGATTCATTCCTCAATCTGGATTTGTGAGAGGCTGTTGCATGTTGCAGGTGGTCTGTTCTTGGATTTTGTTTCCTGGTGTGGATTGTATTGTGTGGAGAATGGTGGGTAAATTGGTTATGTAAATCGTGTGGTTGGAGATGATTTGGGGTCAGTTTACGGATCAAGGGTGATTTTAGACAAATGGGTGACGGGAGTGGGGCTTTGTGGTCTTGGAAGTGGGTGAAATGCAAGAGAAATGGAAGCTATAATGAACTTGTGAGGCAGTCTTAGGCAGTAATGTTGTCAAACAAGTCGAAAATTCTTCTCAATGAAGTGGACTTTATGATCTTTTTGGAATTCGAAGAGTCAAACAGGCCTAGTTTAATGTTGTGAAACTGTCTATGAACCCTAGCCAGCCACCTTAGAGTCCGCCTCCTTCCGAAAATTTTGTTAATTTCCTTGGGTTCGAAGCAGCCGAAACCTCACTTAGACAGCCGCTCGTTTTGCTTGGCAAAAGCTACGACTGTCCCTATGAAGCCCCATGAATTCATTCGAGTTTTCATTTCGCTCCCATTTCCCCCACTTACAAGACCACATATTCCAAAAAAAAGTGCTCTAACCAGTCCCAAGAGGCATTAAATTGAAAAAAGTCATAAAGAATACTAAAAAGTTGTCAAAAACGTCAAAGTCGAGTTTTGAAAGACGTCCAAAGTTTATCAAAATCGTCGAGAAAGGGCGAAACGGGTTAAAAAATCGTTGGAGTATCCTAGTAGGGATCAACAAGGGCTAAAAACTTATCAGAAAGTTGTTGACAAGACTCGTAAAATGCTCAACATCGTGAAAAGGTTGCGAGAAAAAAATTGGGAAATCATCAAGAGAGTTGAAAAAGGATTTGAAAAAATCATTTAAAGACGTTGAAAGTGTTGAAAGTGTAAAGTAGTGAAAGACGTTGAAAAGGCTTCGAAGAGGCTCATAAATTAGAAAATTAGGAGGGCCGAAAAATACGAAAATATTGAAAGACGCATCGAAAAAAAAGGAAAAGTCCGCGAAAGGAGGAAGACGATTGGAAACTTCGTCAGAGAATAATTGCTAAGCCTCGAAAAATTGGTAAGCAATTGCCAAAAGTTTCTTAAAAGAGTCGGAAAATTGACGAGAGTCTAAACGTCATAAAAAAATAAAAACATGAGAAGAGTAAAAAAAAGTGCCCAAAAATCGTCGAAAACTTGAACCGAATCGATAAGTTTTTGAAATGCCGCGGAAGAGTCAGTAAGAGCTGAAAATTAATTGAAAAATTGTAGAAAACCGTTGTCAAGGTTGAAAAGTCCGATCAGTAATCGAAAATTCGTCAGAAAAGTTGGAAAGTAGCAAAAGAAAGTTGTAAAATCCCCAGAAATGTTCAAAACTCGACGGAGAGGATGAGGATGAGTTGAGTTTCTGACTGAGTTTGAGTTTTTTAAAAAAATTTATGAACTTACTTAATCTTAGCGCCTAAAGAATCTTCCACGCTGATAAGCAAAAAATCATATTTTGAAGCAAATTTCTGTAGATTTTCGATCAGTCCCTTGAGAATTTTGTAGCTTTGTAGTTCTGGCTCCCATAAGGACGACACGTTGGATGATTGTCGCCCACTCAATCGACTGCCTGTCGTCATTTTTCATTTTCTTTGCCACTCGTCCCTTCGAATCCACTTCCAATTTCAAATTTCTGTCAAACATTCCACATCCCACCTGGGAATTGGAGTCCTCAAAAAGAACACCGAATGTTGCTCCACCAACTGTCGGTTGTTTTGACTCGGTCTTATTCTCTCGTCCGAGAGAAAATTGGAAAAAAAAAAAAGGAATCGTATCCACCCAAACCCCAGCCTCTCGGCGAAGACGACGAATATTATTCCATCGAAAATAGGATATGCAAATTCGCATATAAATATGGAAATTCGCCGTAGGTGTGTGTGTTTGAAATTTGTCACAACGTATCCCGCCGGGCGGTCCTCTCGGTGGTTGGTGAGAAGTTCTATTCATCACACACAAATACACATCTGAGGAAGAGAAGGAACCATTCCTTTGCCCGTTACTTGAAGCGCCTCGCACATATTTATTCATCAGTTTTCGCATGCTCGTATGTGAACGAATTCTGTGTGGGGGGGGGGGGGGGGGGGGGGGGGGGTGAAATTGCTTATGAAGCGCAAAGCCAGCGGAATGGGGAATGAAATTGTACGTCATTTTTTTGTCAAGAAAATAAAACATCTCGTGTTTATTCGGGTTATTTTGCCAGCCGTGCGTTTTCTCAACGCAACGAAGGATCCTGAAGGATTCTGAAGGATTCGAAATGCCCTTGAGCCGGTGACGGGAGACGAGATGGTGGGCGACATTTTCATCTTGGAATTTGGAATTTTCCACAGAAATCATCTATCACTCTTCAAATGCAAAGACACACTCCTACACACAACCCTTCAGCTGTGCCGAACAAAGGGCGGGCGTCGCAGCGAAATTGAACGCGCATCTTTAACAAGCTTCGTCGCTTGCGAATTCAGCGCGTGTAACGCGAAATTCGTGTATCTGTCGTCCTTGTCAAAATAATGTACCTCTCGAGGGAGGCGCCCCCAAAAAAAAAAAAAAAAGATGAAGAGAACGAAAAGAAAAAAAAAACCCTTCTTCGTGGTCCTTTTTCTTGCTTCTCGCAGGGAATTCAATTTATTCACATGCGCGCTTAGAAAATATCAATTTCCCAGCAGTAAAAAAAAAACACGACAGAAAAAAAAAAAAGAAACGAGAAACGAAATATCTCTCTGTGCCCCTTTCGACACCCCGAACACAGCAGTCACACCAAATGGCGTCACCAGGGGTGGGTGGTGGTGGTGGTAACATGAATGTAATATTTTTTGTCAGCTTCCAGGATGGAGTTTATGTGTACACACACACCCCCACGGCGACTATCTCCGGGAGATGCACAGTACCTGAGGACATAAAACCCTCAAAACTCACCCCCGGCTGGCTTCAAACCCGATCTTCAATTTGAATGCAAAAACCGAACATAAAAAAGGATAATAATAAAAAAAAAAAAATACGAAAACGAAACGACGAAACGCAGGAATAAGTAGAACGCCAGATGAGAGCGAATGGCGTCGTCTGGTGGGTGGGAGGGCGGTGTGTGGGTGGATGAAAAAGGATTTTCTAACAAGATGAACGAATTTATTTCGCAAATGGATGTCGCATTTCCTTTTTGTCACTTACTGTTTGATATTAAGTCCCCTTTCTTTATTACCACGAAGGTTTTTTTTTTATGTTTTCCCTTCACCGCACCCTCATCCGTCCATGATCCATTGCCAACCCCCACAGTTTCCACCCCGTTGGCTTCCGCTTTGGCGGCAGAAGTTAGACGAACTCACACGCGAGAGCGCAGTCCCAATACATCGACTTTTGGTGTGTGGGGTGGGGATGGGGGTTTGTAATTTTATTTCTTCCCAAAGTGTGTTCGTATGGGTAACTGAATTATGGCATGGGTGGGGGGAGGTTGTAATGTGTGGCAGTGGCGCCTCTTCAATTTCGCCCCCAGTCGGCGTGGAGAGAAAAGGGCTTAAAATCGGGTGAAAAATCATTTGTGCTCTATTTTTGGGGTGACGCGAGTTGTTGGTTGAAAATTCAAATTAAATCTACAAGTGCTGAGTATCTGGGGCAATTCAATCAGAATTAATGTCGATTCACGAGACTTGTCGATTGGGCTTCGCTGTTTTTGGGTGAGGGTCAACAATGGGACGTAGCTTCAATTTAGATGGCTTCAATTTTGTTTAAGAATGGACCATCTTTAATGTTTTTAGGGAAAATTTCAAAATCTTTTTTCTATTGAATGAAGTTTTTGCTCGTCAACCGAGTATTGATGTAGACAACGGTTGATTACTGCAAAATGTGAGACTTTAATGAGGCGTACACTTGGTTTTTAGGAACCTTAACCGATTCATTAATGGATCAAAACGAAGAACATCTAAAAAAACAATTGAAAATCTTCGTAATGATCGCCTGTCGACGTGTTTTTCACTGAAAACCTTTAAGAACAACGTTTTTTAATGACTTTCAGCTTGTCACAAATTCTAGAAACTAGAAAACCTACGTCCTTGAATGTCCGGAAAAACGTTTTGTATACACAATCTAAGAAAATAATTTTTTTTAAGAACTCTAGAGTGCAGACCTCCTCTTAAAACCATTAAAAAGTACGTTTTTCAATTCTGTCTATACTGAGAGCCGTCAAAATAATTGGTTTTGAAAGGTTTTGAAAAAAAAAAAAAAAGCAAGACAACTCGTTCTTCACTAAATACAGTCGAAAGGTATATTTTTGAATGGCCGTTGATACAATCTTTAGTCAAATTCATCAAAAAGCACGTTGTTGAAAAAAGAAAAAGAAAAGAAAACCTTTGAAAAATATGATTTTGAACTCTTTCTGATTGTTTCTTTACTTTAAACGTAAAATGGTGCGTTCTTTAATGTCTCTTAAGACATCTTTTCCCGCAACATGTTCAAACGTGCGGCTTTTGTACGACTTTCCAGTTTTTTACTGACCCAGGACGCTCAAAAACGATGTCTGTGGAGTTAAACAGCATTATTGTGTATTTAAAGTCTTCGATAAGAACATTTTTAGAAACCTACACATAAATTGAGTGGCGTAACCGCCCGTTGACGGCTAGAGTCTAGCTTTTTGGTTAGGCCTCTCCATAGATTTCTAAAAAAACGAACGTATTCTTCACTAAAAACTATCTAAGAATATGACTTTCTATGTCTATTGACATGTTCTTCATTCAAAACCTTCGGAAAACACGTTTTTAAGTAACTTTTAAGCTTTCACTAATTCAAAACCTTCCAAAAGTATGTTTTTGAATCGCTTTGTACCCAAGACCTTCGAAAAGAACGTTTAAGAACACGGTCTCCACTTAAAATCTTAAATTAATACGTTTTTGAAAACCTTTTAACGACTGCTTCTCTGAAAAAAAAAACAAATAGTCGGCGTAACAACCCATACAGGGCCAGAGTCTAGCTTCTTCGCGCCTCCACTGTGTTGTGCGCAATATATTTTGACACATGTGGAGGGGACCTGCTGTTTAATGCCGATTCCGAACGGCGAATTGCAAAAGCTTTCTCTGAAAATGGTCGACAAATTTGGTTTTGAATCCTTTTAACACTTTTTTGTTCGAAAACGGACAACGAGTTTGGTTCTGAATCAATGTTGGTTGGTTTTTCTTACTTAAAACTGTCGAAAGGTATTTTTTAAATTCTCGTTAATACGTTCCTTAGTCAAAACCATCGAAAATTGTGTTTTCGAAGATAAATTTTCCAGTCGAAACTTAACGAAAATGTGTTTTTGAAATTCACTTTTCACTCGAAATTCATGAAAAACGAATTTTTAGACGCCTTAATTTTTTAACAAGTATCATCGGACCTTAGAAAGCCCACTTCTCAAAGGTTTTTGAGTGTCGGACAAGAAACTCAACGAAAATGTGTTTTTGAAATTCACTTTTCACTCGAAATTAGGCGTCTAAAAATTCGTTTTTCATGAATTTCGAGTGAAAAGTGAATTTCAAAAACTTAGAAAACCCACTTCTCAAAGGTTTTTGAGTGTCGGACAAGAAACACAACGAAAATGTGTTTTTGAAATTCACTTTTCACTCGAAATTCATGAAAAACGAATTTTTAGACGCCTTAATTTTTTAACAAGTATCATCGGACCTTAGAAAGCCCACTTCTCAAAGGTTTTTGAGTGTCGGACAAGAAACTCAACGAAAATGTGTTTTTGAAATTCACTTTTCACTCGAAATTAGGCGTCTAAAAATTCGTTTTTCATGAATTTCGAGTGAAAAGTGAATTTCAAAAACTTAGAAAACCCACTTCTCAAAGGTTTTTGAGTGTCGGACAAGAAACACAACGAAAATGTGTTTTTGAAATTCACTTTTCACTCGAAATTAGGCGTCTAAAAATTCGTTTTTCATGAATTTCGAGTGAAAAGTGAATTTCAAAAACACATTTTCGTTGTGTTTCTTGTCCGACACTCAAAAACCTTTGAGAAGTGGGTTTTCTAAGGTCCGATGATACTTGTTTCTACAAAACTCTTCCAAAATCGTTTGTGAATAATTCGTTGACATGTTTTTCACTCAAAACCTTTGAGAAGTGGGCTTTCTAGGGTCCGATGATATTTTGTCCTACAAAACTGTTAAGAAGGTCGTTTTTTGAATAATTTCTTGACATGTTTTTCACTCAAAACATTCGAATATCGCGTTTTTAGAAGGTCTGTTAAAATACTTTTTCATCAAAATTGTAAAACACTGTGTTTTTGAATCCCCTTTAAGACATTTTGACTTCAAAACCGACATCTATGTGGCAACAAAACCCTCATCAGAACTGCTGCTGCTGTTGAATACACACTTTTCCAAGGCTAGTAGCAGATCATTCTTTGAGAGAAAGTCACAAATTAAAACACAAGAGTGCTAGGATCTCTGCTCTAGGATCTGAAATGCTTCCAACTACAACTACCTCCGAATTTAAAAAAAAAAATAAGACCAAAAAACATTCGACTTTGTGTTGTAAAACAAAAATTCTTAACTGTGGTATTTTCCTTCCAAGCGCAAGGCGAACTGAGTAGAATAAAATTTCTTTTCAATTTTGAGAAATATTAGAAACTATCGACCTATAGACGGATGATAAAATCTTCACAAGTTTAACCAAAATAAGCGTTTTTTTAAAATCGGATTAATAGACGAACAACACCAAAGTGATTCTATAAGGGTTTCGTTATTTTCTAAAAATGCAACCTCACTTAAAGAAAATAGAAAAAATGAAATAGAATAGAATAGAAAAATTTTTCAGTACAACGTACAACTATGAGGCGTCTAGTTATACGTTTTAAAAATTTTCTTCGCATCAAATTTTTAAATTTTTTTTGGTATTTAATTCTTGGTAATATAAATGCAAGAAATTAACTTACATGTAAATTGTCTGCGTCCAATTGCTTCTAAACTTTTGAAATACAAAATTTTCATCACGAAAAACCACAAGCCGCATCACAATCAATATCTTACAAGACTTAATTTAAAAACTTTTCTTTCTCTTCTGTGACCCACTTGAATCTCTTCCAATTTTCACAAAAAGTACCCCAACAAAAACAAGTTTCCCAACTCCACAAAAAAGGATGCCTCCCACTTCAAACATTTTTTTCACTCCCAAAACTCTCTCCCTCGCTCTCACAATCTCTTCCCCCACACCACGAAAAAGAAAAATTTCTCTGTTCCAAAGCAAAATAATCTTCAACGCGCCAAAATCATTACGTCATAATTAAATACCGCGACGACGTCAACGACGAAGAAAGTTGGACTAGGTCATGAGCCACGACGCGATGTGCACAACACAACGTCATGCGGCCACCCACGTCCCACGACCCACGACCCACGACCTCCAATCGTCGGGGAATCCCCCAAGAAGCCACGCTAGACGTTTCCTCCTCGCCTTCCACTCTGCACTTGTAATTATGTGAATAATCATAATGTACATAAACCGTACCGTTATTTAATAACACGACGAAGACGACGAAGAAAGCGCCAAAGCAGAAGAACAAGAGGAAAGCCCCGTCGTCGAAGAAAAAGAAAGAAGGAACAAAAAATTAGCCCACCCCTCCCTGAACCCAACACAATTACACACGCCGGCAAAGAAGAGGAAGCAGAAGAGCATCACCCTCGGAGAAGAAAAAAAACTTCATCAAGCCTCGAGCCCACCACCACCCCCCGCCCAACACCAAGAGCAGAGCGCACGAGCTTATTAGCGAAGAAAGTGGAACGGCATACAAAAAACAAAAAGGAGACGATGATTGCGGCACGTCGTCTTGGCGCCATTAAAAGCATCCCCTCGACGAACCAAACGACGAAGGAGTCGAAGGAGTCAAAAGGAAACGAGAAAAAGGAAAGAAAAAATCATTAGCAAAAAGGGAAAGGCGGAAAAGAAAATCAAGCAGAATAATTGCCGGCGAATTCGTGTCGAGGTGGAGACGATGAAGGAAAGTCAACAAGTGATCAGGGTGCCGTTTGTAATTGCAGAGGATAAACATTACTTGGGAATCATCTCCCAGAGGACGAAGACGGAAAAGAGGAATGTGCAACGAGGTCACGAGAGAGCTTTCCCACCCCCAGGAAGGCTGCATAATGAAGAAGATAGTGGCGAAAGCTCTCAACTGCACAACTAATGAGAGAATTCCAAATGAGAGCCAAACACCCACCGCCATTCACAAGGACAAAGGCGACAACGACAAGGACGCTCCTCGTCCTCGTTCATTCAACGGAATTCGTCTGCCGGAAGTTTCGTCTTCCGCTTCTTTTCTTTTAATCATTTTGTCTCATGCCCGACACCCGACGACGAGAGAGAGCGAGAGAAGGATAATGAATATCTAATTTGCATTTGTGGGTGTGTCTGCCGAGGAATGCCGGAATGAAAATGAAATTAAAAACAAAAAATGAACGACGACGAGAGCCGGTGGAAAACTTTGTCCTTGCGACGATGACGACGGAGTCTGCAGCGAAGGATGTCTGCCCGGCTTCTCTCTGTCTGTGTGTGTGTGCCCTACTTTGGAGAGACGACGACTAATTCCGCCACCCCCGCGGCGTGTAATGGCAGGATTTTAATTTTCGTTTTATTTCCCTTCTCTTTGTTTATTTTATTTTCATTGCCATTATCTAGGTCAGGAACTTGAGAAAAATTTTAATTTCGCCCCGCAACAAAAAAGAGGAAGGACTCACAAAAAGTTCCTTGATCCTTGCGAGTGAAAGTGAGAGTTTTGTGTTTTATTTTGTGAGGCGAGGCGAGCTGACTTAATTATGAATGACTTGTTGATTGTGTTTACAGAAAAAAAAAGAGAAGGGCAGTCTTCTCGGTTTTTCATTCACAATCACTCGCCACATGACAGCAACATGACGTCTAACATGCATCTTCAGGTTTCTTTTTTTTTTTTTCTCTTGTTTGCCAACTCAGTGCACCGATGATGTGGACATTATTATTAATTGTATTGCTGTCACATAATTCTGGTGCGCCCGGAGGTCATAGACGGCCTCGGTTGGTCGTGCCGCGGAATGGGAAAAAAGTGAATGGGAGCCGCTTTCCGGAGCGTCACTAATAAAGTGATTATCACCTCATCTCCTTTGGATGGAAAAATGGACAGTTTATCCGGGAATTTTAATTATAGTGATGGTGAAAAATGGCTTTTTAATAGATTCAAGAAAAATGATTGTTTAATTTTTAATTTGGATAGATTTACTGGCTGATTAGACGCGCTAACAGCTGTTGGTGAGATTTTATCGGGAGTGCTTAGTGATGATCCGAAGACCGGAGGCTCTGCAGATGGTGTCTTCATTTAAAAGATACACGCATTGATAGCAATAATTGAATTCTGTGGTATCAGAAGTTTCAAAATCTCAACATTTTTTCCCTTCACTTGACAGTTTCTAGCAAGATTTTGAATTTCCATTTTAGAGTCATTTGTGTTTATTTCTTTTTCGTTTAGGTTTTTATGGGGATTTTATTGACACAAAGCTTTGATAATTGACATTTATTAAGCCAGAATTTTAATAACGTTGTTGGAGGACAATTGTAGGACATTTAAATTAAGAAACTTGGTAAATTTAATGACAAATTTATTATTTAGCTAGACATGTTCATTTCTTTTAATTACAATTTTTTGAATCTTTTTTCAAATTGGGTTTTTTACGTCGGTGTTTGTAAAAATGTCCTATATCCAAGGCATGACGTCTGACAGAATTTGAATACCATGTTTTGGAAGTCAGTTTCTTTTACAAAAACAACTTTTAGCAATTATGTTGCTGAAAGTAAAGGGTTGAGAAGCCTCTACTAATTTGTAGGTTAGGAATACAAATGCATGGCGCATTACTGTTGTTCCTTAGTGAAATAAAAATCCCCGAAATTTAGGTTTTTTTTTTCTTAAAATGTTTATTTGATTTTTTAATTCTGCATAAATACATTGAAAACCAAGAATGCCAAAAATATGTTGAATCTGGACGATGATTTTAATGTTACATCAAAGCTTGGGCTTTGATGATTTACTTTATAAAAAAGTAGCCATTTTTTAAGCAAATTCGATGCGTTATATCTTTGGACACTTGGATAGTTAAGAAGAAGGCTTTCAAAATATATTTTTTCACATTCCTTATCAATCTCACAAAGAAGATTTTTGATACAGAACACTTTTTCAAGCTTCAATGTTTTATGGTTTATAAGAAAAGTGCTTTAAGAGGTCTCAATAGGAAGCCTACGCGTTATGAAATCCTGAAGTATTCCCTTTCAATAGTACAAAAACTAAGTCAATTTTACTCAATTCGAAAAATGGCACGTATAAATGTAGTGATGTTTGAAGTTCTGGTTCTTAACAGATTTTTTTATGAATTAAATTTTATGGCACGCCTATTCAAAATAGCAAAAAAAAAAATGTGGATATTAAATTAAACCTTTGAGGCCTATTGATAATCATAAGAAAAAATTGGATATTATGAAAAACAAAGTAAGTACCTCTCGGCCCGACTAGGTAGGTAGATTGTGTGGTGGACTGCGCAAGGCAGCCTAGCACTTAGGCCAGATGAGGCCCATTGTGATACCACATGGAGCGGATGCAAAAACATCCCATTACTCCAGAAACCAATTGGAGCTATTAATATAGCGGAGGAGATACGGCTTATGCTGGTGTCGGCTAGTTCACCGAGATTATTTAGAAAGTAGTGAACAAGATTCCTCTTTCTACGGTTCGCGAAAGCGCTGCAGATCCCTAAAAGATAGAACGAGATTTCTTCCTCTTCTTCGCCTCTGCGGCTTCTGCCCGACTAACTAATTAAAAAATTCAGAAAGAAGTTCGAATGTCTTCTTTCTCGGAATGGTTGAGTGAGTATGCAAGAAACAAGCAAGAGCGTTTCGTAAAAAAAAAAAAATAGCAATGTTTGTATAAGTAAACAAATAAACGTAGGTGATGGCCCTAAGCCGTCTGCCAGACTGGTATTTATGAATTGAAAAAAAGAACGACTGTCTGAAAAAAATCAACATTTTATTATAACATTCAAACACTTTTTATTTAAATATTGTTTTTATAAATGTACATGTATTGTTATAGATTTAGTTTGATTTTTTATTTATGTTTTTTCATTTTGCTCCTTAAGCTTGTTTATGTTTTCTTGCCTTAGTAAATTTAATAAATAATTATTCAGCAGCAATAGTATATACAAATATAATATCATATCTCT
This sequence comes from Syritta pipiens, assembly GCA_905187475.1. NCBI lineage: Eukaryota > Metazoa > Arthropoda > Insecta > Diptera > Syrphidae > Syritta > Syritta pipiens. The sequence goes on along the minus strand of LR994574.1, from coordinate 6,793,320 downwards.
GTACTACACACTTTGTAAATTATAAATAAATAAAGGGTAAATTTTTTCAAACGAAATAAATGAAATAAAAATAAAAATTAAATAAAATTTAACACTAAAGGGTGTTGTAGGGAATGGACATAAAGCCTGCTTTTGATTTTAACCTTACACTCTTTCTTTCTGACCTGGAAGGAGTTTTTGTATACGGTTTATATGATTGGAAGAGAAACGTAGAGAAAGAAGATGATATAAATTCCCGCGCAAGAGTGGAAATATTATTTAGACATTATTCTCATAAGAACAAACAGCCGTATAAACAAATTTGTAGAATTCATAGATCTGCTCACATAATTGAGTTTGTCAATTTCATTCGTGTGTAAATGGCATGGTGTTCAATGTGTTAAATTTGACCAGAGAAATAGTATTCAAACCAACTAGACACGGAAACTAAAAACTACGAAAAAATCTTAATACCAAACCTCATATTTTTTTTTTTTGCAAGGTGCAAGAATACGAATAACCTTGGAATCATTCTGTCATATTTTAACAAAATGTTATGAGCAAAAATTTTGTTCTATGTCGTACTAACAACTCTTCAAAATTCTATGAATTTCCAATAATTCAATACTTGAAGATTAGATCGCTTTAAAAGATATTTTATGCGTCGGATCTTGCATCGTAGTGCTCAAATTCCTTTTTGGTTATTTTTTTCAGTTTTTTATGCCCAACAAGCAAAACACATTCCGTACTTCCTACCTTTCCTACCTACCTTTGAGCGCTTATCCTTCTAAGCCTGCGACCCCAAGCGCTTATAAAAATTTAACAACTTGATGGGGAATTTTGTCTTCTTTCTAATGATATCAATCTTTTACATTAGTCTTGAAAAGTCCATTTTTGCATTTTGAGCATGCTCTCCATACAACGCGCCCCAGTGTGCGTCCCTCGCTCGTTCTTTTTGGAACCACAAGCAGTTTTTTTGTCAACTGCTTTAGTTTTTGTATTTAATTAACAGTTCTTGTTTGAGATAGCTTGAAGGCAACGTATTGATTTGTATAAAATTTTGCTTTCTGGTTTCTAATTTATTTTTGGTTTGGTTGGTTTGGTTATTTTGCTGGACAACAATTTCGTACATCCTACATTTTGAATGAAGAAAATTGAAAATGTAACAATGATTTTTTTTTTTGTTTAATATTAAAACTTTGATGTGTGGCAATTCTAGGGAGGTTATGGCTTTAAGAAAAACTAAAAAAAAAGAGAGTGCTGCCGGTACAAGGTAAAAGGGGAATTGGGCATTATGAACTGAGAAGTCAAACAGAGTACGTCTACTCTGAAGGAAAGAAGAAATAAAATAAAATATATGGTGGAGAAAATAAAAGCCACTGATTTGGAAAAGTACAAATGGTTTATTTCGGTTCTAACTACAATTTTGGATTTAGTCTCAAAGCAATGTACGTATGCAAATATTTAAATAAAAAACAATTAAATTCAACAAAAGGTATCAATTTAATCAAAGATTATGATGATTAGATAAAAATTAAAAGTTGTTTTGCTTAAAGTTGTTCACAGATGTTATTCTCTAGTTTGAATAAATTAATAAAAAACAGACAGATTGGCAAGGAAGAGATACTAGTCTTTATATTCCCTTTTTTTCACTCTGAAACGATTTCCAAAATTGTGAAATGTCCTTGATTATAGTTAGTTACTTTTTCTATATTTTTAGTGTTTTACTGTGGAATCAAAATATTTTGCAAAAAAATACAGAAAACAAGATCCAAGTGCTAAAACTGCCGACGCTTCTGGTAATGTATTTGCATAATTTTTAGCTGATTTTCACCCCACAAAGAATATATTTGGATATTTTTATTTGGAATTTGTTTTCATACGTAAATACAAAACAAACACTCTGAATGAGCTCAGTTTGTGACCTTTGTTTGGCTTCAAAAAAAAGCCCCACATCACTCTTTTGTTCGGGAACATCATCTTTTTGTTTGTCAACTCATCTCTGGAGAACAAATAAAATCCATCCATTGTTTGAATTCTATTTTTGAGTCGAATCCCTTTCTTTGTTCCCCGATCACACGAGTGATGAGTGTTCGACGGCACCCCACCACCCCCCACATATAAATTTTAAATCAAATTCCCATTAATGTGCGTTATGTTTGCGTGCACTTCGCCGCTCGTCTCCACCGCCACTTATCCTTGACAACAATTCTCCAAAGATCACAACGTTCCGCGTGTCCTTTGTTGTCATCATCAATGGCACACAGACGAAAAAAAAAAAAAAACAAAAAATATATAAAAAGGATATTGCGAATTTTCTTCATCTCTCCAAACCAACATGGGAAAACGAAATGCCTGTCATTTCACTGTTGCGAATTATCCTAATGCTCAGTTGCTACATAGTATTCATTTCAAATGGAATGGAGGACGCAAAACACAAAAAAAAAATAAAATAAAAAGAAAAGAAATGAATTTGATTGAAGCCTTCGAAGAAGGATGTCCTTCGTCCTTAAAGGCGAGAGCCGAACCAGAGCAGATATATAAATAAACAACACATTGAGCTTTTATCGTAATAACATTTTGTACTTTGGGAATTGATAATACATCATATCCTTAGCAGGAGCGGAGCTGGGAACGGAGCAGAATCGCGCAGAATATTGGATATGACATTAGCATAATTTACTTCGATACGTGTCAATCTGCCTGATGTCCTGATGTCCTCCCCGGCGACGTCAACGTCGACAACGTCGTCGTCGTCGGCGTGTGCATGTGTATCATTTGCAAATTACTCACATTGACAAATCCATCGAATTCTTCAAATTCAAATTGACAACGGAGTGGCACATCAAAAAGGACCATCAATTTGATATCCGTAACGTGAAAAGGATCCAAAGTGTCCTTGGAATGACAACGTCCCCTCCCCCCCCTTCGTGATAGGCACACGGAGTTAAATTATCCCTTCTTATCGCACGGAAGGCGAAGGATTCGCGTGTGTGAGTGTGTTTGGGGCAACACTAAAAAAAAAAAAAAGAATATCTCCCGCACATAAAAGAAAACACTCAGCTCAAGTGTTCCACACCCGTGCCATGGAATGGCGTGTGTCATTAAAAGAAAAGCGAACTAGGAGCGTCGCATCGACGCCGAAAAAGGATATTAGAGAGGGCACGACCGGGTTAGGAGTCGTCGAGTCGAATTATCGCGAAATGGATGTGATATCTTGTATCCGTAATTTCTTCTCTGAGCCCGGATAAGAAGCGCTCTGTGTGAATGTGGAACGTATTTTAAATGCGTCAAAAATCATCCGGTGTAATGATGATGATGACACTTTGCGTGCTAAGCGTGGTTCCCCCTCACATTCAGGCATGTGTCGGAGTTGCTTTCATCAGTCCTCGTTTTCGTCCTTGTCGTCCTTTTACCTTCTCCTAGGCCGAGGCCGAAGCGCTCAAATGGAATGCCAATGAGCTTGAGTAAATGTGTTGTACTTATCCCCAATATGGATCCAGAATTTGATATTCCAGGATGTGCTTTCAATGGAAACGTGTGTGTATGCATTTGGAGGGAGGTGAGAGCAGATTAAGAGTCGTAGTCGTAGACGAAATGGATTCGATGCTTATGAGTCGACAGCCAACTTGGAGTTAATTAGTAAGCCAGAGGGCTTATCCTGACTCCTGGCACAAATGGACGTGGTCGTGGTGTGGAGTTAGAAAGAGCCCTCTTTTGATGCCATTTTGTCCAAGGTCCACTCATTCGAATTACCGCTGTCGACATGAAAATTGCAAAATATGAGGCGAATTACGAATCGTAGAAGTAGATGAGATCGTTGGCACGTTTAAGTGTGGACGTCCGGCTTAAAGGTTTTGCATGCATGCAGCACCACGAGGTTTTCTTTCATCTGGTCACTTTTTTTTTTTTATAATCTCCGTAACGGCCCATACAGTGCCAGAGCATAGCTTGATCGCATCGCTTTTTTTCAATCAGTCACAATTAAGTGGCGAATTTGGGTTTCCGAAATTTAGCAAAATGGCTTGAGTCTTGTTAATTTTAAGAAACTTGGATTAAGTTTCTTTTGTACTTTAATATTTTTGAAATACTAAATTTATTCAAATAAATTGTTTTGACTTTTTAAAAATTGTATTGATTTGTAATATGCTCCTATTTTTCAACAATTTTTAGTGAATGATTTAAAACGTTTCCAGAAACTCGGAATGTTTTAAATTTAAAAATAAATCGAAAATGGGAAAAAAATGTCGTGACGATTCAGACAAAAATTCCGACGAAGTCGCCAATGTGATTTTTACACCGAAAATGTCCCCGAAAACTAGACCTCCATTTATTTTTTCAACTGCAACTGCTGTTTCTCAGTTTATTCCCAGATTTAATTTAAATAAAAAAGAAGAAAGAAGAAGAAGAGAAGAAAAAAGAAGAAGAAGAAAGAAAGAATGATTTGAAAATCTCAACAAAGATCAGTTGTCATTTATTTTTTAACAATTTGGGGTATTTTAGAAGACATATTTTTAAAAACGTTTTCTGCCCAAAAAAAAGTAAACATTTAATTCCGTTTTTGAAGACAGACAGTTTTTAAAAAAATTCCAAATATATTCCTAAGTTCTATTTGATTAAAAAAAATTTAACAATTGGTAACAGAAGTCGATTTTAAAAAAAAAGGAGGAAAAGAGGATTTTTAAAAAATATTTAGCAAACACCTTCGAAACGCGATTTAAAAGAAAAAAAAATTGGAAACGTGTCTTGAAACTGCAGCAATTAATTCATGTGCATGGTTTTGAATTGATTTTGTTTTATTTTTGCAGTTAGCAGTTTAATTTTTGTAGCTAAGGCATCAATTTTCAGTCTAAAGATGAGTATTTTTTTGATTAGTTTTTAAATTTCAATTTAACAAAACAAAAATATTTCTGTCTTCGCACAAATAAAACAATGTAAAAGATTTCGGCACAATTCTTCTTAATTTCGAAGTTGCTAAAGTGTTTTTTGCACCGAAAATTAATTTTACACTCAAATTAGAACTCCACTTTTCAAAGGGCAAGCAGTTTTTCAAAGAAGAGTGTCTTGATGTCTTAAATTTAAATTAAAAATGCTCGAGAATAGTTTTAAAAACGCAAAAGTAAATTTAAAAATAAATCGAAAAAGACAAAAAAATTTCGTGACGATTGAGACAAAAATTCAGACGAAGTCACCAATGTGATTTTTACACCGAAAATCTCATCTCCCCAAAAACCAGGCCTGAATTTACCATTTCAACTACAAAACAGTTTCCCAATTTATTCCCAGATTTAATTTAAATCTATTTCGAATGCAGTCGCAAGTTTTTTTTTACAATGAAAACGTTTTCTGAGTATTTGAAAATCAAAGTTTACACGAAAAACCTTTAAGACTGAATACGAAATCGGAATAGAAGGAAGGTGTCACATATTTTGTGATAAATTGGGTCAATTCCTGAGTCAGCAGCGTCATTTTTGAAGCTTTCTTTCCACGCAATTTGCTTGAAAACCATTGACGTATTTGTTACAATGCTGGAAACGGCATGTTCCGTTTTAAAAGATCAAAGAGTAATAATGGCGCTGATTTTTTTTTTAAAAAAGAACGTGTAATGAAATTAATGGAAAACAATTTGCTTGAAATTGCGAAAAAAAAAAGAGTTCAATTAAAGATGTGGACGGTTTCAAAAAAGTCGTCGTAGGCACATCGTCGACGACTTGAAAAAAAAAAAGATAAAAATGTGCTCCCAGATTGCAGAAATATAAAATGTCGAAGTAAGGATTGTTCTGAATTTAGAGAATCTTCCAGAATTTTCAAGAAAAAAAAAATGTCTTCTCGTTTTTTATGGAAAAAACCTGAGAATTTGTTCCAAGACTTCGAAACGTTGTTGGTGTCGATGATTTTGAAACAGTTCGAGCAGATTTCGGGCCGGTATCGAAGTTTATAGTACAGTTATTGAACTGAAAATGTCGTGCATTTAATAGCTCAGATTGTTCTGATGACACGACTATGAAAAAATGTTGTTTCGACAACAAAAACACTAAGATTACTGGAATTTGGAGCGATTGCAATTTCTTTAGGAAGCGAATTTTTGCTCGACTAACATCTCCCCATACAAAAACCCTCCTCGAAGCCAATTTGTCATCCTCCACGAAACCTTCAAAAATTCTAATTCACCATCCCGTTCGCGTCATTACCGTCGTCGTCGTGTTATTCATACTCAATTTCTCTTCTAATGCATGCAGCACCACGAGGGGCAGCAGCAACCGCCCGCGTCACAGAATCCTTTTTTCCCCATTTGGCCATTGCCATTTTCATTTTCGGAAAATTCTCTCGTTTGCTCTCGTTTCAGTTTTCTTTTTTTTCAATTTCAGCACGCGGAAGCAGACATTTTTTGGCAGATTTACTGCATATTGGTTTGGTGTCAAGTGCACGCGCGATAACGGCGGCGTCGGGTCTGACTCCGAAAAAAAAGGACGACGATGATTGCTGAAATCCTCGGGAGTAGAGGCCAATTCCATGGCCAAATGTGAAGATTTATTTGTGTCATTTGTTTTCATCCCCCACCCACTGCGAGTCTTTTGTTTTACTTAGTTGGAGGATTTTCTGTGAGTGAATCCTTCTTGGAGGAAAAATTGAAACAATCTGAATGAGTACGCAGGATACCACCACCGTTCGCTCCTTCTGGGACGATAACTTGACAGCATTGTCATTTAAATTTATCCACTCGCAGTCTGTGTGTGGGGAAGGGGAAGGGACAAACGATGAAAGGAAGAGAAAAAAAAAAAGACTAGAATAGCTTTAAATCCTCACCGGGTAACGAGAATGCCAAAGCTGCTGCTGCTGGTTAATTTGCATACGTTTCGCAAAAAGGATACGACATCCTTCTGTTCATTTCTTTCCATTCTGCGAAAGTTACCCACGAGATCAACCCCAGGATCGCAGGGGTGAAACTCAATCCGGTGTGCTGTAAATACAATCCACACGCACACACCGGGAGACTCGCGAATTAATCATCCCATCGGGCTCGGCAATTTGCATAAGCTGCAATTACCGTGCGAGTGTGTGAGTGCGGGAAGATCCGGATTTGTCCTGTAACTGGATCGGATCAAATATTTGCCATCCTCCGGTGGAGATCACTTGCTCCACCATGCAAATATCCTTTCTGCGGCGAACCGTGTGATTCGTGCTCCGTCGTCGTCCTGTCAATGGCGCTCGAACCAATACAACCGTCAATCGGATATACAACACAAACCCCTCCCGTTATTTGATTTGCAAAATTGGAAGAAAGAAAAAAAAAAAAAACACACACACATCCCAAAGTGTACACGTATCCTTCGATTTATTGGGCGGTGGTGGGGTGGTTGCTGTCGTTGTACGAACTCACCACCCATGGTTATTTCTGCGACATAATTTTCCAGGTTGAAGGATTTTCTTTGAAGGATTCGAGTGTGTTATTTTGGTTTTTTGTACTCTGATGTTGTGTGTCTGTGTGTGTGAGTGGCTGGCTTAACGTACCGACATTTTGAATGCGAGTTGTTGTTTTTTTTTTGTGAAAGGAACAACGTCCTCGATTGGCTTTTTCCAGCTTAACAGAAAGGTTACTAATAATTCTCCACTAGAGGATCCTGAAAGTGGGCGATGTGTGTGGATTGATGGTTTTTTTTTTTTTTTTCGATGAGTCCTGAGAGTGAATTCGGCTGAAAATTTAATGAGATTGATGGAAAAAGGAGTACTTGAGTTTTTCGATGCATTACGAAAAAATTGAGGAATTATTTGTACGATCCACAGGCGACTTTCGGTGAGTGGATTGAATTTTTAAAATCGTATTTTTTTTTATTTTTATGGGGAGAAGATATGGACAGTGGGGGTTATACTGAAGTCTGAGGTCAACTAAAATCGTGCCACATCGCTGATCAATTTACTTCTTGGCATTTGAGGTCTCCAGGGAGAAGAACTCGATGTGGAAGGGCATGCAACACGCTATAGAATTCGTGGTGGATGAATGTGAATAAAATATATTTGATAGGCATTAGTTATCTAATTCTCTGCAGTAAGCTCAGGTCGGCTTTCTTTCCTTTTGATAAAAATCATCTTAGGACGCAGATTTTTTTTTTTAATTTCCACTGCTAACGAATAATGAAGTTCTTTTACGACGCGTTTTTTTTTGGTTTAAATTTTATCGTAAAACTGAAGTACATAAATAAAATTTAGTTTTAAGAATACTCAGTTTTACGATAACTGAACTAAAAAAAAACAAATATTCGGCGTACAGCGCCAGAGCCTTGCTTCTTCGCTACATAATTAAAATTTCTTAAAAATTGCTAAGAATATATAACATATAGAAAAAATGTTAAATGCTGCGATATTATCCTCTCTCTTTTCTTTTCTTCTCTTCTCTTTTTATCCTTTTTCGATAAGGTTGCTTCTTTTGCTGTTTGTTAAATTGTCAGTGTTTTTAGGGTTTCGTTCCAAAAGAGGAATCACTTCGGAATCACTTCGGTGTCAGTCTGTCTGTCTGTTTTTTTTTTCATTAGAACTAAGTGGCAAAGAAAAATAAAGGAAATAAAAAACAGAATTTTACCCTAAAAAAATAGAAAGTAGATTAAACGAAAATAAAGCAATAAAACTTATAAAATAGAAGAGTCTCTAGGACAAAAATGAAACACAAAAATCAATAATCTATCAGTTAGTGAATAAAAATCCCTTGGTGTTATTTAAAATCATTTCGTTTAGTTAACGCCGTAAATTTTGAGCAAAAAATGAACAAGTCTACTTATTCATATGAACAAGCGTTGCAATTTTAAGCTGAGATAAGACGAAAATACGTAAAGGCGACAGACAGACAGACAGACAGACGGACATCGAAGTGATTCTATAAGGGTTTCGTTGTTCCTTTGGAACGAAACCCTAAAAAACCTTTTCAATTTATGCAATCAAGTAAAGATCGAAGCGGTGATTAGAATAAAAATGTTTACGCTTCCAAAAAGAATTAAAGGACTGAAATGTGTTGACTAAAAGGCTTAGCACGGTTAAAACTTCCATTTTGCCCGAATGAGGCTTAAAACACATAAGAAACAACTCTCCTAAGTCTTATAAAGAACTTAATTCATTTATTTATTTGAAGCCAGCTGAACATTTTTAAAATTGACAGCTAGAAAAATGTAGTCAGAGCAACAAAGGCCTTCAGCTAAACTTAATTATAACCACTCAATGAAACTTTTCCAGTTTTTTTTTTAATTCACCAGGAAAGATCACAATCAGAATTTTTTACTGCTCACATCGAGAAGTGATTTTTAACCACGCTGCTGAGCTCAATTCGCCGTTCGGAACCGGCAATAAACTGTAGGTCCCCTTCACATGTGTCAAATTATAACGCGCACAACACAGTGGAGTCGCGAAAAGCTAGGCTCTGGCCCTTCGTGAGCTGCTACGCCACTAATGATGATGATGATGCTGATCACAATGGGTCTACAAGGATTTAATTGAGGCAAATTTTTCGTATAAAAAAGGAAGTAAAGCTCAACGAGTTTGCTATCGACTAACTTTTGACATTTATGGACTCAAACCTTCATTTGATATTTTAACTAACCCTACACTGCACTACTTTTTTTTGCTAAAAAAAATATTATCTCATATAATTTATGGCTGCAAATACCAGAAGAATAATATAAAATTATGATTCTGGTATTAAATAGTAAATTAAATAAATAATTAATATATAGTCTACGAAATTTGGCATGATTATTTCCTTCAAAATATATAAAGTATATTATCTACAGAGCTTAACAGACTAAAATTATGATCCATAGTTTATGAAAGAAGTAAGAATTGAGTTGTATCAGATCTGCTTCACTACGCAGTGTAGGGTTATTATAATTTTAAGTATTCTTATGACTTGTTTGGCAAGACAATTTTGACTCAAATATAAAGTTATTATGTCGATTTCAAATATTTTTTGTTTACTTATTTTTTCTCTGTTTCGACTCAGCATATTTTTTTAAATCGTTATTGAATTGAAATCAAGGCTTTCGTAAATGTGTTGTAGTTAATTTAAATCTCGTCAGCTGGTCACGCTAATCGGTAGAAAAAATAACAAATCGTGGCAAAAAATTCTCGCACTTTTATGGAAAAGAAAATATTAGCATTTGCCCCTTCATTGACACTTGAAATTCCATTTCATCATCAATTTTCAACTTTTTTATTTTATTTTTTATTTATTTATTTTAGATTGCTTTTCGACTTAGAGGACGTTCGACTTAGAGGACGTTCGACTTAGAGGACGTTCGACTTAGAGGACGTTCGACTTAGAGGACGTTCGACTTAGAGGACGTTCGACTTAGAGAAAGGATTTTGTATGGAAAATTGAAGAGAATGCCAGAATATGGCGAAAAGGGCTTAGAGGGCTTTCCGACGTAGATTGCTTCGACTGTAGTTTCAATTCAAATTTTGGAAAGCAATACGCTACTCAAAATAACTATGGAAAATTATATGGCTTCATGTTTATACGAAAAATCTTAAAGACAATTTGCCAAGTTGAATTTTCATTCTGAACTAAGCAAATTGACAAGTGAAAAAATGAACAACATGTATTTGTTTGAAAAAGGAAAATTGCATAATAAAATTCACCGATTCGATTAAAGAATTTTCAAAATTTTGCAACGCAGAATTGTATAAAAAAGAATTACCCATTCCCTTAAGGATTTTTTAAAATTTTGCTATGCAGAATTGCATAAAAAAAAATACTCATTCCTTTAAAAAACTTTTAAAAATTTGCAACTCAAAAAGTCCACGAAAAAATAATCTTCAGAGTTTAAAGTAAAAACAAACTCAAATTAAACACAAGCTTGGTTAGAAAAAAGTACACAGAATCTACTATTTCCACGACACTTAAAATCGAAACTGAGTTCATAAAAAATTCCTGGTAAATAATTTTCGGAAAAAAATGGTATCACTGAATTGTTTGCACGCGACTAATATTAAACGAAATAATTTTCTATTTTCCTGTCCTGTTGAAACACGACTTTTCAGATATTTTTTGTCACATTTTTTGAGTTCATTTATTTTTTTTTTATTAAGTATAACAATTTACTTTTATAAAAACAATACAATTCATACAATTTAAGATTTAATTCAATTGATTGATGTTTAGTTCAATTTATTCAGTCACTACAATTTTTTAGGTGCTTTCAAAATTTAAGTCATGAATGCAGTCAGAGGCAAGAAATCAAATTTTTACTTAAGATTTTTTGGGAAAGGACTGAAATTAAAAAAATTGGAGAAGACTGAAATACTTTTAAATCTTTGAAATAAAAATATTTTCTCATGAGAATCGCTTGGAAAAGAAAAATATTTTTGAACCAAATTTATAGTCGAGACTTGGTCTTTTGAGGGACTGACTTTTATAGTCGAATGAAGAGAATTTTTTCTTTGAAATACCATGACAAGTTTTCTAAGGAAAAAAACCTTTTCGCAACTAAAAATTTTTTTTTTTCGCTCACAGAAAATCACACATCACAGCCTTTCATTTCTACATTTTTCTGAGTTTCTATATCGAAAGACGAATTTCAAAAACTAATTTTCCCTCTCGCAAAAAAAAAAAATTCAAAATGCTAATTAATTTTTCCTCCCCACGAAATTGCATATCACGCTATCGGTTGCAAAACAAATTTACAAATAAGCCCTTAACAAGATCCTCGACCGAAAAGCAGCACCAGAAAATAACTCAACGAGCCGTGCTGAGACACGCACTCTAATCTCAAAATTGCAAGTCCTTGCAGATTCACAAAAAAATAGCAAAGCCTGCATTCTATCAACGTTCCACAGGAGAAGAGCAATGTAAATTAATGTCCCCTCACTCTCTCGCATAATCCTTGAATATGCAAATATCTCAGCAGTGACACGCAAAAAAGGATTCAATCACCATCCACCGACAGGAATTCCACGCAACGAACGAAAAACTATTGTTCCACGTACACCTTTCCCGATTAATTTGCATATTCAGCCATACAGCACAAGGGTTATCCTTATTACCATAAATTCGCTGAGCATCTGCTTTTTTTTTGGAACAGGACGAACAGGATGTTCCTCTTTTTGAATCCCTTGGCCCCGGGATTAATATGTTAATGAGTTAATTCTTGTGAATGAATGAAACGACGACGACGAGTAGGGAATACTATGTCATGGCCAAGGACACTGCCTCACAACACACACACACACAGAGAGAGAGATGACGTACACCGATGAATCCCTATCAAATGAATTCTAATTAAAAGAAAAAAGGACTGCTCGAAGCGAAAATGAGTCCGTGCTCAGTGTTCAATTAGCCGCTTAACGAGGACGACGACTACGACGACGGTTTGCGAGGTTGTTGCGTGAATAAGTTGAGATAAAATTTTGTTAAGGACACTCACCTGGAAATTAAAAAAAAAAAAATAATTTTTAACACTAATCACCAAAACACTGAGAAAGAGTTGAAACACAAATTTTTTTCATTTTTTTTTTTTTGAAGTCAAAAGTTCAAAGCTGTGTCCAATCCGTAACGCGTCAACTTAAGGAATGACGGTTATCCTTAATCGCAGAGAGGAATTTCTTCGTCGTCGATACGAAATTCGGTTGCCAAAAAAAAAAACGAACACACGACTGCGTATCTCACAAAAAGAAACGAAAACCGAAAAAGAAAACGACGTTCGATAGACACCAAGTTTTTTGTATTTTTTTTTTTTCTCCACTCGAATCCTCGGAAAGAAAACGAAATTTGCCTCGAAAGGACACGAATGCGGTGGCGGCGGAGCTTGCAAGTCAAGCAATCAACTGCTACTGCCAGTGGAGGAAGTCCTGGCTCGTCCTGTTGGCCGCTCGTCCGTGTTCGTCGGCTGAGTGCCACCCCCCGAATGGGGTGCTCGTTGTATACAAATGTGTCATACCGTGTCAGGACCAGGCGACGACGTCGTGCGCGTACTCAGTGGCGGCAAACGAGGGAGGCAAGCAAAGAAAAGGAGAAAAAAAAAAACGATGGGAAAAATGGAAAAACACTTGAAAAGCATGACAAAAGTCATCCCCAAAACGACGAAACGTCGTCGTCATCGTCATCGCCGTCGTCGTTGTCGTTCATCCACCCCCGGGTGAATCTCTCAAAGGAGTAAGGAGCTGCCGTCTGCCAGCCCGCCGCCACTTGCGTAGAAGACACGACTCCAACACACTCAGAAATCAACCCCCGCGTAAAACAGAAGCGGCAGCGTGTGTAGAGTAGCAATAAGGAGTGTGTAGAGTCAACACGCACCCGGGAGGGGGATGATAGTTTGCCCACCCCTCTCCACTCGGGGGGGTGAGTTGGTGAGTCGCTTCCCCTCGGTTCGCTGACAAAAATTGTTACTGTTCCATTTATCGTGAATTTATGGCCGTTGTGTTGTTGTTCTTCTCTGTTTTTCTTCGATTTCCTTTTTGTATCCTTTACGCCGTCACACACACACACACACACCAGCACGCCGTGGAGAAGGACAACGAAGGGGAAACTCTTGTGCTCCTAATGCAAATTTACTACACGACGCTACCCCTTGGTTGGGACTTTTTTATTTTTCTTTTTCTTTTTCGGTGGTTTGCAAAGGACTCGTGTTCTTTTTTTTGCAGCGTGTGTGTCCTTTTTTTTGTGTCCTCTTCGCGAAGAAGATGAGGAGCAAAGTGAAATTTTGAGTTATGCGTGCGATATGCGAGCGTTTTAAACGATGGCGCGCTCTTCTTTTTTTTTTTTTTCGTTTTATGGTGATGGCGTTGTTTAGAGCGTTGAGGGTGGTGGTGCTAGGATGGGTTGGGAACCCTTTTACGGTGTTGTTGGCCTTATCACTAGTTCGCATTCGTTTCGTTTGGTTGGGGTTTTCGTTTTTCGTTTTTCATTTTTTTTGCCAACGTCATTTATTTTTGCTGTTGTTGATGTTGGTGTTGTACTATTTGATTACTTATCCTTCACGGAGCGAGGGAGATGGAGACAGGCGTATAAACGATGGAATGACTGATGGATAGAGGGACTGGTGGGTGGGTGGGGTGGTGTTATATGTACCACGTATCGTAACGCTTTCGAAAATCTATATCCGGAACTAATTTGCGATGCGGTGGTATCCACACAGTGGTGGGGTGGTGTTCGATATTTTTTTTCCAATTTTTTTTTTTTTTTTCGACGACCTGGGGATGACATTTTGCGAGGAGTTTGTTTGAGATGACATTTTGGTGATCTCTTTTTTTTTCTTTTTTTTTTTTTGTTGCGGAGAGGGGGAAGGTAATAACGTAATCTCGTTCGTATGGAGTTTTGGGCCTTGGTTGATAGTGACATTGTTTGGTGGTTATCCATATTTAGCATGTGTGTGGGTATTCATTTTGTGTTTTTTTTTTGCGAAAGCAATTTGTTTTGTATTTTTGGTCGCCGTAGACGACACGATTGGTGGTGATTTTATCTGCTCGCCAGAGGAATTTATTTGCATATTGGCGGAGAGGTTGACTTTTATTGGATGTCGGGTGTGTTTTTGGGGAGATACAAAGGTCGGTGGAAAGTGTAGATGGGCACGGATGTGACACTTAAATTTTTTTTTATGGGATTTGAATGCTCTTTCTACTTTCATCCCTTCTTTTAATTCGGTTTTGAGACCAATTTTCGATGCAATTTAAGCACGCACAGTTGTTAAAAAAATGTTCTAGAAATATTTTATGTTCCAATTGCTCAATACTTTTAGCTTTTAGTTTTTTTTTTTTAACACCACTGGGATATCTTGAGGGGTTGTTCATGTTCCTATATTTTTTTTACTTCATCTTAATAATCTCGACAGTTTTGTGAAATTTTATGTACGAGAGAAGGTTTAAATCCCTACGCTAGACAAACATTTCTGGAACGTGTTTTAATTTCAAATTTAGATGCCTCTGTTTGTCATCCTCGAAGGCTTAACTCCAAGCGAATCTTAGGAACTCATTTTTGTTATTTATTTGAACTCTCTTACCCCAGAAACATTTGATGGCCACGAGATTCAACGTTTTCCTGCTCCATGATTCAACGTTTTTTTTTTGTAATAGTTTTCTCGCTCATTATTAGAAACGAAATCGCCTTGTACATCTAATAAGACATTTAGGGGTTTTCACTCACCTTAGAAAATAGATTAAATTTATGAGGTTCTCATTACACGTTTTTTCAATTTATACCTTTAGCCCTTTCATGCCCTGTGTGGTTTGTGTAAGTTAACGACAAAAAAATTGAAAGCTGACCGGAAAGCTGAACCTCCAATTGTTTTTCCCGTGGGAAGCAGTCGAACGTGCATTTGGGTTTTGCTGACACAGCGTCTGGGCAGAACACACGCCCCAGAACAATGCAGCGGCAGCATTAGATTTAAGTTTACTTTAAGTTTAGAATTAATTTTGTAATTCAGTCTTTAAGTGAGAGTCATTGACTAAAATTCTTTTTTTTAAGAAAGAAAAACGTGTAAAAACATAATTTGTACAACGTGAATTTTATCTGCTCATTACTCAAAAATACTAGCGTAGTTGCAGTAAAAGTGTCTTAGGTTCATGCTAAAACAAAATTTCGGTTCATTTTATTGTGCATCAGATATCTCTTAGTGCAATATGAATATTCGAAGTCTTTTCTTTCTTCGGTGCTAAGCAAAAAAGCATTTTTCTTGGCGCTCTAATGAGATGCGGCCATGAAAGGGTTGGTTTGCTGTTTTAAAATTTCGACATGGAAATTTTCTAAACTTCTTTTGAAGTTTTCGGAACGTTTGACACTCGTAGATAAATAAATAACAAGTTTTGGACTGGGACTTCTTTTTAAAATGCCCAACGTTTGTATCAAAAATCAATTTTTAGTTTGACTTTAATTTAATCACGACTTTAAGAACACATTTATTTGCTTCTGGGGCTCCACAAATTTATCAGAGAGCCAAACAGGAAATCCGAAGCAGGACCTTGTACACTTGTATGCTAAATATTGTCGAGTAAGAACTTATCTCTTGTCCGTTTGACTTGCTGGTGATAAATTCATATTGTTTATGTTATTTTCTCATGTCAATATAATCCAGTTAATCATTTAACTTTGAAATAAATCATCTGCTGGCCTCTGCTATTGATTCTCGAGCTCTCTAGCTCGAATTCAAAGATTCTTCATCTAAAGACACTTGACTAACCTGGTGGCGCCGTACAGCTCGTTAAGTTTATCGTTGAGTCTTCTGTTTAAATATCACCAACGCAAGCAGAACTTAAGATCGCACACAGAACATTTTTCTTGTTGTGGTGATAATAATTAAAATTATTGTAATCACATGAATCATATACATTCCTCTTTACCACAAAACAAAACAACTTCCATCATTTTCTTACAATACTTTGAAAGCTGCCTTTTAAGGTCTTATGGACTAAGAACGGTTTCGCTTTAAGTTCCATCTGCGAGTTTATACCTTTAATCTATTTAAAATGGATTCAATATTAACCCTCTAACGCTTATTGACCATTTATTCGATGTACAGCATGAAGCGGGTATGCAGGCGTTGCATTACACTTCAAGAAACATTTTGAATCATATTTCAGCACGTTATGAAGTTTTGTTCTATTGTAATAGACATTTATTTATGAAAAATCAGTGTCTGACCATCAAAATTCAAAAAAAAAAGAAATCTATAAAATTTTGACCGTAAGAGGGTTAAGTAAATAAAAATCACCAGCTGCATATCCCTTCTTGGAGTTTCGGAAGTGGTGTTGAGGGATTTTCGAGCAATACGGAGTCTTTATAGAAATTCTCTAACATTTGCAAGGCATCCATAAAGAAGTTCCGGAGAGTGTTCTCAACAATCCTTTTTCCCCCGCAAATATCACCGACAGGATTTAATAAATAAAATAAAAAAAATAGTCGGCGTAACAGCCCATACAGGGCCAGAGCCGAGCTTCTTCGTGTCTCCACTGTGTTGTGCGCGATAACATTTAAAATTAAAATTCTCAGTTTCCAAAACCATTTACAGTGAGCTCTCGATCATTCGAAGTTCATGGGATCAGGGACCAAAAAGTTCATGACCAAGGGACCAAAAAGCTTCAATTTGCAAAGGTTTTCGAATTAAGGCGGTTTCAGGAAAAAAAGATGTGGCTCACTTTCGTTATTTACGCATTTCAACTAAGCGTTGTTGAGGAAAAACAAATAAATTTGACTTCAAATTATATATGTATATATGGGGCGGCGTAACAGCCCGTTGAGAGCCAGAGCCTAGCTTTTTCGCGCCTCCACTGTGTTGTGCGCGTTATAATTTTGTCACATGTGGAGGGGACCTACTGTTTAATGCCGGTTCCGAACGGCGAATTGCGAAAGCTTTTCATGACAGAAGTACTCCAGGAAGGTTGTCAGTCGTTCGCTGGAGGTGGGGCCGTGAAAAATGTTTGTGGTGTTATTTTTTTCCCCGAGCTGGATTCGAACCCGGGTACTCTCGCTCAACAGTCCGACGCACTAACCGATCGAGCCAACGGCGCCCACGATATTGGACTTCAAATTATAGAGGTAAAAAAGCCATCGATTTCGAATTAAAAAGGTTTGTTTTTATGTTGTTTTGAACATGAATAAATTCGAATTAACGACGAGGTCAGACTGCATAAGTTCTTCTTTGAGGTTTGTGATAATGCTTCTATTTACAGAGGTTTCGAATTTTAGAGGTTCAAATTATCGAGAGCTTACTGTGCCAATATTCATCCAACGCCTTACTACCTTTTTCGACATTTAAAAACTTCTTACTTACTTCGGTATTTGTTCCAAATCTATGGTCATGAAATTTGGGTAATGACCGAAAGAATACGATCGCGAATGCAAGTTTCCGAGATGAGATTTCGCGTGCTGTTGTAGGACCAAGGAATTGTACTTGTACTTATAAAAATGAAAGTACGGGGAATGGTACTTGTACTTGTACTTGTACTTAGATTTAACAGCTCTGTGTAGGAGTTACTCGCTGAGATAGGGTGAGAAACACGACAGTGCGTGGAGGGCTTAATGTTGAGCAGCTTCTTCTCCGAACTGAAAGATCCATACTTCAATGGTTTGGCCACGCGACACGCATATCCTCTGCAGTACGACTACCGAGGCGTGCCTTGTGACTCCGGCGGGTAGGCGACCGCTCGGTAGACCCAGGATGAGATGGTCGGATCAAGTCCAAAAGCTCGCCTGGTTACGCTTGGGCATACCCGCCGAGGAGTTAGAGTCGGCGGCGGAGGATCGGGTTGCCTGGAGATCTCTTTTGCGTGCATTGCCTCCGCAACCCCTTTAATGGAACATGCGAACAAAGAAGATGATGATGGATGATGAAGACTTCTTACTTTCGATGTTTTAAAAGGCAAATGTCTATGAAAAAATATTTCAAAAGTCGTTTTAGTGTTTCTTTTTCTTTCTTTTTTAGTATTTCTGAGCAATTCTCCAAACGGATTTCTCATCAACAAGGAAACTATAAAAACAAACAGACAGACGGACACCGAGCTGATTCTATAAGGGCTTCGGTGTTTCCTTAGAAACAAAACCCTAGAAACAGCTTTAAATGTTCTCGTTTGATGTCGTTTTGGATGTTTGATGGAGAGCAATAGCTTTCAGTATCACATAAGAAAATAAAAGTGAGAGTAATGGCGATAGTTCTTTGTAGTAGTAGTAGTTGTAGTTGTAGTTGTAGTTGTAGTTGTAGTTGTAGTTGTAGTTGTAGTTGTAGTTGTAGTTGTAGTTGTAGTTGTAGTTGTAGTTGTAGTTCTTTTGTACTTCAAGACGATGTTGTCGGTGATAAAGTTCACCACAATTTAGAAACCAGTTTTAACGACTCAAATTGTTTGCAATCTACCGGGCTTTTTTCTCTAGAATTGCCTATTAAAAGTGAACAAAAGAAACGTCCTTTTAACTACTCAGTTTCTCCTTAAATTCAAGTACTGCATCGTTTGTTTGAATCATAAAAGTGAACTCCGTTCACTCTGAGTTTGATAAAATTTCGTCTTCCCCCACCCAATTGAAAAATGATTTCTGCCATTTTCGCCCGAACTCACACCCCGAAGAGCTTTTCTCCATCAATCACTCGTCGTTATAGTTCGAACCGAAATATCTCCAACACGAGCTCAAATTTCGATTCATAAACAAATAAAATCTAATGCCAAAGGCATTCAAAAATTTTCCTTAAACATTCAATATTTTTTTCTGAATTCTTTCCATCACAATTCTCACCCCCTTTTTGGGAAAAGAATAGGCAGAGCGATAACAAAAAATTCACCCCACCAACTGAAGAAAAAAAAAAAAAAATCGAAAACCTATCCAAAAGCGAAGGCCGCACGGATAAGCCTCCGGAAAATAAAATTTGATTTGAGTTGAAGGGTATCTTATTATGCGAGGCGAAATTCAATATATGCACACATATATCCGAGCTTTGCGTATCTTATTTGGGGGGGTGGGGAGGGATGACAACCGAATGTGTGTGTGTATACAGATACATGTCGTGTGTACATGCGATATGAGAAACAGTTGCCACTAGCGCTTTTGTTGAAAGATATCACAACCCACACATGGAATATTATGCGAGATAAATCCTTTTTTTTTTGTCGTCGTCGTTGTCGTTGTCGTTGGTTATATGCCTTTGCCTTTGCTTTTGCATTTGCCTTTCGTCCTTTTCACATGTCGAAGTCGTCCTCGTTGTCGTTGCCGTTGTCGTCTTTGGGTTTGATTTGGTGACGGAACATTCCAACGTACATTTCAATTTAAAATTCAATGCTGATCACTCTGCTTCATCTTCTCAGTGTGAGCGTAACCCGTCGCTGTCGATATCATTCCGTCAGTCTAACAGGACGAAAAAAAAAAAAAAAAAAGGATATCATATTTGAGTGGGTACACACACGCAAAATAAAAATGCAAATCCCTCTCAAATAGATGTACGGAGAAGGATTGCTGCGTCTTTCTTCCTTCTGCTTCCAGGATTGCTTGTTAGTTTGATGATGTGATATCCTTTGACTGATAATAAGGGACATATTCCGGGTGGGGATAGGGCGGGACAAATTATTTCGAACATTGGCACAGAAAGAAGAAAAAATGGAATGTGTATCCTCGGCTCGGATTATTTTATCATCTTCACGGACAGATGCGAGTCGTTGACGTTGTCGTCCTCGATGGACAGGAGGCCGATATGGGTGTGTGTGTGGAACAACTATTTGCCCATCTAACCAAATTTCCAATTTGCGAAAAATACGAGCACAATAATATTTTCTTTTCCTATTTTTTTTTTTTTTTTCTCTCCGCCCTCCTCGTCGTCATCGTCATCGTTGTCCTTGCCGTTGGTGTTGTTGTGATATCGTCGTTTTCTTTTTTTTTTGGCATCCTCCATCAAGGAAGAAAAAAAAAACACGCCATAGACTAGCAAAGTATTCCTTTTTATCCTGGTTTAGTGCTTGCTGCCGCTGCTGCTGCTCGAGCTGCTGCTGTGTAGAAAATATTTCATTTTTATCCTGAAAGGATACTTCCATTTTTGAGAGATTTGTACGAGTTGAAGGAAAAAATTGGTAATGAGGGACACTGGCTGGTGGGGAGGAGGAGGGGTTGCTGAAAAAAGATTGAAACTATTTTGAAAGGAATTTCCCTCTTTTTGTTGGGGATTTTTTTCTTTTCTTCGTGTGCTTTCTTTTTTTTTTTCTTCTCATGCTGCTCTGCTTAGTTATTAGAATTATTATTAAATTAGCCTGGTTTCGCTGGAGGGAGAGTGGATAGGGACTAGGGAGTCGTTACTCCTGCGGAGGAAATGTAGATCGGTTCGCTTTTAAGAAAACGGGGGAGAGGCTTATGCGTAATTACGATATGGGAGTGTGCACAAAAGGAATGTGCTCCCATTTTTCCACTAGTGGATTCATTGAATTCGGGATCTTCTAGTCCTTTGTTGTGTTATGTAGATTTGGGGAGAGAGTGGAGGTTGTTTGTGGTAGATTGGAAGCTAAGAAACGCTTTTGCGGAGGTTTATGACAACAAAAGTCGACAGATTAAACTCAAATTGAACGGTGTGTATTTTTGCAGAGGTCGAGTTCGATTAAAGTGCTGTCTTTGCAAGAAATAAACCAATGTACACTTATTCCTCGTTTTACGTGGTTTCATCTTTTGCGCGATTTTTAAATCATCATCATCATCATCATTTTCTTAGCACGCATGTTCCACTAAAGGGGTTGCGGGGGCAGTGCACGCAAAAAATATTAAATATATACGTTAATTCGATTTGCGCGACTTTGCTTTGCGTGAAATAACGTTTTTTCTTCAAAAGAATCATGGTCCACTATGGTTTTTCTGTTCAAAATCCATCCATGTACGTTCATAAATCGTTTTGCGCGGTTTCGGTTGCTTTACCCTAACCCCCGCGCAAAGCAAGGGATGAGTGTACTTCGAAAAAAAACGAATTCTTGTAGGAGATTCTTGGAATATTGTAGGGGTGAATGTTTTACTTAAAAAAAAAAAAAAATTTCTTGCAATTTCAAATCTTTCTCTAAATCATTTTCATTTTTTCAACTCTACAGCGAACGACTGACAGACCTCTTGGAGTAACTAACCTCTGACATGGAAAGCTTTCCCAATTCGCCGTTCGGAACTGGCATTAAACAGTACGTCCCCTTTACTTGTGTCAAATTATATAGCGCGAGTTTCGCACGTAACGATGCACACTGGAATGCGTTGTATGGAGAGCATGCTCAAAATGCAAAATTGAAATTTCAAGTCTTGTTTGAAAGAATTGAATTGAAAAATTTCTCGTCAAGCTGCTAAGCTTTTAAGTCGTTGTAGGTTGTAGGTTTAGAGGACTAAGCGCTGAAAAGTAGGATAATTTTTAAAAGTAGAGAATGTGTTTTGCTTGTTGGGCATAAAAACCGAGAAAAAAATATATTTCGCACTATTTTAAATAAAATAAAAATATATGCCGGTATTCTATGAATATTAGAGATTAATTTAAGAGTAAGAACATCCAAAAACAACAACAATTTTTTTTTTAAATTTGAAATACTTTCCAGCAGCTACTTGGAAAGTCCCTCTAACGACCACCTATTTTTAGAGCAACAAATCGCCAAAGAGCGTCAAGCTTTTGATGTCAAACAAAGGCTTAAAAAGTAAATACTCACACTACATGTTTTCGGTTTAACTCATTTACCTATTTTTTTAATTTCGTGAATTTTTTCATGAATGTACGCGACAGTCTTCGAAGGTCTAGAATCATGAATTAGGACTGGATTCCTTTGACATGGCAGCAGTCAGCAATTGCGTACACAAAAACCGAAGTACCAGACAATTTGTGTAGTTAAGAGGGTTCGGAAATACTCACTCGCGAGCAGCTCGTGACTGAGAGAAACAACAAAGCAAAAAATTCTACAATACACTCGCTCGCGAGCATTTAAATAAAAATCACAATCATAAATTGCTCGTGAACGAGTGAATTTCTCGTTTGAATTTTTTTTAAATTCTCGCTCAGGAGTCAAGGAGTTCTGTGCTTATTGTACTCCCTCGTAAGTGATTCGAAATTTCAAAAACTCCTCCTCGTGAGCAGAGTCGATGAGTAGTGTGTTTGTTCACTAAACTTTATTGTGAGCAAATTGAAGCTCCCGAACCCCTGAACCTTGATGAAAACACATTGTTTAATATCGATCGTTTGATGATTTCATCTCTTGATGATTTGAAATCATTTGCTTGATCAAACCTTCTAATTTGCTATATTTTTCGGACGTGCAATCGAAATGTTTTGATGCCCCTGATGTTGGAAACAAACTGAATCTCTTTTCCGGTGTCGGTGTTTACTCGACTCGTTGAGAACTGTGTGAATAATATTTCAAAAAAAAAAGGTGGCTCACGAGTAAATTTTCGAAGCTTCGATTCACTCACGAGCAAATGCAATAAACACAGTACTGATCGACTCGCTCACGAGCAAGAGTTTTCAAAATTTTAAACGAGAAATTTACTCGTTGACAAACACAAGTTTTTTTTTTCATTTTCTGTGTCCGCAACTCCTTTGAAAAAAGGAGATTTATGAAAAAATCTTTAATCTTCTGTGTCCGCATGTTTCACTTAAGGAGTTGCGGACACATGTTATTCAAACAGTCAGATTTTATTCAAATATTTCTAGCATTGGTGATTACCTTTGCTTCTGAGAAATCTTTTCCGAGATGCTAGATTCCTGAAAACTTTTATACAAATGAAAGGTTGAAAGCATTTTGTGTACCGTATAAATAAAAATATTGCGATTACAAGGAGGCTCTATAAATCCTTAGAAAAAGATTGACCAACAAATTCCTTGAACTAATTTCTCTAATATTTTTGACATAATCTTAAAAGTTGAGATTTTTTTTTATTTACTCGGCTGAAAATAGCTGCCTCAAACTAGTTGCCTCAAACTAGGCGGTGGGAAAGTGTCACCTGTGTTACTGCGGCCGCGAGTGGGCTCAAACTAGCTGAAGCTTTAACAGATGCCTAAAAAGAAGGTCACTAAAAATAGGTCGTCAGCGATGCTACGAAGGCCATATCTTAGAGTTTCTAAGGACCCCGTTCATGGGAACACACACATTCAGTAAGCAGAAGAAAAGTCGAATCCCTCTAAGTCGAATTTTCACGGGACATCAAAATTAGTTTGAGTTAGAAAGAGTTCTACTTAGAGGTTTAGGTTTAGATGACTTTGGTTTTTGTATGGAAAATTGGGAAGGGGGACGCCAAAATATGGCGAAAAAATTCGAGTTACAGGGAAATTTGAATTAGAGGGAGTTCGACTTAGGGAGTCGACAGTAACTTAAACTTTTTTTGAGCGGCAATTCGCCGTTCGGAACCATCATTAAACAGTAGGTCCCCACCGCTTGTGTCAAATTATATCGCGCACAATACAGTGGAGGCGCGAAGAAGCAAGGCTCTGGCACTGTATGGGCTGTTACGCCGACTATTTTTTTTTTTTATTTATTTTTTCATTTAAATTTTCTTAGGCAATCAAGTTTTTAAGGAAGAAATAAAAAGAAAGAAAATTAAAAAAATATTTTCATTCATTACTAATTTTTTGCAACTCTCCTTGAAGGTCCTTCGTAATTGAATAAGTAGACTAAAGTCATCGTCTTGGAAAAGGTCAAGGCCAAATTAAACTAAAAAAAAATCAACGAAGTGTAATCCAGCTAAAGTTTCATAGATTTGACATGAAATTCAAAGTCTGTCGAATGGAAAAGGCTATACTTCGATGGTTTGGTCGCGTGGCACGAATGTCCGCATTACGACTTCCGAGGCACGCCTTGAATGGGATTCCATGGGGTAGGCGACCGCTCGGCAGATCCAGGATGTGATGGCAGGACCAAGTCCAAAATCCCGCCTGGTTACACTTGGTCATATTCTTTCTTCTTTGTGCAGCGCTACAGTCCGGGGTGGACCTGGGCCTCGCTTGGGCATACCTCCTGATAATTAAGAGTCGGCGGCGGAGGATCGAATTCCGATATCCCTTCTGCGTGCATTGCTCCTGCGAGTCTATTAGTGGAACACGTGGTCAAGAACAAGATGATGATGATGTTGCTTCAAAGTCTGTCAAGTGTCAGGGGTGTTGAGTAAATGCAGTGCACTAAAGGCAACGATAAATGTATCAAGAAAAATGTGGAAGCAGGTCGTTTGCATTCCCTTAAGGAATTTCCCGAAAATTGAAATTAACACAGCTTTAGAAGGACATCTATATTAACGCCTAGATGTAGTACGGGTCTTCTATAGCAGCCTAAGTATGAGTACGGGTCTTTTGTAGCAGAGTACATTTATAAAGGTCGTGGTCTTGAGCTATTAGGGCATTGCATTGGGCGGCGTAACAGCCCGTTGAGAGCAAGAGCCTAGCTTTTTTTCGCGTCTCCACTGTGTTGTGCGCGTTATAATTTTGACACATGTGGAGGGGACCTACTGAGCTATCAGGGAGGGAAAGAAAATATCAGGTGAGTTCAAAAAATAATCGAAGCTCGAACAATTTTTACACGAAGCCTAATGTAAGTCCTGGCAATCCACAATCTAGATGTACAAATTGTAAACGTTACAAATTTTATTGTGATTAATTTTTGTTGTATTGATTTTCTTTTCGCAATTAGCGGGTTTTCAAATTGCCATTAAAATGTATAAAAAAAATGTTCATTAAAACTGTCTGTCAGGTCAACTTCCTTCGGTTTCTAAAAACAAGCCTTCAATATTGTCGATTCCAGCTTACACCTCCTCCTCGAACAATCATTGAATACATCCCACAAGTTTTCTAATTCCCATACACGCGTTCCACAAAACTATCAAAGAAATCGAACAAACCCAAACTACCCCCACCCCTTACGCAAAAGACGAAAAAAGACCGCACACACACACAAATGAAAAGCAACCCTTATCTGTAGCTCTCACTCCGAAAGAAACAAAAATAAATACTCACTCAGCCTGTGAGAGTATATACACGCACCACATACCAATCAATCACGTACGCATAATTTTTCATGTGTGATGATCACGAGCAGCAGCCAGCCAGCCCAACCCCTCTCTTCATATCCTTCGTGTGTCCTTTGCACCCGCAAGGAAGAGCCAAACATTTAGGGTTGAAAAGGAAGAAAAAACCGAGCCACACAAACACACACACACACACACACGAACACAAGCGCACAACACATCCTCACGAAATCCACGGCTCTAAGCCGAATCCGAGAAATGGAAAATGAAATTCTTTCGCCGCTTTATAGTGCCGCCTGCAGTCGCATGTGTATGTGTGTCACACAACAATGTGAGGACTACATGTCTCTAAAGCAAATATGTGTCCTGGCAAACATTTGTAGTGGCAGCACAAGTACAAGCAGGGTGGGTGCGGCCTAAAGGGATGAAAGGATTCTCTTTTTCTTCTCTCCTTTCAAATATTCTCTACATCCTATTTGTTTTTTTTTTTTTTTTGTGTTCGTCTCCTGACGAAAAAAAGGAGTATGTGGTTAAATATACACACGAGAGTGTGTGTGTGTGCTGTTTCTATTGAATCTGAATCCTTCCACCTCGTCGTCCCGAAAATATTCAAATTCAAACAAAAAATTTCAAATTCATAACAGAAGGAGGGTGCTTTCGCAAAAAAAAAGGAAAACAAAAAAAAAAAGAACACACGATCTAAAGGAATACATGCAACGCGAAGCGAAGAAGAATCCTTTCAGGATGCGAGTACGTTTACTTCGTTTCTTTTTTTTTTGTTTTTGTACTTTGTCGACATGTTCGAGTACAACGGATGCACGGGACCAGGACGAGGACGAGAACGAGGACCGAAAAAAGAAGAAGTACAGCTCAAGAAAACCTCCATTGCACAGGATGCTCGACGGAGGAGGAGGAGGATGAAGCATTGTGATTTCAGATGTCGTTTGTGATGTGGAAAGGACTCTTGCCGAGACGATGTCGCAACGCAAAAGGGTTGACTTCCGCCAAAAAGTTCAGCTGATGGTGTTTCCGATGGCTGCCGTTGCCAGTGCAATGGAAGTAGCTTTCTATTACGGGTTTTTGGTTTTTGAGTTTTTCTTCATCCTTTTTTTTTTTGTGCTGCAGGTCCTTGACTGTTTATTGTTATCCATTCGGGGGTTTTCTTTTCTTTCTTTTGGATTTCTTTTCTCTTTTTCTTGTTTAATGCTGATAAGACGTGGATGGAGTCGAGCGGATGTGGTACAAGCTTACATCGTAGTTTTCCTGGGAATACACAACTTTTCTAATGATCCTAAATAGCCGCGTGGAAAGTAGCTATTGAGGGGGAGGAATTGTGGTTCGGTGTTTTCAAAATTTTGCATACGACTTTATTTCTTCAAAAGTTCTGGCGAAATTGAAGGTAGGAATTGTCGTAAAATAATTTAGAGGACATCAGAGGAACCTTTTGAGGACTTTTGCTTCGGAATGAGTGAAGAAAAAATGTTGAACTACTGCAATCGGAATGAGAAAAGGGGACTTTTTTCCCCTTTTCTCATTCCGATTGTTTTCATAAGCTAAAAGGACATTAAGACGTAGATTTGTGGCTTAAAAAATTCATAAGCTTAAAACGACGTTCAAAATGAGAGAAACTCGAAGTGCTGAGTGTTCTACGTGTGTACGAAAACACGACCTCTGATCATGGAAATTCATCAATTGATTTTGCTTCGTTTATATTTTCAGTTTTATTTTAAAATAAACGATAGCACACGCAGCTCAGATTTCAGTCTCAGTGCCTTGGCCAGTTGGCACAACTCAAAGCATTGTTTATAAGACGCGGTGCTACTTTGTTGTTGATTCTGCCGAGAGCCTAGTAGCCCTCGATGAACTAATTAAAAGAATGCCTTTTCGGATTCACATTACTGGAACTGTTTTTCAGTAGTTACTGAAATAATTAAACTATTTTCAAACTTATTAAAAACAGTAGAAATTTATTTTTTAAAGCCCAGTTTCAATACTTAATTCATTCAAAAGAAAAACTAAAATAAAATATTTTCATTCATGACTAATTTTTTGTAACTCTCCTTGAAGGTGCATTTCGGATAGTGTCCTTCGTATAGTTGAATTCGATAAGTTGAATTCAACCATAGTCTTCGCAGCTATTTTTTTTTTTTTTTTTTGAGAGTAAACCTTCGCGACAGAAGGGATAATTTTGGGTTTATAACAGAATCATGTGATAAACTTTTATAAAAAATTCACGTTTAGAGGTATACGATTTTGGAAGTTCATGTTATACAGATGGAATGTGAATTTTTGCGAATTACAATAATTAATATATTGAAATATTTTTTGTTTCACAGTTATAATCATCACATGACAATAATTTGACAGTGTGTTTTAACCGTCATGAGTAAAGGCATCCAACCGCAAACGCCAGCATGATGCAAAAAAATGCAGGATAATTTTTAACGTGATGCAATGATAGGTAGTCCTTTCAGCCAAAGTTGTAAAAAGTGAAGTACTTTTAGTACTGCAGTAAATTGACTAAAAGTCAATCTTTTAACTTTCAAAAGTACTTAACTGCAAAGCAGTTAGCAATTAGTACTAAATCTTTAGCTTGGCAGTTAGTAAAAGCAGTTTTTAGCCGAAGGAATTTGTTGCTCTGGCTACACTTTTTCTAGCTGTCAATTTTTAAATGTTCGGCTAGTTTCAAGTAAATTAATAAATAAATAAAATAAAAGCATTCAATCAACTGTACTTTTTAACTGAAAGCAGTACTTTTAGTCACTGAAAAGTTAAAAATACTGGAGAAGGTTTTAATTAAGTCAGTAAGTCATTTGGCTGCACTGATTTGGCTGCCATTTTTCTTTTTTGCCTACTTTTTAAATTTACAATAACTCGAAACTAATCTTCAACTCTTCTACTTGCAACTGAATTTAAGACACAGACGAGTTGCATCCTTCATTAATTAACTTAAGAATATCTTGGTCCTATAATCATTCAGGTAACAGGCCATATGAAACTGGAAACGAAGCCGAATAACTTTTTTTAAATTTAGAAAAGGGTGAAGTCAAATATTAACTTAGATGGTCTTGAAAGATTGCCAAACAACCTAAAAAAATGCAAGAAAAGGATGAAAACTTCGAAAAGTTGGCTTCTCTTCAAAGAATAGGTTTTTTTTTTCCACTAGGGTTAATTTTTGAATTTTTTATTTATTTAGTTCTTTTATGCTGATTTAATATGTAAGTATGGAAGCGCACTCCTGCTCTCATGCAATGGAGGCTGCATAATCCAACCTCCATTGACAATCACACCTCTCTCGCGAAAATCCAACCAAATGAACCCAATTCGTGGATCTCATCAAGCAACCGCACACATCCTGCACGTGTAATCCTCGCACTTAGAAGTCCTTCCGAGCCACGATGCACATTCCAGACACCTGGACTTCAAAACATTTCATAATTACTGGCAAACACTCGAACCGCCACATGTCACTCGCTCCTGAGGGTTTTCATTCGTTTTTTTTTTTTTTCAGTACGATCCTTTAGAATCTCGTGGAATAAAAGAAAACACACACACTCCTTGCCCCCATCACGCGAATAGGGCTGCTATTTACATAACAAAACATGATGAGAACGATGACGATGAAAAGGATGCGGGGGAAAATAAAGAAAGGATTCAAAGATGACAAAAACAACGACAAAAACACTCAACGGGTTCCCTCTGGCAAGGTATCCCTAAGACACACACATACACTCCAGGAAAAGGACCTCACCTCACCTTACAACTCGACAGAGGAAATGTCACGCCATTGTCACATAATCACCCAGAAGATGTACTTTCAATTTCAGGACCTCAATGCAAAACAAATGAAGTCTCCCACTCCACACTCGGTGGTTGCTTGTATGGCATCCTGTTTTGTGCTTATTATTTTTATGATTATGTCTCTGTATTGTTGCTGTTGTTGTTGTTTCACTTGAGTGTGT
Source organism: Syritta pipiens (assembly GCA_905187475.1). Classification (NCBI taxonomy): domain Eukaryota; kingdom Metazoa; phylum Arthropoda; class Insecta; order Diptera; family Syrphidae; genus Syritta; species Syritta pipiens. Next base: position 6,763,977 of record LR994574.1, on the reverse strand, counting down.
TTGTTTTCTTCATGCATGTTATGATTATTTTCCTTCTTTTTTTGTCTCTTCTTTTTTTTTTTTGCAAATAATTCCTTTTGTGCCATTGAATCCTTTTGTAAGGAGTGCGAGTGGGATAAGTGGGATACGATTTCTTCATTGTCGTCTCCACTTGAAGTCGATGCGTGTGTGTGTGGAGGTGTGTATGCCACGATGACGACGACATATTCAATGATATCCTTGAACCGGTATAATGTTATCCACAAGCAACAACAATACGATTTTGAATTAATTTGAATTGAAGCGAATAATTTGGATATCGTTAGGAGGCGAGTGTGTGATTTTGGTTTATTGTTCGCTGCCGAACCGAGGACGAAAGACGAATGACTCTCTGAAGCTTACTCTGCCACTCGTACATATTTATTGTATATTATGTTAATGATGTGTTATTGGAATTTATTTTTATTTAAATGTTAAACGTTCTCTCGGATGAATTTGCATTGAGAATCGTTCGTGCGGTGCGATGGATGCATGAATTGAATTTGGGAAATGGAATTTTTTTTTTTTTTTTTGTCTTGGTTTTTCTTTTTCGTGTGTTACTGGTGGGGAAATGTGACGCTTTGGACCATAACTTGTCAAATTAGACCAATTGTTGCGAGTTCATGTAACTTCTTTGAGAGTTGTGTCGACTCACATTAGGGTCTGCTTTTCAAAAGGGGAGTCTGTATACAAGGAAAGGGCGTTTTTTAGCGAATTCAATGCAAAAATACGGTAAACAAAATGGCATATGTGCTGCAAATCTTCTGCGATCAGCCACATTAAAGCTGCGAATTTTTCCAAATTTCCTCAATTGGGGTGAAAGTAAGCTTGAAACCTGCACATCAAGTTGTTAAAGGAGATCGACCGGAAACAAAAAAAATTAAGAGAAGTTTTCTAATTGTTTTTGAAGGTTCTCTAATACTTTTCATCTACAGCCAATCCAGGATATAATACAAATCATATGCGTGATTTTGATACTTTTTGACCAGACTTAAGTTACTAGGGTCGAAAAGATCAAGACTGATTTTTTTCGGCTTTTCAACAGATCAAATGTCCCAAAATCTTTCCTTTGAAATCAATAAGGCAAATAGTTGAACTAAAAACATCAAAATCTTTGACAATATTAGCATAGTTACTCGAACCATGCTCGTTACCATGCTCAGTAGCCTTCTTAATCTAGCTCAGTAGCTTTTTCAAAAGATTTATTGAATTCAAGCGAAATACAAGTAAATATACAAAAAATGGGACCGTAAATATGCAAACAAATATTGACAAAGCCAAAAACTGTGTGTCTTCTCTATTTGAGACGTTTTCAACCCCATTCCCGGAATTCTTCGGAGAAGCATGCAAACAAGCAGTATATCATTCATATTTTAATGTCAAAATGTATAGGAATACTAACCAAATTAAGAAAAATTAAAAGCTATAAGGTTTTTCTCTTTGAATCGTTACAACCTTCCTATGGCACCTGAAGGGCTCGATCGATTTGGAAGACAAACCAATTCTGTAGTGAACTTGGTCGATATATTTCTCATCCACCAATTAAGTTTGACTTCGACTCACAACAATGCACCACCTTAAAAATTGGCTTAGGTTTTCAAATTACGACTCTTCTAAAATGCCTTTTTACCTAATACGACGCACCAAATGGCAAAAGTCGTGGCAAAAATACAAAATTCAATGCTTATTTTCGTCGCGACGTGAGAATTCATTTTTTTTGTTCTCTGCAATTTCGACAAAGGCCAATGGCTGAGAAATCGAATTTAAAATGCCTTCTTAAAGTCGTTAAAATAACCATGCAAACCATGAAATGTCTGTGGCAATTAGGCTACGCAGGTTTCGCACTAGAAAATTTTTATTTTAAGCGATAAGTCAAATTTGAAAACCGGAGAAGTCAAACTATTTGAAGATTTAAGAATATCCCTACAATAATGATTACACCATAGTAAAACATGGCGGTTAAAGTGTGGAGATGATTTTACTGATTCAAATTTAAAATTTGAATGTGATAATGTAGCGTGTCATCTTGGAAACTAACTTGCGAGAGTCTACTGCTTTCTTAATGTTAAGTGACTCTGTTTATTATCTATCTGTGGAGGCGCGAAGAAGCTAGGCTCTGGCCCTGTATGGGCTGTTACGCCGACTAATTATTTTTAATTTTTTTTTTTTTTTTGTGTCTGCATCATAAAGTTATTCTCGATTAAACATGTCAGCTTACGAGCCAAATTCTCGTCATGTACGGGAGGTTTTAATTTTCTGCTTTAATATGAAGAAATATGCGGCTGAGGTTCATCGAATTGAGGCCTCTATTAGTGAAAGAACGTGCCGAGAGTGGTTTTAACGCTTCAAGAACGGTGATGTTGACGATGGTGGTCGAAGATGCAGAATCGGAGGCATTACTTGATCAAGACTCGTGTCAAAGGCAATCGAATCAAACGCAAAACGAATCATAAATGTCTAACCAGTTTATTACAGTAAAGCCTCGAGATTCGGAAAAAAAACGATGGAAGCAAAGCTTTACACCTAATAGGTTACGTAATTACCATAAATGTTGATTTTCTTATTCAACTTCAATTAATTTAGCTACATCGTTTGTCCGCTTGAAGAAATTTAAAATATTTTAGTTTTGCTTTTTCATTGCTCAGTCGTAAAGTCGATTTATCAAAAACTGGTCAAATATATACACGTAAACTTTTTTTTAATAAATAAAATGTCCTTACAGCGAACCTTATTACATCATCCAATGTGATGTCTCTTCGGCATATGTAAATGCAGCCTTCCATTTCGTTATTCGGCAGCTAGTTTCAAAGTTATTAGCTTTCAAAGTGCCTTAAAAATACGTTATGAAATGAATCTTCAAATTTTCGTACGAATTCCCAATCTTTAAATACGCAAACGACTATGAAGACGACTCGTTGTTCAACACTTCAAAATTTCGAAACATTCTGAAACGAAAAAAATGAAGTTAACTGCCCATTTGACCTGGTTAGAGCTTTTTATGTGGTTTCTTCATGTTTAGACCGCCGTCTCGCACTCAATACGAAGTTGTCAAATTTTTGAAAATCCTCCCATTAACTGCAAAGGCTCCTTCGTACTTAAGTGACATTCCATGACTCACATCCGCATGCAGATGAATCCAATCAGATGTCGCCCAATTAAGTGCCCCAAAAAATGGTTGAGAACATCTTCAAAAGTTTATCCAATTCAAAATTGTCACATCCCATCGAACCAATCCGATAAGTTACGAATTTGTAAATTATCTCAAGCCTCCTCCTTTCACATGTCCTCAGTCCCCATTGCTCATTCCTCATTACAAATCCCGGCAGGCGCATCAAAATCATTTCATTTGTTCCGCACAACTACTGCATAATTGAACAACACCCCCACAGCCGGCAGGCACACAGACACACAGACACACAGATACATACCGAAAAGCTCGTCATGACGTGACTTAATACCGAAGGATTAGCTCAAATTAAGTTTATTATCATCAATCTATCGACTTCCTTAAGCTGGAACATCAATTTCCTTAACTCAATAGCTCCCCATCGTCGTCGTCCTTAAAATCGTGGTACATGTCTGTGCAGCAGGAAGATAGCAGTGCCACTGAAGGAGGATCCTTTGCTTCTTGCACGAGAGAAACAGAGTCCTTCCCTCACACACACACACACGTGTACCGGTGCTTATTTGCGTTAAATTACCATCAAACCAAAGATCCCGAACGAACCTCATCACGGTGGGCCGCGTCGGAATTGAAAGGATGTTGATACAATCGCAAGAGAGCGGGGAAGTCCTTCTTGTGGGTGACTCAAGTGACTCAACTCAAATCCTAACGATTTTATTCTCCTTTATGTCATCATCAGGAAATTAAGAAGAACAAGAAGAAGGAGCAGAAACTTAAGTCGGTGAGATTTTTCACACCCTCTCTCTAAGACTCTCTCTCGCTCTCTCTTTTTTTCTCTCGGTCTCGGTCTGTCTGTCTCTTCACTTTCACTTTTCATTTTCATTACGAAAAATTCTTCCTCCTCGCTCGGAGAGGAAATTTAATTTTCCATTTCGTTTTCTCTGCGAGCAAAAACCACCCAACCCGCCCACGATTTTCATTAAATACAATTTTCATTCATAAAATTGCCTCTTCCCCGGTCCCGGTCTCGTTCCTCGGTCGCCCAGGACTCCCCGCCGCCGTCGCTGACGCCGACGTAAATGAAATAATGAGTCCTGGCGGGTGGGTGGGTGGCAGGATAGAGTAATGCCAAGTGCCGGGAGAGCCGGGCCAACAAAAACTACACGACGAAGAGAAAATGAAAGTAAACCGTTCATCGTTGTGTTCCGTTTTTTTTTCCTTGCTGCTCTCGTCCTTGTTTTTGTTTTTCATTTTCCTCTTTTTGGGTGGAGGGGGAGGTTTTTTTTGGGGGTGTTCGTGGTTCGTTTATTTGCAATTAATTAAAATTTTGTTAGGGTTGGTTAGGGATGGAAAATCCGTGTCAGTGTTATGTCTGGCGGTTGGGTTTTCCTTTTCGTTTTTTTGTTTTCCTGCGGGGTGGGGTGGGGGTGGAAAATTAATTTCACTTCTGTAGTAGCAGACGACGGAGTTATTGAACTTTCCGTTGGCTGCGTTCTTCGTCTGTGTCTTAGGGACGAGAGAAAGTTGCTAATAAGGAATATTAACGAGGGAAGGACGACGATTTCTTTTTTTTTTTTTTGGGTGACGGTGTGTGTGTTAATTGATTCAGAGAGAATCGGGGGCAAGGTTATGCGGAAGGGATTTCATTAGACCTTGACATGGGCGAGGACAACCAGAGAGTGGGCGGAGATGTTTGGGTGTGGAATTTAAGGCTAATGACTGGATAAGGACTTTTGATGGGAAGGAATTTTGATGGTAATTAGGGTTGGGAATTTCGTGTGGATTACGATGATTTGTTTTGGGAGCCAGTGAGCACGTGGGGAGCTGTGGAATGGGATTTGTTTTGTCTCGATGGGGCGGAGTTTAGTGGATTTGTGTGAATGATGAGGTTTTTTGGCAATTCACCTGTTGAAGGGAACTTAAGAAGGTTCATGATTTGATGCGGAGGAGTAAAAAAAATCAAAAATGGTTGCAAAATGGTACGAAAATGTAAGAAATTCGGATCAGAGACTGCTGTAGGACTAAAGGCAGTCTGCAAAGAAGTAGAGAAGTCCAAATTGTTGTCAAAAAAACACAGAGAACTTAGAAAAATCGGAGTGTAACTGTAAATAAAGATTGGAAAAGTTTGCAGAATGATGAAAGTCTTTTAAGTGATTCCAAAAGGTATGAAACTCAGTCCAGGATAGAATCGGAACTCGAAAAAAGTGTGCAAAAGACTCTAAAGGGCTGAAATCGTTTTTCGAATGAGACAAAAATGCCAAAAATTCGGAACGGCTACTTTAATGGGACTAAAAAAATTCAGTATAGAAGCAGAGAGATCGAAAATGTTATTGAAAAATCACAAAAACCTAAAAATTTTTGAAGGGACGAAAATGTTCTCCACGAAGCAGAGATTCGAAATCCAAAGTGTCAAAAATAATCTCCGACGGGAATTTAGGACTGCAGTTGGGCTAAACATTTTTTAATGAGTAGACGGTTCCAAAATATTATCCAAAAGAACAAAAGCACGTGAAAAATTGAAAAAAAAGGAGCAGACGGGACGAAAATGTTCTTCGCGAGGTAAAAATTTGAAATCCAATTTTGGGCTGCAATTGGACTTAAACTTTTTGAAACCTTTTTTATGAACAGACGGTTCCAAAATATTATCCAAAAAAACATAAGCACGTCAAAATTAAAAAAAAAAAAAGGAGCAGAAGTGACGAAAATGTTCTCCACGAGGTAGAAATTTCAAATCCAAAGCGTCGAAATTAATTTCCGACGGAAATTTAGGACAGCAGTTGGATTAAGAACTTTTTAATGAGTAGACGGTCACAAAATATTGTTCAAAATAACATAAGCACGTCAAAAACTTGAATGACTGACTGCAGTGGGACTAAAAAACAAGCTTGCAAAAAAGTGAAAGAATCCAAAAGTAATTTTCAAGCCATGAAACAGCCATCAAACTGTTGTAGGAGAAAAAAAGTTTCGTAGGTTTCGCATAGTTTCACAAATATTCTTCGAAAGACCAAAACATTCTAAATTTGAAATCAAAACGGTCGAAATTGTTTTTCTAGCAATACGGAAAGGTCTAGAAATCTGTTTTAAGACTGCAGCGGGACTAATAAACGTTTACGTAGAAGTTGACGGGTCTAAAATGTTGTCCAAAAAATACAGAAATGGTAAAAATTGGAATGAGATTGACTGCGGTGGTATTAACAAAGCTTGCAAAGGTTGTCTGAAGGACACAACATTGTCAAAAAATCCAATCGGAGACGGAGTAGAGTAAAAAAAAGTCTGCAGAAACCTAAAAAATGTACAAAACTCAAAATCCGAAGGGTCAAAGAGTCGCCAGTAAAAAAACCTTTAAAAATTCCAATTGGTGACTAAAAAAAAGTTTGTAAAGGGTCGAAATTGTTCCAAAACAGATCCAACGACTTTAAACAGATGCTACCAAGTCTGTGGCAAACAAAACTCTTTTAGATCGTCGAACCTGTCGATAGAATGTTCCAAATCCAATACTCAATACTAAAAAACTTCCCCACTTCTTAAAAGTTGTCAAACACAATTTTCCACATCGGCGTACTAAATTTTCCACCACCACGAAATGCCCCATTAAAACCACTCCTCGATTTCAATCTAAACTCAATGCGATCTGGCAAATAATACGCCAGCCACTTAAAGGATGCCACGGTGTCACACTTTTAAGCAGTCGCTGTTTGATTTTCGATTTAAAAAAAACAACTCTCTCTCCCCAAAGCCACTGATCCTGTGAGAGGATAATAATTTATGCGAAAATCCATAAACGCAGTAAAGCGTATCGTGCACACATATTTCCGTGTGTATGTGTTTGTATGCAAAAAAGGGTTGACTTGTTGTTTGCGTTAACACAACAACAACCACTCGAATTTGAATGGAACAAAAAGAGAACCCGTGTTATTGGATGCAGGACGACGCCTTGAAACAACAATCGATTTGGGTAATTTATGTCCTACTTTCGATTATTATCCTGCGACATGCATAACATTTTTTTTTTCCTCTGAAAAATGTGCATTAAAATCGAGAGCACCCTTTCACGCTCCTGTATCCTTTTGTCCTCCGGTGTGTTTCTATGCGCGCATCCCTCCCGGTGTATCTCTATGGCTTTTGTGGTTTTCATGTGAGTGCTACACACACGTATCCTTGCCAAAAAAAAAAAACGAAGAATCGATGACCCTTATTCGCCGCGAATTTAATGGCCATGCTTTTCCGATGAATATTCAAATCGTCCTTTTTGTTTGCATCGAAAATTTATGCGGAAAATAATTTCCGGTCGATTTATTTTTCACATTTTCAGTTTCTTTTATCGGTGACATATGCTGGCCTTAGAATTGCTGTTAGATTGGCTTGAAAATTTTTCAATTTTCAACTTTTCAGCGAGAGCTGAAAACTTAAGCTCATAAATTGCCCCCGATCCGGCTCGGCGACGAGTGACATGTGGACTTTCGTGTTTTCAAAACCAGAAACGACAACGACACCGGCTCCCGTGTAATTGATCACGCTGGTGATCGTTTAACGACTTGCGGGTTATCGCAGAGGTCGATCTGAACGTCGGAACGAGATTAACGCGCCGAGTGGGTGGCCATGGGCAGTCGGCTGTGAAGTGCAGTGAGTTTCTTTCGCCGTGACCATGGCACGAGTGGAAAAAATAAATTTCCAGTTGCCAGCCAGGACACTCAATCAATAACAACATTCCGCCCATTCTCGGCGCAAATCCCTCCGCGAACACACCTCCAACAGGATGCGTGCCTCATGCGGCGCAGCCGAATCAATCTTCGGAACTCACCCCGCTCGATTTTGAATATCCGTGTGTTTTTATCTCCCGCTCATCGCTCAGGGGATCAGCGCGGCGGGTATCATATCACCAGGATCAAACAAAAGGATACGCGTTTTTAATTTATGCGCTCCGGAAGATGCTGCCTATTTATTGTTATTTAGATTTTTTTTCTCTCTGTCGGTTACCTGTCTGTTGGTAACCCCTTTTTTTTTGGATGGGTTACCTTTCGGGATGATCGGGTGAGGATATTATTCACTTTCACCGTCAGTCGCATGTGAAAGGGACACGATCGATGGCTGAGGACGATCTGCTCCAAGGATAAAGGTGAAGCGTAATTTTTCACTTGAATTCCACCAGGAGAAAGGGTAGGACGTGGATTTTTGTTTGAGAACAGATGGTTTATCGTAAGGAGTTTGTCGTGTTTTGGGTGTGGAGGGAAATTTTTTTTTTTTTGATTTACGTGAGGCAGTCGCTGGAGATTTTTCGGTGCTCATAAATTTGATGTGTGATGGGAAGAACAAGGCTCTTAAGCCTGAAATGGATAAAAGATGTGAAATAGTGAATTAAACGAGTGACGAAATTTCTAAAATAAGTTATTTTATTATTTGTGGCTTCTTTACATTCGAACGGTCGCTTAAATAGTGAGGTGCAATGTCTAATAAGTAAAATTATTTTTTGCGTCGAAGTTAAAAAAGTGCCTTTTTGATATTTCCACAGAATTTATGAACTTATTTAATACAAGACGTTTTTGAGTCTTCAATTCTTAGTACGGCGACTAAAAGCATTTTTAAAGTCATGTTTCAAGTTAAAGCCTGTGTTCTAATATTGTTCTTCAAGTGAATGTAAAATATTGCAAGTGTGCTTTATATTTTAAGGAATACTTTAGAGGTAAAATGGATTTTCGTGTTTCCCTAGATCGTATGGTATCTACTGCTAGTATTTGGATGTAGGTATAAATATTTACGATTTGTTTATGAATATCGAGAAAAAACTAGCAAACTTTTATTTAAAAAACATACAAACAATATGAATCTGAGAAAACACGGGTACCCAAATCATCTGCTCACAACAGTCTTAAACCCTCAAATTTATTTCCACTTCATTTTGTGAGATGTCTTAAAAATCTGTTACATTTTGTTGTATCAAACAAACATTTTGCCCATTTTTTTTTTTTTTGCCGTGAATGTGGAATTTATTGTGGAGAATATGACAACCTAAACCTGTTCTGTTTTCCATGTTTTGAATACCAAATTTACAATTTTCCGTTTGCTTAAGTTGCACGATGAAACGTTTGGGTATGATTTAAAAGTTGATCAAATTTCACATTGTTCATAATCATCATCATTTGTCTATTTCTTTTGTTGCAAAAGACAGGATTTTATAGCTTTTATCTTAAACAAAATATGAGTTTGCTTTCTAAAGGCTCCAACTAAACGACAAGTGAACTTTGTCGCTCTGCAATAAATTTGATTCGATCATGAAGAAGGTTCTTTTCCAATGAACTATCACTGAACTTCATACCATAAAAACCTCTCAATTATCCGCGTTTAAGGTGGCGCACACAGGTAGAGAAGGATCTGAACTAATTCGGTGTGCGTTACTATAAGCAGCTGGCACGGGATCGTGGTAGATGGAGGAGGTTGCTAAAGGAGGTCCACCTCGGAATGGCGCTACAAGCACAAAGAAGAAAACGAATTTTTCAATTATGGTTTACCGTCAGAAAAAGATTCTTAAACAGTAGTTTTTTTTTATAACTCGAATTTCCTTACTGTTGATCTCAATCCCTTTGAAATCTTAAGACTAACATGTCACTTCAAGAATTTAATTTTTAGTTCTTTCTTTATTTCCTAACTTGTGGGATATCGTTAAACACAGATTTGCTCCTCCAAAATTTTAACAAGTCTCAGTACGAAATTCGATGAACCTAGTACTCAGAATCTGTTAAACAAAGTCAGAGTCACGTCCTTATAGTAGTTTTTTGCTTCACGTGCCACTGTACAAAGTTCTTAAATTGCTATGGCTCTTAAAGCCGCATGGCTAAACTCTCGGCACCAAAGAGCATCGAAGAAACGACTCTGAATTCGCTCTATAGCCCTTTTTTCAAAGCACGATACGAGAATATTGGGTTAGATAATTTTTTGGTACTATATTTTGACTTTTTAGAGCACTTTTTGACTAGCATCATCAATGGTTGGACTTTAAAAAGATCTGAAGAAAGAACTGTAAGAGATCGCATTGTTTGAAAATTTTGTTTTCCACCTACCGGCCAAACTGTTTCTGACAGATTTCAAAAAAAAAAACATGGCACTAAGTACAAATAATGATTTTCAAAAAAAAAACTATTTTATGTACAGCTCAATTGTTCATTCCTGTATGATTTTTTGCAGTTTTAGCATGCGATGTACACTAAATTATATGTAAACTTATCTTATGTAAATTAATCTTTGGTACTTTTTGAAAAAAATGTTAACAGTCAGTCTTAATAAACTCATCATCGAGTTGTTTTTTTTTACTTTTTGTCTGTGTGCCTTACCACCCTCCGCCTTATAGAACTTAGTGTCAATTTTCAATGTCTTGGTTGAAAGAAACAACGTAAGATAGTTAAAGAAAATTTCAATGTTTTAGAGTATTTAGTATCAAACTGTCAAACTTTAAATCTTAAAAGGTTAAAACATAAATTTTGAACGTTTCTAGTAATTTATGTCAAATCCGCACACACAAAAAATCTGTGAATGGAGTTTAACACGTAAGACAAAACGTGACTAAAGATTTGCGTTTCTAAAAAAAATAAAGAATTTTTTCATAGCGAAACATTTTAAAAGAATTTTGGAAACAAGGTTTGTAAATTTTCTCCAACCTTGTTTCCATAATTCTTCAAGCTGTATCAGTTAAATAAGTCTTTTAAACAGCGGCCTTAGCTTTCGTTACTTCAAAAAAAGTCAGTTTTTATTGCTGTTGAATGAGTCTTCAAGGAGAAATAAATTAAGACCTGATTCTATGTTGATTTTAGTTATGATTAGCTTAGAAAATAGACGATAGATCGCACCCTACCCGCCAAATTGTCGTTAGCTGATTGTCTGCGCTTAAAAAACGATGACTTTAATTTACGTTCAATTTTGAGTATTCCTTGTTATTAAATGGAGAAATTTATTAAAAAACTAATAATGTAGAAAGACGCGCAACCGAACAAACTATCGAACTGCATCATCAGCTCATTTATGCCTAAAATGTCGCTTTTTATTCTAAACTTTTCATTGCCCAGCTTCCATTTAACCACATTGTTTCCCATATCTCTATTTTGCAAAGACCTACAAATACAATCGAATCCCTCTAAGTCGAGACATCAAAATTAGTTCGAGTTAGAGGAAGTTCGATTTAGAGGATGGTTTTTGTATGGAAAATTGGGAAGGGGAATGCCAAAATATCACGAAAAAATTCGAGTTCAAGGGAAATTCGACTTAGAGGGAGTTCGACTGTATCTCCAAACCAATCACTTTTTTTTCCTATCGACCTCTGGCTCTGGGCCAGTTTATAAACACAGTTTGATAGAACGAATTCAGCTTTGATTTTTTTTTCAGAACACTGCTCTTTTTGTGTTCTCATCTAAGCTCCGTCTTCCAAGAAATGTGAGAGTGTCCGGGATTTAACGATCTTCGGACCAGATAAAGAGAAAATTTCCTCATGAACTTGTCAACAGTTCAATCACTTCCAACGCTGATTAAAATCAGTTTCCTGGACTCCGTGCTCGGCTCCATTCTCTAGCAATCAATCATCGCACGTTCCCACACTTGTTGATGATGATGAATTCGGTTGACAGGTCGTTCGTCTGAGAAAAAAAAAAAAAAGACCAGGTTACCCCAACAGCCCCACGGCCATACTCCAACTTGGGAAACCGATTTCCTCCCCATGTCGTCCACTTGACTTGAGAAAAGTCTCCGACACACTTAACGCGCTGTGATACGACGACAATAATCGAGTAATTATTCATTCCCACCTGAGGTCTTAATCTAAATCACTGACGGGTTTCCTTCTCTAATTGAAGGCTGTCGCTGATAGTGACCCGATCCCGTGACAAGGGAGCCATAAAAATCCGGCCAAGACAACAGACGAACAGAGAAGGAGAGGAACACGTCGTCGTGGTCGTCGATGAAACTAAACAGCCCGACTGAACGACACCACAAGTGGTTGTTAATTAAACCATTCGACGTCGCATTACTCAGGCCGGAGTCCGACGTCGACGGAGTCTTGTTCCCCGTTCGACGTTCTCATTAAATCGCAATCACTAACGATCGACTTTGCCAATTCGAGTGACAAACAAATTAATTCAACCACCACCAGCCACTGTACTTTATCGACGGACAAATTAAATTAAGTTGTTCCTTCCCATTCCGTTATTGATGGGGGCAATTAAAGATTTTAATTTAACGTCATTTCTTGGGAATAAATCGAGCGCAGAGAGGTGAGGGAACTCACCTGGGGCCACTTTGGCGCGTCGACCACGAGAGGAAAAGTTGGGAAAAGTTTTGTGAAGCCGACAACACGCACCAACAATGTCCTTTGTGTGCCGAACAACGCACCTTCGTGAGTGTGTATCCTTGACGCCAAAGAGGATTCTTGCTACCAAAAAGAAAGATGGAGATGGAGATGAAGACGAAGACGAGTGAATAGAAAAAGGAAACTCTAAAGTTTTCCCATAACAAGGAGTAAAAAAAAAGCTTTTGCTGCGTTGCGTTGGTTGGTTTGCTTTTTGTTATCGTCAGCGCACTCGAAGGGGAGCACTCGAGAAAAAGGATTGAATCACTCCCACTCCGCCCCCACCGAATTTCGCATACAAAAGAGAGAGAGAGATAGCATACAGCAGCTTCTGCAGAGCATCACCAACGACATCACATCGAAAGGATAATAAACTTTGAGAAGAAAATTGGACGAAATCTCATTCAAGTGCTGACTCGTGCACATCCATCCAGAAGCACATAGATAGACACTTATGTGCACATAAGTGAAGGAAATAAATTTAGTTTTTCGTATTATTTATTTGGATGAGTGCACACAAAGAAGAGGAGATCCTTTGGCGTGGAGTGAGAGAGGCAAAAAGAGACAGACAGTGCCAAAAAGACGCTGAAGAAGAATGAAGAATTTTCCAATTTTGAAGGACGAGTCAAGGAACCGAAAAAAAAAAATGAAGAACGAGCAACGAGAACGAGAACTCAGCTGAAGTAGTTTTTCTTCTAACAATGTTTTCCAGGGAAGATCCATGGCAGGATTCCAATCCGTTGAAAGGTTTCGTCTGACGGGTACACAACATGTCCAAGGGACGGAGGGAGGGATATGGGCCTAAGCAAATTTTTTGGATTCGGTGTTCTTGTCGAATTAATTTGTTTCCACAGGCTGATCCTGAAGCTGCAAGCCTTTGAGTTTGAAATTTATTTTAAAAGAATATTCAACCGACGTATGTGAGAGGGTGAGTGGTTGGGTTGGACGGGACATATCATGAGTTCAATTAAAATTCCTTTAGTCATCTAATAAATTTGTGGCAAACAATGTGGGTGTGGCAGGATCTGCGGTGGTTTTGGCACGCGTGTTCTTTTTCACTGACTGTCAACGGAGGACGGTGGACTGAAATGCTGTCGGTGAAGCAAAAATGAAATCTCTTTTGTTGCTTCATTAATGCTGCATTCGAATGGCTTTATTTCGCGATCCATTTTTTAAATACTCGGCCTTAAATTTGCGGCGTTAATGCAGCAATAGTTTCTGAATGTTGGCCAGGAGTCCCTCCAAAGTGTTTTGCTGGGATTTCATCATCATTGGTGGCGTAACAGCCCACGAAGGGCCAGAACCTAGCTTTTCGCGCCTCCACTGCGTCGTGCGCGTTATAATTTGACACATGTGAAGGTGAAAGTCCTCTGACACAGCAAATCTTGGTCTTTTATGAAGTAAGCAAGGGGTCTATGAACGACTGCGCAGAGAGCGAGTGGTTATAGCACTCCACCACAATTCTATTGTCAAGCCGTTTTCTTCATGGCTGTGCCTTCCAGTTTAAAGCCCAAATCACAACGGCGCGTTTGATAGGTCAGACTTTCACATGCGTTGGTACGAGTCTTATCGACTTTACGAAAAAGAATGACAAACGCACACTAAATTTTTCGAATCGGAGCTGGCGCGTTAGCTTTCCCTAAGTCAGCTTATCCACCAAATTTTCCATCCCCTGAAAATTTTCAATCGATTTCTAGTTAAATTGGATAATTCTGACCTTTTCCTCAGCCTGTCAATGAAAAATTACCCGATTCTTTGCTTTCACTTTCGTGTTTGGTTGAATTTCGCAGCTAATGACGCTGTGCTGCGAGGTGAAACACTTACATTCGAGTCTCGAAACTTATGCACTGTTGCCGAACGAAATTCTTAATGCTGACGCTCATCTGGTATCTTCTTTAAGTTTGTGATATATCCAGGCACTTACGTATTAACTGTCTGGAATATAGCTCAGTTTCTTCGAGAAAATTCGTTACGTAACTCCGACATTTTCTTCAGAGACAACCCCCCTTCTCTGTAACCCATTTCGGTGGTATTGATTTTTCTATCCCCGACAACGTCAGAGCAACATTCAAAAATTCAACTCTCCACCCGAAGATTCCGCAAACTTTAGGCCTTAAATTTTTTTCCTTTTCCTAAATCTCTCTCTAAATCCGTCATTTTGTGAAAATCCCTCAAAAAACCAACCCCAACCCTCACACCACCCTTCCTTAATTTCCGCTCTCCCACTGCAATCTACCACCCTTACCACCCTCACGCAAACGAACCAAAAAAAAAAAAAAATAAACGATAGAAATGCGTAAACCCTTCAACAACAGCCATCGTTTGTGATAAGAATCTGCAATTTATTGCTCCTTTTTATCCTGCTGCGTGTGCAATCGCAAATTGTTGTTGGTTTTTCTTCTTCATTTTTTTTTTTTTGATTTTTGAGTCTTCCACAAATAAGACGAAGTAGAACCGAAAAAACAACAACCTCCATCAAATTTGCAATTCGATTCTTTCGTTCGTTCGTGGGGCAAAAAAGAAACGTGATCTGACTTTAGGTTCATGTCACCAACTGCTCTATGTGCACATAAACCCACACATCCACATTCTTTTTTCTCTCTGACATCCCACCTTCGATTGTGTGTACCCTCTGTGTGACATTTCCTCAGCATGGGTTAAAACCTCTCTCCCCCGCTCTACATAACCCACCCACCGAAAAACGAAAACGAGAGAAAAGAAAAAAAGAAAAAGAAACTCTTCTGAGACACCAACTGTGTGGCGAATATCCTTTTTTTTATGAAAAATGTCAGTCAAAAGCGAAACAATTTCCTCTACGAATCCGTCTAACACCCGCACACTCACACACCCCCACCCCAGCCCCATCCGGTGTGTGTATATCACATGACATGGAAAATTCAAAGAGTTTTTCACGGAAATGGAAATGGTACACACCAGAGCGTGGGTATCCTTTGCCCTCCTCACCCTCCTCGAAGTTTGTTGTTGTCACATGCACGGGGTGTGAGGGTGCTTCACAAAAAAAAAAAAATGGCTGCAGAAACAAGGATACTTCTTAGAATACGAAAAAAAAAAGAAAACGCGTACGTGCGTATGTCACTTCAACCATTTTGGAAAAACAAAAAAATTTGACATATGACGGGATCAGGAGCATGTGTGCATCAATCACAATCCCACTCGTGGGTGGGGGTGTTTCGCACACACCGAATTGAATTTCATCCATCAGCCATTAACCTCAACAATTAATTCCATCGCTCATCCTCTCCGCCCCACACTCACAGAAAAACTCGAAAAAAGGATCCGCGCCCAGACGGAAGACGAGACAGAGTGGCGCGTGCTTTCACCTTGACCTTGAAACACACATTCCTCGTTAGCGCTATTATCTCATCATCATCAACGTCATTATCATTATCCTTGGCATCGTCATTATTATCCCGCATCCTGTTCCACCACCGACAGCAGCAGCAGCAGCAAGTGAAAGTGGGGTTGAAGGATGAAGTAATGAAAATGAGCAAAGCGCAAAAAAAAAAAAAAGGAACCGCACTCTGGAAGAGCGTCGTCGCTTAATCCTTATTTAAACATTCAACAGACAAAATGAAGCAGCATCCTGCAAGGATACCCAGTCACAGTTGTTGTTCTTGTTCGGGTTCTGTTTTTTTTTTTTTTTTATTCGCCGGGAATAGAGACATTGCAGTGTAAAGGAAGGAAGCCAACAACTGCTTCGATGGTGGGATACTATCACCACGTGGAAAATGAACTTTCGCCTCCAAAATGAGACGATAAAAGAGTGTGTTGTGTGTGTGTGTGGCGAAGGGAGGGATAATGAGAAGGAATGATTGAGACTGGCAAAAACAAGGAGCACGCTGTGAAAGTGCAACAAGAACTGGGCCATGTTGAAGGAGCGACGTTCTTTTTTTCTCAGGTCAAACTTTTTTTCGATGCAGGAATTGACAAGGATTTTTTCTATTCTGGAATTGTCTTCGGAATGAAAACAAAACTTTTGAGTCTTAAACGTCAAAATAAATTTAAGTAGAATTGTCTTTATTTGGGGGACCCCACTGTTGGTGAGTAAACACGAAAGAGTTCACTAAGTGGCGTTGATGATACAATTTGTTGTCGGTTTTATGTGAAAACTTAAATTTGAATTTGAGAAAAATCACTTTATCAACGCGAAAAATGCAGTCAGCATTTGTGGGATGGACTAAGACATATTTTATGGCTTGATGGCATTCACGGTAATAAATGGAATGGAAAAATAGCTTCTTGAAGATAGACAGATTGTGGCAAGTCGTTGTACTATGTGCACCTCGAATATGCTTTAACGGTCTACAGTTTATTGCAAAAATCAGTTAACTAAACTTAAATCTTAAAAAAGGTTTTTAAGTGCACTTAACTTGTACGAGTCATGAGAAAAATTGTAAGTCTATTGCGATTATTAAGGTTATTTTCTTAATTTTCAAAGAAGCATACGAAAAATCTGTTCATTGCTTGAAATTTATTCAAATAAATTGTATTTCACACTTGAATCTGCAAAAGAGATTCAAAAACGACTTAATCCTTCATAATTAATTCAAATTTCACGTTACAGTAAACTCTCGATAGTTCAAATTTCATGGACCAGGAAAAAACTTCGAAATTCAAATGTTTTCGAATTACCGAGATTTCCGGAAAAAAATATTGTTCACTTTCGTCACGTATGCATTTCAACTAGGGGTTCTTGAAGAAAAAAAGTACAGTCGAAGCCCTCTTAAGCCAATTTAGAGGGATTTTTCGAATTAGAGGGCATTCGACTTAGAGTATATTTATAAATTTGAGTTAAACAAGCCATCCTTCTCGAATTATAGAGGTTTTTATGTTTTTTTTTTGACCAAGTTATATAGATTTTCTTCGATTTACAGAGGTTTTTTCAGGGGACTGGTATTGAGTGCACGAAATATTTTCAAAAAAGCGTTCGAAATAAATCTTAAAGAACTTTTCAGAAGTTTTGTAGACTACTAGACTGGGACATTTAAAATTTAAATATAATACGTTTCAATAAATAGGTTCGCAGAGTTTTCCAATTTTTTTACAAACGTGGTTGGATTCGCTGGACAAAAATTAGGATTTCAAGATTGGATATTTAAGAACTCTGAGATCTACTTCATCTGTGGCTTCTCTGGGTGGTTATCTGTCCATTTATTTACACACTTCGTTTTGAAAAAGCCGCGTATCTGTTGCTACTTTTTTAACTGAAAACTTGATTAAAGGAAAAATTGTTAAAAGAAGTAATGATAAAAGGCTTTAAAAAAATGGATAAATACGAGTCCCCATTTGTTGTCTGATTAATTTGCAAAAAAATATCGTCTATTTCGTAAAGATCCTCTTGAAATGAAGATCGAATAGAGAATATACTCACACAATTAAAACTGATACAAGACAAGTTTTTTGGTGGAAGCGGCACATAAATTTTGAGTACACAAGATTTTGATTAAAAAACCGTACCCCTTAGTCGAATTTTCATGGAATATCAAAATTAGTTTGAGTTAATGAAACTTTGGAAAAAATTCGAGTTAGAAGGATTAATCTTTTTTGGCTTAAAAACCTTAGCCAACATGATTGTGCTAGTACATTTTTTTCGTTTATGGAATGGTTCGCAAATAGATGTTAGCAAAAGATTTTAATTTTCTCAATTCGTTAGACTGGATGTTCGCCGTGTGGAGCCATGCTCCTCTATCCTCATTTTTGCTGTAAACATCATCTTCTCTCTCTCTTTCTTGTAAACAATCATAAGGGCAACCACATGCGCTTTTTTTCTCCGACATGTTTGCACTACAAACACTACAAATCATCACGAAATGAATGTTTGCGAAATGTGTTCGTCGTCTAGGGCCACCTTGAGAGAGTCAGAGGACGCGCGTGTGCGTGGTTGATATTAGTTGCGAAAGGGAATTTTTATTTTTCTGCAAGAGAAAAAAAAGTTCAAAATAGATATTGGTCTATACCAAGAGTCGAAAGAATATATTCAAGTTAGAAAGATTTTCAATTTATAGGGATTTCGATTCGGATTCGGATTTGACTGTGATTCAAAATCTCGTACACGTTCGTCTGCACTAATGGCGCTTTCGATTGACGTCGAATGTAATTTTTGTTGGACGGTTTTTTGGACGGTTTTTTGGACAGTTTTTTGGACAGTTTCTTGGACGGTTTCTTAAAGGCTTGAATTCAAACTACTAGTTTTAAGAAACAGCTAGTGGGAAATAAAAACTGGTATTCTTAATTTATTTTGCTGAAAACAGTATCAACCTTTGGAATGAGATGTACAGATGAGCTTTTGTAAATTTTCACCGTTCTATAAATACGATCAAAATCGTTTGTACTTCATTTTTTTGGTGATAAAGTACGGAAACAAATATGATTCAATTCGGTCAAGTGGGAGGTTTTTTATTTACAAAAAAAAAAATTAGACCACCGAGTATGTATCCATTTTTGCACGCCACTGTATATGTGATACGATGCTGTAAAAAATTTGATCACATGAAGTCATGGAAATACAAATGCAAGACGAAAAAAATCCTTTTTGAACAATGGTTCCCGTTTTTTTTTTCGTTTTTGCTACGTGAAATGTCTTAACTCGAATTTGAATGGACCGCAAAATAAATTCGAGTTCTATCGAATACGCAAAATTTACAGAAATAAGTTTGATCATTTATCTTAAGGTTTTAGTTCAGTTTAAGTGGTGGTTTATGTTGTGTGTCTGCCCAATTTATTGGCAGACACACAAGAACTGTAATGTATTTTTTTTATTTTGGTTTTGCGCGACCACTTCTCGTTTTAAATAAAAACCACTTTAGGGACTGATAGGTATAGTCAGGAAGATTATTTCTAATGTTCCTTCTTTCCTTACGGTTTAACGTTTTTGAGAAGAATTACTTCAGTGTACAAACTTCCCGAAACATTCAAACATCAAGTGAAAAACCTCTCCAAGTAGGTCGAGTTAAAGAAAAAGGGAACAAAGGATATATGAAATTGCAACGAAAATTCAGTGTTCACAATAAAAATTTAAAAAAGCGAAAAGTTCGAATAAGAGAAGTTCGAGTTCCACTGCATTAACTTCTTTTAGTACTCAAAGGTAAACATAACATTCTTATTCCCCTAATATTTAAAATTAAATAATTTTAAAAGTTTGACTATATGCTTATCTTTCCAAAATTCGCAATGAAATTAGGTCTAATTCATGCTTTTACCATATTTAAATTTCTAGTTTAATTGTTTATTCATGTTTTTTCTCCATTCGTTTCTTAATTTATGTCAATCAACCACGAATTATGAGCTTAAAATTGTTTTCATGCCGATCACACATTCAACAACGTCCACAGACTATCCACAACCCATCCACACATCACCCTTTCTCCTCGTGCTGTTCATCAAATTGTGCCTCGACTGTAAAAAAGCTTATTAAAATATTTCAATCACTCACCCTCACTCACACATACACACTCACTCCATCGCAAAGATGAATCACAACGAAGAACATGAAAAACAAAAATGAAAACAAAAAAAAAAGAAAAGGCGAATCGAAAGAAAAACACTCGCGAAAATATTCGAACAATTTCGATATGAAACAAAGGAGCAATGGAATCCTTTTTACAGCCACCACCCTCTCCTCGAATTCAGCCATTTCCACCGCTGTTGGTGGGGAAATCCATCCGCTGTCCAGTGCGCATGTTCCACACGCCGCTATCTCGCTCCCACACATGGCAGGAATAAATTTCCCAAAAAGGACACGGCCAGGGGTTGTGCACAAATGAATGAACATCATCATCAGCACGGCACCAACAACAATTTGTAGGGCATTCCTTTCTACTCGTCTTCGCTTCGATTTTTTTGTTGTTGTTCTCGTTTTTTGTTTTTTTTTTTTTTGTTCGTCCTTCCTTCGTTATGTAGTGTTAATTGCAGTGATTCTCTCTGCTAAATACCAACATCCTGGTAATTTCGTCCTGCCAGCCCGGGCAGGAGAGCAGCCCGCAGTTCATTTTCATTTTCATTTGCAATTTGCTTTTGCTGAGAGTGTGTCTGCCAGGATAGTTTGGCGGCTCTGACGCTGCCTTTTGGGTGTGAAGTGTGCGTATTTAACGGTGTAATTATCCTGCGAGGATAATTGTGAAGACAATTTGCGATTTCGATTGTGAGTGAGTGTGTGGTGAGATGTGAGTAGTTTTTTTTTTGCATTCGGTAGATAAAAAGGACATGAAAAGGATATTCAACTGTGAGCTGCCATTTTGTGTGGTGTTCTGTGAAAATGTAATTTTCCATAGGCAGAAAAAAAAAAAACAAAACCGAACAGAAAACAAGCCCGAAAAGAAATAACAAGGAAGCATCCATCAATTTGATGGATAAATATATGCAGATTATAATGTGTATCCTGCCACATACAGTGGCTGTGTGCGCGAGGGAGAGGGAGCCACAGTATGCAAATCCCTTCACACACAAGTGAGTATACAAAAAAGCTGTGTGAGTGAGAACTATGTACGAGTGGAATGTTGTACGACAAGAGGAGACGGCCAAAAAGAAGGATATTTGCGACAATTTTCTTGTTTTCTTATTTTGTTGCAAAATGTTCTTTTTTTTTTTTTTTTGTCGAAGGACGAAGAAGCAACAGAAAGGAATGTAGGATACACTACCCACCCACACCACCGTTGACATCCTTTTTTTTTGTGCTTATCAAATATCTTCGTCGGTCGTTCCCAGGACATCATCCACACACATACAGACATAAATTTTCAATCGGAATTTTTATTTTTGCAAAATAATAACAATAAAACAGAAAATGAAAAATGAGAGCAGCAGGCGACAACAAGGACAACAAACAGAGAACGGCAGGACTGGAGTGGGGTCCCTCGTTGGGGCGCCCATCTCCACCCCCAATTGGATCGATTTTGAATGATTGATGGATTTCAAGTGTGCGGGGGGGTGGCCGGGTACGCCGTACACCATTCGAAATATATTCAAATGAAAATTGAAAGACAATATATTACATTGCGGATGAAGGCGCGCGAAGGACTCCTCGATCCCAGGACTCGTTGGGTGGATAAGCTTCTGTTGCTGTTGCTGTTGCTGTTCTCCTGCATCGTTCCGTGTCTCTTCAGCTCGACGAAGAAGGATTGTGTATCAATTGTAATTTGATAAAATATGAAATTGAAAATTTTCTCTCTCTCACACACACACACACACAGCAGTCCCCGGTGTGTTTGTGCTCGGGGTTTTGATAAACGACGACGACTCGAGTGTCTGGAGAACGGTGATGCGGTTTAAAATATCGGCGAGTGGAATTTATTAGAAGCTCCTTTAGTTCGAAGTGAGTGCGAATTACTTATTCAAAGAGCCCCCAAAGAGATAAAGTGAACGACTGGGACGGGAATTGATGGATGGCGGGTGGTGGCAGAAGGGGGTTGTTGTTTTGAATGAAGTGGATACACCTTCGATGGGGGGGAACACTTGTCGTGAGGTGTGAATGGCGTGTGTTGACTGACACGTCGCAGTTGGAACGAGAAATGTCATTGGCAGTCTATGGACATGGAGCGGGAGTGCTGCTTTCGTTCAACAGGCACTTTAAACACTCAGACGTACACCATCGAGTGTTGATCTGCCTTCTCTCTAAGGTTTCCGAAATCAACTCGCCGAGTTTTAGCCAAATTCTTTTAAATCACCCATTCGACGCGACTTAGGCCTTAAGCAGTCTCGGTTTGGGGTTATTTTTACTTAAAATAGAACACCCGCCTTCCTATTTTTCTGATTTTACTTTCTACAGGGTTTTTTCCAATAGCTTTTAAGCCGGGCAGGCCGTGACTTAAATATTAGCTTGATTTTCATCTTTAAGCTCTAGATTGAAGCCTAACTTCGGATTAAGATTTCTCAAGAGGCTTTAAAATAAGCTCCCAGCACTCTAATTTAATACGCAGCTTTAAGTTTGAATGAAATACTCTGACTTGAAGCTCGTGCTTAGCAATTGGGTTTTGAATTTAACTCCTCATTTCAGCTCCAAGCTCTGGCTTCATATTCTATCTTTACCTTTAGGCTTCAGCTTTGTGTTTTGGCTTCAAGTCTCGGTTCAAGCTTCACGTTCCGACTTTACGTTCCGTCTTCACGTTCCGTCTTCACGTTCCGTCTGCACATTCCGGCTTCACGTTCCGACTTTGCGATCCGTCTTCACGTTCCAACTTCGCGTTCCGGCTTCCCATTCTGGCTTCACGTTCTGGCCTCACGTTCCGACTTGACGTTTCGACTTCTCATACCAGATTCACGTTCCGACTGCAGGTTCCGACTTCACGTTCCGCCTTCACGTTCCGAATTTACGTTCCGTTTTAACGTTCCGCCTTAACGTTCCATCTTAACGTTCCATCTTCACATTCCAGCTTTCTATTCTGGCTTCACGTTCCGGCTTCGCGTTCCGGCTTCACGTTCCGACTGCACGTTCCGACTTCACGTTCCGACTTCACGTTCCGGCTTAACGTTCCATCTTCACATTCCAGCTTTCCATTCTGGCTTCAAGTTCCGGCTTCAAGTTCCGACTTCACGCTTTGGCTTCACGTTTCGGTTTCATATTCTCACTTCACGTTCAGTCTTGACGTTCCGGCTTCACGTTCTGGCTTCCCGTTACGTCTCCACGTCCCGGCTTCACGTTCCAGCTTCGCTTTCCGTCTTCACGTTCCGACTTCACATTCCAGCTTCCCATTTTGGCTGCACGTTGTGGCTTCACGTTCCGACTTCACGTTCCGAATTCACGTTCCGGCTTCACGTTCCGGCTTTGCTTTCCGTCTTCACGTTCCGGCTTCACATTGCGGCTTCACGTTGCGGCTTTGCTTTCCGTCTTCACGCTACGTCTTCACGTTCCGTCTTCACGTTCAGGCTTCACGTTCCTTCTTCACGTCCTGACTTCACGATCTAGCTTCATGTTCCGGCTTTACGTTACGACTTCTCTATCTGGCTTCACTCTCCGATTTCACCTTCTGACTTTAAGTTTCGCCTTCTTACTACGGCTTCCAGGTCCAGCTCGCTTTTAGAGTCCAGCTTCACGCGTCCACTCCCAACTGACTTTTCTGGCTTTTTGTCCAGCTGGCCTTAGTGGCAATGAAAATCCGATAAAATTCGGCACTAAAACTGGCTGTGTGGTCAGTGGACGCGACAACTGAAAGCGTTTAGTGTCCCAGTCGCACTCCCCACACAAACGAGTCCCACGTCACTTTTTCCGTCCACCTGCGTCCAGTTGCGCACTTATCCGTCCCATAAAACCCAAGTGTCCCACCCCGAGTGGCTTAATCTCGTCGTCGTTGTCAAGATTCGCTTAAGTGATTTTTCCCGCCAAAAACACCAACCGACAGCCGGTTCGGGTTCGGTTCGACTCCACGTAATTACACGACGTCATTAAAAGAGACGTGATTAGAATTGAACCGCCACTCATTTACATTTCACTCGCGTATGTTTGACATAATTTTCGCCATCCGATACCCGCCAACAGATACAAGATCACAATAATCCCTGTGTGTGTGTAGCCAGCATAATTCACAATAATTACCCCGCATTAGGAGTGGACTCCATTTGCTTTAGGGGAATGAAGTTTATCTCGTAAAAATAAAATATCTCTCAGATATGTATCCTCTCCCCTCCCAGCTCCGCGCCCGGATGGAATCAATTAAAACGCCCCAACGCGCCAATTAACATTCGCATTCGACTGCGGAACGAGCCATCAAGCTCAGCGGTAGCCTTGCCCGGCTAACTAATTGATCATAAATCCAGCGATTGGCGCGCTGTGCCACGCCACTCTGTGCCCGGGATACAATCACTGCGCGGTCGAGCGATCGCGTTAGCGTTCACATTGGCGTTCGCATTCGCGAGTTCAATTGAAATTCCACGATGATCGGTTGAGAGATCGCATCTCAGCGGCGGCTGCCAGCTGCCGGCCTCTCTCGGCTTAGGGTTGGGCGCAATATTCCCGGGTATTTATGGGAACTGGCGGGGAATTAAAAAGAAATTAATTAGACAATAGGAGTTATGCGCCATAGCTGTCGGGATTGTCAGGACAAACATGGAACGGTTTCTGGTTCTGGGCCGGCGGGCCGTTTCTCATCGATCTGGCGACAGGTACACGCTTTGATCTCTGACGGCTGAGGTCCTTCTGCACGAGCAGTAAGTGGCGATTTTGCTGGTTGCCAAGTGCCGCTAAGGGAGTTCTCGTTCTCGCGAACATGTGTCGATGTATCGATCGGACAGATCGTAGCTTTCGACTTTTGATGTCTCTTTTTACAGCGGTTCTTAATGTTTAGAGATTAGCCATGGAGGACGTTTTCTGTCTTGAAAACGACCGCAGCTGGCAGGAATTGTGGAACGCGGAAGGATGTTATGCGTTTTATGGCAAGACAACGATAAGGAAATGAGTTTTGCCGGTGATTAGGGGAGCCATTTTCTTGTGGGATGAAACTGGTTCCCAGAGGGGACTTTGGTGGGAATGTCACTGAAATCGATAGTCTGGAATAAGACTAGAAGAAGAGTTGTTGTTTGATGGACATAAAGTTGGAGAGACTTCCTACATGACTTTTGTGTTCGATAGCTCGATAACGATATTTTCTTTATTTCTGATTATCGAAATGATTTTGACAGCTTGATTGCAGAAACTTGTTTTGACAAAATTTTGGCTGCATTTAAGGTCAAGCGGATTTGCATCGCATGATTATAATAAAGCCACGGAATATGTCAGGCAACCTGTCATTCAATGACTCTCATGCCCCTAAAGAAACTCGTGAGACTGGCGTTCAGTGGTGCGCTAGTGGAAAAAAAAATCAAAAAATTTGTTGCTTTCGTTTGAACAACTGATATGATTTTTGGATTCTACATATATGAAAACCTAGAGTTTGTGAAGTTTAAATGTTTCGTTCGATTGTACCGCTAGCTCAAAGTTAAGATTTTAAAATCCATGGAAAAGTATGCATTTTTTTAAGCATTTTTGACGCTTAATATCTTTGGACATATGATGAATACAGAAGAAAGTTTACACTCATTTTAAGAGGTACATTTTTACCTATTAAAGTGTATCTACACCTTTTTCATGTTCCTTGCCAATCTCACAAACTAAATTTTTGACTGAGGACACTTTTTTAGAGGGGTCTTCCAATGTTTGTTGGTTCATAATAAAAGTGCTCCAAGAGCCTCCAATGGGAGACCTGCATTTTCTGAAAGCCTGAAGTATTTTCTTTCGATAGTGCACAAACTAAAAGTCACTTTTAATCACTTTGAGAGAACGAGGCGTTTTAAGGTAGCGATGGCAGAAATTCTAGTACAATTTTAGACGAAATAAATTCTGTAAAAATATTTTGCAAAGCTGCTTGGTGTGAAATATTATATTGGGGCAACCGCAAATTACTTTCTTGTGCTTAAGAACGAAGAGTGGTTCGACTTTTGTGTTTCTTATACAATTCATATGATTCATATACTTCTTCGTTTTCTTCATTTTGATCTTAATAAATATTTTGTTATTGCATTACTTTGTTATTTGTTCGTGTTTTTTTTATTATTCGTTTCCTTGTTTCTTTTATTAAATCGGTCGATTCGTACGTTCACGATGGCTAGTTTTGAAAGTGAGTATGAAATTCCTTGTGACTATTTCCTAAATAGATATACTTGTAGCTTCTCAAAATTTTTATTAGAGAATTATGGAGACTTGACACCATGTCAAAATAATGAAGAGAAGGTTCTTGCCTCTTTTTTACGAACGATACAAAGCAGTTCGGTATATATTTTTTAACTAAATATATTGAATGGGCTAAAGAGAAGTTTTCAGTAATTTTTTAGACAGATAGAAACGCTTATTTATGTATATTAGTATTAAAACTAAGTCCTAAAGCTATGTATATTTAGCAATATTGAAAATAATAAAACACATATTTTCTAAACCAAAACCAACGCACTACCTTTTTTTAATTCCTCGACCTACGATTACTCCGTAAATACTTAAGCTACGTATATGAAACTTGGACCACTTAAAGAACACAGAACATAAACTATGTTCCAAATTTTATCAAAATTGGTTCACGGGTTCTCATTTTCCAGACTTTTTTCCACGGCCCATACAAGTGAAACCACTGTGTGGCGGATCGCCAGTCGAAAAGGAGATATGCTGCGGACAAGTGGACATCCTAATAAAACTCATAAACGAAAGTCTTCAAAGCGGAAAGACAATTATAGCACTTACATTTTCGTATTTTTTTTTTTTTTTTTTTGCTTCAATTTGTAAGAGGGGTTTTTTGTATTCAACTAAGACTTTCAAACGGGCTGAGAGAAATTTGTTTCTTTTCATTTTCAATAAACTTCATTATGACTTTTATGGTCTAAGGCAACATTTTAATATTCAAAAAACAAAGACAGGCTGCCTCTTCCACAGCGTTACTTAGCACAACAGTCGATAGTTTTTTTTTTTCTAAATTCATT
This sequence comes from Syritta pipiens, assembly GCA_905187475.1. NCBI lineage: Eukaryota > Metazoa > Arthropoda > Insecta > Diptera > Syrphidae > Syritta > Syritta pipiens. The sequence continues at coordinate 6,737,056 of LR994574.1, read as the reverse complement.
TATTCAAAATCCATTACAAATTTATATGAAGGAAGGTTTCTGCGAAGCCTAGGCTTTTCTGCAGAAGATTGCGTTTCTAATTTTTTAATTAGTCAAAGTTGCTTAGTTAGCTTAAAGTTGCAAAAACAAATATAATATAAAATTAAGTGATACATAGATAAGAAAGAAAGATAGAAGAAAAGAAGATACAGGATTTTCATTACGTTTTAATTTAATTTACTTGTGAAATCTATATAAATATTATAAAACAAAGTCGAAAAAAATGTTTGGGGAGTTTAATCTCAGGAACTACTGAACGGATTTGCATGGAGTTTTCACCAGTAGTATTGTTGGTTATTTATTATGGGTATGGACTATATTTTATAGACGTTTAGACACAACAAGTTAACGGTATATTGAAATACGTAAAAAAAGTCGAGAACTGGGAAACTTCTAAGGCGGCCGCTGTCTAAACAGTTATAGATACGAAAAAATAATGTAAGGAGGAATTGATCGTCTCAAAAAGTTCTAAAAAAAAGTCAGCGGTGACATATGTGTATCTTTTAAGGTAGACTCACAATAACCAATTTTATGGTTCTGTAAAAATTCGAAAAGCCAATCCGCCCTGTAATTTCTACACCGCTTCGTCAAAAAATCTGAAAAAATTACAAAAAATCGGCGAGTAAGTAAAAAAAAAGTAATTTCAGCATTCTAGCCCCAGTACTTTTGGATCTTTTGGCCAAAAACGTTAAAACGTGAATATGCAAATTTCAAAAATCTAAAAACGCAGTTTTATAGATCTCGGAGCAAGCACTAAGAAATAATGGCTATAAAAATATCGATTAGTTGGCGAAATCCGAGAAATCGCTGATTAAAAGATTTTTTTAATCTATAAAATTCTGGCTGAAATCGATGCGAGTCTCAGTGGTGTTTTCCATATTTATTTCAACCCCTATTTCCTCAACTCAAATTTGCACACAGCTGGCATGACGATGATCGCGCAGAAACGGTGTTGTACGGATAGAGGCATATGAGATGCGAAAAATGGATATATGTATGTGTATAGGTTTACACAAATGTACACATTAGAAATACAGGCAGCGATTAAAGAACGTGGTATTTTTTGTTGGAATATGATAACCAATGGTGGTGCGTGTTCTGTTCTACAGGAATATAACAGGGACATTTATTTACTTTGATAATTTCGCCGCAAAATATGATTGAAGATTTGTTGCAACGCAGACAACAACTGTCATCCGATTATGGAAACATTGATCGAAGTACATACATACAATCGAATCATTCGAAGTCGAATTTTCACGGGATATCAAAATTAGTTAGAGTTACAGGCAGTTACGGAAATTCAAGTTAGAGGGTTTTTTTTTGTTCAAATCCTTTATTTTGGATTGTAATATTTGCAATTGGAATTATACTGGCAGACGTCTTTATGTTACGTTTTTAAAGTAACCTTCCAATACACACGCTAAATGAAGCAAGAATGCATCTCAGATACCTATCTGTTTTCAGACTAAAAGCCGGTTATTTGTGGGTGGGCGATGCGACTAGAGATGGCTCTCGACAACGACGGGTGAGTCAGATAATGCGAGTTTGCGTACTTGCTACAAGTTGTGAGGAGACATTTTTTTGTCTATTTTTCATCATCATCATCATCATCATTTTCTTAGCCCGCATGTTCCACTAAAGGGGTTGCGGGGGCAGTGCACGCAAAAGAGATCTCCAGGCATCCCGATCCTCCGCCGCCGACTCTAACTCCTCGGCGGGTATGCCCAAGCGTAACCAGGCGAGCTTTTGGACTTGGTCCAACCATCTCATCCTGGGTCTACCGAGCGGTCGCCTACCTGACGGAGTCGCATTCAAGGCACGCCTCGGAAGTCGTACTGCAGGGGACATGCGTGCCACGTGGCCATACCAACGAAGTATGGATCTTTCCGTTCGGAGAAGAAGCTGCTCAACGTTTAGCTCTCCCCGTACTGTCGTGTTCCTCACCCTATCTCGGCGAGTAACACCTACAACAGCACGCAGAAATCTCATCTCGGCAGCTTGTATTCGCGATCTTATTCTTTCGGTCATTACCCAAATCTCATGACCATAGGTGAGAGTTGGAACAAATACCGAATTGAACACCGATAACTTGGCTTTCACCCCAAGCTCGGCCTTCCTGATGACAGACCTTCCAAGCTGTTTCAAAATTGACCCAGCTTGGCCAATCCTACAGGAAAGCTCAGTATTGCTCCTCCCATCACTCGTGAAAAAGACCCCGAGATACTTAAACTTCTCCACCTGTTTCAATGGGACTCCGCTGACCTGCAGAGTGCATTGCACAGGCGTTCTAGAAATGACCATCACCTCGGATTTGTCCACGTTAACCTTTATCCCAGCATCAGTACAGACGGCCACAAACCTATCCAGCGCACGCTGGAGTTTCGTCTGTGAGGATGTGAGGATAACTAAGTCATCTGCAAAAAGCAGGTGACTTACCCTCAGCTCCCCCAGTGTCAAACATTCTTCACCACGGCTGCGTTGTAACATCCAATCCATGTATATAATGAAAAGGAGAGGTGACAAGACGCACCCTTGGCGAAGTCCAACGCCCACAGTAAAAGGTGTTGATTTACTGCCGTTAATCCGAACACAGCTGCTACAGTTTGTGTATAGGGACTGAATGGCCCTCAACAGAGACCCATTAATCCCATACTCCTGCAGAACACTCCAGAGTTTTCCTCGAGGCACTCGGTCATACGCCTTTTCCAGGTCAACAAAGCAACTGTAGACCGGTTTGGCATATTCCCACGCCTTCTCGAGTACCATTCTTAGAGTGAAAAGCTGGTCGGTAGTACTTCTGCCGGGTCGAAAGCCGCACTGTTCGTCCCCCAACCTGGATTCGACCATAGCTCTAGAACGCGCCTCCAACACCTTCGCATAGACTTTACCGGGGAGACTTAAGAGAGATATGCCCCTATAATTCGAGCAGTCTCTCTTATCCCCTTTTTTAAAAAGAGGGAGAATCACCCCAGTTTGCCAATCTTCCGGCGTCTCGCCACATTCCCAGGCCACCTTAATGACACGAGAGAGCCATAGAACTCCCTCTCTACCCATCGCCTTCAGCATTTCTGGCCGGATTTCATCCACACCGGCGGATTTGCCGACTTTAAGCGACTCAATCGCCAAAGTGACTTCCTCCACCGTTGGACAATTCTCCGCCCTACTGACGACGACAGGTCTGCCACCTTCAGTGCCCTGTTCGGGATTGAGCAACTCCGAAAAGTGCTCGCTCCATCTGCGTAAGATGTCTGCCTCATTGGAAAGCAACACCCCATCTTTGGATTTAACTCCTTCGATGATGTTGAATTTCCTTCCTCTGAGGCGGCGGATGGTTTGCCAGAACACCTTATTTGCCTATTTTTCAGCCAAAGAAATAAAATTCGACTTATTGTTAGAGGTATTAAAAGTAGACTAAGGCTGGAAAGAATATATTTGCGTTAGAGGGATTTGAGACTTTAAGGGAGTTCGACTTAGAGGATGCTTTTTGTATGGGTGATTGAGGGGATTGAGGTTCGACTTAGAGGAATTCGCCTGTATGTTCTGTGGAAATTTATTTCAAGTAAATAGAGAAATAACCTCTCTTTGGCAAATTAAAAAAAAAAAAATTAAATTCCTGGCCTTATTATTATATGCAGAATACATGCGAGAAAAAACAATGATCATTGAATCGTAACTTCAAACTAATATACATAAGTGTTGCATATGGAAGACACAACACATCACTTTCCAATAATATGCTTGAAATGAGAGCAGAAAAATTTGAAGTAAAAAATGGGAAGGTAAATTTCAGAAATATCTTTGTTTTGGTGCCGAGCACTTTAGAAATGATTGAGAAGATATATCCGGATATTGCAAACTTATCTACTAATTCATTTGGTTTGAGGGAAGGGCTATTTTGTGGCAGACAAATAAGCAAGTCAATTAAGTTAATGATTTAATTCTTGCCAAATGTGATTCATCATCAAAAGTCTATTATTTAGTTCGAAAAAACTTTAGATATATAGTGCTGCCTGCGCGAAGCCAGGACGGGTTGCTAGTAAGCTTATAAGGTTTTATTCTGAATCCGTCTTAGAATACACAAATATTCATTTGATTCCTTAATGAAATGATTCTACAAAACTTGTCTGCACTTAACATAGTTTTTCGAATCTGTAAAAAAAAATTGTTGACAAAAATTTCAATAGTAATTGTTTTACTTATTCTTGAAATTCTAGAAATTAAATATAAAATTAGAACGCTATAGACAGTTGTGTGACTGAATGAATTTATATATGTAAGTAATTGAAGACTTTTTTAACGTCTTCTTTTAAGACTTCTTTCACTAATAGCGCCCTCACCATAGGTATTTAAGAGCATTCGATGAGCCTCAGCCGCCGATTTCTTCATATTAAAGCAGACAGTTAAAACCTCCCGCAAACGATTAGAATTTGGCTCATATGCTGCCATGTTTATCGACTAATATTTCGATGGCGATATGTTTACAAATACCTAAGCTTTTTAAATTCGATTCGATTTTTAAATTCAATGACGAAATACGTAAAATTAGATTGGCTTTGCTACTTCAATTAATTTTTAGCAGTCTATAGATTTTTGTGCAAAAAGCATGTGGTAGAATATTGTTTTTTGTTTCGAAACCAATAGCAGGACAGTTGCTGTCTGGTTTTATAGATCACATCCTAAGTTCCTTTTGTATCAGTGTACTTTGAGTTCAATACGTTTACACTTTTGCGTCAAAACGAGACACATGTTAGCGTAAAGTCATAAATTTTACTGAAAATAATATACAGTCGAAGCTCTCTAAGTCAAAAAGTCTTCTAGCTCGAACTTTTTTGCCATATTTTGGCGAAATCCTCTACGTCGAACGCCCTTTAAGTCGAAAAATCCCTCTAACTCGAACTAATCTTGATATCCCGTGAAAATTCGACTTAGAGGTCTTCGACTGTATATTGCACAAGTCACAACTTCACTTACATAAACTCAACTCGACTGAACTGAAGTTAACTGCGGACACTTACTCAATTTTGTTTATACTTTTACCAGATGAGAGCAAATTTGGCCGGCAGATGATCGCCGCATGGAATCGGTACAGAGCCTTGTCGGTGTTATCAAACTTGCTGATGCTCACACTAATATTTTACAATCTATTACATTAGTCACTTTTTTTTGCCACTATGTTTTGATTACTATATTAGCCCCTAGTTTCGGAGATTTAACTTTCCTTTTACATTTCATTGCCTTCATTGCCGAGTTTCTAACCTATTTGACGTTTCCACGAAGATCTATTTCCGAAATCAATCTAAGGCAATAAATATTTGTCGACAAATTTCAAGAGATTCAAGTCAACAAGTTCTTAAACACTCCCGTTTCCACAATCCCATCCAAACCGCGCATTATATCATGCAACAAAGTCCCACAAAAGAAATCTCCCGTCTACGCATGTACGGCTTATGTACTTTGTAACAAACGACACGCATCGCTATCTCTCTCCTCTCTGCGCCGTCCGAATAAACTTCATTTACAGATCTCCACCACTAGACCACTGATCCCCGTATCGATGTTTCTTTCCAGGAGATGATTTGCAGCCCGGACGAGGAGTCCTCCACGCCGGAGCCGGACTCGCAGCGAATTATTCACCATTACCCAAGAAACGACGTGTAACAATAAAATTAACAGCGAATTTTTCGTCGTCTTACATCAGTGGCGTGCTTTGGGAGGACGCGGCCAGCAGACACCTCCCGGAGGCCCGCCGCCGCCGCATCGCCGCTGATCGGATTCGGAATTTGCAGACAACACCAGGAAACTGTGCCGGCGCATGATCGATCGTCGGAGTTGGAGTGAACTGAACCCAGGGGAACTTTCTGGTTTCAGCCACGTTAACAGGTCCCGGGCACAGGTAGGTGGACAACGACGGACGGATTGCAAGGAACCTGTTGCATGAAATAAAAAAAAAAAAAAAGGAGTTTTACCTCAACCGAAATGGGTGTTGTTTTATTTGAGCTTTTTCAGTTTGATTGATGATGAGCGGATTATCGCGTGATAACTTCACGTGTTCGGCGGAGGAAAAATCCTAACGAGGGGGCCGGCACCGTCCGGTCCACCGGTCCATGGTCCCAGCCGAATTGATGACCACAACTCACCTCCACCTCTCAAATGTAAATCAAATCCGGATCGACCGTAAAATTCGCCTCGTCGACGCTCCGAATCGAGTTTCGCCGGCGGTGGTGTGTCGACCGTCGACCGTCGACCGCCGTCATCCGTCGAGTTGTTTTCCTTTGACAATTTATTATCCCGTCCGGCGCACGGTCCACATTCCACATCGCAGGTGCACCAGTCCACAAAAATTCGCCGTCGACGTCTCTCGCTGCCATTGTCTACTCCTCCCGTGGCATGCCAGCGCCAGCGTCGGTGCCACTGCCATGACAGTTGCATTCGGCACGCAGATAAATCATTTCCCATACTCGCGCGCATTCATGTCTCACGATCGGAATGCGTAACATGAGGCACCACCACACGAGCCTTTCACCCGAATTTGCATAATTCAATTAATAAAATTCAGAGAGCGCAAAAAAAAAGAATCGAATTGAGGACAAACTTAGTACCTGGAGGGTTAATTCCATACCTGAAGCCGGTGGTGCAAAAATGAACTCGCTTGGTAACCCTCTCGATCCTTTGAAGGGATATTCGATCGTCTCTATTGATTTCGATTGCGTTTTCCATAAATCATGTCCTTTTGCGCAACAAAACAGGACGTATGCAAAATAGTGAAAGGATTTCGATTCGATTCTAATTTACATGTTGCAAGGATCCTTTGAAAACGAAATGCAACACAAAAAAAAGGAAACTTCGTTACAATGAAAGGAACAGTGGGAATGGGGAAGATTCGAATTTCATTCGTTTTGCATACGCGTTGCGTCCTTTTGTTAGGCAATTAGAGGTGGTGCGTCGGGGACCGCGTTGTCGGTCTGAGGGTGAGGGAAAACTTTAAGAAAAGGGGTGCGTAAGAAAGAAAAGGTTCTTCTGCAGATTGCAGCCGTGACAAGATGCGAATGAAGATAAATTCCCACGATGCAAACGAACTACGTCGAAGTTGATAAATGATGCAAATTTAAAATTTGAAAATTAAAAAACAAATTCGACAGTGTTAGAACGGGTTGGTGCGCCGTTTTATTATTTCAGCAGCAAACGGGAAACAAATTGGGAAGACAAAAAAAAAACCGTCGACATTCCCCGACATTCTGACGCTGCTGAGCTAATTCCTAAGTCTCGCTTAGTTTGATGATTTGGGGTAGAGTTGCAACAATTCTGATGGTTGAGTGCATCAAATATTTAATTCTTCATATGCCAAAATAAGGCAGCATGATAAATTTGGGGATTCTAAGTGAAAAACGTTACACCAAACCTAAGAGATAAATCTTTAAGGCCTGTTTGAATGAAGAAAACGAGGCCCACACAAAAAGGCGACTAGATATTACAACCTGATTAATAATTTTTGTTGTAAAAGGCGAGGAATCATATCAAAATAAGCAACATTTTGTATTACACTCTTGATACTTAAGCTTTTATTTCGTTAAGAAACACTACAAGACTGGGAAATTAAGACAATGAAATGAAATTAAAATTTAAAATTAATATTCTTAAAAAAAAATTCTAAAATTCGTTAAAAGAAGCTAAAATTAAAAAAAAAATAGTTTCATTACTACATTTATGAAAAAAAGAAACGGGTTTTACTACTACTACTACTTGCGTTGCCTCAAGGCTACGGTTTGGCCCTTAACCCTACGCTACGAAGTGTACCAGATCTGACACAAGTTAATTTTTACTTCTTTCATAAACTATGGATCGCAATTTTACTCTGTTAAGCTTTGTAGTTAATCTGCTTTGTATATATTGAAGGGAATAATCATGCCATTTTACGTAGAATAAGGCTTTTTTTTTTTTTATTATTCTGGTATTTGCAGCTATAAATTATATAAAAAATAGTTTTTTTTAGTAAAAACCAACTGGTTATTAACACTGCGCAAAGAAAAAGAACAAGAAGAATAAATGCTGATTGTGTGTTGTCGGCGTAAAAGCTTTCGCAGAGTATTCTCAAATATTTCCTGTCAGATTTGTATACGGCTACCATTTTGGCCAGTTGTTAGCATTGATAAAGCTGAATAACCAGATTCACTCACGTTGTCGTCTTGGAATCATTATCGCGATCATTCACAATGACAGAATCTACATTTTTTTTTAGAGCGACTGTATGAATTGAAATTAAATTATGAAACGGAGTGAACGATAAAGTAAATATTATAAAAGGTAATCAAATTACAAACACAGATTTAAGGCCAACAATACAATCATAGACCAATCGATAAAAAGAAAACACAAAAAGCTGGTTAGTTTCAACTAATCCGACTAAGTCGCCAAGTCCTATCTGAACAACTTTTTCCAGATCTTCGTTTGACTAAATATTTTTATTATTATTTTATTTTATTTTTATGGATTTTAAAAAAAGTTTTGTATTACGTGTTAACAAAAAAAGGGCAGACGGATTTACAAAACTTAAAAAAAAAAAAACGAATTTGCAGCAGAGTGCACGACCTCCGGGTCACCGATTTTAATGAAATTTGGCGTAGTGGTAGCTCCTCTATAGGATATGGATTTCCAAAAGTCAGAGATCGTTCGATTCTTACTCATGCTGCTGTTTTATTGCATATTTTTGCTTTTTTTTTTCATTGAAAATAAAACGATTTCCAGTTTTTTTCTTAATAACAGACTCTTAAGGTGGGCAAACGAGTATGATCTACAGATGAAGAGTACTTGCCTACGTGTACATTAAAAGAAATACCTCCAAAATGCACATCACTCGTCACACATACGGGCTATGTCTATTTTTACACACAAGTAAAAAACTTGACAAAAAAAAAAGATTAAAAAGATTAACTTTCGTGAAGACTATAAAAATTCCAGCTATCGTCCACCGTCAGTTATCATCACCAGTCTTCCAAAACATAATACAATATGCTTGGTAAGAATCCAACCCTTCAGGCGATAGAAAATTTTTTTCTAATGTAAACGTAGATGTAAATAAATTGTGCAATATACTCAAAAGTGTAAAATGAATTCTCATCCATCAAAATGTTGTTTTATTTTTTAACGTGGTTTTTAGATTTTTAGGAGAAAAAAAAAAAAGGAAAACTGCAAAATAATTCAAATACCAAGCCAATCGAGATTTGAACTAAAAAAGGAAAAAGAGAAAAATACGAACCGCGAAGCAGTCGAGGACCGAACCCAGCACTCTCGGGTTAAAAACCGGGATCACACCCTCTAGGCTATCACCGCTTCGGGAATTCAATGTTCTAACTTGATTTATACGATTGAGAAAACTTTGGGGGCGTTTTTCTCGAAAAATGGAGAGTGTTGCGATCTCTGACTTTGGGAAACTCAGACCCTATAGAGGAGCTATCATTATGCCAAATCTCATCAAAATCGGTGACCCGAAGGTCGTGCGCTCTACTTGTTAGTGCTGACAGTTTATACTTTTTTTCCTATTTTAGAAGCAGACTACTATCATACCTTATTTCTTCCACTGCAAGGGGAACTACAGAACAACTTATTCCAGCTAATAATTTGTGTTTGCCTGTCTCAATTAGGTGGAAAATAAGGGCATCGATAAAAATATTTTTATCTCAACAAAGAGATGTTAAGCAATCTAAAATAGCAATGTAAATAAAGGTTTCAAAGTCTAAAGCAGTAAATGTGTTATTTCCTTGCCATTGAATCCAGCATTTCTTCTAGCCCAGAAGCTTCTAGATCTTCCTTGATGACTAGATTAGAAGAAAGCAAATTACATAAACCAAGGTTTGGAAAAATATCTTTGAACTGTCCATAACAATGGCCTTTTTATCTTTTCAGCAAGAAATTATAATTTTCCTGTACAGTTTCAAGTTTTAGTACAACAGTTATCCATTTTACAATTCATTTGAAATTAGGTTTGACCCTTAGCGACGTCAAATATGTTACGTAATTTGCATTTGTATCAATGCACAACCGTGATTAAGATTTCTTGTTTAAAACATTCCAGTGATTGTTGGAAACATTGCTTTGGAGAAGTTCTTTAGACTCTCGAAACGCGTGTTTGGGTGTTTTATCGCCGCTTCGACTTGTGGTCCACGCCATCATTTATATGGCTGGAAATGTAATAAAATAAAATAATGAAATAAAATTGAACTAAATAGGAAATAATATATCAAACTACCGACAGACGACGAAATCTCATAGTCATAAGTACTTTGTTTCTGTAAAATTTCAATTTAATACTAAGTCTAGAATTGTTTATATTTTTTTGAAATAAAGAATTATACATTCATACATACAGTGGCGTGCAAAAATGGATACATACTCGGCGATCGTATGGTTTTTTGTAAATAAAAAAACATCCCATTTGACCGATTTGAATGACTTTTGTGTTATTTGTTTCCTTACTTCATCGCCAAAAAATGAAGTACAAGCGATTTTGAACAAAAATTCAATAACACATGACTTTGGCCTAAGCAAAGCCAAATTTCCGAGCGTCATATACAAGTGGAAGCGGAGCCCAACCAAGATGAGTAAAACAGGAAGAAGTTGGTAAACAATCTGAGGAGATGTTCCAAAGGTAACTCTTAATTTAAGGTTCAGCCTTTACTGTGGAGACGAAAAGAAAGAAGTAGACCTAAAAAGAAAATACAAATCTTGCATTCAAGAGTCAAATAGTTGTATCCAGCAACATTTCTCCTGCTAATTTTGGGTTTAATGCTTGAATTTGTATTTTTCATCACATACTGTTTAGTTTGAATGCACGTCTACTCGAAACGTGTAAACTCAAGTTGCGCCAATCAAATAAATTTTAATTGAATAAAACTGCAACGTTTTACATATTTTTGTAATGAATAAATATTCAAACGTCATGTAAAATCTTTGATTAAGAATAAAGCCGAATAGAAAGAATTCAAGTTTAAAAAACAAGAAAAATGTAAATAAATAATAGTGAATTTCGAATTTGTGCACTTGCATCCAACACCCGTTGAAGCCACGAATTCTGTTTTTTATTTTTAGCGAGAAGAGAGTTCCTCTGTTCTGTTTTGCTTATTGTAATTTGCAACAAAAAACATGAAGAAAACTACATCGAGAATCATCCCTCATTCGCATCAACCAAAAATACTCCCGAGCGCCATCTCCACGTAGATAGATGAATTACATTGAATCGACATCCTCAAGGGCACGCCGAATCCTTGTCGGCAATGCAGTAAAGGGAAAATAATTTCATCTGTCTGAGACGTGGCGGGAAATTCAAATTGGAATCAGTCACTGCACATCCAATTAGACACTCCAATCGTTGTCACCAATTGGACGGATGCACCTGCCAAGCCGATGGCTGTCTTTCAATCGAACAAATTCCACTCCCATCCACATTTGAAGTAATTTATTTTTGGACGGCAATAAATTCTTTGCAATTAAAATGCAAATTCACGTGCATTCGATTGCCAGGACATGTGATTGCGAATTAATCGCCAATCGAGTGCAGTCTTCCGCTCGATGATGAATTACCGCAGCGGTCAAGACGGGCCAACTAATGAATGGTGTCCACCATAAATTATAGGACCAGTCTTGCCGAGCAGAGCCGCATCCGCGCCCAGTCCGTTTGTCACAACATCTCGCGGCATCTGGGCGCGCAGTTGCATCGCGTCGTTGTGCAATCGCGAGATGCAGCCGTTGAGTGCTCACCTCAAGCTGCAACTGCAACTCATCAACGTTGCGTTGTTTCCCAGGCGCACATGGGGACGCGCAATAAAAGCGACGTCTCCGAGGGGATCCTCCCAACCTCGAGGGGACCCGCGGCGTCTCTGGGAGAGTGTGTCAATTGGAAATTACACGATTGTTTGGCCAACGGACGAGACGAAAACAAAACGGCCATGCCGGACCAACCGGCCTTTTTGGCGTAATTAAAATTTTCCTGTCGTTGGCTTTTTGTTTTTTGGTTTTCTTTTTTTATTGCAAGTGACTTGGCCATGTTCACCTGACGACGGAAAAGAAGTCGAGGGACAGCGACATTTCGCGCATTTAAATGATCCCCAGTGGGTGGACTCGGCGGTGTGGCGGAGGCGCATATTTTCCAGCTGGCGGTCATAAAACTCCGCCACAGCACGATTGACGCGCGATCAAACGTTCCGGCCCAGTGCAGTGGTGGAAAAGACATTTCAGTGATTGGCACCCACTTGGCGTGTGTTCAAACAAACGGCTTAGGCCGGGGCGCTTATGACACTTGACGCTGAAAGGAGCACGCTGATGCTGAATTTGCACATTACCGTTACGCAATTAACAATTGCCAAGTGTAATTAAGTTTTTGTTTTTTTTTTATTTTTTATTTTTATTGAATCGCTTTTATTGCTTCATTAAAGCACTTCAAGTCAAGTATGGGAATTTTACGGGGGGCTGTAAATGTCTGCGGTTAAAAACAAAATATTGATTAGCCGCTTAAAGTTTTTACGCTTACGCGGGAAAATGACGATGGAGACATTGTCGTCCGGGATGACTTTCACGTGGAGAGTCTGGAAGATGGCAATTTCCTGGGAGAAGTAACTGAAGGTGGGTAATTAATTCGACGCATCTGCAATTCAATGGGCATCTGTTGGTCGTTAAAGTGGAAGAGTGTTGCGTTTGTGGTGACATTGTTTCACTTCACTTGTTTCATTTGTTTGCAGGACACGTAGGAGGGAGAAAATCAGCAGCTTTAAAGGGCGGTAGTCAGAAGGTATAACGTGCTAAAGGAATAACGAAACCCTTATCGAATCACTTCGGTGTTTACATATTTTTGAAATTTACGTAAGACATTCTTCTACCATTCTACCATTCTTGAGTCTATCGATCTTCCCTTCAAGGAGTTAGATTAGACTCGCCCCAGAACTTTTCTCAAAAGAAAGTTCTCCTTCAGCCTGCCCTCCAGATCTGACTGAAGAGAAGGCATACCTTAAAGAAATGAATCTCTGGTGATCTACACCGACAGATCAAAAACTGAAGTCAGTGGAGGGCTCTTTTCCGAAGTTTTAGGCATCCAGATCTCATTTTGCCTTCCCAACCATTGCAGCGTGTTTCAAGCGGAGAAAATGGCGATTAAGGAAGCCTTGTCGTGGCTAAGGTACAACGTTATACCGCGCACTTTTATCATGAGTCAAGGTGCGATAAAATCCCTGAAGTCTGTCACTTTTAAGTCAAAACGGCTCTTAACTACCGCAAATCTCTTGACGAGATGGCAGAGCAGTTTAACATTCAATTCATGTGGGTGCAGCGACACCCCAACTGTCTTGCCGATGATCTTGCCAAACGCGGAACCAGTGAAACCATCCAATTGGATAAGGTCGGTCTCTGCGCACCTTTTGCGACCGCGCTTCTCTATATCAAAACTAAGACCATCGCGGCAACCAATCTTAGGTGGTCGAATGGTGGTACTTGCCGCGTCACCAGGGAAATCTGGCCTAAGCTAGATCCTCAATAGAATTCAAGTTAGGAACCTAATCAGTGTCATAACTGGGCACTCTACTTTTGGCAAACATGCCACCCGACTGGGCCTCCCGGCAGAAGTCGTTCTGCAGAAGCTACAGAGACGAAGAAGAGGAAGAAACTTCGCTCCACCTTTTAGGAACCTGCAGCGCTCTCGCGAACCGTAGAACGAGGCATCTTGGTCACTACTTTCTGAATAATCTCGGCGAACTAGCTGACGCCAGCATGAGTCGTATCCTCAGCTATATCAGTAGCTCCAACTGGTTTCTGGAGTAGTGAGATGTTTTGCATCAGCTCCAGGACCTAGGACCACCCGTCGCCGTCAATAAAAACGCGTGAGAAATCATTTCCACCTCTCGACTGACAACATCATCACCATCAACGCAAAATATTCGCAAATATTATCCAATAAAACCAAAAACGCAATTCCTCCAACTCTGACTGCGAACATGTTTCCTGTGCCTTCGTGTTCCGCCTAATTACGCTACCACCATTCCTCTTTTGTTTCCATCGGCTCTAATCACCTCACCTCCATCAGGCGAGTGTGTTATCCCCGTAAAAGTACAAAATGTTGGTAACATTTTTATTACCGCGCATTACCACACAAAATTACTTTTTAATAACTTGCCTAGGAGAAGCCTCAGCCTAGTTAGGCGTTGTTCTCCTTTTCCAGTGGCCAGGAGCCACGGCATCGACATCGGCACACCTGGCTGGACTCGGTAGATGGTCAACTGAGTTATTTCAGCCAATAAACATACCAAGCTCATCTCCTCCATCATTGGCACGGCAACCATCCGGAGGGGTGTCACGTCGGGCAACAATGTGCAATGCACGCGAGCCCGTTGGTCGTCCGGATGGCAAACGTCGTCTTCAACGTCCCCCGTAGGAGGAAACCCACTCACTCTCTCTCGACCACGGAACTCTGTCAAACCATTTAAGTTATGAATTTTTGAGTTTGCCCGTCTCTCCCTAGACGCTCGGCCCGGCCAATTTGCATTCGACAGTCAACTACGCACTAAGTGCATGCACTTACCCTGCCAATTAACAACCGCACTTTGCGTCTGGAGTTGGAGTCGGTGGCTCGGCGGATCGACGCCATCGCAACATTGCAACTTCGGCACCGCCTCGCCTCGTATCACATCACAATTCCATGTCATTAAAACTGCATCAAGGTGTTTATTAACAGATCATTTTCGTTGTCCGGGAAGGGGGCTGATGTTCCTCCCTGTGCCTCTGACACAGGGCACGTAATTGAGCCTACCCACATGTAAATTAAGAAGTAAAATAATTGACCCGCTTGATGTGCGTCTGCTGGACCCTGGACGCTCAGACGGACGTGTTTTCTCTCTCCTTCGGAACACCTTCCTCATTGCGTAAATTGCACGGTGATGCGTTGCGCAGAAAAAAAAAAAAAGAAAAGAAAGAAAGAACTCGTGTATTTCATTTTGAGACCGATGATTTTGGAGGAACACACGACGATGGCAATCATCAATTCCACGGGTAATTGTGGATCGTGTTGCTGTAGGTAAATCGGACCGCAAACACTAATTCGGCCAATTAAAGTGTCAGCCCTGTTTCGCGGGCGAATTTATTGGCGCGGTTGTCCGAACAGGACACCGCTGGTGCGACCTGAATTTTTGTTTATTACAATCTCCCGTTGGTTTAATTGGAATGAAGGGATAGCGATTTGGGATTTATGCCACGGCAGAGTGGAACACCGTTGACAGTGCTGGTGATTTAGGAGATCAGAAATTTTCGGAATGAGGCGTTTTGTACCCGAGGCTCGAGACGATGGACCATCCGTCGAAATGATGCGGGTCGAGAAAATGACAGGAATGTGGATGCGTAAAATTTTTCAGTTTTATAGGGGCCTGAGGACAACAGTGGAGGATGAGGACCATGAACGTTTGCAAGGTTTATTGGAAATGTTTATATGCATCGTGTTACTGTCAGCATCCGATGAAGACAGTCAGTGACATGTCTTGTTAGCGGTATACGACTACCATTGACATATTAGGTTGTCAAAAATGTCCCTTCCGCCTTTTTGTCTTTTGAATTCGGCTATGTACAAAGCGCTACAGAGCTCGTATCTGGCAACACATCATTTGAAAGGTCTTGACATAACCTACAAAACGACGCTATGCAGTTTGGATACGACCTTTGTAGCGCTTTGTACATAGCCGGAAAATTCAAAAGACAAAAGCCGGAAGGGAGGTATTTGACAACCGAATATTATAAGGGGACTGCTAGTAGCTAACTTCACACTGGTTTGAACATCTCATGCAACAAGTGAATAATAGCGGCGAATATGAGACACTCACGAACGACTGACAGATTTTTCTGCATAAAAAGTTTCGCCATCTTATCGATGTGTATGGATATTGGTTAAATTGTCTTACAAACGAACAAGGCTTGCAAATTATTGAATTTTATTATCAAAATGCGCGCTCTGTTAAGAAAGTTCAGAAAGTTAAGAAAGTGCTCAGCGACGAAGCTCATTTTTGGCTCAATGGGTACGTAAATAAGCAGAATTTTGGAGTGAATATCAGCCAGAAGCATTGTAAGAGCTACCAATGCATCCAGAAAAAGTCACAGTTTGGTGCGGTTTATGGGCTGGTGGCATCATTGGACCGTACTTCTTCAAAGATGATGCGAATCGTAACGTAACTGTGAATGGTGAGCGCTACCGTGAGATGATATCCAACTTTTTTTTGCCCAAAATGCAAGAGCTTGACTTGCATGACATGTGGTTTCAACAAGACGGTGCCACATGCCACACAACACGCGCAACAATGGACTTATTGAGAGGCGAGTTCGGTGAACATTTTATTTGACGTTCGGGACCGGTCAATTGGCCGCCTAGATCGTGCGATTTAACGCCTTTAGACTATTTTTTGTGGGGCTATGTTAAAGCTCATGTCTATACAGACAAGCCCACTTCAATTGACGCATTGGAAGACAACATTGAAGCATTTATTCGTGAGATACCGGCCGAAATGTTGGAAAGAGTATGCCAAAATTGGACTAAGCGGATGGACCATTTGAGGCCCAGTCAAGGTCAACATTTGCATGAAATAATCTTCAAACATTAAATCATGTGGACCGTACTATCGATTCAAATAAAGATTTCATGCATTTTTCTGAATTTTGTTTTTTTTTTTTAAAAAACTTTCCTATAGCTTTTAAAAAATCACCCTTTAGGGAGAGATGACGACACAATCATTGAAGGATATTTTTTTAAATTTTGTGTTATTTTTTTTTTTGTTTTTGAAGAGTATACATATTTTAATGCAGTCGAAGCCCTCTAAGTCGAACGCCCTCTTACTCGAATACATTCTCTCGACTCTTGGTCTATTTTCAAGTCCTCTAAGTCGAATTTTTTTTTTGCAAAAAAATCAACAAAAAATTTCCTCTCGCAACTTGTATCAAGCACACAACTTGTATTGCATGCTCTGACTCTCTCTCAATTTGGCGCTGGAAGACGAACACCTTTCATTTCGTGTTGATTTTTTAGTGCAAGCACGTCGGAGAAAAAAGCGCATGTGGTTGCCCTTATTATTGTTTACCTATGCAAGAAAGAAAGATAATGTTCACGGCAAGGATGAGGAAACATCGAACCCAAAGAACATGAGAAAAGAGAAACTATTCTCCAACGCTTCTCGAAGCACAATCATGTTGGGCCAACACAATTGTCGTCTAGGGCCACATAATCTTCGTCTACACACAACCATAAATGAGCTATCGGTTATTTGTTCACAGGACCCTGCGGTTCTGTAAAAATAACTGCACTGCTTATTCGTTGTGTTGTTGGTTGAATTCAAACAATTTGCTTTCAATATAAAAATAGTTAAGTAACTGAGATGTTTTCAAGCTTCATTTAGTGAATACATTGAGAGTCTGGATGAGGTCGTTGGACCTTTGAAAATAGAGTCCTCTTTAAAAGGCTTCATTCTCCAATTTTAAAGACTCAATCCAAAATTACAAGCTTTTTTAAGTAACTTCCTGTTACTTAATGTATACTCTTTTGAATGAAATAAAGGAAAAATAAAAGTATTAATCCCTTTAACTCGAATTTTTCAAAAAAATCCCTTTGTCTCAAACTAATTTTGATATCCCGTGAAAATTCGACTTAGAGGGCTTCGATAGTCTTGGCTCTAGTGAACCAATTTTTTTATAGCTTTCGTCCACCTCTTTTATCAGAACTTTTACTCCGTTTTCTCTCTACCCGCCTCGATATATTTTCAAAACTTTCTCAAATTATTCGCGATTCGGATTTCAATGCTAAAACTTAAATTAAAAGAAATTACGTTCAATGAAATGAATTTAATGAAACCCTGGAAAGAAAAGTACAAGTGCCGGTCTCTTTACACACAGACTCCCGGTAAAGTAGTTCGCATCCGAAATTGTTTTTATTCCCACTGAGCCATTCTGCACGTCCACCCATTATGCTTTCTTTTAACAGTTGGAACAATGTCCGACATTTAATTAATTTTCTGAAGTTAATATCTGATCATTATCAGTCGGCAGGACTCCCAGTCTCGACATTCCTTCTCCCCGTCCAAGCTCAATCCAATTTTGAGTCCCAAATGAGAAAAATAAAAAAAAACTTCAACTAACTTCACCTCTAATTATGAATAATTTGTATACTTTGTTGATTGCAGGTTATCGCTCCTCTCTGAAAAAAAACAAAAACCAAATTCCCATTCAATCGCAATCCATCTCCCTCGCCAGACCGACCTCATCGGCGATTATCCCTCCATCCAGAGCCTGCCAACAAGCCAGAAAACACAAGAAGTTAATCGATCCTTTTTTCTGGGATAAAATTCCCTCCCTCGGACATGTTTAAGCCCCATCGAGGATAATCGTTTATTGAACATAATTCGAGCATTTGGATTTCACAGGTTGTCCGACCAAGCCTCCACTTATATCCTGGCACACGTGCACTTCCCTCACATACCAACCAGCCGATGAGTTCCTGTCCTGCGTTCCATTAACGTGCTTCAGGATCCCCGCTCACATGAAATACCAACAACGAAATTCCTTGCACTCTTCGATCAGCCGCGGAATGTTCGCTCATTTTCGACGGATGTGCGATTAACTGTGTTATTAGGAAAAATGAGAGTTGCTGTTGTGGAATTTTGAAATTTTTGAAATGAATACTTGGAGACAAATTGGGTTTCGATTTCGAGAGGATGTTTTTTTTTTTTTTTTGAAGGATGGACGATATTCGCCGAAAGAGTGCCTGACATTTGTCGGTAATGACGCGTTGGAATTTGAAAGTCATTTTTGACATTTGGAGCATTTGGCGGCTGAATGGAAGCGTCGTGAAACACTCACCGAACGAGTGAGGGAAGTGACAATGTTGGCTGATTAATTTCAATTTCCGTCGGCACGGGAAAAGACGAAGACAGCCGTCAAGGAATTTGTCGATGGGACATGTCCACGGAGGATGAAGTCGTCAACGATAAATTTTTTAAATAAAAACACAAAATTTTGTCAACAGCATAAAAGTGAATGAAGGTAAACTTCTGGAGATCGTCGAAGAAGGAAGTTTTCTTAAATTCGCCGTTCGGAACCGGCATTAAACAGTAGCTCCCCTCCACTTGTGTCAAATTATATCGCGCACAACACAGTGGGGGCGCGAAGAAGCTAGGCTCTGGCCTTGTATGGGCTGCAACGCCGACTATTTATTATTTTAAAAAAATCACCAATTTATAGTTTGTCTCTGCAGTTTATAATCAACCCAAATTTTCTGTCCAATACATGAAATAAACCACATGCCTCTTTTCTATACAAAAATCAATCCAAGTCACTTTTTTTCTTAAAGTTTTAGTCAAGTAAAAGATCGTTAACGACTTGTTTTGAAATCTATAAATTTCAACACGAAATCTGTGTTTCCATAAAAATTCAAGCTCGTTCCAACGTCCTTAATGTGTTGAGTGGATAAAAACCTTCCAAGTCTCTTCCAATCAACTTCTAATAAATGCACACCCATGATCCAGCAAAACATCACCACAGCCGCCTTAATTACAGACTCCCCGGTTAGCTCCCGTATAGCCTCATCCGCCTTAGGCGAGATTCTAACTCCCGGACAATTACCAACCGATCACAGTATTTTGCATCTTCCGTTTAAGCGCATCTACAGAAGCACTCTAATCTCTTCACATGACCTTCCCAAGTATCAAACGATCGCGATTCCCGCAGCTTACCATATAAAACCTAATGGAACCATTAAGGCCCTGGCATAATCAATAAGCGCGGAAAAAATAATCACCGGCAACCATTAAATTTAACGACAAACTATTACGCCTAACATCAACTGCAAAAGATCGAATTTCAGACGTGCCTGTCGTTTGTGCTGTCACTGTTGCTGTCGCCACGCATGATCTCACGTTGATGCTGCTGCTGACCGATCATTAATTGACGATGGCAGGATTAAATTACCGTTAAAGTCTTGGCAATTTGCTGAAAGTCTTAAGTGTGGTCGTTTGGAAAGAATTTATAAGGTGTCAAGCACACGGTGGACGGGTCTCGTCTGGGTCTTAAATTTGCATAAAAATTATGAAAAGACGATCGGTGGGTTTTTAAGTTCTCTTATCGATCGTGTTAATGGAAAACACAAAAAAAAAAAAAAGTGAAAGGATTGTCGTGGGTTTTATGGATGAACACGTCGTTTGATCGTCACTGGTTTATTAATTCCAGTCACCCCTAGATGTCGCTGATGCAATCTTATCAGAATTTCCACTGGAAGTGACACGGTAGTCAGACAACAGACAGCCCCTGATCGACCGAATGAACTCGTCCTGGCCCCGCCCTGTGGCAATTCAACCATCTGCCGAGACGAGTCTTCATTATTCCGAAAGGAGGATCGTAAAAAATAATTTCCCTACCCTGACAAACACACGCATGCTCATTCGTCGTCATTTATTTATTATTCAACGCGGATCGCATCGCAACTTTCGATAAATCAAAAAAAAAAAACTCAATTTTTATCTGAAAGATACTTCACGCGCCGCAAAATTTAAGACTCAAGATCATGCACCTTTCGCAGATGGTGCCTTATGTCGGCCGTGACTGTCATAAATAAATGCTAATTCGTTTTACGTTGTGCGTTGTGCGTCATGCGTCAGACGCGTCGGGTGCGTCAATGAGTAACAAGTGGACGATAATCTTTCGGTGATTAAGAAACGCAAAAGGACAATGGTTGCATGCGTGTGTGTGTGTGTGGGATGATGGAAAACATGCAAATGAAGGTGGTCACATAAATAATTTCACGTAATTGGAGGTGGTGGTGGTTTGTTTCTGTAGAAATTTATTCGGGCCATAAATAAATACGGTGCAGAGCCCTCGGGGCGGGTTAAGGACGGATATTTAGTTGTTTATGACATTGTTGCGTGTAATTGAGGAGGGGAGCAGGCAGTCCGGTGTGGTGGTTTTGTGGGCTTTTGGCTGAGGTCGCGTGTAATGGAGTGGCTAATTGTCGCAGATACTCAATTACAGGTTAAGCGTTACAGGCGATCGGTTTTGTCAGTCGCGATAGGACTACTTTGTTGTGAACAATTGCAACAAAGTGCGTTGTGGGTAATTTTGTGCGAAATTTCGTTGGTTGTGAGTCGAAGAAACGCGGGAAAAAATTATTGACGAAAAAAAAAAATTATGGAGCACGAAAACCACGAAGGTTTGCAATGACAAGTCCCTAAAGTATGAGTAGGCAGTTCACCTTGTTTTTTTTTTTAGAAATTTGATTGAAAATATTCCATAAACTTTGCAGTGTAGCAGACCTGATACAACTCAATTCTTACTTCTTTCATAAACAATGAATCACAATTTTACTCTGTTAAGCTTTGTAGATGATCCGCTTCATATATTTTGAACGAAATAATCATGCCAATTTACGTCTAATGTGTTTGGCTATAATGTCTATGGCTGCAAATACCAGAAAAATAATTTAAAAAATATTTAATATATTTTCTGGTATTTGCAGCCATAAATTATATAAGAAATTTTTTTTTAGTTAAAGAAACATCACGCAGTGTAGAGTTAAATCGTATTTTTCTAAATGAGTTGTTCGTTAAGTTAAGAATTTTAGAAACGGAGCATGTCTAATGAAGCCGGTGTCATCGCCAATAAGGCGATAGTGATTTTTGCACAGAATTTTTGTTGGAACAACTTTTCTAGATGAACAAAATTCTCTTGATGAGCATAAAACTGTCTGTTGAAATCGAAAAGAACTCAAGATTTCTTGCTGAAACTTAATTTTTCTCTGTCCTTTTGCTATTTTATGTGCTCGAATTACAGTCTTATTAGCTTTTTAAGAAAACGTAACTTTTTTTTTGTGTACTGACTGTCGGATTTATTTTTATTTTATAGGCTTTACAATTTACTTTAACTTAAAACAAAAGCACACAACAGTCGAACTCAAGCCGATCTCGTTCATGCTCTTTAATGAATTCTTATTTACTTACTTACTTAGGTGGCGCTATAGTCCGTGGTTGACCTCAACCAACATGCCTCTCCAACTGGCCTGGTTGTTTGCCAGCTGTTTCCATTTTCGCACACCAAGTTGGTTGAGGTCCCTTTTTACTTAGGTGCGCCACCTGAGGTGGGGTCTTTCTCTGCTGCGATTCCCCATGGTGGTAGATTCGAAGACTCTCCGGGCTGAAGAATTGGTGTCCATCCGCTTTACATGGCCCAGCTATCTGAGCCGCTGGATTTTGGCTCTTCCAGGTTCATGTCGCTGTACGTGATTGAATTTCCTTCTCCACTCGCCATCTACGCAGACAGGTCCGAAGATCACGCCAAGGATCTTTTAATGAATTCGCACGGCGAAAATCGACTGAGAGCACCGACATGGCGATGGCGAATTTCAATGTTGGATCATGCCGTAGAGCACATAGCTCTCGAATGCATTTTGGAAAAACCTTAATGTGCACGAGCTTAGTTTGGTGTTGAGAATGATTTTTTAGTTAAAAACTAATGAAGTAAAAACCTCGAATAAGGTGAAAACTGATCTCTGTTTTTTGCTCTTATAGAGAAAGTTTACGTTTTACCACCCGCTTTCCTGTAAGACCAGAAATGACGATCCTAAGCGATCCTCGAACAATCGCGTTACAGAATAAGACTTTTAAACAACTGCCATGGACGACTTCTTTTCCTCTTCGGATGCGAAAAGCAGATTTTTTTTTTTTTTTGTTTTTGATAGAAATTCTGAAAAAAAAGCATAGCTAACATTGTTTGATCATTTGCCGGCTTTGGTTGCACATAAATTCTTCGTTTAAGCAGACGTACAGTATGCGACAAAAAGATAGCGCATGTACCTTTTTTTACTTAAAGCTAACAAAAACCAGCTTCACTGTAAAATAATCATTTAATAAAAACTATTAAAAATAGCAACGAAATGCCACTTAGAGAATAAAAACAAAATAAGACAATTTAATAAAACACCATAAATGATGCGGCAAAGAGGTACCACTTAACAAATTTCTGGAGAAACTTCTCAAGTCTCTTAAAGCAACTTCTTAAACGAGTATGAAATGTATTATTTATTTAAATTTCTTAAATGCCTACTATCACTTAGATGATAGTAAATAAAATTATTGTGATCTATTCTTAAAGCACGATCATGATTTGATTTAGACAGACTCCCATGCAGCAGATTGAGTTTTATTAGGATCATCATCATCATCTTATTTGCCCGCATGTTCCACTAAAGGGGTTGCGGGGGCAGTGCACGCAAAAGAGATCTCCAGGCAAACCGATCCTCTGCCGCCGACTCTAACTCCTCGGCGGGTATGACCAAGCGTAACCAGACGAGCTTTTGGACTTGATCCAACCATCTCATCCTGGGTCTACCGAGTGGTCGCCTACCCGCCGGAGTCGCATACAAGGCACGCGTCGGTAGTCGTACTGCAGGGGACATTCGTGCCACGTGGCCAAACCATTGAAGTATGGATCTTTCCGTTCGGAGAAGAAGCTGCTCAACATTAAGCTCTCCACGCACTGTCGTGTTTCTCACCCTATCTCAGCGAGTAACTCCTACACAGAGCTGTTAAATCTAAGTACAAGTACAAGTACAAGTACCATTCCCCCTACTTTCATTTTTATAAGTACAAGTACAATTCCTTGGTCCTACAACAGCACGCAGAAATCTCATCTCGGCAGCTTGTATTCGCGATCTTATTCTTTCGGTCATTACCCAAATTTCATGACCATAGGTGAGAGTTGGAACAAATACCAAATTGAACACCGATAACTTGGCCTTCACCCCAAGCTCGGCCTTAATGATGACAGACCTTCCAAGCTGATTTAGGATGCTTTCAAAAACAAACATTTAAATTAGTTTTTAAAAGCAAATGAAAAACGTTTATAGATGTTTTACAAAAAAAATAAGATACCTGGGGCTATGAGTCAAACTGTGATCCAGTTCCGTAACGACTCATTAAGCCATAAATTGGCAAAAACACTTTGTAGACGTCAAAAGTAACCTTTGAAAGGAGGCTTTCATATTCAGATTACTGACTCAAGAGCACGGAATGCATTCGCCCATGCCTTTATTAGAGAAGGGTTTGGTTCTCGAACAACTCGAGACTCTTTTAACGATTCGAAGAACGCCTTTAACGTCTACAAAGGTATAATTTCTGCATCGATATCCTTCTAAACCTTTTTTTATTTTGTCTCAGCTTAATTTTACATTCGAGACTTCAACGTCGTTGACTTGTTTAACTTTCATCTAAATAGGTTAAGTTTATTTTTTTAGTTTTATGGTATTTTTCTCTCAGAGCAGTGAGTTAAACTTGAGCTGTGATTCATAACGACTAAATTCGGACACTTGACTAAGATAAAGGACTAAAGATATGTCCTGAATTTTTCTAAATTAACACCCACAATGGGAGAATGCCAAATGTCCGTCTCACTGCGCAGAAGCGTGAGTGGAAATATGAGTACCGAAGGCGTTTCTTCCACCATGTTTGTTGCCAAAATGGTAGCAATGTGTCATGAAGAAGGGATGCTATTTATGGATCTTCTGGGAGTAAGTTAGACAGGTGAATAAAGGCACTTAAAATAACTATCAACTTCTCTCTTTAAATTGTAAAATTTAGTTTAGTTAAAGGTCATAATCTCATATGTCTTTAAAGCAAAACAGAGAAGGAGGATTTAATTGATATTGAAAAAAAGAGAAATGGATAAATGACCAAAATTCATCAAAAGACCAGCAAAAGACTTGAACGGACTTGTTGAGTTAGACAGTAGCTGAAAAGAAGAAAAGAAGAAAACTCTAAATGTCTTTCCAACAGAAGGGACGAAAAAAATGTTGTGATTGATAGAGGGACCTGAGAAGTTTATTTTAAGACTGAAGTAACTTAGGATAATGCAATTTATCCTAGTAGTTGTCGGGGGTGTTTACGTCAATTGTCGCCGTGACAAACACCTGACAAGGCTGTCGGCACGTTTAAAGGAAAAGTGATGATTTGTGAGTGATGATGGGTCATGGGCTTAAAAGCTAGCTTTATATTTCTACCACATTCATAAAAGTATCGATTTGAAGTGAAGTGAAGAACTTTTTAAGATCCTTGTTTGGGTTTAGGAACTGTTAAGCTTTAAGCTAACTAAATCTTCTTTTCTTTTTAAACTTGTTCAATTTGAATATATCACATTAAAAGATTCTGTCTTATTGTGGAAGCTCGTTTCCAAAAAAACTAAACGGATCTAAAAACTTCCTGCTCTCATAGCTTCCTGACTTCTTGAAAAATCTGACAACCGGCCCGATGACATTCTCCAATCTGATTCTTTGTTTCCCTTCACATGAATTCCATCCCCGACAATCCGTAATGACTTTTACACCAGCAAACAGGCGTCTTATTCTCCTGCTTGCAGCGGTAATGCAATTTATCCTAATTGAAAATTAAAAGAAAAAAGGTCTTTGTCTTAAGGCACGTTATAATTCAGTTTATTTGGTGTCTACAATTTTGGGGTTGACCAAAGAGTTATCATCATCATTAGTGGCGTAACAGCCAACGAGCCAGAGGCCAGGGCCAGAGCCTAGCTTTTTGCACCTCCACTGTGTTGTGCGCGTTATAATTTGGCACATGTGAACAAAAGAGTGATAGGTTTTTATATTTTTCATGCAATGAATTGACGACGTTTAATTTCATTTCATTGCATGTACTAGATCTTCTTTGACAGATGGAAGGTCGATAAGGTGGTACAATTAATTTAGTCTAACTACCAATTATATTCATTTTACTATTATCTTTATTTAAATTATTTACTCTTTGAGATGATCTTAAACAGAGACTTTTCTTATGTTTCCAACAAATATTTGTATGGAATAAACAGTTTCTGAATACTAAATTTGACTCTGAGCATGTTAAAAGTGTTGCACGACGGATAGATCTTTTTTTGTAGAAGATTAGCACAACTTTCTTTTTGAAAAGTGCCAAGAGGATATACTGAACCTCCTAAAATAAACAGAAAAAATTATTTTTCACAAAACAACGATGATTATTTTTATTTCAGAGTCTCCGATTTGTCAAAAACGTGTGAAAAATCAAAGAAATTTGACAGTTTAGGTCATGGCAGCCGTTGAATTTTAAATTTTTTCAATTTTTTCATATCTTAGACTTGCAATCAGACTTCTCAGTGAAAATGTGATCTGGAAAACCACCTCAGCTCTCTCTCTCTGTAGATCCTCCAGATTAATGCAGAGTACACACTAGACCTCCTACTGCACACATGTTTATTTAACTCGTCTGAGCAGCTTCAATGATACATCCACTTAATTCGTCGTTATTTTTTCTCATTTTATTTTTCTCTCTCTGCCGATTTATTCATAAAGTCTCATTCAAGCGTGAAAATTTCGTTACCAATGAAAACGGCACGAGAAAATTGAAATAAAAAAAAAAAAAAGGATACTTAAGTGCCCTGCCAGCCGTGTACATTTTAATCATCTACTTACGACTACTGCAGCCTACTCGTTCGAGGAGGTAAAATTAATGAAAAGCGAATTTAATACACCAGACGAGTGGGTCCTTGCCACCACACACACACGTAATTTAAAAAAAAATTTAATTTAAGGATTTAATTTTCAACCTGCGGTTGTTGCAAATGTCCTGGGAATAGACAGGCAAGTTGTATCTCTTCGAGAATTACTCGTGTTTCGAAAATTGAAATTCCATTCGAAGAAAAAGAAAGAATTCCTCAATTCGTGTGCGTTCGGGAAGAGGATTTACAATTTTGTTTAATTCCAAGGAGGGAAATTATTTCCTCCTCCCGGAGGAAAGAAAACATCGCGTGCATTGTTCAATTACAGATTTATTCTTCTTTTCCGAAAATTTTCCGGACCAAAATCTCCTCCGCCCCAGTGAGATGAAAATCCCAGAAGCCATTTTGCATTTCATTACAAACACATCTTAAGGAAAAGAGACTGAGATGGGTGGGTTATTGCGAATCCTGTCTGATCTTTTTGAATAATCAAACGACGTTGCTGTGCGCTGAGAATGACGAAAAATTTATGAAAAAAACCAGAAAATCCTGAGGGTAAGGACTTTGGCTCACAACAAAAATCCATTCAAGGATAAAAGAAATTAATTTCGAAAATATTTACCCAATTATGTGTTTGTGCTGTCGTACCTTTCCACCACATCTCAGGACCAGGCCAAGGATGCGTTTCTAACGGAGGGTAAGATAAGTCCTACGCATGGTGGAGGTTTTTTGTTTGTGCGTTTTTTTCAGCTCGCATGTCCTTCAGGACATTGAGTGGCTATGACAGTCGGAATTGTTATCCTCGTCCCCCCACAGGAATTCTGAGATGGTATAATGAGGCGAATCCTGCCACAGGCGGTGGCATGCAATTCCAGGGAACAAGCGAAATGTTGAGAGTTCAAACGAGCGTCGGAGGACGTCAGGAGGACGCTTGTAAAGGACTCACTATTTCGTTGTAAGCATTCTCTCTTCGTCTCTCGGTGCTCGGCTCGACTCGACTCGACTCGGCTCACAATCATTGCGATAATCAACAGCCTCATTATGGCTGTCAACAGCGACAAACGACGGAAAGATGACGCGAAAAGTGGATTGAGATACCGTGGCTGAGGAATTTTTCATATTCGCACAAAAGCTGTGAAAGGAGGTGATTTATCCTCTTGCGGTGGCCTATGCGAAGGACCCCTCCACTTGTGGGTGGTGTTTTTCTGTAATCATCATCGTCATCATCATCCTCATCGTCGTCGTCATCAACGTTGTCAGCAGCATCGCAGGGGGAGAGACGTATCCTGCTCAAGTGAAATCCAATTTTGAAAGAGTCGTTTTTTTTTTTTTTCCTTTCATCTAGGTCCTATTCACCGGGACTCGAAAGACTCAAACCATAAGCCAAGCAAATTATTTGAAAGTGAATGGGATTGGAATTGGGATTGGGATTCACTGATTTCTGGAGACATCGAGCTCGTTATTCGTGTAGCCTTTGATTGCGATTGGGACAAATTTATGAAAATAATTCAATTTTTTTTTTTTATAAATAATAATTCTTTATTCATCGGTGGATATTGAAGTGGGGGGGTTTGCTGATGACTGATTGGGGGAGGTATTAAATAAATTTGAGGCGTTGTTGCTGCGGGTAATTGGACATTGAGAGCGTGGGTGGGTGAACAAGCAGCAGGTAGAGGGGCTTAACTGAAATTCAGTGTTCTTGATTTCACTTCAAGGTTTTCGAGCACTTTTTTCTCACGCTGGGTGAAGTGGGGGTATCAGTCAAATCATGGTTCTAAGAGCTGTTGACAAGTTCTATTTAATAGCATTTATGTGGCTAAGCTATTTAGGGAATTTAATCAAATAACAGACTTCGCATATCATTATGAAGCCGAAAAAAATTGAAGAAGCTTCTCTAAAAATTCGTTCAATAGCTTTCAAATTGAAGCCCAGACAAAGAATTTACAATCGCAATGCAACAAGAGACTGCAACTCAACACACAATACACAGTGGGGTGCAAAAATGGATACATCCTCGGCGGTTGCATGGTTTTTCGTAAATAAAAAACCTCCCATTTGACCGATTTTAATGATTTTTATGTTATTTTTTTCCTTACTTCATCACCAAAAAAATTAGGTACAAACGATTTTGATCGCATATACAGAACGGTGAAAATTCATAAAAGTTAATCTTGACCACAATGTTTCCATTTTTGCACGTTTAGAAAAATATCCATTTTGATGTGCGGGGAGAGTTAGATAGCTTTGGCACCAGAAATTTACAAAGGTTTTTTATAGAGCGTCCAAAAACGAAAAATTTTTGCTATAGGCGGGGGGTCTATCTCACCCCGTTTAAGAGGTAGGGGCAATTTAAAATCAAATCAAACAACATGGAAAAAAAATGTATTAAAAAACAATGGCAACACCTACAATAAAGTACTATACCAACTTAGAAAGGCGGAAACTTGTTCTTTAATTATACGTTAAAGTTAGATTTTTCATGCCCATAGTTTGTGGAAAATTCGCATACAAAATCAAAATTTTAATAAGCAATAATAGAAAAAAAAATGTAATTAATTTTTTTTTCATAACTGTAAGTCGCAGGGTAAATTAGGACCTTGCCGTTAATGCTCACGTTCATTCCGAGTCGAACACAAAAATCAGAATGCTGCTATGTCTCCTGGTTTTGAGGTAGTGGATGTTGACGACACTGCCTTGATAGCAGATTGACAAGATTCGTTGACAGTCAACGAAGATCGGCAGGCTTAGCATTGGCGTTGTTTTAGGTTGGGATTTGAATATACGGCACGCCTCCTTAATGGCAAGGATTTCCGTTTGGAAAATGCTGACGTGATTTGGAAGTCTGTAGGATGAAAAAATGTTCAGAGTGTCCGAATAAATGCCCGCGCCCAATCCACATTCCATCCTCAAGCCGTCTGTGTAAACGCTCACATCCGGTGTGACGCTTGCTATCCCAATCTGCTCTGGAGGGATGCATACGTCCGCATATTTTATGAAGTCTAATTTAAGACGAGTGAAGTCTGTTCGAAGCGTTACGAGTTGTCTAGGTATCGAGTCCATAATGCAGCTGTGGCCAAGTGAAAACGCCTAAAAAAATAAACCTAGTTGGATTGGAGACTTGTACTTTCATGATGGACTCAGAAAAACTTCTGAGGATTTGGTGTCCTTATTTTTGAAGTTTTCAATTTTCTGCTGAGTGATAATAAAACGAGCTAAAAGCACGACATGTCGTTTTCGAAATGCAACCTTTGTTTAGTCATGCCAACCGTGAGTCGTCGTTCACTTTAAAGACACCAGTGCATGTCTTAGACCCTTCTAAACACCTAAACGCCATCAACCTCCGTCAACCTCCGTGAACCTCCGTTTACAAGCATCACTTCTCCCGTCAATTCCCTTAACATTCCAATCACATCTGTCCGTCGTGCCTGGGCTTCCTTCCGCCCTCCGTGAATGCTCGCAAATGACAAACCTAAGCAGAATCTCAAGCGGAAGCCCAACAAAATGGATTTCAGATTTCCCAGAAAGAAAAAAAAAAAAAGAGGACAAAATCAGCAGAGTTGTGGGATACAAACAACTCCCACAAGAAACAGAACTCAAAAAAAAAAAAAAAAAAAAGTAAGAACCCAAGAAAATTGAAACTAAATTTCCCGAGTTCTGCATGATTTGAATAAATCAACTTACAATTTTCCGTGATTCGATTTCGGTTTCGTATCTTTCTCTCTCTCGCTGATGCCACGGTGGAGTCTCCATCGGGAGCAGAAAGAATGTCCTGCTATCCTGCCAAGGCAGCAGCCGTAAATTGTCCTTAGAGCCAATATTACGGTGCTTCCTCTCCTGCGACGCGACGACAATACCGTCGTGATGACGTCGCTCAAAATCAAAATCACTGATTTCGGGATTATTATTACTTTCCGAAGGACGAACGAGGAGCAAACTCACGGGTGGAGACGCACACAGGAGTCGTCCGTTCGTCGTCCTTTTTATTTGCAATTTCTTTTTTTCCTTTTTTTTTTTTTTGGCTCTTATCAACATTTTACTCTTCGCTGCTCTCTGCTCTGCTTGTGGCAGATTCCATCTTAATCTGTTGTAAATCGAATTTTCCGTCTTCGCGGGTGCGAGGAAAAACGTTTTTTTTTTTTTGCCTTTTTCGTCTTTGGATTTTCTTTTTTTTTTCAATTTGATTTCCATCAAATCAAAACGCGTAGAATGCGAAATGCGGTGGGGTGGTGAGAGTGGGAGTGGAGGAATGGGATTACTGATGATTTGGAAAATCAGTGCATTTTTGCGGAAGGATGAACGACTTTCGTGTTTGTCTTGAAAACTCGATTTCGACGACTGATTGATAAATGTATTGTTCAGTGATCCGGAATGATGTATGACGGTGGGGGGGCAATTGGCCCTGGAGCTGGGACTTTCATATTTCAGGCTTGCGTTGTCAATGTCACGTCAAAGTCAGTGACTTTTTTTAGGGATCTGGGGAGGAGACTTTGAGGAGGTTTTGTAAATATTAGGGAGGCGGTGGGAGTGGAGGAGTCTCAGAAAAATTGGATGTATCGACGTTTGGGAGTTGCCGACTCCGTGCATTCACGATTTAATGTGAAATAGAAAATTAAGGATTTTCAGTAAAATTGGAAAAGGTTCACTGACACACCGCTGAAGAGAACAAAAAAGATTAAATAAAAGACTCACAAAATTGGAAAGTTTCAAGAAGGAAAACGACACTCTTACGATCGTTCAGCAAAAATAGGAATGAGGAAGGAAAAGGGGAATATTGCCTGCATTAAAAAAGCCAAAAAGTATTGGAATTGGATGTAAAGTCATCGGTCATCGAAATTTAAAAACTACTTGCTGTTCAACGGACGCATATCTGCTGCTAGACTTGACTGAATATTTCTGAGGTCTGAAGCAAAAATCGCCTAAGTCGACTTACGACAAAATTGAGGTTATCTATGTTTTAACGTAATAGAATCTAAAACTGTTGAGTAATTTTATACAAATTTTAATACAGTCGAATCCCTCTAAGTCGAATTTTCACGGGACATCAAAATTAGTTCGACTTAGAGGATGGTTTTTGTATGGAAAATTGGAAAGGGGAATTCCAAAATATGCCGAAAAAATTCGAGGGAAATTCGACTCAGAGGGAGTTCAACTTAGAGAGCGTCAACTGTATACAGATTTAAATGAATTTTAGAAGACTTCATTTAGTAAGATTTTTGCTCCCTCTTAATATTCACATGAAAAAGATCCTAGGTCTCAACCACTTTTTTTGAAAACATGAAAAAAATTTCTTAGGCCCTGTGACCACAATTTTTAATTAATAAATTTTAAAATTTTTTCAACTAAATGGACAATTTAACCATCCATTAATTCCACTAATTTTTATTAAGATGACAAACTATGACGCTTTATAGGCGGTGAAAAATCGCACCAGCAAAATTCGTTGCCCACATTCATTTAATTGTGGGAACCCAAGAGAGCGCCTAAGCGTACCAAAATTGCAAAATGTGCTTAAAAAAAACAGTGGTTAATAAAAGAATAGTTGAGTTACAATTAAAATTTCATGACGCTTTATAGGACCTGTCTGACTTTTCCGAGGTTTGGTGAGCATCAAACGCTTTGCTGCCTTTTAAAGCAAGATTCTGCTTTTTTAAAATTTTGATTTTCACTTAATATTTACTCGTACACTAAAACTCAATCGAAATAGGCGTCATAGATGAAAGGTTGACGAAAGATCAGAGCAAATATCAATTAAAAGACACTTAAGTTCTCCAGAAGTTATTTCGACAAAAGATCAGTTAGAAAGGTCATTTCAAAAGGTCAAAATCGTTGAAAAAAACATTTTCAGAACATTTTCAGAAAATGTCCATTTTGAGTTGACATCATATCTCCCTCGGTATATCTCCCTCAGTTTATCTCCCTCAGTAAATCTCCATCTCTCCGTCGGTACCTTCGGCCAGTGCTGTGTCTTAAACCGGACACTTAATGGTAGCCCCGAACCCTTTAGCAAGCTCCTATTATAAAAAGCAAAGATCAAGTAGCAAGATCGGTACCATTATTTCCAAAGAGCTGCCCAAAAAAACTCTACCCTTTGCATGGATAAAAATTTTAGTTTTAAGATCGGTTGTGAAAAAAAAATCAAGTTTAAGATCAGTTGAATAAAATCAAGGGCTAGATCATCCGAAAAGGGCTAAACATTTGAGATCGTTGTGTCAACAACAGAGAAAGCGACAAAATTTATGTCATAAAAAAAACGACTGCTCTTTTTTTTCACACGCACCGCCACATGGTCTAAACACATTTATTAAAGATACTGCCTTTAAAAAAACAATTTTTTGACATTTTATTTCAAACTGAAAACATTTCAGGCTCAAGGCAAGAGCACTATTTTGTCACAACATGGGAAAGTAAGGGTGCAACGCAGCACGCTTGGACAGATTCGGCCATCACATTAGCTTGGATTTGTGCGCCGCTGAATAGATGTGAAACCTTCGTCAGAAAGCGAGTTGGAGAGATCCAACGACTGACTGAAGCACATATATGGAAGCATATACCACCAAAATGCAACCCAACGGACTTAGTTTCCAGAGGCATGTTTGCCATCACTACTCGCAACTGAGACACTGTTGTGGAATGGACCCGAGTCGTCTTGGATCTTTGAGATTTCACCCCAACCAACGAACATCACTACGGAAGAGGAAAAAGAAAAATCTTAGCACACTTGTGGACCTTAGTGAGGGTTTTTTTCAGACACCTCTCCTTCCTATTAGGCATAGATTAGATTAAAGTGATTAAAAGGATTTTAATTTGAAAAATGGAAGAAAAGTTTTGTGTTTTGCGCAATGAAATCATTAGAAAGACAAAAAGACAAAAATTGACTCATTTATAGAACAGCCATAGAAGTCAAGTTGCGGGCGTCGTGCCTTAGCGAGAGTACCTGGGTTTGAATCCAGCTCGGGGAAAAAACATCCCGAACAATTTCTCACGGCCCCACCTTCTGCGAACGATTGACAATCCTCCTGGAGTACGTCTGTGACAGGAAGCTTTCACCCGTTCGGAACCGGCAATAAACTGTAGGTCCCCTTCACATGTGTCAAAATTTTAACGCGCACAACACAGTGGAGGCGCGAAAAGCTAGGCTCTGGCCCTTCGTGGGCTGTTACGCCACTAATGATGATGATAGAAGTCAAAGTTTGTCTATAGGAGATTTGCAGTGCGCCACAAAAAAAAAAACAAAAGTGTCGCACTGCAAACAAAGTCTTGCCTACCTTATTGCAATACCATTCCGTCGAAATTTAATAACTTCGATTTCTGCTCTCTATCCAGCTAAATTGACGAATTCGAGCACTGTGTTTAGGTCCAAAATTGATAAAAAAAGGAATATATTAAAATGTATTTAGAGCACTATTTGAAGACCGCTGTTTTCGTCAAGACATATCGCTTCGATGCCTCTTAGAGTCACAATTTTTAATGATGAAGCATCGAACCAACAAACATATAAAGCTCTCATATTCTTCCAAAATGCTTAAATATGACCCCATTTACGACATGATCTAGACATCACTCGCAACCCACTTTGCAACCCACTCTTCCGAGCGTTGTGCTCCTCCAGCATTCTTTCACCAAAAACGAAATCTTAATAAAAAAAATTCTCTTGATTCGCCTTTGATATCCAACGCTCTACCTGAGCCGAGGCTGATGGGAATCAGCGGCTTATTACATTCGTGATATATGACCGGCCGTCCATTGCGGAGGCTCATAAAAAAGCAGCCTCCTCCATCCTCCTGTAATAGTTGTAAAATATTAATGCAAATCTAACCGTAAAAAACCGTAAAAAGCATTTTTAATAATCGAAATTTATTTCGCAAAGCACATCCACCCATCGCCATCGTCGTCGTCGTCGTTGGTCGTCGGTCGTCCGCGAATACCGCAGAGACGACGAAGCGAATGGCGCAGGATAACACTGCAATCAAATTTTATTTTATCCTCGCCGAGTATCATAAATCCACAAGGAAGCCATCTTTGTTTTCATCACGTACTTCGACGACACACAAACAACGTGCGCAAAAAAAATGACGGTATCTTTTTTTTTTTCGTTTTTTTTTTGGTGAACAGAAAACTGACAGCAGAACGTGAACACCCGGGCCAGGGTGGAACGGGAAGGCGATTAAGCATTACTTAATGTTTCCCTCCCAGGATACCATGTTGGTTTTTGTTGTTGTGTATTTGTTTTTTTTTTTTTCAGTTCTCAGTGCTCTATACCTGTGCCTGCCACCACCCCCTGTGGGAGGACAGAGAAAGAAAAAATCTATAAAGGTATTATAACGATAAAGCCACCATTACCATTATCTCTGCCACCCCTCAAAGAACAACCACCACCACCGCATCCTCGAAAGGAGCAGAGAAACAACAAAAAAAAAAACGAGAATTTTGCTACCCCTGGTGTGGAGGGTGAACGTGTGTATGCGGTACTTTGCCACCCTCAAAATGGAAAAAAAACTACGTTCGTTCGCCTGCTGTTGCTACCGTGGCACTTCGAATAAAAATTCAAACCTCTCCCACCCTCGCGGTCGGTTTTTTTTTTTTCAGTTCTCTACCACTAACACCACAATAGGGACACTAACTGTGCAAACACCCCCGATCCTGTGTGTGTTTTGCCCCCTGACGGATTCGCTTGAAGAAACTTTAAAAAAAAATATCGAGAACGAAAACAACAACGAAACTCCACTCCATTTGAATGCGGTTATTGGAGGAGGAATCGAAGGTTGCCCGGATGTGGGTGGGTTGGGGTTGATTCTCGTACAGGGGTGTGTGCGCACACCCTCACACGGTGTTATCGTGCATTGTAAGTCATTTAGATAGTGGATAGGCGAGAATGTGGGACATGATATCGCCCTATCGGGGATCGACCCTGGTTAATGGAACGACGACAACAGCCATCGAGAGTTTAGTTTGCCATTTGCATGGATTTCCATTGAGGCGCGACGCGTCGGCTGCGGCGTTCCGGGAAAGTCACACGGCTGGGGGGTGTGTTTCACGTCACGCGTCACGCGTCACGCTGCTAAGTCCATATGCAAGATGTCGGCGATTGTTTGTCTTTTAATTGTGTGCTCTGTTCGCGGGGTTTTAATTGCTTTTCTTTTGTCGCACGGCGGATTAAATGGCCGGGATTAAGGGCAATTTATGTTTGTGGGAGCGTAATCTTGAGACGGGAGTGAGGAAGCAACAATTAATTTGTAATTAGATGGAATTGCCCGATGGGGGAGTCGTTGTGGGAGGAAAGTCACTTGTCAGTGTTACGTGCGATCGAAGGGTAATGAGATAGATATAGATAGATAGAGATTGGAGGGCAGGTTCATTGGGCGGAATGCTTTGAAGGAAAAAACAAAGGGTCTTAGTAAAGAACGGCAAAACTCACTGACACATTGAGACTTTTTAAGGTAATGCCACAACGCGATCTGTGCATGGAGTCGTTCTGTGCATGGAGTCATTGATGGAGTCAATCATTAAGAGATTTTTTCGAAGCTGCTGATTTAACCGAAGCTGATGTGGCTTAGATTGCTAGAATTGTAAAAAAAAATATGTTGAAATTTTCCATATTTCTATAACTTTCCTTAACTTGCGAGCACTTTTGCTGTATAACAGAAAAATAAGTTTTTTGCGTTCTTCCTCTTCTCGGGCAACAAAAAATGGCTTCAAGACTGCTTTGTAGGATACGTCTAAGAAATTTTTTGCCACGCGTCGCAATAACAAGTTTTTCCAGCAAGTTCTAGTAGAGAAACTCTTCCGAAATTCTCTTATGATTCCTGAGGTGCAATTTGGAGAGATCAAAGTGGAAACAGAAATATTAGGTGTACAACTTGAAAGACGCGCATTGTTACTAACTTCATATATATTCACACGCGCTATTTTTTTGACAGTGACAGCTATTGTATGTTAAAGAACGTCGAAAAATCTAGTTAATTCCATCTGTCAAAGTATACACAAGTTAATTTACACAAGTTTTGTTTTCATATTCAAATAAATGGTCTTTTTAACAAAAAAAAAAATACGCGTCGTTCAAGTTGTACTCCTAATATATGTAGCCTAAGAAATTGCTGATGCGGTCAGAATCCTGATATTTAATGTTGCAGTGAACTTCGGTAAATGTTTTCTTTTTAAGGATAAGGGAGCTTATATCTCTGACTGGCTTGACTTCGAGACTTTGAGAGACATTAGCATTCATTTGCAGTCTATTTTGGATTTGTTGGAAGCTTGAATCGCGGCAGTCGGCAGTCTCTCGTACCAAACGTTCACCTCTTCCGTGGTATTCTTTGTGACCTTTGGACGTTCAATCAATATGCAAGCAGTTAACCAAAAATGGTTTTTTAGATGCGGTAAAGAAATACAAATAGACCATTGAATTCTTTTCAAAACTTTTCCGAAGTACAGTCAGAGTCAAAAGAAGGGTTCACCCTTGTATCGAGCATTCAAAGACTCATAAAATATGTTCTAGTGCTCCGATTTCATAATTTTTTTCAGTTTTGGAAAGGTTTTTTCTAAAATTTATAAAAAGATTTATAATAATAAATCCAACAACATCAATTCAACTGAAAGATAAACGAAATCATTTCCTCTCGAATCAAAAGAAAATGTACGCCATAATAAAACGACAAAAAACTCAAAACTATCACTAAGACTGCTATGTTCTTGTGTCTAAAATAGTTTTGAAATACCTAATCGTTGATTCTGACAACTTTTTAAATCAATTTGATTATAATTTTAGACAAGTCATCCACTAAAATCGACATTTACGATATTTTCCTTGTGTTCTATTGTTAACGGACCTGTCCATCAAAATACAATCGACTCCCTCTAAGTCGAATTTTCACGGGACATCAAAATCAGTTCGAGTTAGAGGGAATTCGACTTAAAGGATGGTTTTTGTATGGAAAATTGGGAAGGGGAATATCGAAATATGGCGAAAAAATTCGAGTTAAAGGGAGTTCGACTTAAACGGATTTCGACTTAGAGGGAGTCGACTGGATTCGATGTATGTAAAGCTTGTTAAGAGTAGATCATCGTGATCACGTGAGCCTGCGTTTTAGCGCAGGCAGTCACAAATACCTATCGTCTTACAAGAGAACAACGCTTGCAAATTATTGAATTTTATTATCAAAATGCGTGCTCTGTTAAGAAAGTTCAGAAAGTTAAGAAAGTGTTCAGCGACGAAGCTCATTTTTGGCTCAATGGGTACGTAAATAAGCAGAATTGTCGATTTAGGAGTGAATATCACCCAGAAGCATTGCAAGAGCTACCAATGCATCCAGAAAAAGTCACAGTTTGGTGCGGTTTATGGGCTGGTGGCATCATTGGACCGTACTTCTTCAAAGATGATGCGAATCGTAATGTAACTGTGAATGGTGAGCGCTACCGTGAGATGATATCCAACATTTTTTTGCCCAAAATACAAGAGCTTGACTTGCATGACATGTGGTTTCAACAAGACGGTGCCACATGCCACATGCCACACAGCACGCGCAACAATGGACTTATTGAGAGGCGAGTTCGGTGAACATTTTATTTCACGTTCGGGACCGGTCAATTGGCCGCCTAGATCGTGCGATTTAACGCCTTTAGACTATTTTTTGTGGGGCTATGTTAAAGCTCATGTCTATACAGACAAGCCCGCTTCAATTGGCGCATTGGAAGACAACATTGAAGCATTTATTCGTGAGTTACCGAACCGGCCGAAATGTTGGAAAGAGTATGCCAAAATTGGACTAAGCGGATAGACCATTTGAGGCGCAGTCAAGGTCAACATTTGCATGAAATAATCTTCAAACATTAAATTCTATGGACCGTACTATCGATTCAAATAAAGATTTCATGCATTTTTCTGAATTTTATGTGTTTTTTTTTTTTGAAAAACTTTCCTATAGCTCTTAAAAAATCACCCTTTAAAAGTAGATCATAATTCATTTGCCTAAATGTCCAATAAAGTAACCATTCCCTAATTTTTTCTGCAATATTTTATCATTTTATTGTCCTACTAGAGAACCCATGTCCCTTCCAGTCCCAACTTCGCAAGCCTTGATAGCAAATTTTTTCGTAAGATGGCCAAAGAATCTAATTTAATAGTTTTGATGTTGATTTAGACGAAGTTATTATCACCGAATTCAGTCATACCACCCCAACTATGATATTAAGAAAAATGACATTGAGAATTATCGATGGTTCGCCAGTCACTTCAAATGGTTTCGAACCTGGATGTACGCGCTCAAAAGTCCCAGTAATTTTTGCCACTTCTCATTCTTTGTTTTTTTTTTTTCGGAGAGGCTCAAAGTTTTTTCCTCAACGAGCTACCGATAAAACAAAAATGTATAGCCCTATTAAAAGAGTAAATAAAAACTGTCCGATTCTGAGAAATTCATTCAATTTTCGGCCTTGAAAAAAAAAATGGCGCAACATTAAATGCTGCAACATTCAAAGCTAGCTTCGTATGATGTCCATGCGCTCGAAGCATTCCCACCTTTTATCTAATCTTCCCCAGAAAAATTTTAGAAAATTCAGTCGAAGTCGAATTTTCACGGGACATCAAAATTAGCTCGAATTACAGGAATTTAGACTTAGATGAAGGTTTTTGTAGGGAAAATTTTGAATAGGAATGCCAAAATATGGCGAAGAAATTCGAGTTAGACGGCAAATTCGACTCAGAGGAAGTCGACTGTATGTGAAATAAAATGAACTAGCAATTCTATATGAATTTGATGAATTTGTAAGCGAAGAAAGAAGGCGATAGCAGTCATTTAGATTTTCTACTTGAAAGGTGTGCCAGAGTCATTCTGAATAGCACGCTTCTATTAAAAAGAGTATTGCCATTCCGTTTCACCCACATTCAGGACCTAAATTTTTCCATCTTCCACGTCAGCCACGAGTGATCCAACCACCCAACAACACCACTCAAGTACTTCCTTTGAAATATCAAAACAATCAAAAACAAAACACAATGAAAAGGAACCTGGCGGTTTTCTCAAACTCTACTTTCGAGCCTAAGAAAAAAAAAAAAAAAAAAAAAACTCACTTAAAATTTCTTAAATTGAATTCACCCACCTCAACCTCCACCCGCCGAAAATAAAAAAAACTTTACTTTGAAGTCAATCTCTGAGCAAAAAAAAAAGAAAAACCAACTAAATCTCAACGAAAGAGGAACCACAAAATAAAAATTTATCAAAACCCACAACACAAAGGAGACCTAATATCGTTTTTAATAATACCCAATCCCCCCGTCCACCCACTGCCACCCACACCCACGTGCACACGATAAATGTGGTGGTAGTAGCCAAGCACATAAGGATAACAAACAAACAGAAGAGAAAAAAAAAAAAACGAATCCAACTAAGGTAAATCAAATCCACCTTTATTCGTTTATATTAAGAAAAAAAAAAAATCAAAACGAAGGAACTCCTTGTTGTCCCGTTATCCCAGTATCCCATCCACACACACACACAATCGTCAGCTAGAAGGAGCATCAAGAAAAAAAAAAAATATCGAAAAAAAAATTAACATAAAAGAACGCAAGCTCAGGCAAATCCAAAAAGAAGGTTGAAAGGACGACGGATGGAAAAGAAAAAAGAAAAAAAACAAGAAACTCAAAATCTTAAGGATAAAACTTTGAAAATGGCATTTTCTTGTTTACTCCTGAAAGCATTCAAATGGCCCTCAAACAATTTCTTTTATGGCTTTCCTCGGCGACAACAACACAACACAAATAACACAAACACAACAACACACAACAGGACACAAGAGCAGAAGCGA
Source organism: Syritta pipiens (assembly GCA_905187475.1). Lineage (NCBI taxonomy): Eukaryota > Metazoa > Arthropoda > Insecta > Diptera > Syrphidae > Syritta > Syritta pipiens. The sequence continues at coordinate 6,696,715 of LR994574.1, read as the reverse complement.
TATCAGGAGCGACTCGGTCGAAGGATAAGAATTCAAATTTTTTTTCTCCTTCTTCGTCCGTTTTTTTTTTTGAAGAAAAAGAAGGAAAATCTCTTACCACATCACATCCCAATTATTTATTTTTTTTTTGGATGAAAAGCCAGTGGAAAGGAGGAGTTGGTCTCCAGCGCAGATGGAGGATTGATGTGGATCCTGGCGTGCATGTGGCAGCCTGGATTTAAATCAAACGAATGATATCAATTCATCTTGGTTGGAAATTGTTTACGTCGAGTGTAGAAGAAAGTGAACGCTCTTGAGGAGGGCGGTCCTGTGGCGAGGAGTCTCCCTAGTTGTTTAGCGGATAATTACATCGGAGGAGGGTGTTGTTTTCTTTTTTTTTCTGTTGTGGGTGGGAATTTGCAGTCAACGAGAGAGTCAAGGCTAAGAGTTTTGACAAAGGGCACATAATGCGAGCAGGATAAGTGACTCAATTGGAAAGGGAGTCCTTTTTCAAATGTCATTTTCCTGGAATTTCAGCTTTTTTCGTTGATGGTGTGTATGAGTTTCAATTCAGCGAAATGGTGGAGCGCTTGCAAGTTGCGCGTAGGCTGCCCAATTTGATGCCAATGGCCTGTTTAAAGTGCCAATAATCATGTCTACAAGTTTAATTGGAGGTGCCTAAAAAAAGATGAGCTATTTTTGGTAACAACAAACTTTGCATGGTGTAACTTTGTAACTCGAGGTTGTAAATTTTTACGAGTATCTAAGAAAATTCGTTCAAAAATGTGGGACATTGACTTTTTGGTCGTAGGATTTTCGGCCACATTTTTGAAAGACTACAATTTTTTACTGCTTTTCTCAGCCTTACTAAATTGTCTGTGGGGTTCGATAAAAATAAGTCAGAAGGATATTTTTAAATTTTTTTTATTTTTTTAGAACGATATTTTTACAGCAATCTTTTCCGATCTAGTCCATTTTTTCCAAGTCGCCATTTCTTATAAACACAGTCATACCATGAATTTCCTCTCTCCTTGCTTGTTACAAAATAATCAAAATTTTCTGATAGTCTGCCTAGAATTGAGCCAAAATTTGCCCCCAGGATATTTGAAGCTACCTGAATAATTCGGAGTTTAAGTACACAAAATAATTGAACCACGCTAACGATCACCCTATCGCTTTACAATTGAAATCCGAGACCAAATGCTGATTATTTTTTTTTTATTTTCCAAAAAAAACGCAGCATACGTGATGGTTTCTGTGTCTGCCAGTCAGCCAACGGAAGTTAATTTGCATATAATTTCAGTTTCACATAATTTGTGAGGTCCTACTCCTTCCCAGCAACCACCATTGTCAAAAAAAAAATTGTAAAACAAAAAAAAAAAGGACTCACCGTGATGTTGTTTTTTTCATTTCTTTTTTTTTTTTTAAACCCTATCCCTGTGTCCTTTGACCTGAGTTCTTGGTACCGCATGTAAATTTGTTTTTTTCCTGATTAATCAAATCCTTTCCTCAATTAATACTCCTGAGAGAGCGAGAATATCCTGCAGAGGAAAACTATTTATATTAAATTTTTTTTCCTCCGTGTGTCATGTGTTTTTTTTTTCCTCTGTCTGTGTGTGAAAGGATTTCGTTGTTTCCTCTCAAAAAAACTTTTTTTTTTTTGCTCCTTCGTCCTGATGGGAAGAGAGTGATAGTTTTTTATGCAAATTATCCTCGGAAACATGTTTGGTCGGCTCGTCTAGGAGCAGCCAAACAATAGGAAGACAATGGGTGAATGGGGTAGATGAGATGATAAAAATCGTCCTGTTGTGTAATTGATATCATCTTTCATAGTTTTTTTTTTTTTGCTGTTTGTTGTGGCATATGCATCCCGAAAAAAAAGGACTCTCTCTCTCATGATTAGAATGGTGCTCCGGCGATAGTTTCAATCGAAGGCAGGCAAGTCCTACCACCGATTTCCATTAAGCAATTGCCTAGCTGACCCCCACCACTGAGGGTATCCTTTCAGAAGGACGTCTAAGTTTTGTCAGTGTTTCTCTTTTTTCTCTCCATTTTCGTCCTTTAGCCGGGGTCTATGGTTTCTATTGTATGTCCTTCGGCAGGGATCCTCTATTTTAAGTGAATTGCATAGATCCCATTGAAAGTTTCGTTTCTCGCTGATGCTGACGTCCTCCGAAGGACTTTTTTTTTTGGAGGAGAGAAAATTTTGTATTTAAAATGGTCTAAACTTAATCCTGCCAAATAAGGGGATAGCATCGAAATACTTTTTTTTTTTGGAAAGAAAAAGGTAAAATCGAATGTCTGGCCAATAGATCCACTCGTACGTCAAATGGACCTCCACGGAACGGATAGAGATTTGAAAGGATTCGTGTGTGTGTGTGGGGCAGATCCTGACTGTCGACGACCAAAAAGATTTGCGTGCACGTCAAAAACTCAACGTTTTCCGCAAACGGATGAGCGAATCGAATTCAATACAAATTTATTTATTTTCGTAATTGGATGAGAGTGCTTCGGACATGGCCACGACCGGACGACGTGCCATTGACCGTCTTTCACATGTTAGCGTAATTAAATTGCGGCCTTTTGGGGTAATGTAATGACGAGGAATGGGGAAGGACGAACGGGGCAAGTATTTTGCATAACATTTTAAAGTCAATCGGGGTGATGACAAGTGAAGGAAAGACAACGGTGTCCTCAAATTTTGAGATTTTTTGAGTAAATGCCAATGGAGTGTCGATGTTCGACAGGACTAGATTGTACAAAATTTTGAAATCTGCACTTTTTTGTATTAGGTTTCAAATATCTTCCTTCCGCCTTTTTGTCTTTTGAATTTTCCGGCTATGTACAAAGCGCTACACAGCTCGTATCTGGCAATACATCATTTAAAAGGTCTTGACATAAGTTTAAGATAAGATTAGTTTGAATACGAACTCTGTAGCGCGGAAGGGAGATATTTGACAACCTAATACAAAGTCACAACTGAAACTTTTTGTGGCGTCTTTTCGACTTGCTGGCTGTGCTTTTTGGACGTTTCATATTGAAAATGTAGCCACAACTACACTGACGTGCAAAAATGGATACATACTCAGCGGTCATATGGTTCTCTGTAAATAAAAAGCCTCCCATTTGACCGATTTGAATGATTTTTGTGTTATTTGTCTCCCTACTTCATGATAAAAAAAATGAAGTACAAACGATTTTGATCGCATCTATAGAACGGGGAAAATTCACAAAAGTTCATCTTGACCCCGATGTATCCATTTTTGCACGTTTAAAAAAATATCCATTTTGATGTGCGACTAGAGTTAGACAACTTTGGCTCCAAAAATTGATGGTGGTTTTTTATAGAGCGTCCAAAAACGAGCATTTTTTGCTATGGGCGGAGAGTCTATCTCACCCCGTCTAAGAGGTAGGAGCAATTTAAAATCAAATCAAACAACATGGGAAAAAAATTCATTTAAAAAACAATGGCAACACCTACAATAAAGTACTATACCAACTTAGAAAGGCGGAAACTTGTTCATTAATTATACATTAAAGTTAGATTGTTCATGCCAATAGTTTGTGAAAGATTCGCATACAAACTCAAAATTTTAATAAGCAATAATAAAAAAAAAAAGTGTAGATAATTTTTTTTTTCATAACTGTAAGTCGCAGTGCTAAATTAGGACTTTGCTGTTAATGCTTACGTTCATTTTGAGGCGAACACAAAAAACCGAATGGTCTTATGTCTTCTAGTTCAAAAGAAAATTAGAATGGAACAACTTTTTTAAAGAAAATTGAAGTTACTATTACTGCAAGCAAGTGCCTTTGTGCACAAAGGTGTGACTGGCTCATTTAAAAAGTTGTTGGTCCATTCCATTTTTTTTTTGTTTTGAACTAGAAGACAAAAACCATTCGGTTTTTTGTGTAGTAATACAAAAATCATTTAAATCGGTCAAATGGGAGGGTTTTTAATTACAAAAAACCATACGACCGCCGAGTATGTATCCATTTTTGCACGCCACTGTAAGTGTGTTGGCTGCTAAAACAAAGGATGTTGCTGAAATAACTGGATTTAAATGGAATTCCTTAGTCTAAGAACAAATTTGTCACATTTTATGAGGCGCTAAAAGATTATAAGAATGCGAACCTCTTCTTGTGAGCCTTCTTCATCAGTCTTTTTTGGTTTCGAAGGCTGAGAAGGATACTAGGGCTGAGATAACACTTCAAATGCTTCGCTGTAGCAAAATTTTCTAATTTGCCGTGCAAAGAATTCAATGTCTTTCGTCTAAAACCACATTTAGGACTTCTTAAAACGTGAAACTTCCCTATAGGGAAGGTCCCGAGGACACCCTCGGGACCATCAAATCATCGTCCGATTTTAAGCGGGGTCCGTTGTAAAGGGGTCAAAATGTATACTAATCTCCATGCCGGGAACCAAAAAGGTTCCCGGCATGGAGATTAGCGAAGTGTCCCTTATAGCGAGGTGTCCCTTATAGCGGGGTGTCCCTAATAGCGAGGTGTCCCTTATAGCGAGGTGTCCCTTATAGCGAGGTGTCCCTTTATAGCGGGGTGTCCCTTATTGATGGGTGTCCGTAAAGATAAGTTTTACTGTACTTCTTCTTTATTTCTTTCTTAACTTTGATGACGAAGAAGATTCCAAGGCGTAACCGACTCTTCGTCTATTTGGCCGTAACTAAAGCCTCAATGAGGTTGTTGAAAAAATCGAAATCCTTCGACTCAAAAGCTTGAACTTCCTTCTCCACAGCCACACCAAAGTGCAAAACTCCGCTTGATGACATTTAAAAAAAAATCCTTTAGTTCCACCACCCTCTGACAATTTTTTTTTTGCCGACGAGACCTTTCATAAACCTGGCTTTTCAATTGCACCTTCAATTAAATAATTTAATTGACGTAACCAAGTAAAAAACACACACACACACCCACAGTGCGCCTCATTAAAAGTTTCATTTCATATTTCAACAAAAAAAAAAACACTTCGCCCCCGAGAGACGAGGCGAATGCCCACTAAAAGTATCTAAATTAATCATAATTGCCGTGGCTTCACAGAATCGCGAATATCCTGGCACAATGGCGATGCTAATTAAAATCTCCTCTGCTCATTCATTAAATCTCATCGTGGAAAATGGAAAATCTGTGCGGAAAGATTTTTTATTTTTTTTTTCAGAAGGGGTTCCACCCATCCATTTCCTGGGTGTCGCGCAGCACACTCATTCGACTAATTAAATGATTATCCTCGTTGACGGGCACAAAAGGACACGCCACAATAATGAATACCAATCCGATGCTACACCGAAATTAATTAGCATTACAACCGAGAGAGAGTCCTGAAAACACTTCCGCAACATCACTTGTCCGCAAAATTTCGTTGTGTGTGCAAAATCAACAAGTCGCTGCATAAAAGGGGACGGGACAGGACTCGTGTCCTGCACGGTTGCATTCGGTGGTATTCAGTAGACAAAATTTGCACAATAAAACGCTAATAATCCGATGCGATTGTCAGCGATGATGATGATGATGATGACTGCAATTGAATCGAAGCAGAGAGATCCTTTTTGCGTCCTTTTTTGCAAAATGGGAGGGTGCCGATTCCTTTCATCCTCGCCCCTCTCTCTCTCTGTCCCGGTGACTTATTGATACGTATGATCCCGATAATTGGGTATTGGTAGAAGTCAATTATTTGCAAACCAGGATAATGCCATTACGCTGATGATGATGGCGCGGTGTCCTTTCCGTTTGTAACACGACCCTCGGTCCCCTTGTTTGACTAGGATTTGTGTCCTTTTTCGCATTCTCCTTTCTTTTTCTGTACAATGATATTGTTTACGGCAATTGATAGATTTTCTGGGTTGGTGTCCTTTGCCAATTACGAGACGACTCTGGCAGGAGGACGTGTCCTTTCACCGCAGCGTTGCTGATTTCAGGAGGACAAAGGAGTTTGTTGATTGTTGTGAAATTTAAAAGCGCGTCTAACGGGCGGTTGATTTTCCATGGATTGGTGCACTTTAGAAAATGAATTTGCCGCATGCTTTCGGTGTCACACGTTAGTCCGTTGGCATCTGCTCGCATGTGAAAATGTGAGATTTTGAAAATCCATCTGTGAACATAAATTCTCTTTTTTTCTCGAGACAAACGCCCCTTTTCTCGCCTCATTTGCATGCGGGACAATAATTCACTTCCTGCACAGTTCCCCGTCGACGACGTCTTAAGGTGCAGCTCTGTTGATTTTCAATTGTCAACCCCTCCGAGTGAACGGGAGGAAGACGCAGCCCTTCTCATTTATTCAATTTGAAGCCCAAAGCCGTTGTGGAAGTTTCTCGGGGCAGTGTTGATTTTTAATTTCAGTTTTGTGCGTGCCATGAGACAATGGCGTCTCGTCGTTCTTCTCAGGGGGACTCACAGCGTGAGAAGAAGACGAGACGCGTCACAAAATTAATTCAATCCTGCAGTCGGGGCATTAGCCAGGTAAAGAAGGTGAGTGATGCTCCTCAGAGGTTGACCTAGAATGAGAGTGATTAAGAATTCGATGGGAATTCTTCCGCCAGAACGGAAGTATCGAGGTGCACACGTGACTGAGGACTGGGAGATGCCATGACAGTTGGGTGACAGAATTTTTTATTTTCTTCTTTTGTTCGGGAGATGTTTTGAGTGATGTTTGGGTGAAGTGGATGTGGAAAAGAGGTGAGATGGGAATTCGTTGTCATGCAGGATCAAAATATCAACCGATTTATTGAAAAAGAAATCTACAACACTTCAGACAAAACCGCTTAGTTGAAGCTATTAAAGGAAAAGCAGCTTCGAAGATCTTTTGTCCATTTCAACGTTCCGCTTTTTTTGTAACCTTCGTTAACCAATTCCAGCCGCAAGAAAAATATTTTGTTTCACTTCACCAAAAACGAAGAGGAAGTTTGGAGGAGAAGGCTAAACGACGAAATCTACGAGCTGTACAGCGACATCGATCTAGTTAAACGAATTCGAGTGTCCCGACTGAGATGGCTAGGTCATGTGGAGCGTATGGACACTAACGCTCCGGCTCGTAAAGTCTTCGAATCCAACCCTGATGGACCCTGATGGAGGAAGACCTCACCTCCGGTGGCGTGACCAGATAGGGACCTAAATCAGCTGGGCGTACGAAACTGGAGGCGCCTAGCCCAAGACCGCGCTAGATGGCGAGGCATGTTGGACGAGGCCCAGGTCGACCCCGGACTGTAGCACCCGGAAAAGAAGAAGAAAGAGGGTGTTGGATTGAACTTAAGGCACTTTAACTGCAATTGCGTCTTTTTGTGTTCTCAGCAGACGAGCTTCATGTTCTACACGAACACTTGCCATGAAAGGGTTAAGATTAGGCGGGGTGGTTAAAGTTTTCGATTTGAATTTCTCTTTGCTCTGAATATTAAAAAAATATGAACCCGTCTAAATGTGAGTGAAAAAGGGAAAATCTTGTCCAGGAATTTGGTAAAATTCAATTGAAGATCTTGTGAATTTTTTCTGATTCTATGTCTTAAGATTTTAAACTGTTTTCCTAATAAGTTTGTCCTCAAGAAGTTGAAATTTTTCATAGTGAAATTGAAAAGAGTTTATGAAAAGCTTTTGACGCTCAACGACAAACCTCCACAGCTAGCAATGCAGTTATTCGATTATTTTTCCAACGACTTCTTTTAACGAGTCCTTTCGACGTGGAATCACTTTTGAATAAATTAAAAGTCCTTAATTAAAAATCCCTTAAAGCAAGGAACCGCGAATTGAATTTCCTTCCTTCCATCTCCACTAAGGAAACTAAGTGTTCCCAACACTTTCACATTTCATTTCCCCCTAATGAGCAAAAAAAACCATTCCGACCCGAAAAAAATTAAAATAAAATCACTTTTCTTTTCGTGCATCACTCTCAGGTGAGTGAGTTCCTTTCAACTCCTCCAAGGATATCCATGCACCAAAAAGCAAACAAAACTTGAAATTCATTAAAAATCACTCACTCCTCTCATATTCTCTCCACTTCACTGTCACTTCATGACATAAAACATCATCATCATCATCATCACCGTCATGTCATCCATCCATCCACACACATGTCATGCAAAAAAATTAAAAAAAAAATACAAAAACGAACGCCAACATCCTTCTCCGAAGTGAGCGAGAATCAAAGAAAACGAATTTGAATGCGAGTCGTCCTCGCTGCGATTCTCACCTGATCCCCACACACACACACATACGCACGTGAATGAAAACACGTCAGCTTGAGAAATCATTAGAGCATAAAAGTAAAAATTTTATTCACTCCGACTCCGGGTATTTTTTTTTGTTTGTTTGTGCTCGTCCTGTTCACTCCAGGATGCTCGTTAAATAGGCATATCATTGATCACATATTTACATACGTGTCTAGGACAAGTTTGTCAGTTGTGTGCAGGCTCCTGCTCCTGTTCCCGCTTATGCTCCTTTGCCCGGGAGCAATGTGCAAACAAAGTGAAAAAGGATTTACATACACTCCTCGTCCTGTGGCAGTAAAACGGATCATTAAAACCATGAATAACATATCCAAAAGCAAAAGTAAAAAAAAAAAAAAAAAACAGGAAAGAGAAGGATTCATTAAAGGAACCATGTGCACCGGCAGAGATCCCATTTGAACAGTTTTTTTTTTTTTTTTTCTTCGTCCTTAATGTCAACTTCCTAGACCGCGAGGAAGTACCATGTTTGCGTATAGAGACTGAAAGAAAAAAAAAAGTTAATCCTTTCCGAGTATCAATTGATATCCATCTGGGCGGTTGAATTAGCCTGAATGGATTTCTTATCCTTTTTTCATCCTTCGTGCAGGACAAACACATGTTGGGGAAGAGATTCTAGGATTGCATGTCTTGGCATTCGATTGTCGAATGGAAAATTATTTTTATGTCTGCCGCATTGTTGATTTGAAAATGAATGGGATCCTGTTGGTCTCCGGTCATCTGGTCAATTGATCTACGTCGAGGTGGGAAGGCAGACAGCCGGGCGTTTGTTGATTTTACTGATGCGGCGTAATGGATGGCTCTGTCGGTAAGTGCAGGGTGTGTTTGTTTTAAGTGAATGATTGATGGTGGAGGTGGTTTGGTCATGCGAAGACTGTTCGATGAGGAGAACTTTAATTGAACTCGGGGAGGTTGCTTTTTGGCACGTCAATTAGTTTGGGGAGCGGAGCCCATTAAGGCAGAGAGACTTCCTGTGTGCTGGCGATGGGTACATGCTGATTGTTTTTTGTGGAAGTGATTAATGGAGTGCTAATTCGAGTGTCGAAGGACACAGAAACTCAAAAAAATTACATCGATAACCGAACAGTTTGTTTTTTGGGTCCAAATTTACATCGCAAACATTCACACCATCGAAAAAAGACTCAAAACGACGATTCAAAGGACACTTTTTTTCTGTCCTTAAGCAGTGCTCAGCAAATTCTCTGAATTCCACGTCAGTTAATGAACAAAACAAAAAAGAAAACCACTTACAAGGATAATATAAATGGAATAAAAGGTTGTTCTTGATTTTTTTTTACAAATCATCTCTTCGAGCAGGTTAGGTCAGGTTAGGTTGTGGTGTGGTGGACAAGACAGCCAAGCACTTAGGCCAGACGAGGCCCATTGTGATACCACTCTTCGAGCATCTTCAGGTTAAATAAAAATGCTAAATTTCCTCTTTTTTACACTCTAAATTTTAATTCTTGGCTTTCAAAACTGGTAAAGTACTTTATCGTAAGTATTGTCGTTGTTTTTGAATTATTTCTTTTATCCTGTCAAATAATTCCTTTCTTTAAATTGCCCCTACCTACTAAACGGGGCGAGGTAGACCCCCTTTCTTCAGTAAAAAAAATTCTTGCTTTCGACCCCTCTACAAAAGCCCATCATCAATTTTTGACTCATAAGTTATCGTACTCACCTCGACTTTTTTTTTCAAATGTACCTATATCAAAATATTTAGATTTTCTTCAAAAAATATTTTTTGGTCGAACTCATTGAGATCCCAACTTGAAATTTGGAGTGAAGATAGGCGAAATATTTTTTTCCAACATATAAAAAAATTTGGAAAATTAAAATACCTTTTTTTTGAGATATTCAAGGAAACGTGACGAAAAGGACATTTTGAACTATCCTTCGTCCTTGCAAATGAAAATTGTATAAGTTACTTAAAAGTTCAAGTTTTTCTGAATTCAATAAGACCTAATTTGCAAAATTCTGATAAGTAGAATCAAAGTTATGATTTTTTGAAATTTAAAAGAAATCTTGAATTTTGACTTTTTACCAATTTTTGAACCTCCGTTACTCGCGGACTATATTGAGTTGGGTTAAAAATGTTTTATCCCATGACTTGAACCACTTCAATAACTTATTCTACCAATTTTGAGCTAAATCGGTTGTTCAGAATGTTGGGCGATCCTGCGTGGAATGATCCATATTCAAAGAATTTTTATGCAAAATTTATTTATTTGTTTTCCCAAAAATTTATTCTAGTTCATAGAAATAAAAATAAAATTGTTTTAAAGAATTTTTCCACAAAATCATGACTTCGAAGAGATTTGATGACCATGCTAAGAAGTCTCTTATGTGTTGTTAAATCCAAAATGCGAGTTCGGCACTGTTTTTCATCGAAATGGTTTTGAACGACCCTTAGTTATCACTGTGGCTACTTTTCAATGAACCGAGGAGATCTTTTCAATAAATCTCTCTCTTCTTTAATTTTCAAAGTGCCTCTGAATTAATGTTTATAGCTGATTTTTTACTGTAGTAATGGGGGCTCTGTTTAAGGCGTCACCCAAGAATTTAACGATCAAAAAAGATTTGTTTTAGTTTTGAGGTAATCTACTGGAAGGAAAGAACGACAGGAGCTAAGCCTGAATTGCCTCCAAGTACCAATGAAATATTTTTCAGAAACTTTAATGGAAGCATTTCATTATGCAGTCGAAGCCCTTTAAGTCGAACGCCCTCTAAGTCGAAAAGCCCTCTAACTTGAACTTTTTCGCCATATTTCGGCGAAATTCTCCATGTCGAACGCCCTTTAAGTCGAAAAATCCCTCTAACTGGAACTAATTTTGATATCCCGTGAAAATTCGACTTAGAGGGCGTCGACTGAATTTGATATTTAATTTTATTGAAAAATATTTCGAATATATTGGGAGTACAACTTGAAAGACGCACAGAATATTCGACTAGACACGAATCGATAATTTTCCATGATGACAATGCTCGGCCACATCGCACTCAACGGGTTAAAAAATAAGTGGAAAATGTTAGATGGGAATCGCTACCCCACCCGACGTATAGCCCAGACCTGGCCCCTTCCGACTACCATTTGTTCAGGTCCATGCAGAATGCCCTGGCTGGAATACGCTTCACTTCAGTTGACGGTATCAAAAATTGGCTCCCAAGCCGGCGCAGTTCTTTTGGAACGGAATCCACAAATTGCCAGAAAGATGGAAAAAAGTTGTGGCTAGCGATGGGCAATACTTTGAATGACATGTATTTTCATTTTCATATTCAAATAAATGTTTTTTTAACAAAAAAATACGCGTCTTTCAAGTTGTACTCCCAATACTTCGAATTCGACAACTGAATGAATATATTTTTTTTTTCAGCAGTAAAAGGTTTATAAATCCATTGTATATAGTTATATAACTAAATGAAAAGACTTTATTTTCTGTTTTGAATTTTATTTATTTTATGGTAATTCACGAGTAACAAGGAAAACGTCCACGACCGACCACGTTACTAGAGGAAGGACTCACCGATCGGTCTCTCCACCTACAGGAAGCCGCGGTTGGAGAGAGCGAGCGGTTTTAAAAAGATATTAGACGCACGCCTGGTGTTTGCATAGATCAAACACCAGGTGTCGCCAAAACTAATACATTGTGAGCGTTGGTTGCACCTTCATAATATGTGCGGGTGAAGGCGTAGCACATTTGTAACAATATCTTTAACTCAAGTTACCTAGAACTGGATCGACGTCGTAGACAATAATCAAATCGGATATTAAAGTTAAAATCGATGTTTGGGAGCGAAAAAATGAGATTTCCAAATTCTCTTCTTCAAAATTACGGGACGATGAATGGTAAAAAGGTGTTTTGAACTGAGTCCTCTGTCTTTAAGCTTCATGATTGGAACTAAATCAATATCAAGGATTCCTTATTATTCCTCACGTAATGAATAAAAAGAGCTTAAGAGACAGTTTTGAGAAGTCTTAAGCCGGTAGTCTCGGCTTGCAAAAATAAGGACGGTCATTTTGTGTTTAAAACGCTGTAACTTTTGTTTTGCAATTTGAAATGCCTATTTTTATCAGTAAAATCAAAAAACTGAGCATGGTATGCTCCTAAGAAAATATTTTATAGATCGGAAGCAATGCGCGAGGCTAAATTTGTATTTAAGCCAAAACTGGTATAAACGATCTTCTTTTTAACGAGAAAATGAATCAAGTATCAGTAATAGTGTAAAAGAATATTTTTTTCTTGTAGACGTTGGGAAGGTTCTTCTACTTTAAAACAATAACTGAAAGGAGTAAACAATTTTTCAATTACTCCAATCATTAGCCTGATACTCTAGTTGCAAGAAGGTATCCTTCAGAAAGCAGAGCTGCCATTATTTTGAACGCAACTGTATGTCGTAGCACATATAAGCCAGTGTTTGATTTTTGAGGTTAACGAACAATCTCCAACCTCTTCTCTTTTTCTTGGCTCTCAAATTTCCAATTTCACCCGACTGCACTATAAAACATTAAAACTCATCCGGTACACAAAATGGAAGCACGCCATCCAGAAAACTACAAAAAAAAATGTAATCCACCCCTCAGCAACCCACACCCACCCATTAAAAAAAATGGCAACCCTCCACCTAACAAGCAATGACATGGCTCTAAATCAAATATCCATTAGGGCATATCCTGTAGCCCTTGTTAATCCTCGAAATCCCCTTCCCAAAAAGGGATGATTCATGGAAAAGGAGCTGTCTTAAACTATCTCTCCCACCCAGAGAAGAGACACAAAAAAAAAGGACGCCATGAGAATATGCCATCCATTCATCACATCCTGCAAACTTTCGATGATTTTTCCACAAGGAATTAACAATTTTTTTTTTGTTCCTTGTGTTTGTGTGTGTTATGAGGACGACACATCCCATAAGGACTCAAAACAACTGTCATCGTAAATGGGTGGATGGGTGATATTAAAACACACTCCGATTCAAAGGACACTTTTTTTTTCTGTCCTTAAGCAGTGCTCAGCAGATTCTCTGAATTCCACGTCAGTTAATGAACAAAACAAAAAAGAAAAGCACTCACAAGGATAATATAAATGAAATAAAAAGGATATTCTCGTGGTTTTTGATTAATGATGCGGATTTCATGTTCTCACACAGAACGAAAAGTTATCACCCGACCACAAAAGCAGCGACTTTACGATAAATCCGTCGCCATATTTCGGGTGTCCTGCCGTCGTCTAATGAACTGTGTCACGGGAATGAGTAATGAAAAACAGACGTTTATATTTTAATTTGATTACCGACCGAAAACGACACGAACATAGAGACGTGTCGTTTCCTCTTTTCCCGTCGTAATTGAATGCCAAGTAATTACAGTCCTTGATCGTCGACGTTGAAGAAGTCCTGCATCAAGTTGACGGCGCTAATTTTATTCTCTCCCTCCCCGTCCGTCGACTGGACCAACCCTTTTTCGATTTCCTTTTGAGACCCGTAATCGATTGATATGTAAATTCGACGACGTGAGGAATTAGCACGTCAGGAAGGTAGTGATTTCAAAGGACCTTCATCGTCGTCTTTGAGTTTAGGAAACGAGCAGAAGAAGAAAACGAGGCTACGAAATTACACGTCACAAAAGAGATTTCGCGTTGTCCTTTATTTCACCGCGCGCAATAAAATAAACGGAATGCATTGTCATTACGGTAATTCGCCGTGTGCGACATTTCAATTATATCCTTTTGTAGTAATCGTGCAAGTCGTCCTCCTCGTCCTCCTCGTCGTCAGTGAACCGGACTAATTGAAGGGCTTGCGCTGGAAGACCCCGCTGAGACAAAAGTGTAAATCTGCCCGCAAGGATGCCGGGAGGACAGGCAGGTGCTCACCGCTCGGTCCATGGGTGTAATTTGTTGTGCAATTGTAAAACAGGACATTTCAATTGAGTGGAAACACGCTTGGCGCAGGTGGCAGGCGTCAAAGTAGTTTTTAGCTCGACGAGAGGAGCTTTAATCCGACGCGCGAGTAAACGCGTTTCCTTAAGTGGTCATCGGTCGTCACAGTGGACATTTCAAAACGGGGTGGTTGTGTAAATTTATGGTTTTACTTTGCGCGGTTAATGGCGTCATTATTTTCGATCGAGTTGCTGACGGAAACCAGTTCGAAACAGTTTGAGGCTGTTGGAGATGCAAGTAATCGACTCACCGCGGGAGATTTAAGTCGATGGCTGCGAAATTGGAGATGGAATAACGAGTGGCACCCCATCATTTATGATGAGAAGTGGAGAAGACGCATTCCGAGTTTTATTTTGCAGCTTTGGGGTATTCAATTAAAGTTTAATCGTGTAAGACTTTAGAAAGTTGAGGTTCAAAACGGATGATAAGAAGTGTTTTGTGTTGTGTCTAAGAGTCTACTTGCCTATTTGAAGGGAGATAGCGATTCGCCGGAGAATTGCTGGAAAAAAGTTGGTGATTAATTTCAAGTCTTCTGCTGTCAATAGAATGAATTCTGTTAACACGTAACTTTGTTTTGACTTTTGACATAATTCTTACTATTTTTAATAAGATTCAAAAGGTGTTGAAAGGGACTGGTCCTGCCGTGGTTGATTAAGTCACGTCCGTAAATCAAATACATTTTATTAAAAAGAAAAAGGTCGAAAGGTCGAAAATTGGACGTTCAAAAGCGTTAGAAAAATTAAAAATGATGTTTAGATTGGAAGAGGTAAACAATGTGGAGTTCGAATTGGAACAAGCTAAAATTATTCATTCAAATTTGAAGAGGTCAAAAAATTGTGCACTTGCTCATGCTTTTGAACAGTTCATTAGTTTCTTTGTGATGTAAATCTATTTTTCTTTTTCATTTTTGTAAGTAAAAAAATTGATTGGCGTTAGTCATTACGTTTTCTGGCTTCTGTAAGCGATGTGATCGAACTTATTTTTGATGCCTCAGTTTCTGATAAAAGTACGTAAATCCACTGATGTAATTTGTATTTTACAAAAGCTAATGAATAAATGAAGCAGGCTTTAAAGATAACGCCTGTCGAACCAACGACAAATTAGCGAGATTATTTGCTCGATAAATTTATCTGATTTTTTTTTATTTTTTAACCCTTACATGACCACATTTAATTCCTGCCGTGAAAAAAACAATTTTTTTCATTTTACCAAAAACGAAATAAAAAATCTCGAATGTTCTTATTGAACGTTTAGAAGTAAATGGACTGAAATCATGTTTTAGAATGAATTTAAGGCAATTTAATTGCAATTGCGTCAATATTTTTGGGTTGTCGGCAAATACTGGGCATGAAAAGGTTAAGGTGAATTAAATAATGCCAACACACAATTTCCAAATAGAGATATGATATTTATTATACATCTTTCAACTGAAAAGTATTTTACAATGTTTAAGAATTTTTTACCTCTAAATATTATTCGAGGGGAAGCAACAAAAAACCCTTTAATACAAAATTCATTTATTTCTAAACAAAAACCAACAATGACTCTCTACGAAATACTTGTTTCCTTTTTATTTCCTCCCCTTCGATATTGTAGCTTGTGTTGGAAACCTTTGAAAAGCCACAGAAAAAAATAGACATCAGAAAAATTCGTATACAAGTCGTATCAAGTCCAGCGCCATCTTGGATCATATTTACTCAAACTTTGAATTGCCTTGATTTGCTTGATACAAAAGAAAATTATAAATAGCTATAGTACGCACATGTACCTTTTTTCGTACTTTTTTACTTAAAGCTAACAAAACCAGCTTCACTGCGTATTAATCATTTAATAAAAACTATTAAAAACAACAATGAAATATAAGTTAGAGCATAAAAACAAAATAAGGTAATTCAATATGTTTTTGAGTGAAATTCAGGTTTTTTGGCACCAGCCGAGCAGCGACGCGTTTTAAACCCAAAACATCAGTTAAAATGTGTTCGGTTGATCCATAAGAGATGCCCAACAACACAGCAATCTCTCTTATCGGTGCAGAACGATTTTGCAACACGATTTGCTTCGCCGATTCAATGTTTTCTTCAGTAACAGATGTTGTTGGGCGGCCAGGGATCTCATCATGATCCAAGCTTGTACGACCACTTTTGAACCGTTTATACCACCTGTGTTTTTCCTAGACACGATTCACCAATGGCCTTTTCTAACATTTTCAACGTTTCGGAACACTTAAATCCATTTGCAACACAAAATTTGATGCACGCACGTTGTTCTAAATTTTCATCCATTATAAAAATCGCCACACGAAAATTTTTCAACTTATTTGTATAGACGTCAAACAAAAACTAATCATGCGATATCCGTCAAAATTTGACAGAATATGTATAAAAGTGTTGCCAACGTTGAGAGAATAAAATTTTACCGATTGGACAAGCGCGGGAATTTTAAAATGAAAATTTCGGTTCTTTTTTGATCATAAGGTAGTGTAAGCACCATAAGTGATGCGACAAAAAGATAACACTTTTTTTCAGAAAAAGTGTAAAAAGCTGAATGTAGAAAATTTCGGTATTTCAGATGATAAAAACTAATAATGCGTTGATTCTTCCTTTTTCTTAAAGAAAAATTATTACACTTGAAAACAATATCTCAACTCATCCTGCTCCATAAAATCATTTCATGTGCTATCTTTTTGTCGCGGAGTGTACGTTTTATCCGCAGAAAAATGTTCAATTTCACTTAATTTTCCATCCAAAGCATCTATTTTTTTTCATTTAATTCGTTCTTAGTCCGAATGGTGGCATAGGTAAATATCTGACATGGTTTGTTTTTTAACGATTTAAGTAGACATACTGCGCCGAACAAAAATATTGCCACAGCAATGATTTCTGAGAGAAACAACCAAGAAAAATTGAGGCAACAAGAATTTTTACAGTTTTATTTAACACAATAAAGACTTTTAATTTTTGCGAACTTTTTTTCTAACACCATTAACACGAATTTAAAAAAAATATAAGTAATCCATTGGAGCGCATTTTACATGAGCAAAAGTATTGGCACACTTCATTGCTAGCACTTCGAAGGACTTAAAAATGAAAATGTTTGAGTGGAAAAATACTGTTATTAAGTATAAACATTGAAAGCTAACCCTACACACACTGAAGTAGTGCTGAGAACCAAAAGGAGAGAGGAAGGAGCGAAACGAAGAGCGATTACAGCATGACCGGCAAGTTTAATTAATTAACCCGATGAAGAAAATGAAAAAGCGGGTCCCCTTTAGGGGGAAGAAAACGACACTACTCTGAAGTAATGCGAAAGCGGTCCCAGAGCGGATGGTGTCAAAAAGAAGAGGTCAAGATGTGATTTTAGTGGGTGAAAATCTCACACTTTTTGGAACAGAACGGGCCTGTTCCAAGTGCCAGTTAGGTTTCCACATAGTCTTCAAGGCGAAAAAAAAAAAAAAAACCTACACTACGAAGTGTAGCAGATCTGAAACAACTCAATTCTTACTTCTTTCATAAACTATCGTTCACAATTTTACTCTGTTAAACTGTGTAGATGATCTGCTTTACATATTTTGAAGGGAACAATTATGCCAATTTGCGTAGACTAAGACTTCTTTTTTTATTATTTCACTATTTATTTTTTATTAGCAACATATTAAAATATATAATTACTAACAAAATTTTATGAGCACTAGCAGCAGGCTCTTTTTTTTTATTATTACTTTGGCATTTGCAGCCATAATTTATATATAAAAAAAACAAACATTTTTTTAGGAAAAAACAAAAAAAAGTCGCGCAGTGTAGGGTTTACTTTCAAGTTGATTCCGCTGAAATTTTGCGTCAATCATGCACTAAAATCGACTTTAAACAATTTTTTTTTGTATTCTTCCGTTTATGGACCTGCCTATCAAGTTATCCCGGAGCGAAGAAGCTAGGCTCTGGCCCTGTATGGGCTGTTACGCCGACTATTTATTTTTTTATCAAGTTATCCCAGATATTATCACTCAATTTAAAGCTTGATTAGAATAGATTAAAATTCATTTGTCTAAATGTTACGAAAACAAGTTATTCCTCGACTATTTTTTTAAATAGTGCAGAATATACTTAATTGAAGATTTTTAAAATGTTTTATAGTTTTTTTTTTGTTCAAAAACTGCTAGGATCAGAAATTTAAAAAATGCTAAAAAATCTGTTGCATGTTACTTTTATGGTAAAATCCTACTAAAATCGCAGAAAACTGCTAAATCTGGTAGCGTTGACCAGATTACTGCATTATTGTCAAAGAAACATTTCGAATTAGAAAAAATTAAAACTTTGACGTTCTTTTCTTTTTGTGGTAAAATAGTAAAATTTAGATTATCAACTGTCTTGTGTTTTATCCACATAGTGGTGACTAACAAGTCGGAAAAGCATCACGCTTTTGACCCTTAAAAATGAGCGCATGATCAGATTCAATGTAGAGATGATTTTAAACGAAAAAATTAGTGTTCACCTGCAAACCTATGCTGCCTATAGAGCCATCACATTTTCCTACAAACTGGATCCACTTCAAACCATTTCAAATCGATATTCATAACTCAAGTGGCATAGGTGTCCCTCAAAATGTCCTTCCTTTCTAAAACTCAATTTAAATTGTCTCCGCTTGTTATACCTTCGCAATAAATAACACACCCTTAGCAAAGAAATCATATCTTCTCACTAATTTCTTCAAGCTGATTGCGCCTTTTGCGCGACCATCGTCCCCCCTAGTCTTCAAAGCGCAAACCCAACAAATCACCGATCGAAACCTCGGGCAAAGTTTATCTGCGTTCCACCGAATGGACGAACACTCGGTAATTTCAAATCATTAGAAAAGGAAATTTAAATAAAGGTAAACCCTGCAAGAACCATAATCATCATCAGCCGTCACTTCACCTCAGCCACCCCCTCACACACACACACACACACACAGAAACTCTGTTGATTTTCATATAAATCGAATTTCCTTAATTTTATATTCCCTCAGTCGACGTGGAACGACGTCAGCAACATCAGCTACGATTAACTCGACGGACTATCGCAGGGGGTGGTGGACCAGACAGGGTCGGTCGTCGTTTCGTTTTTTTTTTTTTCAAAAGTTCTTCTTTGTTTGCTCTTAACGTGTGCTGAGCTGTGCTACTGCTCTGCTCCTTCTACAATGAAAAATGGTTTTTCTTCATCTCTGCAGGAAGCGGGGACAGCAAAGAAAAGGACACCCCACTCCTAGGTTTTTTTTTTGGACCAAAAGATAACCGAAGAGAAACGACTTATTTACGATCTTGGTAAACGTCTTTTGCGTGCGTATGTATGCGTTCTCCACCCACCAAAAAAAATCGACGCAAAGGGACGCGTTGCTACACTGCCATCCATTCGTGTGTTGTGTTGCTATACAAACAAATTTAAATGCCACTAAAATACGCACTCAAGCGAAACGCACCAAAAAAGGACGAAAAAAAAAAACTGTTTCTTTGAAGTCATTCGCTTCCTCCTTCAATAAGCAGAACGACGAGGAGGACGACGACGCACACAGCAAACAAAACGAAGAAAACGAAAACTTCGACCCCAAAGGACGAAAAAAAAAAAAATGTCCGTACTCATTCGAGGGTGAACAACAAGGAGAAAAAAAAAAGCGTTCCTCGAAAATAAAATTGATGATGGAAAAAACCGAAAAGGTGTGGCCTAATATTCTCTCTCCCTCCCCACCCAACCGTCGATCCTTCGTCCTGAGTTCACCCCACAAATCCGAGTATCCTGCACACGCACATAATATACACACGTATGTACGTACAAAAAAAAAATCCTCTGGGTACACATTTTTTTTTTCTAAACAATTCCTGGGATAAAGGACGAAAAAAAAAATCCACCCCTAAGACGAAGGACGACGACGGTGTGTCAACGAGGGATGAACGAAGAAGGTCTGCGTCCCTATTGTTTGACAATTTCCAATGTTTCGGGGAGGGGAAGGACATCAGTGTGCGTGGAAGATGGTCCTTCTACTCGACACCAGATGGCCGTCTTCCAATGGCGGCTCACCCTTAAATCGATGACGTCATTGATTTGTTTTTTTTTTTCAATTTTTTCCTTCGCGTGTCTGTTCAAAATTCTAATTGGAATGGAAAATATGTCCACGACACGCCGTAAGCGATTTATAATTACTTTTGTGTGCTCCATTTTCTCAACGCACCATCGTCGTCTCCGCCGTCGTCGTCGTCGTCGTTGTTCGAGGACGAAGGTGAATAGCCGTGAGGTAAACACAAAACAGGACCCCACAGCTCACCCCCGCCACGGTCCAGGACACGCACAGAATGGGAAGCGGGTGTTGTTTGCTTGCGGCAACGTGGAGGAAATTAATTAATACCGTTATGAAACGAACGTGGATTTTTTTTTTTTTTGCTTAAAACAGCGGCGGGCGCACTCAACAATGGTTGTCTTGTAAGGACTCGTCATCGTTCGGTGTCGTCCATTAAGGAGGACGCGCTTTTGCGTTCGGTTGGGGGTGTGAATTTCGTTTTTTTTTTTTCTTTGTTTCCTTCGAGTGGGAGAACTCGAGGATAATTAGATGTAACGGATATTGTAATTGGTGTTAAAGCGGGAAAGTTAATTTTGTGGGTTTCTGTTTTTTTTTTTTTTTTTTTTTTCGTTGAAGTGTTTTCTTTTTGAGAATTTTCTCACACAACATAAATTGGTAATTTAATTGAGGGATGATAATTATGATGGGTGGGGGGTTTGTGAGCTCTTTTTCGTCTTTTTTTCTGGGTGTCGCTTGGGGTAGGTTTTTTGTGTGTTTTATGAGGAGAGATTCTTTTAAGACACATAATTGCTTAATGAATTTGTCGTGGGGGTATGATTTTATGTTTTTCTTTGGATGGTGTTGGTGTTTGGAAGTGAGAAGTGTAAGTGATAACGACTTTGTTGTTATTCGAGTGGAGCGTGGGTGGAGGGAGAGTGTGGTTTGACTTGAGGGCTTTGCGGTTGATGGGAGGTGAGTAATTAGAGAGCGAGGATGAAATTGGAGGACAATGTGGGGCCGAAAGGACTTTAATGTCTTGAATAATGTGGGAATGACATGATCTGGGAGTGGGAGGACGATGAAGTGAGTGAATTGAACAAATTTGTTGAATTGCTGGACACACGTTTTGGGTGGAAAATTGTTAGGAAAAAGTTATTGGGTGAAAATTGATGTTGGACGCGTGAGATGTTTTGAAACTGGGTCTTAAAGTGGCTAAATTTGACTTTGCACCTGGCATTTGTGATCGACAATTCGCTTTTGAGACCTAAATAGAGAGATTTTTCTATTAGAAGACGTCCTTTGACCGAGGTTTGGGGCTAAATATGTTACAGTGAATTCTCCCATAGCCGGACAGCGGTGGTACAAGAAATTTGTCCGGTTATTGAAGGTGTCCGGTAGTGAGAGGTGTCCGTAAGGAGAGAGCTGACTGTATTTTTAAAAGGAAACGGCCATTTTTCAAGTTATGGCAGAAAAATGAATAGTTTTAGTGAAGTAGGAAAAATATTACATACATTGGGCGGCGTAACAGTTCATTGAGAGTCAGAACCCAGCTTTTTCGCTCCTCCACTGTGTT
This sequence comes from Syritta pipiens, assembly GCA_905187475.1. Lineage (NCBI taxonomy): Eukaryota > Metazoa > Arthropoda > Insecta > Diptera > Syrphidae > Syritta > Syritta pipiens. Next base: position 6,674,987 of record LR994574.1, on the reverse strand, counting down.
GTGCGCGTCATAATTTTGACACATGTCGAAGGAAATACATAAAAAAAAAACCCTTAAATATTATAAATTTCGCAGTTGCAAGTAAAAACAAGCGCGATATCATCTCGAAAACGGACAATTGAGGTCGTGAACTGTTGTTTAGTGGTCTACGAGACGTCAAACACACTCAAAAATGATCTTACTTAAACAAAAAAATACAAGATTGCAAATGCAAGTACTTAGGACAGTATTTGTTGCAGTTTTAAGACTATTCAGCGGCTGATTTTGTCTTGAAAAAACGTTTTTGAGGTCGAAAATGCGTTTTTTAGGTTGAAAACCGGCCTGCAATAAATTTCTGAGGTCACACAGTATTTTTCTAAACTCAATATGTAATTCTAAAGTACTTCGTGACACAGGAGACAAGATTTAGACTTAAAAACTAACCTTGAGTTGAATTGAACTCAAAAAAATGACTTAGAAAACAGTTTTTCATTTCTCAAAAGCTCATTACTGTGTCAAAAACAGGAGTTAGACTACTGTTTGTCAGTTCCAAAAAAAGATCTAAGAGAATTAGATATAAACATCTAAGCGTCAGTCCCGAAAAAAGATCTAAGCATGCTTTTCAGGTCTTTTTTAAAACTGCATTGCCTTGCAGAATACAAAATTTCGACTAAAAAAGGTTTTCAACGTAATTCAACTCGAAAAATATGTGCAAGAAGGTTTTATGAAAATTTAAAAAAAATGGAAAAGAAGTTTTCGACTGCAAAACTTCACTTGAACGAACTTGAAATCAAAAAAAAAGTTTAGAAGGTTTTATTTCTGTTGTCAAAAACTCATTTCGCTTCAGGAGATAAAGTTTGGGCTACAAATTTATCTTATGACAACATCAAGCTAAAAAAAAATTTTAAAAATTGGTTTCTATCTTTTTCCAAAAAGCAATTGCTGCCAAACAAAATCTCGACACAATCAACGTCGTTGAACTCAAAATTGTGAATAAAATAACTTTCTTCATTTCTTCATTCATAGCGACGCAAAAACTAATTTTTGACAACAAAATTCTCTTTAAACGTCTTAAACCCGTCCATTTCGAAAAACAAATTAAAAACATAGAATAAACTAATTTCATTACGAAATTCTCCTTTGCGCTCATTAAATACTCAAATTTTCGAAATTTCTCAAAACCATTTTCCTGCCAGATATCAAAATTTCACCGAAAAAAACTCTTAATCAAGGTTGTTAGAGGCAAGATAGCAAACAAAAATGCTTTCCCTTCCTTTTCCAAAAACTTATTAACCCGCAGAAAACTTGAATTTGGCTACGAAATTTTCCTCTGCCCTCATCAAGTTAAAAAAATACTTAAAATTTTGTTTTTTTCGAAACCCTTTTGCTACGAAACAATAAATCTGCGACCACAAACCGCTTATTCAACTGTGTTAGATTCAAAATTGTGATCAAGAAGGCTTTTCCCCAATTTCGTCGTCGCAGAATCAAATTTTCAATGAAAAAAAATCCTTTCATTCCCTTTCAAAAAAATTCATTGCGAAAACTACAAATTTCCTCACTGTGATCTTGAACCTCCCAAAAACCGCCTTCCGTGCCACAAAAACAGCAGCAAACACTTCAATTTCAGCCAAAACAAAAACACCTCCCATCCGAAATTTCCACACGAAAGTGAAAGGACACACCGCAGGATCCCGGAAAACCTCTCGAACCTCGAACCCAAAAAAAGGTCAAAAGCATTAAACTATTAACAGCCAAACAAAACACAAACTGCAACAATGCAAATCTAACACCTCATATGAATAAATTCACTGCGAATTGTAATTTCCGGGCCGGGGGAATAGAGCGCCCTTAACTTTTCCCAACTCGACCCGACCCAACCCGACCCCTCGTGGCGCAGACACAACGATTTCTGGTTAGAGGTGAAGTCCCTTTCGACTTCCGTGTGCACGGTAAGGTGCAAGGATTCATTCATCCTTCCAAAACTGTTGCAAAATGCGATTAGGGTCTCCTCCTCGACCGTGTGCATGTGATTCTCGCAAAAATTCTGCATAATTTATCTGCGGCAACCCTCCGCTTGGTTTTCGTTTGTTTGGTGTTAAGTACCTGGTGAGAGAGGTAAACATATAATTCAGAGACTGTGGGAATTTTCGGTCACTCACACACGGTCGATTTTGGAAGTGAGATACGATCCACATGACCGCAACCAAAGTCAGAAGCCCACACACACAGGACAGCTGGTTGGTGACGAAACACGTTTCATCACACGTCCCAGCAGCTCGCCACTCGTCCTTAAGAAATTAATTGAATATCCTTTCTCCTCGTCCTCGTTGTCGTAGCGGGAGTTTTCCTTTCCCAAACGGAGGAAAAAGGGTTTCGTCACAAGTATCCTGACGACAGATACAACATGTGCGACATGTGTCCTTCTCATCTTTTTGACAGGACGAAATTAAATTTGTTTTTAATTTCCCACAAAAAAGAAAAACACACGTCGTCGTTGTCGTCATCAGCGACGAAAGGACAATCAAGTTGTTGTCCTGGTTCTATGAAGTGTGTCGTGGTTGCATTTTCAATTCAATTTATGTCCTTTCTGTCCCATTTCCTCTCGGAGGCAACGCAATTATTTATCGATTATTGCTCCCAAATACACGTCCTGTCCGATCCTGTGTGGCATTTAATTTACAAAATTTATTTCCTGACTGTTGCAGGACACCGGGATCTGACTCCAACCCACTATACACACACACAAACACGCACATCAAATGTCCTGCTAATAACCGTAAAATATTTAAGTGATTATCAGTGGACAGGACGGACTGTGTCCTTTGCCTTGGCTTGTTAAGCAACAATTTAATTACGTCCGGATGTGTTTATTGAAAAGGATATTCGATTAATTTGATTCGAATCGAAACAATTTCTGGTGGCAGGCACTTGAGGAAAGAATGTCCTTAATTTATGCAACAGTAGCACATAACTTTCCCAGGAGATCTGAGCACACACATTCCTGGTTCCTGGGCTTCCTGGGCTGGTGAATGAAAGGATACACTGTCCGGGGTGATATTTCATTATTTTGCACCTTTTGTTGAGTGTGTCATGTTTATGCATCATTTTCGAAAGGGATCGAGGTCCTTTTGTCATTTTAATTAGATGTAAAGGCAATTTAGCATTTATTTTTCTTTCGTTCTTTTTCCACTCTTTTCTGTTCAATTGAAGCTGTTTATTGGTTGTGTGAGAGAGGTCCTTTTGTTGTGTTATTAGCTACGTCACGTACGGAGTGGTGTTAAGGGATTTCTGTTTTGTTTTGAACGATCACTGAGTGTCGGTAATGTGGTGCTGGGATTGGGGGTTATCCCAGCAGTTAATCGGGATTTGTAGATCAGTTGCGAAGGATGTTCTGGTGGGAAAAGAGTGCGATGTGGCGATCGGGTGAAGTGTTTGAATTTGTTTTGAGAGTTTATTTAATTTTGTTTTTAAAATTACGTGGTTCGAGGTGAATGCTGAGAAAAATGACAGTGCGGCTTAAAGGTTTTTGACAACAATTTAATTTGAGGCGGTGCAATCATCCTTTTAAATCTTTTTTCGAGCCCATGTAAATCTACTTCTTGCTTGTGTAAGTGTCTCAGTGCTGTCTAGAACTCTTTCGGACATTTATATTTGTGATTTAGAAAAAGTTTTGATACCGTATTAATGAGATTCGGAAATTACTGGAAACTGCGCGATATCAATCTTATGTCAAAATAAGACTTCAAACCATTGCTGATGTGGCCTTCAAATACCGATTACAACTTCTTTGCTTTCACTCAAGTAAACAAACGAAAATTCTAAGTTTTTTTTGTTGCTTTTGGTTGCCATAATGGCAAAAAGATTGATAATTGTTATTCAAGTCCTATATTCCTATTTGATGTCCCTATTTTTGTTGATCACAAAAATAGGGACATCAAATTTAGCAAGAATATGATTTTTTCAATCTTTCTTTGGGTTTATTTTTTGGATTAGTTAATAAACAATTCCATCGGTGAGAAGGTGGTGTTCGTGTTCAGTTGGAGATGGATGAAGGAATTTTGTGAGTTCATTACACTTTCTAGACTAAAAAGGATTCAGAAGATTTTCTGCACAATTGAGTATGATTTTTAGAATAGAAAAGATGAAGATTTTCAGTATAGTTTGTGGACTGTGTAAAGAAATTTGGAAGCTGGAAGAAAAAACAACTTATGGGGTAAATTCTCCGATGGCAGTTTCAACCACTTCTAAATGGAATGGTATTGAATCCAGGAAGTTCAGTTGGATTATTGCTAGCGCTTACAAAGTTTCAGTATTCAAGACAATGTAATGCCTGTACCGTAAACCGCTTCGTTGTTTTGAAAAAAGAGGGTACAAAAATAAACCTTACTTTTGTAACCTCTGTTTCCAAGATGTTTACAAATTCTTTGGATAAAAATTCATTTGCCAATGTTCATCTCCAAAATCAATTTCTCCCGCCGTTTAAGTCGAAAACGCAAGTGACTCCTTTCTCCTCCTTTTCCAAAACACTTAATCTGAGCATTTCTGGATTCGTAGCTTTAAGACGTAAGTTCTAGATGATTAAACGTTCATGAATCTACTAAATTCGAAGAACGAAAAAAGAAAAAGAAGCCGGAAACATTAATAGTCCTAAATTTCTTCAAACCACCACATGTGCCACAAATTATAACGCGTACAACACAGTGGAGGCGTGAAAAAAGCTAGGCTCTGGCTCTGCTACGCCACCCAATGTAATGTAATGTCTTGAAACGGTTTTAAACTAAAACATATTTGGCTTATAATTTTGTAAACTTGATGTCAAACCGAATTCATACAAAGATTTTTAAAAATCTAAGCCCTTGCTACAGTCATGAAACTCGCAATTGGAAGAGTGAATTATTTTTTTTACTCGAACTGCCCATTTCAAGCATTATTCTCCATAATTTTAAACTTTGAAAAGTCATTCGAATGTTGCTGAATTGGTACTATACAAAATAAGTCCTAGATGGAATAGAAATACGCTGATAATACAGAAAAAAGAAGTAATTTTTAAAAACATGAGTTAAGATTTGTAGATGAAACAAATATTTGTTTCAAAAATCATTGCTTGATAAGCCGTATGATATTACTACTGAGAGAGTTGTACTGCACACCAGCTGCTCGCAATAAAAGACCAAAGAATTTTCATTTTGCATTTCTAGTATTAGGTGTACAACTTGAAAGACGCTCATTGTTACTAACTTCATATTTCACTTTTTTGACAGTGACATTGTACATTAAAGAGCGTCGAAAAATCTAGTCCATTTGTATACACAAGTTGTTTTCCTAAGTTTTGTTTTCATATTCAAATAAATGGTTTTTTTAAAAAAAAAAAAATACGCTTCTTTCAAGTTGTAGTCCTAATAAAAAATGGGCATAAGTACGAATTTTCGAAAGGGAGCTTCGGGTATGTAAGAGCACATCAACAGGAACAAATGTGTTTTAGCAAAGCAGGAATGAATTAAATTTCCTAGTTTTTGAATTTATATTTCGATTGCTAATGGTAAATAAAGTTGTTTCTACTCCTACTTAAGCCAGCGAACCATGGTCTGAGTCTTAATTAGAGAATCAGAAAATCGAAATAAACGTAAATTCGCAAGTGTCCTGCGAGGTCTTATTTTGCCGTTTTCTAAAACAATTCAATTTACTTTATACCTATAGTTCTCCTGCGTGAGAAAATATGGTCACGTTAGAGCAATAAGGGTTAAAGTGGTACGAAATGATTCCTATTCCAAGCCTATATATTGCAGAAGTTCAGATTCATACACTTTTTTTCAGGAAAATCAGTGCTTTCTGTCTAGGTAGCCATGGAAATCGGTCGACTGGTTTTCATCACTTTTCTTTTTTTGTGTGATGTTCTGACAAATTAATGAAAGTAAATAACTTTTTGATGAAGCAAATAAGTTTTTAGACTAGATGGGTAACTAATATCTATCAAGAATTCAAATAAACTGAACTTTATGCTTAAAATCCGCCTTCCATACGTTTCCCAGTATCATGACCCCAAAAACTCGAAAAAAACCAACACCTCCCACAAAAAGTTCAAGTACCGACGGCATTCTGTTTTTTTCTGCTCTCTCCATAAAAATCCCCATTTCAAAGTAACTACAAAATTCATAGCCATTCAACAGCTAATTCCAAAACTCGACCGGCTCTGTGTCCCAAAAACCCCCCGACTGACAAAAAACTCGTTTTCAATCTAAGAAAAATCTCTGAACTGTCAGCTGCAAGAATTTTTTTCTGTTGTGCTGTGCTTTTGTTTCTGTCAACCTTTTCCATATTCCAATTCGTTCCAGACGTGTATTCATTTTACAAAAAACCAAAAAAACTATTCACAGGATATGTGCCGAACGGCGAATGGTAAAAGAAGAAGAAAAAAAAAAATCCCGTCAGGATCGAGGATTTTCTAAAGGTAAGCTGCAAATTACTGTCACAGCACAAATTGCAGTCAAACATAACTAACGCGCTTATATGCAAATGCTTCTAAAATGCCGTTTAAATGTGTGCACCCGACTGAGTGTGTGTGTGTGTGTGAATTCGTGTGATGTAGCATCCGAGGACGAGAGGACTTTAGTTCCATTTTTTTTTTTTTTTAATTTTTCATATTTGTTCCTCTCCCCAGTCCACCCCATTCCAATTTGAAAATTCCTGGATATGACGGTATGCAAATTACTATCGGGAATCCTCTCGCGGAAGTACCGCGTGACCCGTTTTTTTCCTTCATCCTTTTTTTTTCTTCCTGATTCCTGTTCATCTCTCGTCCCTTTCCCTGTGTACAGAGAGAGTTTGTTTGTATTTGCTGGCTGTCTGGCGAGAAAATCCAGTTTCTGCCGGCATAAAAGGGTTGGGATGAAAAAGAAAAAAAAAAACGATGTACTCAAATAAATCGCCAAAAAAAAAAAGAGGAAATACAAAAAAGGAAAATAACGAACGAGAAGGAAGCCCAGGACGAGCTGAACGTGAACGGTTAACAACCGGTCACGTCTAGGCGAGCAATATTGCTTCTGGCACCCGGCTGCCATGATGTCTCGGAATGGAGTCCTTTTTTTCGATTTTTTTTTTTTTTTTATAATTTAAATATCCAACTGAATTGGATTCCACTGAAGAGATGAACGAACGGATCATCGAGGAAACCAAACCAAATCAAACGCACACACACAGACAGGATGACGTGTCGAGAAAAGGGGTGAATCGAGGTCGAGATGCTCTGAGGTCAGTGTCAGTGAGGAGTGTGGTCCTCAGACTGACAGGCGTACGTAATTCGTGTCGGCATCCTTTTTTTTGTGTTTGTTTTCGTTAATTAAATTCTTTTTTTTTAAAAGTCCACCTTTTCAAAAATTGACGTGGGATTTTCGGACGGGTCGATGTCCTTGCCGGGGGTTTTATTTTGACAGTCGTTGGAGTGGGCGGCGGATGTGATTTACACGGAGTCGCTTGATCCTGTCTGGTCGAGGGCAATGATTTTCGTTTTTTGGCTTCTAAATGGAAAAAGAATTCGGATTTTCGATTAATTTTTGGTTTAGAAAAAATTGAAGAAGAACACTTGTGAGTTAAAAAAAAGTCGTGTCGAATTATCAAAAGATTTGGAGTAGCAAGTGTTCACTCTTCTTTTCTAGACCTTCAACTTTCTCAAACTTCCCACTCAACATCTCCGGAAGAAAGCTACCCGAGGTTCGCCTTAACGAATTAAAAGCGAGAGTACTTTCTCCGCTCATAAACTGAACTAACCACCACTCCAAAAAAAAAAGTCCTTTCATTCATTAGCCAAAAGGAGAAAAAAAAAACTCATCGTCTCTCCTTAATTCCCTCGTTCCTTTCTGAGAAATAAAATGAAAAATGTTTTATATTTTTTTTATTTTAAACTTTTTATAAAGTCAAACGACGAGAAAAAGAAAAAAAAAAAAAAGAAAGGACGACTCATCCGAGACTCGTCCACCCCATTCTCGTCGTAGTCCTTGCGAAGGAGAGTGAATGAACGTAAAGCAATTAGCATGGTAGTAAAAATGATCCTGACCTAGGTCAAGATGTCTGTGCCTTGGCGGAGGCACGTTCATTTTTATTTTTCTTCTTAATGTAAAATAGGGTCACCTACTTGCTGTACAACAACAAGGCAGGACAACAGACGAGCAGAAGGTTCATTATGTCGTTTTTTCTGTTTGTGGGAGGACGAGACCCGACCCGAGATGGCCAACCATCATCATGGTCGTCTTATGACGGAGGGAGAGAGAGAGTTTTACTCCTAAGCTTGGTAATAAAATCAGAACACGAGCAATGTCCTTGCTGGTGGCTGTGTCCTGCTTCCTGCTTACATTAAATAGTATTTTTCTTTTTTTTTTCTTCTTGTTCGTCGTTTTTGTAGTTTTTCTTTCATTCGGGGTCTTTTTTTTCTTTTTCATTAATAAAGAGGAAATGCCATCTGTGGGTGAGGGTGGGGGTTGTGGTCAGTTGGAGGTGGACGTGAGAATACTGCGGCGTGATGGTTATTTTTACTTGGTCAGCAAGGACGATGGACGCATAGCTCTATGAACGTTTTGAAGAAATCGAGAAGCTTGGAGAAAAATCAACTGGTTGAGTAATCTTTCCGACGGGAATTTTGAGCGTTTTTTGTGGTGAAGCTGATGAGAAGCTCTATAAAAACGATCTACCTTCTCGGAGAGCTTCTTTAAAAAGTGAAAGTTCACAACATCTCTGTCTATTAGAATGCACAGAATATAAGAACATTCGTCCTAAAAACAATTTTTTTAAGTCCCCAACCTTTAGATTTTTAGCTTTAGCAACTTTATTTGTTAGAGAAAACCTTCTCAATAAGCGCAGCAGCTGCTTCCATAGTGTTTCAGGAAGTGTGGACAGGCTCTCAAAACTCCCATTAAAATTCTATTTAAAGCAGAAAGCACCTCCTTTTGCTACATTACAATCTTCCCCATAAAAAACGATGACATCACTAGCACTTTCACTACAGAGATCAAGAGATGCACTAAAATAAAAGACTTTGACTTTTTCTTAACTTCTTTTTGGTCGAGACTTTCTGATCTAGGTTCTCTGTCAAGTTTTTTCAACGAATTTTTCAGATCCAAATTTTTTGTCAAGGTTTTGTTATTCAGATTTCCCTGTGCTGATTTTTCTCTAAATTTTTCTCTCAAGATTTTTTTTTTCTTGCGAAAATTTTGTCAGGGAGTTTCACTTGTTAAGTTTTTTTTTTTCTTCAAAATTTTTCTAGTCGAGTTCTTCTGGCCAAGAGTAGTTTGTCAAATTTTTGTCAGCGAGATTTTCCGGTTCAAATGTTTTATCAAGTTTTTATTGTCCAGATTTCGGTCAAAATTTTACTTGAAAATTTTACTGGTTGAACATTTTTAAGGTTGTTGTAGACAATTTTATCTTGCCAAGGTTTTTTTTTCAAAAATTTTTGTCGTCGAGATTTTCTGGTAGCGTAGAAAAGGAGGTTCTCCAAAACAGATTCTCTCGGAAACAGATTTTTTGTTTTGTGAAAAATTTATCAGTGGGTTTTTCTTGTCAGGTTTTTTTTTCGAAAATTTTTCTAGCCGAGTTCTTCCTGTCAAGAGTAATTTTTCAAGTTTTTGCCAACGAGATTTTCCGATCCAGATGTTTTATCAAATTTTTACTGCCCAAATTTTCCGGTCAAATTTTTTCCTTAACATTTTTCTGGTCAAAATTTTTTTTGGAGGTTATTGTAGACGATTTTATATTGTCTTGGTATTCTTTTTCAAACATTTTTGTCGTCGAGATTTTCTGGTCAAACCGGCAAATCAGACAAGATTAAGGGAAGAAAGGAGGGCTAAAACATTTTTTTGGGATTTGTTTTCGCCTTTATTACACATCACGTCCTTTTTGTAGAAATTCTTTAAATTTGGAATCAAAATCGATAAATTGAAAGCCTTACTAATTACAGGACCATCAATCGTGTCATTCTGAGATAAATAGTTCAACGCTTAAAGTTGCAGAAAAATAAAAACTTCAAACTAAATTGCAAAAATTTGAAAGATGTATTCATGCCTTACCACAATGAATGGTAAAATACAGTCGAAGGCCTCTAAGTCGAATTTTCACGGGATATCAAAATTAGTTCGGGTTAGAGGGATTTTCCGACTTAAAGGGCGTTCGACGTAGAGGATTTCGCCAAAATATGGCGAAAAAGTTCGAGTTAGAGGGCTTTTCGACTTAGAGGGCGTTCGACTTAGAGGGCTTCGACTGTGTGCTGAAAAAAAATTTAATGACTGTTTTTTGCTCTGGACGAAGCAGTTCACAGACATGGGCTGCGTAACATCCCAAACAGAGTCAAAGGATAGCTTTCACGCCTCCACTGTGTTATGCGCGTTATGATTTGACAAAAGTAAAGGGAACCTACGGCTCTGCTTAATCAAAAAACGTTCCTGAAAGCGCCTAGAGCTCTTAACTCAGCCCGCTGGTTTGGATTTTGACTCGAATTTATTTTGTTTTAGTCTAAACTTAATTTTTTTGGTACTCACGAAATCGTCTTTAAGGACACTCGAGATAATCTCTAAAAATTGAAAATAATGCTCCCTCCAAAATCTAGTCATAGTCAAATTTTCAGCGAAACTCATTCTTTGATTTCAAAATTTTCGTTGATTTATTTCACCTCTCCCAACGCCGATAGCCAACATCACTCGCTTGCCATTCGCACACCTCTCCTCGTTTGCACCTTCCATTACATAATTTCATCGACAAACACTATAAATCAATTTGTCCAAACATTTTAATATCACGATACACACTCGCACCGAGTAAATCCCCAAAGGAAGCGCGCAATTCCCGCTGAAACAGCATCCAGCTCCAAACAACGAACTCACCCGCCCCTCCAAAAAAAACAACAAAATTAATAACTGCAAAGTTTACACATAAATGTGCCCCAGAGATAAAAATTTTTATCAATAAACTCGTCGAGAAATAGACAATTCCTCTCGTTTCGAATATTTCTCCAAGGACCTCGCCACACACCCACCCACCATCGCACACACGTATACGACGCCATGCCATGCAACATTTTGTGCCGCACAAGCGATGAAGAAAAAACAGGACGAAGAAAAAAAAAAAACAACTCTGAAAATAAATATCCACTGTCTCCTGTCGAAGGAAGAATCCCTTCAACGTCGTGAGAGGTGGTGGGCGGCTTTGCTGAAAAGCCATAAATTCTCCGTTTAGCGAAGCGTTCATAACCTTCTGTCCTTTTCTTGCGAAATTGTCTTCTTCTTCGAAACGAAAAAAAAAAAGAAACTTCCTTATCCAGGATTCAACACACACACACCCCCATCCTCGTTTCTTCCTCGGCCATCAGGCAAACAGAAAATAAAAGTAAATCGAAAAAAGGAGGAAGAACGAAAAAAAAAACTGTTTAAGGATATGCAGGGGTGTGTATGTGGCAGGACGACGACGACGTACACACACATAATGGACGCGGGAAGGACAACAACGGCGGCGAAAAAAAAAAAAAGCATCACGGTAGCAGCATAAAACTGGGTTATGGATAATGCTCCTCGTGCTTCCACGCTGCGGGGATATGGACGCAAGGAAGCGTAAGGAGCTGAGCTGAGCTCTTCTGATCAATTTTTCTTCTTCTCCTCGTGTTCGTTTTACTTTTTTTTTGTGTGCGTTTTTTTGCGCTGTGTCCGCCGCGGCGCGCGGAAAATGGAAAATGCTTTTTAAGGATAATACATATAAATTTTGTTCCTCCGCTGTCTGCAGCCACCCCTGTGATGGTTGGGATTATGCACGTATCTCATGATAACACCCTTCGTGTTATTCATCATGCGATACACATAATGGACGTCTTGGGACGGGGTGCCAGTGGTGTGGCCGTGGACGAGAGTGGTACATACACATCCAGTGGAAGGAAAACACTTTCATCTCCCTCCCAACCCCATGGCGCTTATTACGAGCGTTTAGTGCGTATTTTCTGAAAGTGAGTGAAAGTTGGGTGGGAGAGATGATGTACGCCTTATGCGAAACTTGAGTAACGTGCAGTTTTTCATTTCCACTTGAATGCGAATGCGATTGTGATTCATGTGCGTGGATTCGTTGGCAGAGCGGGCGGGGAAGTCTCTTTGAGAGCGTAATCCATTTTGTGTTGTGAGTAATGAAAACGTTTTAACGCCGACAATGAAGAGATCTACATTTGATTAAGGTGTGGGATTTTCTATTGCGGGCAACGAGTTGGGTGGTCAGGTAGGGGATGGTGAATGAGAGTAAAATGGGAGTTGGAAGTGCGTGCTTATTGATGAGGGGCATTTCTAACAAGCCGAAGTGGCTCAAAAATCGTAAATACATACGCAAATGCCGAAATAAAAATCCTAAATGCAGCCTAAAGTTCGAAAATTTACAAACACACCATCGCTACACTGCACTTGTTCTGTCTTAATTCATCATACACACTGTCATTTTAATGGAACATAAAAACTGCAAATGTTAACGCTTTCCGCAATGTGTTAGGCAACAGAAATGCTAATTAATTTAAGTCATCTTAAGCACAAGTGTTGGTAGCCCAAGTTTGTATATTGCATTACAATTTGTGTAAATTCACGTTCATTAAAACGAGAACCTACACGCTGGATTTTTCCACAAAAACCCAACCAAAGCCACCACCAGCCATATTAAAGATCGAAAGCATTTTTCGAGAGTTCAAAAAAAAAAATGCGCATACATTTTCAGTGTTTCTGGACGTTCCCTAAAAGTTACTAAAAAAACTTAGAATTTTATGTATTTTTTTTTGTTTTTTCACTCATAAAATCTCGGCTGTATCAGCCTTCTGTTGACTTAGAAATTCGCATACTTCATTCGACACTCTTTTAGACTCGCCTCATGCGATTTCCATTCTTTTCCACACAGGTTTTGCCTCCTGAATTCTTTAGATCTTCTTAAATTTTCGTAAAAAATTAAAACAAACAGATTAAAGGGATTATTATTCAACTAGTTAAAAAAATAAGGCTTGATTATTTTCCTCAGGTAATAATCATTTGTTTTTTGTTTGGCCGAATATAAATAATTGTTTTTTATTTCACAAGTTTGTTACCCGTCTGATAACAGTGAAAATAATATGTTCCTAAATTCACTTACAGAAGAAAAAATTATTTTTAAACAATCTTAACATTTTCTAAAACTCCATCAAATAATGTGGCTGCAAATTCTAAAAATTCAAACCATTTCTTGTAAATTTTTTTTTGTTTTTTATTACACTACTTAAGAAACATAATATTTAATAAAGTAATCTGCAATTGGCCTTAACTTTGTTTAGGACTATGATCACGAATTATTGATTCGAAACTCTTATGGGTTTCTTCTTCAGCTTTGTGGATTGGAACTTGAGTTTGACATTTCGATAGAAAGTTGTAGCAAATCGCTGAAAAATTTCAAACTTGTTTCAATCATCGATGAATGCGAGCTACTGTCATTCAAAAAAATATATATTGCTTAGTTCGTTTATAATTAAAATACTAATATAGCTATAGCAACTATTTGAGATCACTGACCCCACGTTGAACGCAATATACAGTGGCGTGTAAAAATGGATACATACTCGGCGGTTGTATGGTTTTTTTGTAAATAAAAAGCCTCCCATTTGACTGATTTTAATGATTTTTGTGCTATTTTTTCATTCGTTCATTCTGAGTCGAACACAAAATGTTTCTGCTCACGCTCATTTTGAGCCGAACACAAAAATCGAATGGTCTTATATCTTCTAGTTCTAAAAAAAACTAGAATGGATCAACAATTTTTTAAACAAGCCAGTCACACCCTTGTGCACAAAGGCACTTGCTTGCAGTAATAGTAACTTCAATTTTCTTTAAAAAAATTGTTGGCCCATCCTAGTTTTCTTTTGAACTAGAAGACATAAGACCATTCGGTTTTTTGTGTTCGACTAAAATGAACGTGAGCATTAACGGCAAGGTCCTAATTTACCAGTGCGACTTACAGTTTTGGAAAAAAAATACTATCTACACTTTTTTTTCTATTATTGCTTATTAAAATTTTGAGTTTGTATGCGAATTTTTCACAAACTATGGCCACGAATAATCTAACTTTAATGTATAATTAAAGAAGAAGTTTCCGCCTTTCTAAGTTGGTACAGTCCTTTGTTGTAGGTGTGGCCATTGTTTTTTAAATGAATTTTTTTTCCATGTTGTTTGATTTGATTTTAAAATGCCCCTGCCTACTAAACGGGGCGAGATAGATACTCCACTCCATAGCAAAAATTACTCGTTTTTGGACGCTCTATAAAAAACCACCATCAATTTTTTGCGCCAAAGTTGTCTAACTCTCCCCGCACATCAAAATGGATATTTTTCTAAACTTGCAAAAATGGATACATTAGAATCAAGCTGAACTTTTACGATTTTTCGCCGTTCTATAGATGCGATCAAAATCGTTTGTACCTCATTTTTTTTTGGTGATGAAGTAAGAAAAAAAAATAACACAAAAATCATTAAAAAAATAAATAAAAAAAATAACACAAAAATCATTAAAATCGGTCAAATGGGAGGTTTTTTATTTACAAAAAATTCATACAACCGCCGAGTACCAGTATCCATTTTTACACGCCACTGTATGTTCCTTTGCAACATTGTACCAATCGTGCATAAAGAAAAACATTTTTTTTTTGTGTTTTGAAACAGTTTAAAAATTATTATGCATTTGGGTCTCTTAAGAATGCCTTCAGCGAAAGTTGTACTTACCTCATCACTAATTTTGGACCAGATAATCATTTTGGAAACAGTGCCATTTTTTTTGTAATTCATTTTATTTGAATCTTAAAAAGCAATAATTTTATTGATGAATGATTAACATCCGATTAGAAATGTGACTTTGGCAAGAGAAATGTAGAATTTAAGAACAATTTAGGCTACATTTATGGCCAAGCGAATTCGCATCACATGATGCGATGACATTTGCTCGATTTCAAGCGATGGCATGATTGACATATCAAACTCGCTTTTCGCACATTCGCTCAGCAATAAACACCTTCGTATTTAAACATGTAGTTGATTGCTATTAGTGAATCGCTTTGAATCGTTCGACGCTAATTCGCTTGACCATAAATACAACGTAAATTTTCCTTAAATTGTCCACTTCTCTTGCCAAAGTCACATTTCTAATCGGATGTTGATCATTCAGCAATAAAGTTATTGATATGAAAGATTCAATTCATGTATCGAAAAATTCGCCGACTTGGAAAAATACATTTTGATTGCTAATTTTCTATTGCAACTCGTGCAACTACCTTTTTATTGTAAAAGTTATCAATACGATGCGTATAAGACCGTCTTTGATATTAAAAGCTGACAGTTTTCAGAGAATTAGTGTGCCCTTTACCACTCAACCTTCAGTTTTTCTGAAGTTCTGAAGTGAACTCTCATTAATTCAAACCTCCATAATCCGAAAACCTCTGTAATTGCAAACATTCTCACAGTCCTCTGAAAAAACTTTTTTAAATCTAATGAGCCCCTCGAAATTATTTTTGTGCAAAAAATATGGAAACCTCTCTAATTTGAAAATGATGACTTTTTTGTTTCTATAATTCGAAATTAAATTTATTTGTTTCTCTGCAAAAACCTTTAATTGAAATGCGTAAGTGAGTCACTTTTTTTTTCTGAAACCTCTGTAATTGGAAGTCGCTGGTCCAGTGAAATTCGAATTATTGAGAGTTCACTGTAGTTTACTTGCGAGTTCATGTGAATATCCTTCTGGATTTTAGACAATTTTATTAATAAACTATCAGTAGTTGCTTTAAAAAAAATTCTATAACATAAATGCACACGGGTAAGCAATGTAAAAATGGATTGGCATTCATGGTGTCAAAAAGAATTTATCAGTCGCTTAGCTTGCCGACATCGAAAAAGGTGCTCTGGTTATTGATTCTCTACAAAGGCTTCCGCCGCAATCTCGAACACACACCTTTTTATTGAAAATTGATTAAAAGTTTGCATAAAAAACAGTGGCAAATAGGAAAAATGTACTTGAGCGTCTTTTCGGAGTATCCAAGATCTCTTCTGCCTTGTGGGCCTTATAAATCTTGCACTAGTTGTGAAAATTCCAAATAATGAATATGAAAGTCCAAGGTTGAAACCGGCCAGGTCCAGGCAATAATTTTGTGAATAAAAAGAAAAATAGTTGCTGACAAAAACTTGCCAAGGCAAAACTGGGTAATCTGAGAGTCTCATCAGCTTAATAAAGTGATTCTGACTGCACAATTTTCGAGAGGGGTGTAGAAGCCGAAATTTAAAGACTTAAAAGCAGCCATTTTATTGATTTATTGATAAGTAAACAGATTAGTCGCTTAAAACTAAAAAAAAGTCTTACTTTTAAAAGTTTATATGACTTTCCCAGATTTTCATCAAATTATAGAACGAGCCCTTAGACTGTCACCGACAATTTGGAAGACCATTTAACCCCGTCACGACCCGCTAAACGATTCAAAGTCGACTGCAAACTGCTAGCTCTACAGTCCAGAGTCCTTCTTCAGTAGCAGCAGTCGTGTATCCTTTAAATACAAATGTCACGGTCGTCAGGACGCCCTCCATCCACTGCACACAGCACAACAATGTAATCAACCCTAACAAAGAATTACAACCAAACTTAAGAAACTAAAAATAAATAAAAAGAAGACGAAGATCTCCATCTGCAGACCTCGTAGTGAGAGTGCACACTTTTGAAATTCCTTTCTTCTTCTCTACCATTTCGCAGGATTCAATTTCGTACAAATAAACCGGAGTGGAGTCGGACAAAAAAAAAATAAAAATCCCAACTGACTGACAACAGTGCAACTGACAAACTCAAAATAAAATAGCAATTCCCATTCCCAGCGAGAAAAAAAAAAAACAGAAAGAAATCCTTGTCCGAAGGACGACAACGACGATGACGACGACGAAAAAAAAAACTCATAACAACATTCTGTATCTTCATCATTCCAGTCGATAATTTCATTTGGGGAAAACCACCCCCACCCCACACTCGGCCAGCTTTATCCTTTCTCGAGGATTTGCTGGTGAGCATTTTTGCAAACACGAAACACATGTACGAGAGAGCGAAGGAGTCCGTGTCTCCTCCAGAGTTGGCTCGTGCAACTGAAAGCTCATCTCAAGTCGTAGCAAACATTTTCAATTACTTTTTTCTTGCTGGGGGGGGAGAGGGAGGTGGGCTGTCGACCCTCCCCCGAGCCGTGTAGGTTCGATGGTATTCACCAACGTGCAGTCAACTGCGAATAATGACGTATCCTTGTATCCCTGTCGCTCCCGGAGGAGGACTGAGGCGGGATTTTTTCTTTTCTTTCCCTTCTGGGTGGGAGGAGAGCTCTCGCCATAACCTATTTGCGAAATGATTGTGCTCTATCCATGTTTGCTTGAGCTCTCTCAACCCACCACCACTCACACACACACAGAGGGTAGACCTCCTCCTGAGCAAGTGAATGTCCTTTGTTCGTGCCCTTGCCATCTAGGATTTGACTTGTACAACCGCGCGCATTTCGCAAAATGGTTGCAGATTTTTTCCTTTCCTTTCTCTTTCTCTCTCTCGGTCTTTTGCTCGTCGTCGTCCTCATCCTTTTCTCGTATGTCGTGTATGAGCCGTGCAAATCCTCCCCCAACCCTCTGCCGTCGATTTATTGGGGTGACATGTGGCACTGCCATTATGGATGATTGTAGCGCAGAGCAATGACAAGCGTTCTGTGGCTGCGAGGACGAAGGACGACGACGGGAGCCGCGGCGGCATTGCGTCGGCTGCAGGAGTTCACTCTCAGTCTCATGCGATAAGTTAACCCCCTGCCAGTGACACAAATTGTCAGAGGGCGGTTGTGTACGTGTGTGTGTGTGTGTGTGTGGGAGTCTCACAGCGTGAGGCAAAGAAAATCAATAAAAAGTCTGAGCCGAAGATTTTGCATGCGTGTGCGTGTGGAAAATGCACCGCTGGGGGAGCGCGATTTAAAGATGGATGGACCTTTAATCAAAAAAAGGACATCCTCAACCGGAGGTCACCAGAACCAAAGCCTGTCCTGGCCCAATGAATCAGTTAAATGGAGCAAATTTTCCGATGGTTTTTCTGCGGATCTCCCGAGTGTCCTGTGGTGAATTTCAATTTGTGTGTTTCCTTGCGGAACATTTATTTGAATAAAACTTTTCTTTCTTTTCCTTCTCGGCCGTTATGAGTTTGGTTATTATTGCGATTGTTATCCTGGCGAGGGTGGTGATGGGGTCTACGCCTGGTGGTTTCGTAAATTTATTGTGCAGCGAGGGCGGAAGAAAGTTATCCTCAGAGGACGACGGACAATTGATGTGGATTTGGCAGATTTTTTGTTGAATTCATCTGTCGTTTCCAAAATTTTGGAAAGATTTTTCGTAGTTTTTTTTTTTTTTGGTAATTGGTAAAGTTTTATTGATTTAATTTTGGGACATGGAGTGGAGGTGGGCTGGGGTGACATTGAATTGGAAGCAGATTGGGCGGGAGATGTAATCGCGGACAGGATGTGGAACCGAAAAATTGGCAGAGCATGTGTCTTCTCACGGGTGGTGACGAGAAGCGGTGTTGATGGTCTGGAGGTCCTTCGACGCGAAACTTTGATGTTGGACGCAGAGGAAAAATAAATTGAGGCAGCAATACTTTTAGTTCTGAATCGACGTGGACACTTAAGGACTTTCTTCGTGTGGTAGATTTTCAGCAAAATTCGATAGGTTACATTTTTCAGTGCAGGTTCTGTCTAAAAAGGAAGACTCCTGCAGAAAAAACTTGTGTGGATTGTGGCTAGGTTCCACTCTCCTGTTTGTACTGAAAAGGTCGGGTTTTCTTATGATGCTCACAATCGAGGATAGATTAGACTTTATGACAGAATTTGTGGGAGGCTAAAGATGAAGAAGATTCTAGGGAAGCATAACGCAGAAGCAACACAGATTTTAATTGGAAAGAGTAAATAAACGTCTTGCAGGCAGACGATGTTCACATGTGCCAAAATTATAACGTGCACAACACTGTGGAGGCGCGAAAAGCTAGGCTCTAGCCCTCCGCGGGCTGTTACGCCAATAATGACGAGGCAGACGATGTTAGAGACTGGTGCAAGACGTTAATTTTTCACAAACTGTCGCCCTTTAATGCCAAAGACTCTCTTTTAAGAGTCTGAATGATCAGTCATCAATACGATGGTTGTTGTCTAAGTTTCAAAAATGGATCTTTGTGTGAATTTCGAAAAAAAAATTACTCCATTTTTAAGGCGTCAATATGAGCGAAGAGGGCAGGGTCCAAAACAATTTTTTTTTCAAACTGTCGCCTTTTTATAAAGAAAAAGGTAGGGGTCTGGGATGAGAGCATGATCTTTCGAGGAAATTGCCAACCAGGACATACTTTTCGAAGTCTTGGACGAGCATTTTTTGTTTAGAATTGTCCATTTCTTCCGTCAGAGATACTTGTTTGAACGCCTATTGACCAATTGTCGAAAAGGTGGTTGTTGTCTCTACTAAATTGGAGAAGAGATGTTTGACGTTTGGAATTAGAAGCATTTTTGTTTTGAATTGTCCATTTCTTTTGTCAGAGACATATGTCTGAACGCCTATTGAGCAATTGTCCAAAAAGTGGTTGTTGTCCCTACTAAATTAAAGAAGAGATGTTCGAGGTTTTGGAATTAGACGAATATAAAGTTGAAAAATCAAGGGATTTAAATAAAAAACTTTGATGCACATTAAGTTGAAAATTTTAGAACTTTATAGCCATAGTGCTCTCCAACTTGCTTTCACCACACGCTCAGAGCCTCACTTTCACTCTTGCAACGACCACAATAATTCAAAATTTTCACGCCTTCGGTCTCTTGCACGATTTAAAAGAGTGTCCAAACTCCCTCATCTCATATTTCGTCGCTCGCATTTACAAAACGCACTAAAACGCGTTCACTTACCGCCTATCGCCTGATTGACGGCCGCTGTCAACGCGCGCCACTCACCCGACTTCGCTTCGCACTGCAAGTGCCCCAAAAAAAAGACATTCCACTCATCTTATCCTTCAGCGCAACCAACGCAGGTGCACAGACACTGCAATTGAGTTGTGTACACCTTCGGTTCACTTACCTTATCACAAAAGCGACAAGTGGACTTAAGATTCCCGCCGAGAGAGCACAGAGCAGCCTCAGACACAAATTGCATGCAAACTCAGATAAAAACGAAAAACACGTGAAGCGTGTTCCATCTGCACAGCAATTCAATTTAATTCCAACCCACCACGGTCCAGAGGAAGACAAACGAAGCAGTTAACGGCTAAGTGTACATAAATATCCATCCGAACGCGACGTAATTTCTTAGAAAACAACGGCCAAGGGATTGAGTTTGAGATACACAAAACAAATGCGGCGCTAAAAGTATTCATAATTCATATTCACCACACCCCACCCGCGCATCCATCCACCCGAGGCCGAGGCTAGTGAAACAAAACAAATTTTTCATCCCCTCCCCCACCCATGAATGCGACGCGATCTATTCTTACGGCCTCTGCCATGAGGCGCGAGAAGGCAGCAACGTCGTTGGTCGCCATTAAATAAAAAACAAAAAAAAATCGAGAAACAAAAAAAATGAAATACGAAAGTAATGACAGCAAGGAAAAGAGCGCACAGTTTCGCCATCTCATAAAAATTCTATCTTTGGCACTTGCAGATACACACCAATACACCGGCGGGCCGGAGAAGGAGACGCGCGAGTTGACGGGTTTCGGTTCACGCGTTCGGTGTGTGTACTCGTGCCCGTGCCGGTGTCGGTCGTTCCACATGGCTACCTTGGTTTGGGGCCGATGATTCGCGTTACCAACCCCACTTCTGGGGTCCTCCGGACCGCGAGACGAGTTTTTTTTTTCGTCGACTTTTTTTTTTTAAATTGAAAACCTTCTATGCTGCTGGTCCTGGGAGACACGAGGATGAATGGTGGAAAAACCGATTAGGGACAGAATCGTGGCCGGGTCTGGGCCTCAGCTTCCCTTCTGTGGATGAAAAAATTACGTGGAAAAGTATTTTTCATCATTTTTGATTACATAGCGCTAGGATAATGTATGAGTATCGTTGGAACGATTTTATATCGTTTCAAGGCGA
This sequence comes from Syritta pipiens, assembly GCA_905187475.1. NCBI lineage: Eukaryota > Metazoa > Arthropoda > Insecta > Diptera > Syrphidae > Syritta > Syritta pipiens. The sequence goes on along the minus strand of LR994574.1, from coordinate 6,653,893 downwards.
GCAAGGACTTTTTTTTCGGTTTTTGGATTTTCTGTCTATCGACCGAGGGATAAATGAAAGTCTCCAATGGACTTGGGATGAAAAAAAATCGGAAAAAAGCAGTTGCCATGGTCAGACAAAGGAGTCCAAGGCTTTTTTTTCAAGCCAGACGCTTTCAGTCTTTCAGCCAGAGCCAATGAATTTTGAAAAATCACGTAGTTTTTTTTTCAGCCAAAACTGAGCACTAAACGCTGTTGCTAGCCATCGTCTTGAGGTCGTTGAAAGCATTTTGTAGCCGACTTCTGATCACTGATCGCACTTTCCTAGATCCCTCGCCATTGTTTATCCTATTCCACTCTCAATCTTAGCCTCCTATCTCTAAACTTTTTGTGGATTGCTGTTCGCAATGGAAGGACAATTGATCATGCCATGGCAAAGCTCTTAGAACGATCGTGACTGATGACTTCAATGATTAAAAAAATCTGCGTAACAAAATTCCAAATTCCACTCGAATTTAATGATTTGTGGAAATTTTCAGGCTTCAGCTCCTCCTTAAGTCTCTCCTCATCCTTAATGGCCACTGATCAGTCGTGGTGATCGAAAGGCCAAGATTATCACTCCTCTCCGTTTTCAATTCGTTACGCACCGTGCTAATCAGGAAATTAATCTCTTTCGCAGCCACTCCAACGCGCCTTAAACCACAAAAAAAAAAAAAGATTTCATCATTTCCACGCATCTGTTTCCAAGAAACATTTTTTCCTCTGCTCCACAACGCCCTCGAGCGCACCACACGTCACCCGGTGAATTTGCCTCCAACTCATTAACCCACTCCCAGGCCACTTCATCCATCCACGCCTCAGCTGTCCGCCGCGCCCAAGACGAAGAAGGAGTCTCCCACCAACTCTCACCTTGAAGCCCCAAATTCGACGCAGCCCCACCTCCTCCCTCCATCACTCATGTCACTCACTAAATTACCAAAAAGCCCCCCAAACCACTCGACGGTACCGCCTCCACCACCTCAAGACACCTCGCATTGAATTAAATCGAGTTTATCCTCCTCCTTCCGTGGCCATAAATCGTGGAACTGCACTCCACGACCACGACAACGACAACAACCCACCTGCCGCCACCAGAGTAATTGCGAAATAATGTACACGGTGCCAAAACAGCACTCGTCATCAATCATTTCGTCAAGTGCGTCTGTCCGTCGACGACCGCGTCTAACTCGGGGGCATCGGAAGACGTCGAGACGGCCACTCGCTCGCGACAGCTGTCACCTGAGTGCACTATCAAATTCCATCGACGACGCGCCGGGAGACACCTTTTCCAGTTGGGACACTCGACAGTCGACACTCAGGACAGTCGAGACCGAAACGACGCCCTGGCCCGCAGGACGATTCGACCGCGTGTCGGTGTGAGTGTTGCAAACAACTCACACCGACTTTAATTAACAATTAAAGAGGACTCTCTGCACTTAATCCTTCAAGGATTCTCATCCGAGGACACGGACAATGTCAAAACTTCATATCTGTCTGTTCAATTCGCCGCTGTCACGTATTGCGCGTCGACAGGTGATTTCGGTTGAACTGAGACGCTGTCGTTTTTGCGCTCCTTTAAGCCCGATTCGCAGTCGATGATTTGTGGACATGCGTGCGACTGCGGCAGAAAGTTGACGATTATCGTTGGCGGTGCGAATTTAGGACGGCTGATCTCTTTCTCGTTGGGACGCCTGTTGTCATAACGTGACGCGAATATCCTTTTACGTCGGCTAATCCCCCCAACTGAAGTCGCGTGTCTTGTTAAAAAAAAAAAAAAAAGGTGGTAATGGCCCGCTTCGGCGGCTTTTACTCGCATGTCGGTAAATTAGAGAATTCACAGGACGAGTTTTGTATGAATGTGGGTTTTTTTTTTCTCTTTTTCGAAAGTGATTAAAGGTGTTTTGGAATTGGCTGACAACACGGCGATGATGATCGGATGGGAGATTATCCTTCAAAAGGGAGTGGATAACAGTCATCGAAGGCGGAAAAATATGGACAGGATGTGATCATGACATTTCATGTCCCAAATTGGAAATTTACTTTCACAAGAAATTCTGTTGAAGTGAAAATTATCACGATCGGGAAGTGCTAATGATCACGAAAGGATCGCAAATTGATGTTTCAAGAGAGGAGAAGGTTGACTCTGTCTTTAGGAAACAAAAACTGGTTTCGGGAGGTAGTAGTAGTAGTAGTAGTAGTAGAACTTTATTCAATACAAATAAAATGCAATTCCTAAGTTACAATACAATACAAGTCTGTAGGAGGAGGTAGGTCAATAGGAGAGAGTAAACGAAAAGGTTACTGAAATGTTGCTAAGCCGAGTTCAGTTTTCAGTTTTTCTGAATTCAATAAAAAATTTACAAAATTCTGATAAGCAGAATCAAAGTTATGATTTTTTGAAACTTCGACTTTTTACCAACTTTTGAACCTTCATTACTCGCAAACTGTATCGAGTTGAGCCAAAAATGTCCCATTACTTGAACCACTTCACTCTCCACCAACTCCACCAATTTTGAGTCAAATTGAAGAGGAGTCGTTCAGAGCTCCCCATATAGGCTGGACGATTTGTCATGGAATGACCCAAAACTCCATTTTGATTCATTTAGTTCTACATCAGAAGTCTCTTACTGCAAAAATAATATTCGGGATCCTTTACTTAGGTTTTGGTGAAGCGCTAAAAAATAGTTTGCTTGGGGCTGGAATGAGATGTGGCTATGAAAGCGTTAAGGAACGATTATAATTCTATTTTCTCAGTGATCAACAATCAAGGAAAGGAAACAAAATCAGAGATCTTTAAAGAGGATCAATGAAAAAAAAAATTAAATCAAAGTTTAACGAGTTTGCGTAATAAAGCGATCAGCTGGTGAAATCATATGAACAATGATCTTGTACAAATTGCTAAGCGATATCCACGACCTTGACATTTACTTGACACACCTTGACACACTTTAGCTCTGTGCCTGAGGCAAAGCCGCCTTCCAACGTTGCCGGTCCCGGGTATGCTGTTTCCAGTCCGGAAGACCAAGCTGTCTTGCATCCGCGATCACTTGATATCTGTACCGGAGGTTCGGTCTCCCTCTTCTCCTCGAACCAGGAGGCTCGGATTCTAAGACCCTTTTAGCTTGAGCGTTTGTGTCCATGCGCTCGATGTGGCCGAGCCACTATAGTCGACGGATGTTTGCCTTCCGGACTTGACAGGATGTCTTAAATCTATTACAACCACAGATTACAAACAAAATAAAAAGCGTGCTCTTTACATTCAGTTAAGAGCTTGCAGAGTCATGGAAAATGAGTATAGCAAGACAAAAAAAATTCAATTCAGATCGATGACTGACCAGAGATCATAAACTAAAACTTTCAAAGCTCCTAATTAACAACCAGGACAATGTCGCAAAAAAAGAAAAATCCACGGATCTTGAAAGGACAACTAAAGACAGATAAATTATAAACAAGATTGTGCGAGGAAACTCGGATCGTTCTCGTAGAAAAGATAAAGCAATGATCACGAAGGGATTAAGAAAGTTCGATCAGCGATCTTAAAAAAAAAAAACACGACTACCGACAAACACAATCAGAGACTACGAACATTTTTTAATTGAAGTTCTTAGAGTGACCCGGTAAGATCGGCAATCATTAAAAAAAAACTTTAGATCAACATTTTTGCAAGAGTAAATGTTGCATTATAAATTGGTTAATATAAATTTATTTAATAAATTTGCGAAAGAAAAGACGATAGCACAAAAAACTCGACGTTGAGATGGTTAGTCCCTAAATTATAGGACAGAGTAAGATCAGTGATCATTAGAAGACTGAAAACGAAGGAAAGTTTTAATTGATAACAGAACTTGGAATTTCCCTGACAATTTTTGATGATTATTGTCCATTACTGTGGCTCTTCGGTTGTGTCAATAATTGGCTTTGCACTCCAACAAGGAAAATCGTGCAAAGGTCTAGATTATTTTTTTTAATCGGCTTCACTTTATGCCATTTGCTTAAAATCTTAAACCTTTTTCTAAAGTGTAAAATAGTCTCCAAAACACGAAAAAATTATCATTCTGTGAGAAAACCTATTTTTTTAGCCAAAACATCATCGCCAGAATGAAAACTGCAATCAAAATCTGGACAAATTCTGTCTATCCAAAATTTCGATCATAATTTTGGTGACTTTTTGATATACATTCCAATCCCTCTTAGTCGAATTTTCACGGGACATCAAAATAAGTTCGAGTTAGAGGGAGTTTTGGAAAAATGCCGGGTAAAATTAACAAACAATAAATTTAAATTTGTCTTTACCCTGCCAAATAACATTTCAAAACTTCAAGTGGGGCACTGACAGCTATCAAAAGTCCGACATTTGCCGTTCCCCGACAGTTGCAGCCCACTCGTTAAACGATCAGCGAAGAAAGGAAAAGGAGGTCGAGCACATCACGACTTTCAGCGAACACACATCCAACCGAAAGAACTCATTTCATGAGAACTCCTCCAGAACGCCCTTCAAATGATATCCCATCGCCCATCCCATCCCATCCAACGACGTCCACCCTCCACAGCCGAGGTGTTTATTTAAACGTCACACTAAACGATCCTGTCATTTGGACACAAACGACCTTTCTCCTCTCCCTATTTACCAAAAAAAAAAATCAAACTGTCCACGCAGCCCGGCCCCGATGTGACAAGACGGACATTAAACGCTCGTAAATAAGCCGCACTCGATCGCTGAGATCCTCCCCAAAAACGAGTTTGCCTTCCCCTTCTTTTTTTTTTTGGGACTCACGGAACACAAACGGAATAGGCGCATAATTAAAGATTATTATCGACCGACCGAACGTCGCGCTATGACCCACAATTGGCTTTTTTTTTGCTTCATCGTGCCCCCGCTTGGCATCTCCACGAATCGGAAGCCATTTTTTATGACGTTTAATTTTATTCCAACACATTTTTAATACGTTATCATTTTATGCACAAAAGACGTGTAATTAATTCGAAGCGCTTCGCGATCGACAACGATCGGAGGCTTGTGTGTTGGTACGACTGCGCAGGCGCACACGGACGCACACTCCGGGCCTGGGCAACATGTTTTTACTCAATTATTTGCAACCTGTAATTACTGTCCACAACACTGTGCAATTATGTCGTCCAATTAATTCCAGGGGGCTCAGATATCATCTTTCGGATTCATCTGCAGCGGCAGAAGACGGTTTTGGCAGCCAGACACTGACGACGGAGAAGACGGAAAGACAGCGGGAGGATGGAAGGACTTGCAGTTTGGTGTGCGTCTCTTTTTTTTTTTCGGCTGCAGCAGAAGAGACGTTGTCTTATGGTAATGTGACATGTTAATATTTCTGCAATTAATTTAACATTTTATCGAATCTCATTTATTTGACGTTGCAGAAGACGGTTGCAGACGGACGATGTGACGAGATGCGTTGCTGCGTGGAAGTTGAGCAAGTTGACGGACGGATGGGGTTCTAAATTCGGATGCTGAGCCTGAAGTATGAGATATTTATTTCGTTCCTGCTCTGCGGAAATGTGTTGCATTTGCGGAAATAAAGAGTTTTATTGTTGACGTTTTTTCTGTTTTTTTTAAGGGGCAGCTTCAAGCAGATTTGGCAAGAAAAATCTTTCCTGTTCGAATCCAATGTAAAGATTTAAGTCACGCTGAAAAAGAATGTCAACGATAAAGCGACATAAGTCCCTTGAGCACTTACTCTCAAGGTCGCGTTTTGGGGCTTAATAATAAATGGGAGCCTTCGATCTTGTGAAGGTTTGAAGTTGAAGTTTCTTCACTGCAATAAAGACTCAAAAAAAGATTTTGTTCGTGTTCTAAAACGTGTTTTATACCCGTTTTCTTTTTTAAAGGCTCTAAAGGCGGGAGTCTACGATTGTTAAATTCTTTTCTTAGTCTTTTTTTTGTACATAGCTTAAAATATTTTACTAAAAAAAATGTTGATTCGATGGATTGTAAGTATGTATTTTCAGAGCTTGACAAAATTGATCTTTTGTATCTCATCAACGTTCGAAGTCTTTAATATGAAATCAATACACCTTCTTAACGTATTTTACAATTTTAAAAAGTATTTATTTATTTAAACGAAAAAAAAAATAAAAAAGAATAACAAAAGTTTCGGAAAAATGGTTGACGTAGTCTAGAACTGATTTTGCATTGATGTAAATTTTTGATTTTTAAATTATAAATTTCCCCCACAAAGCTTATTTTAAACCATCGAATTGACCTATTATAAATAAAAAGGTTGATATCATTGCTAGACTCAGCCCGAGATCTTTATGAAGACTCCATTTCTTCTGAGTCACTTACCAAGCTGTCGGAAAATCTTGTATAACGAGGGAAGAGATGTCTTTTGTTAACACTTGGCTATGGTCTTGTGTCCGAATAGTGGAGATCTTTATGTCATCCTCTTTTATTAATTCACTGCATTGTTAAAAGACCACCATGCTTCCAACCAAAGAGCAAATAATTGCGTGCAAATTCCACATCTATAGTCGGCTTCATAATTTCAGTAAAATTTTTGACAAAATGTTAATTTTCTCAATTTCGAATTTTCCTGATTCAGATTCGACAGGAAAAGAAAAATGTATTTTTTAGGTTTTTCTGTTCAGAACCGCCCAAAGCCTTTCACGTAGCGTCTTGGAAGTCCTACTCGACTCGAAATAACTCAGACAAATTTAGGAACGTCTTAATTTACTCTAAGAAAAATTACTTTATTGAAGCTGATGAAAAAAAAAACCGGTCAAGTGTGAGTTTTACTCACCCGCCGAGGGTTTCGTTCGCAAACAGATTACAAGTTTAGACTTAATATAAGTCTAAGAAATCAACAAACTAAAATAGTCAAATCAAATTAAACTCAATTCACTGTTCATACACTAAAATTCTTCTTTTCATTTCGAACGAAACTGAACAAAAGAAAATCCTTTCCCATTTGCTGATCGCGCCAGCCGTGTGAAAATTGCTTTGATGCATTTAGGGGATGAAATGCCGCAAGCGACACTGAGACTGCCGTCAGTTCATCGTTTTTTGCGATAACTGATTCGATTTAAATCGTTAATATTTCGAAAAATTGTATGAAAATAATTTTTTTTACATAATATTTTATTGTTCTTTCACTGAGATCTACAAAATGGCGTTTTCAGATCTTCAAAACTCGAATGTTGCTGTTTTTCGGTTTTTGGCCAATATCTCGAAAACTATTAAAGCCAGAGTGCTCAAACCAATTTTAACACAAAGATTACATTAAGATCTACATTCTAGATTTTTTTCAGATTTTTAGACCAACGGGTGTGGAAATGCGAGGGGGGGTGCCTTTTTTTCGACTTTGAAGCTTAATATCTCGAAAACTTAACTTCCAAATTAAAAGTTCAAACTGAAAACTCTATTTCATTTTGCAAGACCTATCCGACGGTACCTCACTTAATATATTGCCGTGAAATTTTTTTCAAAAAAAGTTAGTAATTAATTTATTTTAGCACAAATAAAAAATCACACACGATTTTCGGATAATTTTGGGGTATTGCGATGAGTTGCCCCATAACTCCAATTTTTTTCAGATTTTTTGGTCAAATATTCTAAAAAGTAAGGTGGGGGACACGGTACACAAGTCAGTTTTCGGCAATTTGTTGGCTAATAACTTCTTACCAATAACAGTGAGATGATTAGCATAGTACAACTTTTTGATCTAGCTATCATCCTCTTTCCAACGATACCCATATCAAGGAACTAGTAAAAGAAATTTATTTTTCAAATTTAGTATTGGTACTAAGCTTTTCGCTAGTATAAAATTTTCTTAAAATTTGTTTCCTAAACTTTCTTTGGGCAAGTGAAATACGTCTTTTAGTGAAGTTTTATTTCTAAATTCTTAGTGGTTCGCCAATTACCGAGGTTAAAGCCTAATGACAGACAGACAGACATTTTCATAATCAATTTCCTTTCCAATGACACTCATATCGACCATCAAAGTGAGTATACGTTTTTTCGGGCGTTAGTATTAGTACTAACGTTTTCTTTAATCTGCGACTAATTCCAAAAAGGGTGCATGATTTATTTTTGGTTTGCCTAGATACACCTTCAGTCCAAATTTCATCCCTTAACTACAAAGGACTTATAAGTTATAGTCAAATATGTAAAAGGCGACAGACAGACAGACAGACACCGAAGTGATTCCATAAGGGTTTCGTTATTCTTTTGGAACGAAACCCTAAAAAGAAAAATTGGGCCTAACAAACGAGTTAGCTTGCTACCAGGATAATGTTTGCAATGTTTGAAGAGGGCTTGACATGAAATACCAGCAAATTCGCATGATTTTGACCTGATTGAACATTTCCAGAAATATGTATGTAAACAAACAGAGATTACCCAATTTGGAACAAATATTGAGAAGATTAGAGCTTTGAGGGATAAATGCAAAAAAATTATATCAGACCACTGTCAGCAACTTGTGAAATTCATGCCAAATTGTTAAAGGGACTGTCAACAAAACACTTAACTTCAGATAATTTAATAAAGAACACTTATTTACTAACCTGCTCTGAATATTTTTTAAGTTCAATCAGAAGAAAAATATAAAACTTGCATACAACTCAAATGAATAGCCTTACTTTTTCATGTTTTACTAAATCTAGACCTCTTGCCTGGAATTTTGGGTTTCCTTTCAAATATTAAACTGTAAGCAACATTTTTAACTGAAAGTTTCATTAGAATTCTAAGCTTTGAAAAAAATTCTTCCTTTAAATTTTCAAAAGTAGGTGAATGAATGAAAAAAAAAAACTTGCGAATGTTTTTAACACTACCGGACATATTCGACGTTTAATTTTTATATTGATGATTATTAATTCATTATTTTTATGTTTCTCTAAGAAGACTGTGCTTTCAAACTGATAACTAATTTTTGATGTCACATTAGGAATTTGGAAAAAAAAACAGGGTATGTTCTTTTAATTTTCAAATGTCACATTACAACTTTGAACGACTGGCTCTAAATGGTTGGCTCTTTGACACTTCAAATGTCAACAAAAAAAGAAGAAATAGCAGAAATTATAAAAAGTTAATGGTATTTGTTTAGGTGTCCTCGTTTGGGCACGGCTGTCGTATATTTGTAGAGGATTATTTTTTAATCACCACGATCGGCACGTTCGAACTTCTTTATGGATATCTACACGTAGATATTAAAACCATATTTTTGAGTTTTACAAATTTTTAGCATCTTACAACAAAAGTCTTTCAACTCCTCTGGTTTCTATAAAATTTTCTGATTTTCTTAAGTAAAACATAGTCACTTCTCCGTGGCTTTGGACCTGTGTTTAGATCACTAGTTGTGCTTGTGTTTTTCTCTACGAAAAAAAAGAAAAAGAAAAAAATATCACGTCAGGGTTTCTGCCCACATCTTCTTTAAGTTTTCTTTCGAAAGTCCATTCAATTGAGTATCCGACCGATCCTCAACATCCATCCTCAGCTAAACCATAAAGTTGTACTCGATCTCCTTCAATCTCATCCGATCTTGTTTTCTCTGATTGATCATGCCAACAAACCGAAACGATCTCATATTTTTCTGATTGATCACGATCAGCTGTCAACGATCGATATCCGGTGTCGTTCCAAATCGAAAAACGAACCCTTCACCAATCGTCTTCGTCCAGCACAGATCTTAACTCATCTCATTCGACGAGGAACGCCGCGTTCCATGCGTTATTCATGCCAAATAAACTTTCAACACAAATCTTTCACGGTCAGCCCGCATATCTGATCACCGGCCTACGGACGAACAGGTGTTCTCCGGCAAAATCAGTTTGCCGAATTCCATTCTGCTCGGTTTTTTTTGGAGTTTCGAAGGTTTTTATGCCAATTTTTCGTCGCTGGGAAGAAAAAAAAAGTTCGATTGGATCGTGCCCAACGTGCCCATCATGCCTACCGTGCAATTTACGGTGCGTGAGCTAAATCATCATCATGATTTATTTATTCGGCTGCATTTCTCAATAAAAAAAAAAAGGTGGACAGGCACCTGGAATCGATCGAAAGGCAATTTGCTTTCACCTCTCTTATCACACACGGCATGTGTGTGCGTCAGTCCTGGAGCTTATCTCACGTCTTCGATCGTTTCTCTCGATCAGAAATCCTCGTGATCCTCTCGACGCACGATCGGCGCTATTAACGACTATTTAAGCAGACATTGTGGTCATGTAAATGCTGGGCCGAAGTTCAATTAGCATTTTCATTTCTCATGCATAAGCAATTCTCATGCGATCGTGGAGTGAATTAAATTTATTTTTTTTTGCATGTCGGATATTACTCACATTGAATGGATGAAAAAGGCACACATTAGGACGCTGAAGAGGCGAAAAATGATTTATGTGGGCGTTCAGTTTAGAAATAATATGATCTTGACGGTAATTTTATTTTTTCAAAATTTATTCACCGCTCTTCTGTCAGTTGAATGTGCGTTGAGTTGAAACAAAAATAAGTTACCTCAACACACGCAGCGGCGTAAATTTGCTCGATACTTTGTAGTCGGCGTTAAAAAGAGGTTTGGTAAAAGAAAAAGAAACAAACGCACGCTAAAGTGCGAGTTCAGATTGGCGGTAAAACGACAATGCTTATCCAGTGGATTACAAGTGCTGCCAAACACGAACAAATGCGCCTTGTCTTCTCCATCCACCTAAGTTCCACAAAGAAAAAAAAATAAACTTTCCTTACAGTCAATTACATCCACAATCTTGTAATTGCCGTTAAAAAGAGGATAATGATTATTTTATGGACGCGCTGTCACGCATCTCCGCACCCGGCTCATTACAAGTTTGTCCATGGAGAAACAATCGGCATCCACCCAACCCCCACTCCCTTACCGACGACGGACGACAACAAAAATCAACTTCCACAGACAATAAATTGACAATAAAACAAACAATAAAGTCGAGTCCTTAGACCACTCTAATTCCTTCGAATTTCCTTCGTCTCCATCATCGTCCTTGTTTAATTTGAGGCGATTCCGATGGGGGGACGAAACACGGAAGGACTCAAAATGTGCGTCGGGGTTGCGAATTTGTGTTTTTTTTTTGTCCGGATGAGGAAAAGAAGCTTCGTATGATTTTTAATTGAGCAATTTACAAGGACATCCCCTCATTATGGACGCATGGAGGAACAGAGGAAGAGACAATGTTTTTTTTTTTTGGAGGGGGTCTTAATTTGTTGGAGGCGAGATTAGGTGAGAATAAGAAGCTGCTTGGGACAATTACAAATGGGCGGCGAGTCCTTTCGCCGAGGACTTTGGGCGGGAATGTTAATTGGGCAGTAAGGTGGTGGATTTTTTCGTGTTTTTTAAGTGGGGATAAAGTTTATCAAGTGGAATTTTCGTTTTTATTTACAGCTGGATGGACTTGGACCGGGGATTTGGCGGATTTGTGCGACGGAGGAGTGTGGATGGGTCTCTACATGGAGATAAGGTGATAACTAGGAGTGGAGGTGGACGCATTCGGCACTCAAAAACGTTCAAAATCTGTAATGATCGTGGTTGTGGAGTGGGGATACGTGGAATTTCCCTGCAACAAAGTGCTTCAACGACTTTTGCAGGACATCGTTTCTCAACCGGTTTTCCAACGACAGAAGCTTTATTCGACTTCCAGGACCTAGTTTCCAGCTCAAAAACTTCATATTTCTCTCTAAAAACACGGCCAAAAGATCCACCAAGCCGTTTCTGGGCCTCAAATGGTTTTTTGACCGTCCGGACACACTCCAAGTCGTGCAACAGACTTGGGTTTCGGCCAAACAGTTGTATTCTGCCCCCAATTGAAAAAGTCCGAATTGGAATTAAAAATTTTCTTCTTCGATTTGAAATCTTCGGAGTTGAAATTGAAAATTTCGGTTCTGATTTGAAGTCGTAGGAGTTGGAATTGAAAATTTTTGAATCGATTTGAAGTTGTCGGAGTTGAAATTCAAAATTTCGGTTTTGATTTGAAGTCTTCGGAGTTGAATTTGAAAATTTCTGAATCGATTTGAAGTCGCGGGAGTGCAAATTGAAAATTTCTGAATCGATTTGAAGTTTTCGGAGTTGAAATTGAAAATTTTTGAATCAATTTGGAGTCGTGGGAGTTGAATTTGAAAATTTCTGAATCGATTTGAAGTCGTTGGAGTTCAAATTGAAAATTTTGGTTCTGATTTGAAGTCTTCGGAGTCGAAATTGAAAATTTTGGTTCTGATTTGAAGTCTTCAGAGTTGAAATAAAAAATGTTTGCTTCAATTTGAAAGTCGATAACCACGACTGAGTCAATCTTTGCGCCTTCTGCTTCGAATCGAAGAAGCCTGTGCCCCTCCCCCGCAAGGATTCGCACACTCAGACGCCTTCAAACCGAAAATTCGCATATCCAGCGTCCAAATCCCCACTTGTCATGGGGGACGTTACAGAAAATAAAACTTTTTCAAGAATTTCCACAGCAAATATGCAAACGAACAAAAACTTACTTCAGCCACGACGCAGTCCTTTCTCCATAAACTCCCACAATCTGCCCCCCAAACCACACCTGCAGACAATTGTCCTCCATTTAACTTTGAAAACATCGCTTCGCTCAGCATTTCAAGTTTCCTGCCCGAGAAAGAGACACACACACAGAGACCGACAGAGTGTGAGACAGAGAAGAGTGACAGGAAAATTGTTATTTATTCGTCAGGTCCTGGCGAAGTCTACAAAATGAATCCCGATTATTATTCCATTTGAATAAATTGAAATATTTTCTTGAGAGACCGACCCCATGCCTCGAATCGTGTTGCCGTCGTCGTCCTAGTCGTCCTCGTCCTCGTCCTGTTCTTTGGCGACGGGAGAAGCATGCGAGTACATGTTGAATCCGCCCCGGAAGATCCGCCGGAGTAAATATCCATGCGATTCATGTACATCGGCCGAAGAAGAAGAAGAAGCAGAAAAAAAAATCACCCCCCTCGTGGAAAGGTCCTTGCCTCAGCAACTACCCCACGAAGAAAGAAGTCCGCAGAGAGTTTTTTTTTTCTTCTTCGTCCTTTTTTTTTAATGCGACTTAGCCAAACATGTTTAGACGCGTACGTCACGCGAAGCAGCAACACACATGTGAGCGAGTGCGAGTACATAGGACGAGCGTAACCACAAGGATACGAGTGAGTATCCTTCTTTCATCCTGGCTGTGCGGCAGCTTAGTTTCGTGGTGCAGTGCGAGTGCTGTCCTGGGACTATTTACACCCCGAAGAAGACTTCACCGGCAGGACAACGAAGTGGTGTCTATGAGTTTGCGCTCTCCCCCTCACACAAACACACACACATCCACGCAGGGAATCCAAAATGGCACGAAAACGACAAAAAAAAAAGGAAAAGAAAAGAACCACACACACTAAGAAGGAGCAGCAAAAAAGGACGAAGGACGAAGTGTGTATTGTATCGATTACTAATAAACTCCCAGAGAATGTGGTCGCCTAATGGGCCGCCAGTCGAGCGGACCGCCACCGCCAACGGATGGGATGTGTGGAGCGGACCTGGAGAAGTAAGGACACGAAAAAGGGGCAGCCGATAGTTGGAACTTCTCCTCCTTGAGGTCGTTGTGAGGAGAAAACGCTCGTGGTGAAGATACAAGGATACGGGGGTGAATGCCTCCCCGTAGGCAGTTTTACGTGCTCGTACGCATCGTTCCAACTACTTTGCAGGATGAATCTTATTATTTCACCCACGGATAAAGTTAACGAAACGAGGTACGCTGTCCCGTGATGATATGAATAGCACATGAGGGCCTGGCCCGGCTAGGCGGGAGGGTTGACTGCCGTGTTATTGATTTTTTTTTTTTTTTTTGTAGTCCTTCGTTCGTTGGGTCGTGAAATGAAATTTTCCATTTTGTCCACGTATTCCTCGGGGACATGGATGTCAATGGAATTTCAAGTGGTGGCATTTTTGAAAAAAAAAAAACTCTCATCATGACCAGAATTTTTGCGTCGTCATAAATTTATCAGAAAATTAGATGAACGGTGAGAGAAAAATAAAAAATGAAATGAAAAGAAAATGTGAATGACTTTGAGAGGAAAAACCGAAAATGCGTCCACGTGCGAGTGTTAAGCGTTCACGGTGGGATGGGTGAGTTGTTTTCGCTGGGACGACGCGTTTGTTGACCTTCGGACATGAGGAAAGGTGTGTGACTTGTGCTAAGGTCACGGTGAGGTTGATACATGGCCTGCTGCCGATGACTTAGAGAACCCCGCTGGGGAAGGAGTCATGGACCCCCCGAATTCATGCATTTTGTGAATGTTTTCGCATTTATTCAAAAAAGTTTCAAATTTTAATGTAAAAAGTAAAGGTTAAGAGTCCTTACAGACATTAATGTGTTGGCGAAAAACAATCTTCAAACGCATTTTTACTTCTTCAACCTTCATCCGATCAAAATGACCCAAGGGACTGTAGTTTTACTGTTTTTACTACGACAAATCTAATAATTAGTCGTCTCATATCTTCTAAAATATGAGACAAACAGTTTTGAAACTAAATGACTTCTGGTAAAACAGAAATTACAGTCGAACTCTTTCTAAGTCGAATTTCCCTCTAAGTCGAATTTCCCTCTAACTCGAATTTTTTTGACATTATTTTGCATTCCCCTTCCCAAAATTCTATACAAAAATTATCCTCTAAGTCGAACTAATTTTGATGTCCCATGAAAATTCGACGAATAGGGATTCGACTGTAATTTCTTTTTTATCAGAAGTAAAGTCACTTGGTTTCAAAACTGTTTGTCTCATATTTTAGAAGATATTTAAAAAATACTGATGAGTGATTTTTTAGCTGTTATCTTTTTGGCAACACTGGTTTAAACAGCTGACGCACATTTCGTGTTTTGTTTCACTGTCAAACATCTTCAGTTTGGTCTATAATTTAACCATGAATCGTCTTACAAACGAAAAACGCTTGCAAATTATTGAATTTTATTATCAAAATGCGTGCTCTGTTAAGAAAGTTCAGAAAGTTAAGAAAGTGTTCAGCGACGAAGCTCATTTTTGGCTCAATGGGTACGTAAATAAGCAGAATTTTCGATTTTGGAGTGAATATCAGCCAGAAGCATTGCAAGAGCTACCAATGCATCCAGAAAAAGTCACAGTTTGGTGCGGTTTATGGGCTGGTGGCATCATTGGACCGTACTTCTTCAAAGATGATGCGAATCGTAACGTAACGTACCGTGAGATGATATCCAACTTTTTTTTTTGCCCAAAATGCAAGAGCTTGACTTGCATGACATGTGGTTTCAACAAGACGGTGCCACATGCCACACAGCACGCGCAACAATGGACTTCTTGAGAGGCGAGTTCGTTGAACATTTTATTTGACGTTCGGGACCGGTCAATTGGCCGCCTAGATCGTGCGATTTAACGCCTTTAGACTAGTTTTTGTGGGGCTATGTTAAAGCTCATGTCTATACAGACAAGCCCGCTTCAATTGACGCATTGGAAGACAACATTGAACCATTTATTCGTGAGATACCGAACCGGCTGAAATGTTGGAAAGAGTATGCCAAAATTGGACTAAGCGGATAGACCATTTGAGGCGCAGTCAAGGTCAACATTTGCATGAAATAATCTTCAAAAATTAAATTATATGGACCGTACTATCGATTCAAATAAAGATTTCATGCATTTTTCTGAATTTTATGTGTTCTTTTTTTGAAAAACTTTTCTATAGCTTTTAAAAAATCACCCTTTACCTATGGTGAGGCCTCTATTAGTGAACGAACGTGCCGAGATTGGTTTCAACGCTTCAAGAACGACGATTTTGACATCGAACACCGACATGGCCTTGGAAGAGAAAAGGTTTTCGAAGATGCAGAATTGGAGGCGCATTACTTGATCAAGACTCGTGTCAAACGCAATCGAATCAAAGGCAATCGAATCAATCGCAAAACGAGTCATAAATGTATAACCAGTTTATTACAATAACGACTCGAATTTCGAAAAAAAAAAAAACGGCGGAAGCAAAGTTGTATACCTAAATATGAAGGGCTGTCTTTCGATTTCCGACTTCATAAATTTTGCAGGCGGGCTGAGGCGACAACAACTCCTCTTGCTCTTGTTCTACAATAAAATAATCAACAACAAGAAGATGTGGTCAAGAAAACACATTTTAACAAAAACGAGATTAGAAAGAAAAAAATCAAAAAAACTAACTAGAAATCTAGCTTACAAAAATAAATTCAGGAACTAGAACTAAAAACAAAATAAGTGAATTGCGCAAAAATTTCTTCTAAAAAACTTCTTAAGCTTTTCAATGGCATTCATTTTCACACCTCAGTTCTCAAAGCTCTCAATTGGTCTATCAGCTATTAAAAAAATGGTTCAAAAATTCCGCAAGGAATGCCCTTTAAACATTCTCTTTAAAAACCACTTTCCGCCACCCTCAACCAATTCCGCCAGCAGCCTTCCCAAAGGTTAACGACCCATTCAAGATCCACTCAAAATTCCAATTACAACGCCTTACCCAAAAAAAAGAACTAACTTTCTCTTTAATTCGCTTAAAAACCGCCTCCCTCCCCCACCAATAGCACCCTAATTTAAATTCCATCACAAAGCCCTTAAGTCCGCCACCTGACCTTGACACCAATTTTCGAAAACCAAAACACACCAACACCGTCGTCGCCGCCGCCGTCTCGAGCCAACACACAGAAAAAAAAAAAAAACCTAATTAGTCTCATTTTCGTCTGGTAAAAGATCCTTTCTCTCTCTCATCCTAATTTCCCGAGATAAAAAAAAAAGGACCGCTATCCCAAAAGAAAATAAAAGTCCATTAACCCTGAAACAACAACGAGCGACTGAAAATCGATGCTCTCACCTTCTCCTTCCTCCTCTGACTTTCATTAACTTATCCCAACCTTTTTGCTCTGGAAGATTGCGAAGGACTCATTTACCCAAAAAAAACACCACCACCAACCCACGACGGAAGGAGAGGAAGAAAACCGGGAACCCGGAAGAAAAGTACACGACACGAAAACTCATTTACATTTTAACATTGACCCCAATTTTTGAAATTAGAGTTTCATGAACTTAAGCCCCGGGTCCTGAGTCCCTCGCCCTGGTGTGTCCTTTTTGTGCGGTTGTTTTAAGAGCGCCAAACTTTTGCTCCCGGCACAAGGACATCGAACGACTGGCGGTGGGAGACGAAAGCGAAACTATCATCCTTTCGTATTTAATTCATTAAAATCTCCTCCCTTCGTCCCTCTCGCACCGACGTGGCGGCGAACTTTTGCTTTCAACTTAACGAAGGCGTCTCCGGGAGTCGTCCTGCCGGCGTCTTGTCGTCATCTTCATCTTCGTCCTCCGTCTGTAATTAAGTTTCTCGAAAATTTACACTTCTTCCGAGTTTGCCCTCCCTTCCTTCTAATGACGAAAGCAGCCCGCCAAAACGGAAAGCGAAAGGACACGCCGCCATCGTCGTCGTCGTCGTTTCTCGTCTCTCTCACTCTCTCTTGGGGACTTAAATATTCTAATGAATCCTTAAGGCAATGAATTAATGACCGGCCCCCACCCACAGAAAGAGGAAAAGGAAAGTTCTCTCTCGTGAAGAGGAACGACCTAACTCAAGGACTCTTCGGTCTCCGGCATCAAGTGGAACTTTTGCAAAAGGTTAAGGACATTTCTGCATTTTATTGTGTGGACAGCTTTTTTTTTTATGATCCTTCTTCGTCTTCGTTCTTTGTGTGTTTTGTTTAAATGGACAATGACGTTGTAAAGGTGATTTTTATCCGCTTTCGCCTTCGTCCCTCGTTTGTGGATGAACAACAAAAATCCTCGAGAAAGTTTTCCAACCCTCAGACAAGAGTTTTCTCTTTTTTTTTCTTTGCCTTCACCGTGATAGTTATAAAGTGAACCCCTTCCCGCGAGTGGAAAAAGTTTTCCTTCAACCGCAAGAAAATGAAAAACGAAGAAAAGGAAAAACAAATTTTCTTTCGCTTTTTGGGTTTAAGGAGCTTATTACGATTTAAGGGTTGGATTTGAGTTGCTCCCCCCGCCGACTCTCGTTCCAAGGATTACATATTTGTTGATTAAAATTAAATATTTTTTTTTTTCTTTTCCTTGTTCTGACGCCGAACTTTTCCCATTTTGGTTTTGATTGTTGTTTGCTGTTGTTGTTGTTGTTGTGTGGTCTCACAGTTGGGCAAAGTGAAAATTTTCATTTTGGGCTGTGCGGGTTGGATTGTGGGAGGAAGGAAGAGATGATTTGTTTTTAAATATTTTTTCATTGCAACCGATTTGTTTTGTTGTTGTCCGATGAGAGTGAAGCAGAAAGAAAAAGTTGTGGTTGGAAGAGGCAGGAAGTTGTAGACAGAGAGAGAGACAGAGGAAAACTTTTTACACGCAAGGATTAGTTTAATGAAATTTTTATTAATTTCGGAAGGAAGCCGGAAAAGATTTTACAAAAATTTCACTTGTCCGTGATGCAGTTGTGAGGAATCGAGGAATTTGAGGGACACAAGCATTGCGGGTGAGTTTTTTTTTTGGAACACCTAGAATGTAATCGAAGACGTTAAATGACGGGGATCAAACATTCAAGTCTGTGATTTCTGTGGTTTGGAGTTTCAGATCAGTTCTCCGTTTGTGTTTACTTTTGGGTCGTTTCACGCAGTCACGCACGCCCAACGTTCTAAAAAAAATTTAGTTTGTATGCGAATTTTTCAAAAATTATGGACATGAGTAATTTATCTTAAATGTACGATTACAGAACAGGTTTCTGGCTTTAAAAACTGGTATAGTACTTTATTGTAAGTGTTGTCGTTGTATTTAATAATTTTTTTTTTAAATTACCCCCTGCCTCGTAAACGGGGCGTGGTAGATCATCATCATCGTCATTAGTGGCGTAACAGCCCACGAAGGGTCAGAGCCTAGCTTTTTTGCGCCTCCACTGCGCCTACAGCCGGTTCCGAACAGCGAATTGCGAAAGCTTTCGGTAACAGAAGTACTCCAGGAGGATTGTCAGTCGTTTCCTGGAGGTGGGGCCGTAAAAATTGTTTGTGGTGTTTTTTCCTCGAGCTGTATTCGAACCCGGGTACTCTCGTTTAACAGTTCGACGTGGTAAATCCTCCTCCCATAGTAAAAAATGCCTGCTTTAGACCCCTCTACAAAAGGTCATCATCAATGTTTGACGCCAAAGCTATAGTGCCGCCCCCAACTTTTTTTTCATATGAAAATGTGTATCAAAATATTTAAATTTTCTTTAAAAAAAATTTTTTTGGTCGAACCCATCGAGATCCCAACTTGAAATTTGGAGTGAAGATGGATAAAATATTGTTTTCCAAAAAAAATTAGGAAAATTAAAATATAATTTTTTTGAGATATTCAAGGAAACGTATCGAAAAGGACATTTTGAACTATCCTTCTTCCTTGCAAAAAAAATTGTGTGCGTTACTTAAAAGTTCAAGTTTTTAAAATTTCAAGTTTTTTCTTGAACTACTTGTCAATTCAATGAGATATAATTTACAAAATTTTGATAAGCAGAACCAAAGTTATGATTTTTTTGAAATTTAAAAGAAATCTTGAATTTTGTCTTTTTACCAACTTTTGGACCTTCGTTACTCGTAAACTATATCAAGTTGAGCAAAACTTTTTTGTCTCATTACTTGAACTACTTCAATAAGTAACTCCACCAATTTTTAGCCAATTCGGAGGGGGGTCGTTCAGAGCTCCCCATATACAGTGGCGTGCAAAAATGGATACATACTCGGCGGTCGTATGGTTTTTTGTAAATAAAAAGCGTCCCATTTGACCGATTTGAATGATTTTCATGATATTTTTTTCCTTACTTCATCACGAAAAAAATGAAACACAAACGATTTTCATCGCATCTATAGAACGTTGAAAATTCACAAAAGTTAATCTTGACCACGATGTATCCATTTTTGCACGTTTAAAAAAATATCCATTTTGATGTGCGACTAGAGTTAGACAACTTTGGCGCCAAAAATTGATGATGGTTTTTCATAAAGCGTCCAAAAACGAACAATTTTTGCTATGGGCGGAGTGTCTATCTCACCCCGTTTAGGAGGTAGGAGCAATTTAAAATCAAATCAAACAACATGGAAAAAAAATTCATTAAAAAACAATGGCAACACCTACAATAAAGTACTATACCAACTTAGAAAGATAAAAACTTGTTCTTTAATCAAACGTTAAAGTTAAATTGTTCGTGCAAATAGTTTGTGAAAAATTCGCATACAAACTCAAAATTTTAATAAGCAATAATAGAAAAAAGAGTGTGAATAATATTTTTTTTCAAAACTGTAGTTAGCAGTGCTAAATTAGGACCTTGCCGTTAATACTCACGTTCATTTTGAGGCGAACACAAAAAACCAAATGGTCTCATGTCTTCTAGTTCAAAAGACAATTAGAAAACTAGAAACACTTTTTTTTAAAGAAAATTGAAGTTACTATTACTGCATGCAAGTGCCTTTGTGCATAAGGGTGTGACTGGCTCATTTAAAAATTAGTTGGTCCATCCTAGTTATCTTTGAACTAGAAGGTATAAGACCATTAGGTTTTTCGTGATTAAGTAAGGAAACAAATAACACAAAAATCATTCAAATCGGTCAAATGGGAGGCTTTTTACTTATAAGAAACCATACGACCGCCGAGTATGTATCCATTTTTACACGCCACTGTAGGCTGTGGAATGACCCTCTTCCTAATTTAGAATGATTTCGTCGCTTAAATTATTTTTTTAAAAAACTCAAGGCCAACTTCGGCTCAGTCATAGAGAAACCATGACCAATCTTGGGTACCAGAAAAAAAAAACAGAAGAATACGAAACAGTTTTGAGACCCCCGGAAGACTTTTGTAAAAAATAAATCCCATCCGCACCCTCGCAAGTGAAAGTGGAATATTTTTGGATTTTTTGTCAAAACGGTCTAAAAACAAACTAGCCGAGGCTGTTAATTGTAAAAAATTGAATCTTATTATTCTACACAAAAAAAAAATAATTGTTGAAAAATATGGAGCTCTTTTTTTCTCCTTATTTAGATCAAGACAAGGAAAAACGTGAACCAGTATAGGGTGACTGACAGAAACATTTTATTTATTTTTTTCAATACTGGTACTGTATGGCAATTTTTAAATAAAAAATTTAATGTTTGACGTAAAAAAAAAATTGTTAACCCATTTGTTGCACCACAAAATACCGCCCTACATGATCGACGACGACAAGTCTGAATGAAAAGATTCTGCTTCATATCAGAATCTTTTCCTATTGCACATTTTTATGGACCTTATCAAAAAGAGGCTCCCATAAGACCCCTTTATTCTTATCCTTATCATCAATATCTTTAAAAATCAAATAAAACATCGTCCTTCAGACCCTCAGACAACCCGCATGCATCTCTTCCGTCACGAATTAGGATTTCCTCTGCAGCTGGTTTCACCTTGAAGATCTCCGTCAACCCAACTCTTATTCAAATAGCACTGCATCCTTCCTCACACGGTAAGAAAAAATCCTTCCGCATCCTGAGAAAAAATCACGAACCTCCGTCTCTCGATCTCCATAACAATGGACACCCATCGCCATTTAACCTTTTTCCCGTATGCAAATCATTCGAAACAAAAAAAAAAGAAAAAATCACTGATAACCCGGAACTAAACTGAAATTCCAATGCCATCCCAGGACACGGAAGGATTCTCCTATAAAATGCACACTCACCCTTGGATGCGCATCATCAAAACTCCGATTTGCATAAAAAACAAAGGTAATTGGAAAAAAAGAAGAATCAGGGACAATAAATATCCTTGCTGCAGGAGTCTCTCATCTGTGGGAATTTCTGGCACCCCTTTCGATGATCGGTTATCCTTGAAATTATGTAAATCACCTGAATCACATATACGAATTTCTCCTTACTCCTCTTCTCACTCTCGCAGAATTTCTGTGAAGAAATTCGATACGCCTCGACGATTTACCCTCGCTGCGAGTTTGTGAGTGTCGCGCATCCTTTTGTCTCCGACGGTTACCGAATCAATTGTTCTCTCGGCGCCTACCTTATTATCCTGCCAATGAAAAGTTATAAATTAATATCTTCCCCCTCTCTCTCTCTGCACTCTTCATCCACCAGTCAATCGGCAGTCAATAATTTTCGGTTGCAAATTTTTATTGTGAGTCCTTTTGTTGGGCATTGTCTGGTGTGAGGACTCTCGTCGGTTGTTGTTTGCAAAAAAAAAAGAGGGAAAAGTGTTTAATGGATGTTTGTTTTGATTGCATTAGCAGTGAGATGGATAGAGGATGTGTGAATTTTTAAAGATTTGGGGGTCGGATTAAAAAAAGGTAGAAAAAGGCCGATGGAAATGAATGTCAGACATCAGAATAGTTCTGATATAGAATGTAAGCCGTGAGCAGTCTTGAATTCAATAGTTTCTTTAACAACTAAAAATCTAGAAGTGCTTTCACAAAAGTTGAAAAGTTATTTAAAGCTCCACCTCCCACAATTTTAGGGCGCCAAAGAATGTCGTTATAAAACCAGATATCCTAAAAATCAAGCTACAAAAAAAGTTCCTCCTGCCAATCCCAGATTTTATGAAAATTTAATGAACTATCAAAGAAAAAAATTTCACTTGAAAATAGTCCTGCTTGCAAAAACTGTTGAACATGCAATTCTAAAAAGCCTGGACCTCCTGTGTGCCTTCAAGGAAAATACTTTTAGTCGAAAGCTACAAAGAAAGTTTGGAAGTGCAATTCATGATCTCCTCAATCGACCTCGTACTTCATCTTGTCGTCCACTTCAACCAAAAAAGACCAGCCTTTCACTCAATTCGAGTGCACCTGGCACTAAATCACCCGACCCGTTTTATGGCCCACCGTAACTGCCAATCGCCGCAAGTGTTGTCAAAGCAGTCCGTCCGCTCGTAGAAACTGCCTCACTGAACATAATTACTCTCCGCACTTATCAAAATGTCAAAATACCCAGCAGGCGGCAAGATTCATTCCTCGGAACAGGTCCACACGCCGATCACCGCCCGAATTACTGACTAAGGCTATTTCTCAAACGCCAACCACCGACTCCATTCCGACGCGGATTTAATCAACCAAAACTCGTATGCGACAAAAAAATTCGCTCCATAATTTCTCAGAACAATTTGTCCCGTGCACACGCCAGAAGCACTCACTCCCAACTCTGTCTCTCTTCGTGGCCCGCCTTTGATGGCCGAGCTTTATCAATCGCAGACACACTTTGCGTCAAATTAATCTTCGAATAAATATTCCACCACAAGCCACCGCCTCAGCCACAGAAAAATTGTATCTCAACCACACAAAACCATCTCAAGAATGATGAAGCACTGAGCGTGGTAATTATCAGCGACCTCACCCTCGGCAACCGCAGATCCTCGTGTAAACCCGGTTGAAAATTCACGAAAAAAAAAGAGAAGGAGAGGAGGGGGAAAATAATTAGCCGGTCATAAATCAAAATTCCGTTGTTAATGTTAGCGTTCCACGGCTTCCAGGCTGCCTCCACGCCCAATTTGCCAACGCGCAGCAGCCCCCATGCAATGTGGTCAGCGGCACGGATGCGGATGATGCATGACGATGTAACCGCGACAACGACCGCGAGGCGCGCGGATATCCCAACCAACCGCTCCGTCATTTCCAACCCCACCTCACTCCCACTTTGCCGAGGACCTGTTTGCAAGGATATCGCTCTCGCTGACTCTGCTGTTGATGGAATGATAAATCAACGCCTTGAGAGGATGCGGTCGGTTGGTGATTTTTCTTCGTCTGCTCCGCGATTGCGATTGGATTTGCCAAGTGATTAATTGAAATTACTTACTGCCCTTAATTTCATTAACTAAGCGCGACTCTAACTTCAAATTTGCCTGCGATTGACGGTTATTTATTGGAAGGATGATTTGACACGATAACGGAGATTAGACGGACTTAATTGTTAATTAAATCGAAATGAGTTGACATTTTGTGAAATTCATCGGTCGTCGGTATGCATCGTTTAATCGCGTTAATTTACCACGGTTGTGGGGTAGATTTTATAACACAGGCAGAACTAATCCAAAAATCGAATTTAAGATATAAGATCAGCAGTCTAGTTATTCGATTATTTCCCATTTCAATATATTAAATGCAAAAGAAAAAGAAATTGTCAATATTGCAAGCCTAGATACCATTTAGAAACTATTTAAGGTCAACACTTCATTAAGTCTTTCATCATGAATATTCAAAAGTAAAGAGAAGAAAGGCATCTTTCGATAGACTGTAACTTTCATTCTAAGAGTACGAATCGATAATTTTAAAATTGAACTTTGGTTGTACTTTTGATTCAAAATAAAATTGAAAAAGTGGCACTCTGTACGACTTTTCAAAAATATATAATTGGTAAAATGAAAGGGTGATTTTTTAAAAGCTATAGAAAAGTTTTTCAAAAAAAGAACACACAAAATTCGGAATAATGCATGAAATCTTTATTTGAATCGATGGTACGGTCCATATAATTTAATGTTTGAGGATGAAGATTTCATGCAAATGTTGACCTTAACTGCGCCTCAAATGGTCCATCCGCTTAGTCCAATTTTGGCATACTCTTTCCAACATTTCGGCCGGTTCGGTAACTCACGAATAAATGCTTCAATGTTGTCTTCCAATGCGTCAATTGAAGTGGGCTTGTCTGTATAGACATGAGCTTTAACAAAAACCCACAAAGAATAGTCTAAAGGCGTTAAATTGCACGATATAGGCGGCCAATTGACCGGTCCCGAACGTCAAATAAAATGTTCACCGAACTCGCCTCTCAATAAGTCCATTGTTGCGCGTGCTGTGTGGCATGTGGCACCGTCTTGTTGAAACCACATGTCATGCAAGTCAAGCTCTTGCATTTTGGGCAAAAAAAAAAGTTGGATATCATCTCACGGTAGCGCTCACCATTCACAGTTACGTTACGATTCGCATCATCTTTGAAGAAGTACGGTCCAATGATGCCACCAGCCCATAAACCGCACCAAACTGTGACTTTTTCTGGATGCATTGGTAGCTCTTGCAATGCTTCTGGCTGATATTCACTCCAAAATCGACAATTCTGCTTATTTACGCACCCATTGAGCCAAAAATGAGCTTCGTCGCTGAACAGAAGAAGCGCGCGATGAACTTTCTTAACAGAGCACGCATTTTGATAATAAAATTCAATAATTTGCAAGCGTTGTTCGTTTATAAGACGATTCAGGGTTAAATTAAAGACCAAACTGAAGATGTTTGGCAGTGAAACAAAACACGAAACGTTCGTCAGCTGTTTAAACCAGTGTTGCCAAAAAGATAATAGCTAAAAAATCACCCTTTACAAGTGCTTTCTTTTAACTTCAATTAAGGACCCAGCAGAAGTAACTCAGTTACACTTCGCATTTCATCAATCAACTTGAATCAAAAGTTAGTTTCCCCGTATTTCCACGCCAACATTTTTCATGATAATATCTAATATTAAATGTTGTCAAAAATCTTCTACCAAAAAGTATTTGTTTTTAATTGAAATTTTCAAAAACAACTTAAAAAATGGTAGAAAATAGCCTTATATTCTTAAAATTCTCTTAAAAAAATAGCTTTATATTTTTGTATTGCGAAAAGAATCAAATAAGGGCTTAAAACTATTTATTTCTTTGAAACTAGCTGAAAATTTGAAAATTGCCAGATAGAAAAATGTAGCCAGAGCAACAAAAGCCTTCGGCTAGGCTTATGACTAACACAGTGATCTTCAGATCACAATTTTTAGTTAAATTCTGTGCCAAACAAAACAAATATGATAGTCTTTTGTTGCTAAAATTCAAAGTCAAAGAAGACAAAGAAGATTGAGCAATATCTCCATGCGTAATTTTAATTTTTTAATGTAGGTATCGCCAGGAAGGACCCAGACCCAGAATCAGGTGGCTGGATCAAGTCCAAAATCTCGCCTTGTTACGTTTCGGCATACTTCCTGATTGCCTGGAGATCTCTTCTGCGTGCATAGCCCCCGCTACCCCAATAGTGGATCACACGAGATCGAGAAGAAGATGAAAATGCTGACTACGAACATGAATATCCGGCACTGCAAAAATGAGTACAAAAATAAGTCAGGCATTCGAACAATTTTCTACGCTTTAGATGGCTCCAAATTTGTCCAAGAGAGTTCGCAACGAAGTCGGATGAGTTTTTTTCGATTATTATTTCTTATCTTTTTATTTATCTACCCACTGCCAGTAGGCAGTTCATTATTCTTAATTCAAAGCTCCCAATTTTTGGCTTTCAAACCAAAGAATTTTTACGCTTTCTGGTATCAGCTTGAGTATATTCTTCGCTGTACAACGTTCGATCCACAGGTTCAAGTTTTAAGTTCCTGGAATCTCGGTTTCAATTCTAAGCTACTGCTCTCAGTTTTCGTAAGCACTTACAGTTCCCAAATTCTTAAGGTTTTTGTCACTAGGCTCTCCAGTTTCTTACGTTTTACATTCAAGGAATGTACGCTTCTTACATTATCCAGTTTTTAGAGTTCCTGGTTTGCAAGATCTCAGTTTCCAAAGCTCGAGTATTCAGTCATTCATGTTTCCAGTTTAAGAGTCGAAGTTCGCTTAGGTATCAATTCCTTGGGTTTAGTCTTGTAGGCATTCACTTCTTATGAATGCTCCCATTTTGGGCCAGTTTATTGGTTTCTAGAAAGATGTTTAATTTTAATTAGTTTTAGTTTTAATTTGACTATTGTTTCAATTAAAAAAATATATGAAATGTAGTAGATGTTCTAATAGTTTCTTCAAATTGTAATTCATAGGCTTCCCAGTTCTGGTTCTTAGAGTTATAGTTTCTAGAGTTTCTAGCTCCCAAGATGCCAGTTCTCCGAGTTTTAAGTTCCTCTTGTTCTCAAGTTTAAATTTTTTTCTGTTTCATATCTGTTCCTTGTATTTTCAATGATTCGGTAGCCAAAAGGTCGCCGAGTTCTCTCTTTCGAAAGTTTCAGTTCATCAACTTTTTTGACTTCTCAGTTGCTGCAATCCTCATTAGTAGACTCCTCATTTCCTAAAATACAAGTTCCTGAACTGTTATTTCCTCAGGTTTCCACTTCTTCGAGTTTTAATTTTCTAAAGTTTCCAGTTTCTACACTTTTACTTGGAAAAGCAATCTCGATTCAGAGGTTTTCTATTTTCTATTTTCTAGAGCTCGAGTTCATTTTTTTGTTTTTCAGATTTCAATAAAAGTTTTTATGATTACTGAAGAATAATTTTTAAAAGTACTCAATTTACAGACTTGCAGATCCATGACTTACCATGGATCCCCAGCTCATAGAGCTTTGATTTCATCTCCTAGTTCCATTTCTCAGTCCGCGGTCCATCTAAAGCCCCAGTTCACACAGTCCTAGTTCATGGATTTCTATATTTCTAGACTTAACGTTGTTTAAGTTTCCTATTCCAGCTTCAAAATTTCACTCCTCATAGTCCTCCAGTTAGTTAAATTTTTAGTTCCCACTATTCAACTCCAAGTTCCCGATCCCCATTCCTAGCGGTCCTACTGCCTAATAAATTGCTCACCGGACATACCCCCGGCAAAGCCCACGCAAATACCAATCCCAATTGCAGTCCTGCCCCCTCATTATTCAACAGCAACTGCAGAATCAATTATTACCATGTCAGCATTCCGCAGACATCGGATCCTCTCAAGTTCATCATCCACAGCTGTGTGTGTCCCCAGACCCGTGAATCCAGACTCGTTCCTCCTCCTCCATGGGGACGAGCGCTCAGTCCTCTGGCCAATGACCCCATCAGCTTTTTATTTTCTAATGTCGGTCCTTCCCGAGTCGGTCGCCCTCCCTTCCCAATGACCCACCGAAAAACGATGCGGTGTCATCTTCTGCGCCAGGATGAAAACAACCGTGGATGGGAACAGGAAGAGAGAGTTGCAACTCTCTGCCGGGATCAAATTAAAAAGGAATATTTCATGTTGCATCGGGCGCACTCTCCCGACAGCCGATTGTAATGGGCAATTTATTAGGTAGAGCGTCTAGGCGAGCGTGGAGACCTGCTGTGCCCAGTGCCCGGTGCCCAGTTCCCGGTGCTGTGTGCATCTGTATCTGGGATTCATCTGCGCGATGATACTAAATAAATTCCAGTCATCTCTGCAAGGTGCAGTGTGGAACTTGTTCCATCCTCATCGTCGTCGTCGGAATGCTGTGTGTGCATGCTGAATGCTCGATGACCAGGAGGCACATTATTTTATCATCTTCACCTTTGAACGGTGAATGGCGGTGATTATGGGATATGCCAGGCTCCTCATCGTTGTCGTATGGCTCGAAGGATCACTTAATCCGCACGGATACACGTTACAGTTTACAAGTTAATTGTGAGTGGTCTGCGAGTGTGTTCGCGGAATAGGTGCCAATTATGAGCCAAAGTCGTGCCCGGCGAGAGCGAGAGTGGCTGATAAGGCTCGAAATATGAGCCAAAGAAGCCTCACGGCAGATGACAGCTGCCACGTTGCGGGATAAGGTGGCAATTGCTTGTAAAAGTGGCGAGAGTGTCGAGTATCGTGCATGTCGTCTGTCTGCAACGTCGCCTTAATGGGACGCATGTTTGTGGCCACAACCACGAGCTGCTGGGATTTTGGATAATGAACCATCCGATGAGATTGGCCGTGTGATTGCGTCGAAGGTGTCGGCGGAGGAAGTCATAAAAAGGTTTTTTGTTAATGATGATTCGTGTCCTGGGTTCATTTTAATTAATTAAAATATTCAGCTGATTTTTTGTCGTCAATCATCACCGCCTCGCCATCCATTAACTCTCCGAAAAAAATGCAAATGGCTGCACGATGTGGAAGAAGTAAAATGTACTAGATTTGTTTTGTTGTCACTTTCAGTTTGTAGGGGACAATTAATGGACAAATTATTATTTGAAGACGAATAAAAAAGCGATAAATTTTCAGAAACTCTCGTTTGTAAGCCGTGTAAGCCCGTTTGTAGCTTGCTTCTATTGAAGATATTGGCCGATTTCGCTTTCCTACAGGGATAGAGCAGGGTACTAAGAAACTGAAAAGAAAAACTCTTATCTTAATGTAAATTCCAATAAGGCTAATAAATTAAATTAAATGATAATTTCACTCTTAAATTTTATGTCAATTGAAACTTCAAGACAAGAGTAACTTTTTTCAACAAAATATTAGGTATTCGAAAAAGCAAAATTAAGCAAAAACGTAACACTTCTTTTGTATATTTAAAACGAGCACTAATTATGTGCCACGTTGATCATAAAATTTTTGTCATCTTCAGCCATCTGTTATCTTCTGAAATTTCTGAGTGAAAAACTAAACGTGCTTGCGTTTCCTAGACCACTACAAAATTTAAGATTACATCATTAAGAGAGATCTGCAGCCATCAAAACAAATGAAAATCTTAAGTTGCTAAGTCTGGGCTACACGATGGATGCATGAAAACTGCACAGCTAAGCGACTGAACTTCTGCCGCGTAAAACTGCTCGCAGGACCTTTGCGAATTTTGAAAAAAAAAAAAAACATCGTAATCTATGTTTTTTTTTCGAAAGAAAATCAGAAGACTGATATTTTAAAGCAAATTGTTTAGCTCTTTCTCATGACTCCGCCACACAATCACGTCCAGATTTGAGACCCAATTTCCGACTCAAACAAAAAACCGGAATTCGCCAAAATGTCAGCCAATGATTTGTCCTGTTGCCGGTCAAAACTTCATCAGTAGCTCGACCCATTTTCCGCACCAATTTCAATTAAAAACGAGACTTAATTCGCCGACTCCCTGCGTTCCACAACAACACAACACACTCACATCTCAGAAAATTGGAATCTCAAAATTCTCTGCATCTCGCAATTAAATTAATCGCTCCACACTTATTAACAACAAAATATGTTGCCCGTAATTGAATCCCCGTATAAGGCCATCGTCCTCGCCTCGATTTACGAGTCCTTCGGCGAAAAAAAAAAAAAGTGTCACAAGAACAAACCAATTACACCGTAAAGCCGAAAAAAGGAGGGAAAATTGATGCGCTCTCAAATGGACTTCTGGTCCGGTCCCGCTCGATTAAGACCGATTATAATTGAGTCTTTTCGGACTCTGACTCCGGACCGAGCCAACTTTAATATTCAGCAATAATTTGCCGTCATTACAGCGAATTTAATCGCGACTCGACCGTCTCCGTCTCCATCAAAACAGCGCGGTGCGACGCGGTGAATTTCGGATGCAATCACATTTGCATACGGGAACGCGCGCGCTCGGGAACGTGCGCGTGCGGTGCTTAAAACAATGGCATCCGCAGTGCAATTTTATTTTTCCACCAAATTACTCATTGTTCCATAGGGGGGTCCTCGAAAGTGCCACGTTGCAAGCTCCCTGAAGTATGCAGCTCCGTGTCGACGAGCGGTACGGGGCGGAACAAGTGTCATTATACACAGACGAGTACACGTTGCAACGAACCAGCAAACCAGCAAACGAAACAGCGCCACTTATCCAGGAAGGCTAAAAGTATCGGGCGCGGATTTTCCAGAGTCGTTGGATGTTGCGGTTGATGTTAGCCGGGGTCGCGTTTTTTTTTATTTTTTTTTTTGCGTGTGTTTTCTATTCGCACGTATTCCGCAGCAGCGAGCTCTTCAAATGCGCGACTCTGCCTATTGATGCACCACCG
Source organism: Syritta pipiens (assembly GCA_905187475.1). Classification (NCBI taxonomy): domain Eukaryota; kingdom Metazoa; phylum Arthropoda; class Insecta; order Diptera; family Syrphidae; genus Syritta; species Syritta pipiens. The sequence goes on along the minus strand of LR994574.1, from coordinate 6,623,260 downwards.
TCAGAGTGGGCGGATGGGATGGAGAACAGTGCTCAAGGTTCGCCTGCGGGTTTTGCGTTCATTTCTCTCTTTTTTTTTATGAATAATTCACGAAAATATGACGCGAAATGAGGGAAAAACATTTTCAAGTGTTCGTGGTTGCCACCCCCACTCCGACGGAGTGCAATCGCTTGTAGCCGCCGTCGTCGTCATCGAGGACGAAGAAGAAGGAGCAGTGGAGTGAAAAATGGAAAAAAAAAAAAAGAGAATCCACCAATCCCCCTCCGCTGCATGTTTCACATTTTAATTTGAGCAGAGAAGTGAAATAAACAGGAAAAATGAAGAAGAACGAAAAACGAGGGCGAGACGAAGAGGAACCAGGCCCATATGGGATTCTGAAAGCATTCCCGAAAGTCATTTGCGACAGAGGGAACCCAACCACCCAACCACCCAACCACCCATCCACCGTACACAATCATCCAGAGGCGGGTGAAGAGTCCTTAATGTAGGCGGAAGTCTGGTGCATTTCCGTTTACAAACAGTTACTGCAAGACTGAGCGACATCAAAAAAAAAAAGCCTGGTGCGGTGCACCCAGGCCCCCTCTGGTGGTGATAATAACTGAGACTGAGACTGTGGACCGCCGCCACCGTCCCACCACCATCCCGCCCCGTCTCGGTTCCAGGTTTTAAGTTTAATTACAGGGATCCACTTTACGATGTTGATGATGATTATAATTGCAGTTGCACAGGGCCCCTGTGGGCCGGTCTGTTTCGGTTCGCTTCATTTTTTTGTGTCGCTGTTTTTCGCTCAGGTTCTGGTTTTTTTTTTTTTTTTTGGGAGGCTTTTGGGAGAAATGACTTCAGCTTGGAAATTTCCTTTTTTTTTGGAATGTCGACTTTTTTTTTTGGTGCGGTCCCGGTTTTTTGTTCTTAAATGGGATTAATGAAGAGGAGGAATAATTTTTTCCCTCTCCCGCCTCGTCCTCACGGCTCGCCCGAGGGAAGATGGAGTGTTTTTTTGTTTTTTAAATTCAGTTGGTAAATTGATTCGCGGTTTGAAGTGAGTGTGCTTTTAAAATATTTTGCACTTTGGTACCGAATTAAAATTTTTCTTTTTGTTAAAAAAAAAATTTTCATTCACAGTCGACAATTTTTCTTTTTTTTTTTTTTTAATTTTGAGCTGGAGTGCCGGTGTTGGGAGTCATTGAGGTCGCAGGAGAGGTTTCTGGGGAATAGTAATTAAAGGAGGAAATAGGCTCTGTTTCGGGGAAAGAGTGCCGGTGAATATTTCACAACGATGAAGTGGTGCAGACAGAGTTGATGTTGGGAGAATCGAAAAAAGTCGCAAGTTGAATGCCATGGAGCTAAGAGTCGCTACAAAAACAAATGATTTTAAAAATTGTAACGCCCAATGCTTTGGAATTGAAATCGTTGGACAAAAACTTCGTGAAACAAAGGAAGCACATAAAATAAGGTTTGTTCCATGATCTCTTGGCGTTTGAAAAAATTCCATTTGACTCTTAGGATGGACTGACATTAGCAAAATCGATGCCCTCTTAAGTTGCGCAATGTAAATTATTTTTAATCAACAACGCTGGAATTTTTTTCGGAGTAAAAAAGCAAAAAAAAAGCGCAAACTATAATTACAGTCGACTCCCTCTAAGTCGAATTTTCCTCTAACTCAAATTTTTTCACCATATTTTGGCATTCCCCTTCCCAATTTTCCAAACAAACACCATCCTCTAAGTCGAACTAATTTTGATTTCCCGTGAAAATTCGACTTAGAGGGATTCGACTGTATAAACTTTTTCTGTCTTTTTTACAACCGAGTAAATATTTATGGTTATGAAGACTTTGGAAAACCTTTACAGGCATAAAAAAATGTCTCAGACAATCACTCGCAGTTTTGACTTCGTCGATTCCATTCCGGTAATTTCGATGTCAAAGATGCACCACGCACTGAAAGGCCAATTGTCGAAAATGTCGATAAAATCATGGACATTGTCGAGTCCGACCGTCATGAAAGCACTGTTTCGATTTTCCAAGAGCTAAAGATTGGAAAAAAAACCGTTTGGAACCAATTGAATAAAGCTGGATACGAAAAGAAGCTCGATGCCACACGAATTAACGCCAAAAAAAACCTCATGGACCGAATTTCCATCTGCGAATCCCAACAAAATCGACTCATTTCTGAAGCGGTTGGTGGCTGGCGATGAAAAGTGAATCACTTACGACAACGTCAAGCAAAAACGGTCGTGGTCGAAACGCGGTGAGCCGGCGGAAACGGTGGCCAAGTCAGGATTGACTGCCAGGAAGGTTTTGCTGTGTGTTTGGTGGGAATGGCAGGGAATTATCTACTATGGGCTGCTCCCATACAGCAAAACTCTTAGCTCGGAACTGTACAGTCAACAATTGGACCGTCTGAAGGAAGCAATCGCCCAGAAGCAGCCAACTTTGGCCAATAGGAGAGGAGTTGTGTTTCATCAGGACAACGCCAGGCCACACACATCGATAGTGACTCGCCAGAGGCAACGGGAGCTTGGCTCTTGGGAGCCTTATAGTTCGGACCTGGCACCAAGTGATTGCCATTTGTTTCTGTCCATGGCGAATAGATTTGCTGGTGAAAAATTCTCTTCAAGAGAGACTTGTGGAATTCGACTGTCTCAATTTTTTGGAAAAAAGAACGAGGGCTTCTATGAGAGAAGCATAATGAAATTACCTTTAAAATGGCAACAAGTTATCAAACAAAACGGCGCATATTTGACCTAAATCGGATCATTCTAACTATGGATTGAAGCCTTCAATTTCATGCAAAAATAATGGATCTCTTTTTACTACAAATTTCATTTTATTTAATTTTGAAATTATTTTACTACAAAATGCATTTCATTTAATTTCCAAGTGCGCAATAAGAAATACATTTCCTTTTCTATTTCAGAAGTTTCCGAAGAGCCACTACGTTTTCCAGATTTGTTGTGGAACTTTGTGTCTTCATCAAAATTTGAAATTTGTCAAAATCTCTAAATTCAAATCATCTACTGTAGGATAGTCATCGATTTTAAAACTCAAATTTTCCTTTGAGCTCGTACCTCAACCTCGTTTTTGAGCAGCAACATGTGTTGCAATAATTTGCTGTTCAAAATTTGTCTCTTGTTAGGCCGAAATTCACTGGATCCAAATAATCAAACACGTTTACAGTCTACGACTATGTTCGACGTTTCCTCCTTCACCACCCTCCTACGGCCAACTTCCTCACCACCTAGCACTCCTCCACCGCCTTAAAGACACCACTTCTTCAACTTAAGACCTCTCTCTGAAAATTTTCCCTAAAAAAATCGTCTCATTGTCAAACGCATTCGCCTAAGCCCCGTCGATAGGACGATGAGGAAGAAAGAAAACTTCCTGCTGACCTCACTCTCCGTCACTTGAATTTAAATCTGCCCCCTGCGATGCGCGTGTATTTTCGAACTTTCCCTTCGAATCCATCAATTACCGTGAATTTCTGCATTTGACAGTTCATATCCCTGATCCTCGAGTTTTCCTTACGTCCGCGCTTATTTTTTCGTCTCTTCCTTTTTTTTTCTCTTTTTTTCACTTTTTCTTATTCCCCCTTCCCGAAATGAAAAACCGTCTGCGTGTGAGAGGGTGGATAGCTTGGATTTCTCTCAAGACTAAGGACTATCACCTAAGTATACGTAAAAGGAATAATAATTCATTCCTCATCCTCGCCCGTGTCCTGTCTGCTCTGAGGAGAAAACCCGTTTTTCCCGTATGTACACAGCAGCGCATCCCCGAAAGCCGAAAACATCCAAGGTAAAGTTCCACCGCCCACCGGGTTAGGGGATGGTGAAATTTAATCATGCATTCGATGTGGTGCATGCACAGGAGGGAGGGGTGGCGAAAAGAGCAGAGACTCCTTATTTACTTCGACGCAGGGATAACTCTCTGGGAAGAGATGGATGATGGATTACCATGCTGAGAGTAAATCTTCCTCGAAAGCTTCTGTCGGGGAGGTGGTCCTTTTTTTTTTGCCAAAAAAAATCCTACCTCGACCCAATCCCAGTTGTTTTTATCTTCTCTTCTCTCCTCCATTCCTTTGTTCACTTTTTCGAGCCAAACAACAAACGGTCTTCGAAAGTAAATCCTCAACTCCGTAGTCCTGTCAAGACTCCCAGTCACTTCAGCACATTATCCTGGGCACCGCGCCGAGTCAAGTCGTGCATGGAACTCTCTCGTGCACTTTTTTTTCTTTTTTCTCTGTTCTCTGTTTTGCGCAACCACCCATCTTCCATCTCCTATCGGGGGATTATTCACATCCTCAGTGAGTTGCCAAAAGAAAAGAAAAAAAAAAAAAGATTCGCAAACGAACGGAACACGAATGAACGAAATCAGGAAAGCGAGGAAAAAGGACCTTAAAATGGAGTCGCTCTTGAAATTCTTTACATGTGCAACTTGGAGGAAGGCACCGTCAGTCCTGAGTCCTGAGTGCCGAGCAACCGAGTGGCAGTGGAATAGTGGAATCCTTTTCATCTTCCCAAGCAGAAAGTAATACCCAAATTGGGTTTGGGACGATGTATCGTGCTCGAATGTGGACGGCATCGAGATTCGAGTTGAGGAATAAACAAGGTTTCCTGAAATGGATTTTCCATTGAATATGCGACGACTGGCGGAGCCTAGAGAGAAAGAAAACGAGAGAAATTTTGTTTTTTGAATTTTTTTTTTTTTTGTCCTGTTTTTAGATTTCTTTCAAGTCCGGTGATGCATTCACAACAGCCGGGGATCGATGCAGCGGATGGAAGCTCAATTAAAAAGTCGATCTGCTAAGATTTCAATTGGAGCTCTGTTCGATTGCAGAGGGTGTGAAGGTTTTTTTGTGAGGATTATGCGATTTTTGCCTAATGGGCATACTCAAGTTACCAGCAGAAGGAAATTTTGGGATCAAACTTATTGAAATTTTAAGAAACTATTTTTTTCGAGCGAATTTCGACTTAAATTTCTTCTCTGCTGTATTTACTTTTATTACTTTCGTATCTCGTGGGCGCCGTTGGCTCAATCGGTTAGTGCGTCGGACTGTTGAGCGAGAGTACCCGGGTTCGAATCCAGCTCGGGGAAAAAAAACGCCACAAACATTTTTCACGGCGTCACCTCCAGCGAACAACTGATATGACAAAATTATAACGCGCGCAACAAAGTGGAGGCGCGAAAAAGCTAGGCTCTCTGGCTCTCAACGGGCTGTTACGCCGCCCAATACAATACTTTCGTATCTCTCCAAAGAAAAAAGTGTAGAAGAAGGGCCTTACGTAGACGATGAGCATTTCTTAAGTACCTTGCAGTTCTTGCTAATTTTAACGCAGCTTCGTTTTCTAGGCTATAGACACGTCTCAAATTGTAAACATCTCATCTCATCTCATCTTCTTTGCCCGCATGTTCCACTAAAGGGGTTGCGCTGTAAACATTCCACCACATGTTTATCTTTGTGCCAGAATCGTCTAAATCACCTCTTACGCTCTTCCCCCATTAAACGAAGGATTCTGAGGACTTCCCACAATTGCACAAGCTTCAACTCTATAATTAAAATAATAAGCCAATTCATTTAAGCTGCATTTTTGCTCATGATTCGTCATTCAAACACCTTCCACATCAACAAATCGATTACATCATTGCAAAAATTTACTTCAATCTGATGCCATTAGTTTAAAATGAATTTATAATTGATTTTAAATTATTTTATTGCTTAGAAAAATTTATTGCCAGTACAATCACATCACTTATGATTAATAAAATAATAGCAACGGCATGTGGACTTATTAAGAAAAAATGTCAATAAAAACTCAACAAGCTTGACGTTGAGTTGCAGTCAGTTGATTGAAAAATAATCATAAAAAAGAAACAAACACAACAAGAGTCGAGTAAATTCGTCAATAAAAAAGCAGAAAAGGAAATTCTATCTGCGAATCAACGGAGAGTGGGATTAAATGACTAGAAATTGCTGCTTCTTATTGGATAAAAAAGGTTAATAGATATTTATTTCAAGTTTCATAAGTGTGAATAAGCTAGGCTTTATCCCTCAACGGGCTTTAATGGCACCCAATTATTGGTTAAAATTCATAAGTACGTTTTAATTTTTTTTGTTTTGCAACCGTTTGTAACGAGATTGAGAAACTTGCTTGTAAACATCGCGCTTTTAATCAAAGACTAAGGTAATAACTCGACTTAAAGTTTTGAAGTAAAACTGCTGAAAGGAGCGTACAATTTTTTTTTACACAATTATTAGGTGTACAACTTTGCTTCCGCCGTTTCGAAATAAATGGCTGTAGCGGTGGTGGTGGTAGTCGAAATAAATCGTATATGTCACACAATACGCTTAGGTATTTGTAAACATAACGCCATCAAAATATTAGTCGATTTGTGTCTGCATCTTCATCGCGAAGAAGCTAGGCTCTGGCCCTGTATGGGCTGTTGCGCAGACTATTTATTTTTATTTTATTTTATTTTTTTTGTCTGATTCACAAAGCTATTCTCGATGAAACATGTCAGCTTAGGAGCCAAATTCTCGTCATTTGTGGGAGATTTTAATTTTCTGCTTTAATGTGAACAAATCTGCGGCTCATTGAATGCTCTTAAATACCTATGGTGAGGCCGCTTTTAGTGAAAGAACGTGCCGAGAGTGAGAGTGTGGTTTTAACGATTTAAGACCGGTGATTTTGACGACGAAGACCGGCATTGCTGTGGAAGAGAGAATTTTTTCGAAGATGCAGAATTGAAGGCATTACTTGATCAAGACTCGTGTCAAACGCAATCAAATCAAACGCAAAGCGAATCATAAATCTATAACCAGTTTATTAAAATAAAGGCTTGAATTTCGGAAAAAAACCGCGGGAACAAAGTTGTACACCTAATATTTTTATTGTTTTTTCTTTTTTTTGACTCTATAGATTTATTTTGAAGCTTATTAAAAAACTTTAAAGTAGATTTAATTGAAACTAACTCAATTAACAAAAAATATAAATAAATAAAAGCAACTGTGCTGAATCTTTTCAAAGTAATACATTAAGGGTTCCCTCTGAAGTAATGCGAAAGCGGTTCCAGAGTGGATGGTGTCAAGGAGAAGAGGTCAAGATGTGGTTTTAGTGGGTGAAAGTCTCACACTACTTGGAATAGAACGGGCCTGTTCCACCTGCCTATCAGGTTTCCACATCGCCCTCAAGGCAAAAAAAAAAGGGTTCCCAGTGGTCTAGAATCTAGAGTTTACAAAAATCGAACAGCTCGGTAAAATCAACGAAGGGAAGAATCCGAAGAATATGAAGGCTCGAAGGACTTTTATACGGTGTTGGTATCACAGATTAACAGTAAGTATATAAATTTGTAAAATATCGACACTCAAAACTTTAAAGCCATTTATCTCAAAACTACTTTTTCCGGCATGCCGCTGAAGAAAAAAAAAACTATCCGGCCGAATTACTTGAAATTTCAATACGTTACTTACAACACCTTTTGCTATCGTTGGGACTATGATCAAATTTCAATTTCAAAAACTTCAAAATTTTTACGACCTGAAACTGTCCAAAAAATTAATGTTTTTGGAGTTTGAATTTCAGAAGCGCATAATTTTGTCAATTAAAATTTTTTTTTTTAGTTTTCAGCCCCGAACATAGCTGCGCTCATAATGAATAATAATTTTTTTGGTTTTTATTTTTCAGATGTAGAGGAGAGTCAACGTCAACAACGACACCTAGGTCCATTTTCCATTTGGAGAGCTTCCCCTTCAACGCCATTTTAATAGTATTGAAAATATTTTTTTTCAAATTACAAAAAAATGTTTTTGTACTTAGCATAAGTGTGTAAATAAAAAACAAAAATAAATAATAATCTGCGTAACAGCCCATACAGGGCCAGAGCATAGCTTCTTCGCGCCACCACTGTGTTATGCGCGATATAATTTGACACAAGTGGTGGGGACCTTTTGTTTAATGCCGGTTCCGAATGGCGATCTGCGAAAGCTTTCTATGGCAGAAGTACTCCAGGAGGACAATCCTCTTCGTCGTTCGCTGGAGGTGGGGCCGTGAAAAATGTTTGTGGTGTTTTTTCCCCGAGGTGTATTCGAACCCGAGTACTCTGGCTTAACAGTCCGACGCACTAAAAACTAAGCCACGGCGTCCACTAGTGTGAAAATATACTATAATATTTTTAAATTGATTGCTTTTTATTTAAGCCCTAAAAACACCTCAAATTGTTGGGGTTCTAGACCACTGGGACCCCTTAAACAACAAAAAAAAAATGGAAAGTACTTTTTACGATTGAATTAAAATGTTTATTTTTTTTCAGAAATTAAAGAGATTTTTGAACTTATATTGCTGTTTTCAATTCCACGCTTAGAACTGCACATTCCAGATATTTTCTGAGCTTTGAATAGGTAATACGAACCAAAGACAACCAATATCTTTATGCGCTTATTATACAATATTCTGTAATCAGATTCTCGACATCGAATCGGATCTCTTGGACGCATGTCTTAGACGCATAAGGCTTGATGTCATTTGCCACAAATACCTATAAATCATTGTAGTCTTCAGAACAGAATCCTTAGAGCTTGTTTCAGACAGTTTTAGGTTTCTTCACCAGTATTTAAAAGTGTCTAAACAAATTACAGTGGACTTCCTCTAAGTCGAATTCACTTTAAGTCGATCTTCCTCTAACTCGAACTGATTTTTATGTCCCGTGAAAATTCGCGAGTTAGAGCGAGTTGACTGTGTAAATAATCTTGATTCTTCCCAAAGGGGTGATGAAGATGTACCAGTTCGGGGTACAAATGTACAGTCAGTCACAAAAGTAAGTAAGCACCATAAAGAGCACTTGGTAATCATGGAAAAACAAACTGAAAATAGCCTCCACCAAAAAACGTGCAGTCTTCTATAGATGAACAGTCAGAGGCGAAATAAAGTGTCCACCCATGCTTCGAGCATTCAAAGACTCATAAAGTGGTTCTGGTACTCCGATCTTAGAACTTTTTTTCAGTTTTGGAAAGGTTTATTTATCTCTAAAAGCTTAAACGTGTTAAAAGAACTGTAACAATAGATCCATCAACAAAAAAATTAAGGGCAAGCACCAAAATAGGTCCATTTTTGTGGAGGCAAAAAAAAGTGATAGATAAATAGATCGATTTTTATTGCACTTCAAAAATTGAACAATTTCCTTTTTTACAAATTGTTATATTGAATTGCAAAAGAAAGTGTGCACCTTAATAAAAAAGACCAAAAACTCAAAACTAGAATTGAGGCTGCTATCTTTTTTATATCAAAAATGTCTTCTTAAAATCTTAGCGTTGATTCTACTTACTATTTACGGCATTTGGACAAAAATTGTATGCCATTCATGGAGAGAATTAAAAAGGCTGCGAATGCGTTCTACACCTGCGCCAGGTTGTTCGGGAGGAAATGGGGACCAAACCCCAAAGTAATCCTATGGATGTACACGGCCATCGTTAGACCCATTCTAACTTACGGTAATATAGTCTGGTGGCAAGCTCTGGAAAAGGCTACACACTGTAAGGCTATGACGAAAATTCAGAGGTTGGCATGCATGGGTGCGACTGGTGCATTCCGTACAACTTCCACCGCGGGGCTCGAAACCATACTGCACCTGCTACCTCTAGACTTATTTGTGCTTGAGTCTGCCTCTGCATGTGCACTAAGGATCAATAGCATAGGCCATTGGAAATCCAGCACTACAGGACACTCGAGCATCTGGAGAAAGATGGCTGTCACAGGCATAAAGTGCGACTACACGTCGCCACTTACCGACTTTGACAGACCCTTTGTTTGCACCTTCCCCTCAAGAGAGGAGTGGGAGGAGATGGCACCCATCAGCAATTCGACAGTTGCGGTTTATACCGACGGTTCGAAGATGGAGGAAGGAACAGGCGCGGGCATATACTCCGAAGCGTTGGACAGGCGAAGATCAATCAGACTTCCGGATTGTAGCAGTGTCTTTCAGGTGGAGGTCCTGGCAGTCATGGAATCGGCCAGAATGATATCAATGTTGGCGATACCACCGGCTGATATCACCATTTTTATTGACAGTCAGGCGGCCATAAAAGCGATTTCCGCTACGGAAATCAAGTCTAGACTGGTCCTGAGCTGTCGCGAAGAGCTTAGGGCTCTTGGCTCGCAGCATAGGATTAATCTCTGCTGGGTCCCTGGTCATAGGAACATACCTGGCAATGAGGAAGCTGATAGGCTTGCGAGGGAAGGATCCAAACTAGGGCTGGAACAGGCGATAGTAGGGATCGATCCACCGATCTGCCTCCTTAAGAAGAGGATTGGGGATAAGATAATTAGATTAGCGAACGACAGATGGAAAGCGCTATCTATATGTGAAACAACGAGGACTATGTGGCCAGAATATGACTACGCCAAAACGAAAGTGCTGCTCTTGCATGACAAAAGGTCTCTCGCAAAAGCGGTGGGTGTCACGGGTCACAATAGTCTCAAAGACCACTTATTTAAGATAGGACTACTCGGTGACAATATCTTCAGGGGCTGTGCTGATGAGGAGGAGCGGGAAGATACTCAACACTTCCTCTGTCACTGCCCCAGCCTTTGTCACCTGAGGCACAGAACATTAGGAAGTTACTTCTTCCAAGACCTTAATGAGATAAACTCTTTACCTCTAAAGAATCTTTTCAGGTATTTGAACCGGACCAAATGGACCGAGGATGCACTGGGATAGGACACCGCGAGTGAGGAGGGGGACACCTTACCACCCCCAATGGGTAACACAAGGGGTCCACAAGGACCTAAGTGAGGCGGTATATCCGCCGGCCCACCAACCTAACCTAACCTAACCTATGCCATTCATGCACTAAACTTAACGCAAGCGATATTTTATTATAACCTACCATTAACGGGCCTGCCTATCAAAATATTCCTACAAATTGCCAGTCAAATTAAAGCCTGGTAAAAGTAGATGATCGTTCGTTTACCTAGGTGTCCAAAAAGTAACCATTTCTTTATTATTTTTTTAGTTTATAAAAAGTTCTAAAATCTCAGTACCAGAATCTATTTTATGAGTTTTTGAATGCTCGAAACATCTTTTGCCTCTGACTATACATAACCTCGCTCCGAATCACTTTTTAACAAGAATTAGATTTGTTTAATTTTTAGACATTTTCATCATTTTCGAACTGAAACGAATATTAGATATTTTTTTTGTTTTTGATACAAAAATCGTTCAAAAATCATCGGACACTTAAAGTGAAAACGGCTCTTAAGACATTTATTTTTTTATTCCTTCGAAATTCAATCGATTTTCAGTCGCCACTTAAAATTCCTGTGACTGCAGTCCCCCTTAAAACTTGCATTCAACAACTTCCCCCGCCCACCACCTTAAAACCACACTAAGCACCTCGCATTTATCACCCGAAAACCGCAGCCGAGTGTAAACCCTTCACCGGAGCATAACATTAAAAGTTTTCTCGCACCGAAGAAGTCTCACGTCCGGACACGAGAAAGTCTAAAAACTCTAGGCGCCACATTCCTCTTCGACTTCGAACGAGCCCCGGAACCGGATGAACAAAAAAAACAAAAAAAAAAGAAGCGTTTTGCCAAAGCGTACGGCAGAGAGCAACCGTCCCGTGGCCGACGGCGTTATCCTCGTCCTCGTCGTATCTATCCATCGTCTTATTTGTATTCACCACAGTAATTAATCACCAGTGGATAATATCCATGGACCGTAGGACGCAAATTAAAAATAAATAAACGGAAAAGCCTCAGGGAGCCTAAACGAAGCTTCCGAGCACCGAGAGCCGAACGTCGAGCGTCAAGAATCGAGCGCCAGGAAACAAAAGAAAAAAAAAAAAGAAATCCAAACTCAAAGTAGTACCTCGAAGGAATCAAAAAACGCAAAGAAAACAACGCAGAAGAATAAAAAATAAATAAAAGAAAAACTCTTATCCGTATCTTGATCGAGAAATAATTGAATTGTGAGGAATTTCTTTCGTGGTTCTTTTTTTTGGCCGTCAACGTGAATGTGGATGTGGATTGCTGCTCCAAAGTAGCAAATAACTACTTCCACTACCGGTTCTTTTTACCTGGAAGCCGATGGAGGAGAATCATTCTTTTCGCCATCTCCCGATTTTAACGTCCACGTCGTCGTCGACGGTATTTGTTGAGCAATTTGTTTCCGATGTGTGTTGTATGCAATCGCAAGTCGCGGTGAGACCCTCCCCACCTGTCACGAAAGCAATTAAAAAACCATTTAAGTGAGGGACAGACAGAGAGAGGTGCAGCCTAACAATTCCCCCCCCCCCCCCCCCCCCTCCCAATGGGTGGCTGAGTTACGAACTTTAACCGCGCTCGTAATGAGTTTATTTTTGAAGCGAAACAGATACTTTTCCGTGAGGCGGCCATGACGATGCAGCCACCTGTCTGTGGAATGGTGAGATTCTATGCAAGCGACGTGACGGTGGGGCATGGCACACTTTGTGTAATTTTGACATCCGAACATGATTTTTGCGTTAATGGTGTCGTAAGACGCAAAGACGCGTCGTGTTGTTTTTTTTTTGGGGGGGAGGCGGCTGAGCGAAGGTTACACCTGCGTGTAACGTGATGGAGAAACAAGAAGGTTGTTGGGTCACAACGAGGTCGGTTATTAATTTAGTTGTTGATGTTGAGGAAGGGAGGCGGTTGCGTTTTTCGGTCAAACTTGAGGCACGAGACTAAGCGATGTCGGGGCTGGGCTAGGGGGACCTTGAGGCGAGTTGTAAATCACAGTGGAGTCGGTGTTGAGGGTCGGCTTTGGGCGTTTGAACATCTTTAGTGTCGTCAAAGGTGTGCTGTTGACATTTAGGAACGTAGAAATTAATCAATTTGTTCAACTGACTTTTATTTCGACACTTTGAACTTTGCATTGTCCACAGAAAAGAGAAGCAGATTGCATTTGTCTTTTAGGAATGACTGATAGACTAGTTTTCTCAATCAGTCTTGAAGTAGAGCTGGAAATCAGTCTTTGACAGTCGTTTTTTAGAAGAGATCACTGTGAATTAGTTGAATCTGATTTTAGTCTTATCACAAACTGTTTGTTGTGACTTCTTTCTAATATCCATCCAACCATCTATCAGAGCTGTAAAAGAATTCAATCTTTTTGAACCAAAAAATCATTTTTTCGCACTCATACTCATTAGTTGTCTGAAAAATTGCTCGGTGATGACTCTACAAGTCGACTGAATTCCCAAAGACTTCAATGCAAAATGTTGAATTCCTCAAAAACTTCACTGTTAAAAATTGCAATCCCAAAGACTTAACTGTTAAAAGTTACATTCCCAAAGACTTCAACGAAATTGGTTGAAGTACCAAAGACTTCAAGTGAATACTGCTGACTTCAGTGAATGGTGGGACTTCAAGCGAATGGTAGGAACTTCAAAGTGACTTCAAAGAATGCACATAATTCTAAAGACTTGCATTCAATTGATTTCAATGCATTGAGTGGCTCGAAAGATTGGTCCAATCAAGACTTGAAAATAGAATGGTGATTTTAAAATTGAAGTCACACTTATCTAATGAAGTCAATTGAATGAATCACAAATTGTGAAGTCTTTTCCGTGAATTCAGGGAATGCATTCCCAAAAGATTGACTGTCTATTTAATTGAATACAAATTGGGGTGAGTTCACAATAGCAACAGGAGAACAAAGGTGAATTCATAAAAGCAATACTGCAGCAGTCCTGCAAAGCATTGCGTATATAATTACTTTGCAGGACTGCTGTAGTATTGCTTTTAGGAAGACTGCTTTTATGAAGACTTGCGTTTATAATTGCTTTGCTTTGCTATGCAGGACTACTGCAGTGTTGCTTTTATGAACTCACCATTGCTCTCCATGAACTCAATTCACCAAATAGAGGCATAAACTCTTTCCGAAATGACGCTTAAAACCCATTTCTTAAGTACAAGACAGGTTTCTTCAGCAAGGGGCTATTTGATCTCTGTCTTCTTGCAACGAGAAAAAAACCTAATAGAGACAGCTCAGTCCCAGTGGCTTCCTCCTTGAGCATTTTCCACTCCTCGAGCCCTTTCCACTCTCTCTATCTCGATTGAAAACTAATTTAATTTAGTGAGGTCACAGCCCAATTTATTAACTTAACTTCAATTAATCTTTTAGTATTTGATGAAGCTAAGTCACGATTTTGAGAGATGATGAAATGAATTTGATGAAGGCAAAGAACCAACAAACATTTGAAGAAGTTACTGAAGTTACTGAAACTGGGATCCGTAATTTCTTCAATGAACTCAAATGTTTGATGGCTTTTCTTTGCCTTCATCAAGTCCATTCCATCATCTCTGAAAATCGTGACTTAGCTTCATCAAATATTAAAAGATTAATTAAAGTTTAATTAAAAATCGTTAAACTCAGCAAAACTTAATCATAAATTTCTCAGCCATGACTCATTCAAATACAAAACATCATAAAAATGTTCGTGTGGGTATTTAAGCAAAACATTGAAGAATTGAATTGAAGAATTACTTCTCAAAGTCTTTAGGAACATAAATTCCCCTTCATGCTCAAGAATTGATCATTCCTAGAGACTTCCCTACTGCGTAGTCTCACGACAAATTTGCATCTCTATGCATACAAATCGCTGTTGTGGTGATCATTACCACGCATAGTGAATGGTATTCAAAGTCTCTTAAGCATCGTGCCACATGTCAGGAAGAGTCCAAGAAATATGAGTGATTTCCTGAAGGAGTAATTTTCCGAGGTAGTGATCAAGATTGACTGTCGACGGCGTTGCGCTTATGTTTCTGACAAAAAAAAGCGCCTACCAGAACTTTATTCCACGGAAACTCTGAGAAATTAAAAGAAACTAATTTTCAGCTACAACTGTACATTTCTCAACAAAATTAATACTTCTGCAATTTGTTAAAAGTTGGTTGATGAATAAAGATGAAAATCACTCTTTATTTCCATCGTTTAAAATTCTAATCATAAGTTCATCTTGTTTCTAGCCTCTAAGAACTTGATTAAGAATGAATAAATGGAAAGATAACAACATTCTTCGCCTGTTTCCATCACCCCAAACAGTCCCAGGAGTCATTTCGGAATGCCTCAAAGCCCAGAGACATCTTCCACCTGCACTCATGAATCAAAACTCCCTTTTTAATTACTTCCAACCTGGCAATCCATTGAAAAAACAAACAACCACCTCGACGACCTCTCCACGTGACGTCCCGTGTTAATCTCAAAATTAATCCCACCGCGAATGTTCACGCTTGAAGAGCAACTTAATAGCGTGTATAAACCTCTGTTCACTCACCCAAAATGCTGCTGCTGCATCTTCCTCACACGACAAGATTCCCCATTAGTCAAACAAACATCAACCCTTAGCCCCCCTTCTAAAACATAAATGACACCCTGTCTCTCTGCCGACCCGATATCAAAAAAAAAAATGTATGTTAATTGTGATTTCAATTAAACTTTGCATCTAAATTTGATTTAATTAAACTTTTTCTTTCTTTCTCTTGAGTCGAATGCGGAATTGTCAGTGCAGAAAATCCGTCAAACACCCGCGGACCGCCATTAATTTTAACTCAGCAAAACTTTTGCTGAATTACACACGTGTGCGTGTGTTGGTTGGTGTAAACCAGTCGGAACTAAGCCAAATGTCATTAATATGGAAAAGTACAACGGCAGGTTGCAACCACACCTCCACTGGCCGCCAACTGGCCACAACCCACTGACGCCGTCACCCTACGCTCATTGTGGTCGGTCGGCTTTTTCCCCCGCGCGGTCGACTTTGCCACTTCGCGTCGCCGCCACCGCTGCCACCTCGTCGTCGACGGGCGAACTAATTAAAATTACATTCCAACTATTAATTTTCGTTCCGACATAAATAAATATTCATTAAGATTTCAATTTTTTTTTTTTTTTTCTAAAAAAATCATTTTCTTTCTTTTTGTTGCGTCTTTTGTTTGACGTGTCGTCGTGGTCGACAGCAGCGTTTCGTGTTAAGTGTCGACTTCGGTGGTGGCGGTGGCGGTGGCGGTGACTGAGGAGAGGCGACTCAATCCTCGAGGGTTATAAATTATTTATAGGCCACGTTCGGTTTGTTGTAATATTGATGAATATGCAATTCGCGGAGAGTGATTGCAGGAATTCGGGACGCAGAAAAAGGTTAATTTAATGAGCGAAGTGCATTTTCGGGGGGTGCTTCTTCTTCGCACACAAAATGGTCGTCGTTTTCTTTGACACGCATGTGTTTTTCAAGGAGGAACGAGCAAGAAAGAGAAAAAGGACACAGGACTCACCCCTGCATATGAGTGTGTTTTTTCTTTAAAATTTCCTTTTTTTTTCATGTGTGGGGATGGATGAATTTTTCGTAGGTAGGACCCTTGGAAAGGAAGGGAGTCGCTTCTGAAGTGTGACTGCAAGTCTCAAAGGGAGGTGCAACTGTCACGGTGTTGGATTTCATGCTACGTTCTCTTTTTTTTTTTTGTGTCTCAGGGTCAGCAAGTAGGAAGCATCTGACCATTGCACTTCCACTAGACGGGGAAGGTGTGTTCACGTGTGCTGCAGGCTTTTCGTTTAAGGGGGTTGTTGATAAATTCCATTTCGAGTTTCAGTGCCATTATTCGATTCTGTCACGAAGAGTTTTATGTTTTCCCACAAATAGAACAAGTGAACACAGTTGGACTGTTAATTTTACGGCCTAACAAACGACTTCGAGGAGGAACTTGACGATCGGATCGTCAGCGATGAAGATACGATACGGAAACACGCAATCGAGTGGTTGAGATGGTTTTTTGGAAATAGCAGAAATGGCAGACATTGAGGGGTGTCATTGGTGGAGGTCTTTGGGAATGCTGAGCGAAAAATTCCACGGTAACAAAAACGATTAAAATTTAGTTTACATTTTTTCTTAATTGGAAATGTTAAACGGATCGCAGTCGTTGACGTATTATTATTATTATTATAGCTTTATTGCAAACATAATAAATTATACTAACAATAGTTAGATAAACATAGCGCTAGCTACCAGGACCTTTGGCTAACAGTCGTTGACCTAAAAATGGCCGTGTACATAAATCACACAAAATTTTGAGCTCTGCATTTTATGTAAGCAAGATATGATTTACTTGCCTACTGTCACTAGTCAAGAAAATCTGTTTGAAAAGCTGGATAAAATTGGCCAAAGACTTATCTGGCTTGAAAAGTTTGCTGCGTAAGGCCCTGGTACATCCCGGACTGTATCGCCAATAGATGATTTGGGACATAAATTGCACTCAAATCACATCTACGATTTCCAAGATCATAATGAGTTTAGAACTACCAAAAACCAGGATCATCATCCAACAAGACTAAGCCCTCTGTTGATCACAGCAAAAAAAAAATATTTTTAAGTTTACCTACATACCGCTTAGGTTAGCATATTTTTTGCTTTTATTTTTGAGTGCACTTTGCAATAATTTATTTCATACGCTCTTGCGCTTCTTGCTTCAAATAACTCAATTGGTTTTCACTTTTTTTGATAATAATTAGATCTATAAATAAGACCAGTCTTTAACTACTTTAGTCCTTGCTAATTATAAATACAACGAGGCCTTTTTCATCTACTGTGATGCTGCATTTAGCAAGTGATGGGAATTCAAAAGGTTAAATTTCACAGCAACAAAAGTTGGTACTAGTAAGCCGTTTCAACATCTTTAACAAATACGAAACCTCCACGTTCGTAGAGTACAAAACCGAGTAAATGAAAAGAATTTTGGGGACCTATCCAATATTGTTGCGGAAATCTGAAGGTCCAAGCTGCTTTTCAGACTCTTTTCCTTGCGATTTTTTTAAACGTAAATCATGTTTGCTGACATTAACAAGAAGTTATGCAGTCTTCTATCTAGATAAGACATAGAACTTCTACCGGTTGAATGAAATTACTTCTCATAACATTTTATTCTACCAATAAAATGGTAGAAATATGTTAAATAGCTAATTAAATTAAGTCAATGCAAATGCCATTAATATAAAATAAATAAAAGAAGAAATCAACCGAAGAATTTCTGACTAGTTCTGGCACTTCAAAGTGAAGCTTCGTTTCAAATTGCAATCATTGCCTTGAGCATGTTTTTTAGAGCCGAGAGTGGGAGGTTAAAATATCAGCAAAGTAAGTAAAAGTAACTAAAAGTAAAAGTAAGTATAAGTGAATGTGGTCCGTATGTTTACTATCATTGCAGAAATTAAATCAAAGAAGAGGGTCCAATAGATCTTTTTGGTCGCAGTACAAGAGGATTAGTAACATTCGCCATTTCATTAATCAATCAATCAATCATTGTGAAACTCTTAAACGTAGGCAAGATTGTGTTGAATTTGATCACTATTTTCCAACACCTACTCTTGCCATTATTAAATCTATGGTCCTTCCGGTTTAAAGACTTATCTTATTGATCCTCCGCAGTATAATTTTTTGGCAGTCAATATAAACTTGTATCATGGATAAAAATTCGCTAAAAAATCCCTAATTCCTGCCAACTGCAGGAAAACTGAAAAAATCAAATCAAAAGTTGTGTAGAATGTCCAAAAGCTCAGGCAGGTTTTGAATTTAATGACTTTTGTGTCGTAAGGCATTGCCAATCAAGAGCAACCAATTTGACAGTTGACAGCTTAGGACTAATAGCGGGTTTCACACCTGACTACAAATCGTACAATTTGCTTGACAATCATCCTTGACGACTGCAAATCGTCAATGTGAACCCTCGAAACTACAAATCAGCAGACTTGTAGTCGGAAAACTCAATTTTTCTAACTTTTTGTCTCGATTGAACGAATTGTAGTTGAGTGTGAACAGTTGTCGTCTAACTTCGAAGTATTTTAAATTTTTGTTTGTGATCTCGACGGCTGAGCATCTCAGCGGATCGGAAAAAATTTAGTCGACCAAAGAAAAAAAAGTTTTGGCTGGAGTTTTTTGAACTGAAGTTGTCAAACATGTAGTTAAATGTGAACGCTAAGACAAATTCGGTTATCAAGCAAATTGTACAATTTGTAGTCAGGTGTGAACACCGCAAATAAGAGAAAGCATGAACGAATTTCTGTAAACGACTGAATGGATCACTAAAACTGTAGATGTTTTATCCCCTTCTATGGACTTTTATTTAAATTAATTTTTTTTTGTATTCAATTCATGTTTATTGTAAATTTTTGGCATAGAAAAATAAAAAAAAACAAGAGTAATAATAGGAACTTATGATTAAATACAAAACCATGTAAAGTGTTGACTACACCGTGGACCTCATTCTTAAGCTGGCTGAGAAAACCTTTTTCGTTTGATGTTTTTTCTTTTATCTAATTTTTCATCAAATAAACGCAAGAGCATCAATAAAACGTTCAATAGTGTAATTTCTGCACTTTCAATAAATAAGCTAAAGCTACTAAAACGAGACTACTTTTATGTAAATCCAGATTCGATGGAGAACTCATTAGATTTTTAATTAGATTGCCGTCAAATCGTCTCTTCACTGAATTGCTATCATTTCCCGGAATACAAATTTCAAACGTATCGACTGTAAAACTATATTTCGTCTGTCACTCATAAAATCCACAAATTAATTGCGTGTCGCGATTCAAAATAGAAGTTTGTCCAGCATTAGCTGATACTACCTTTTCCCTTAATTCACGGCTAATACCAAAAAAGAATAACGAATCATGCTCAGGTTGCGTACATGCAAATTAAAGCCAAATTTGATCCCTTAATGACATTGGACTTACAAGCTATAGGCAAATACATACGTCAAAAGACAACAAACGGGCTGACATTAGGTTGATTCTAGAAGGGTTCCGTTTTTTTATCGTTTCCGAACGCTTCAGCGAAACTGTCAATATGCACAGGCAAATTTAGAATCTCCTCTTAAATGTCAGTACGCACAATTCCGAACACCGTTCTTGAAGTCTTTATTTTTTCGCTCGACTGACCACTTCATCTTTGGCATCTAGAGCCAAATCAGATCGAAAAATGAAAATCTGAAGACTTCTCTTCGTGTGACATCGGCAACCATTTTTTTTCTAATCTGAAACCTCAAAAGCTTCGTCCTCTAAAGGGGCATTTTGTATACCCGGTCGAACTGAAAATGTAAACCTGCAGCCACCACTTTTTCGTCGACTTTTTTTTGTTCACCAATGTTCTTGTTTCCTAATTTTGAAAAGTTTTATTATTTTTCCACCACTTTTTTTTTTTTGTTGGTTCAAAAACGAAGATTTGAGTTGGAAAATTTTCACGCTTCGCGATAAAATGATTTCATCAACTTCTGATGAATACGATCCACAGTCCACAGCTGCTTGGTTGTGTCAAGACTTTGACTGATTAGAGAAGACTTTCAACCACAACTAAAGCTAATGAAGATGATTTATTGTTACAAAGATAAATGATTAAGACTAAGCCAATTCCGACTTTCCAGCACGAGCATGCGAGTCCCTTAAACCGTGTAACTCCTCTCAAAGTGAACACTTAGACAGCTCATCATCATTTGAACAAAGAACGCCTCCTAAGCCACAGCCTCACTCACCTCCTCCCCCACCAAAAGTGGACCTTTCAAAACCCTCAACATATGCCACCTCTCCCGACCAGCTTCCCGGTTGGTCGCATTTGCATATCCACGCCAAGCAAACCCCTTCCACGTGACACATCGCACACAAACGACATTTTCAAATGCATTATTAACTTGTCCAATAAATTATATTCCCCGTTCCACAGTCGAGCATTTCTCTATTCATCAGAACGGAGCAGATGAAGACAGCAGACAAAAAAAACAAAAAAAGCAGCCACTTCAACTGGCATATGCCTTCAGAACCAAGCCTAGATAATTTATCCGCAGTGCCTATTCTAGCCGGCGACCGCGTATTTGTTTCTCTCTACAATAAAATCGGACAGGTGAGCCGCGCGTTAAGCCGTCCCGTCGGTGGCCGCGACCACGGCGGCGGTGGTGGCGACGGTGGCTGCAGCACCCCACACGCCCTCTCACACTCTGCCGCAGGTACAGATGCGCGGGCACTAGGTCTCGCAATCCCAACAGACGACAGTTTTTGCCGTCGCAGTGGCAGTAGTCAGCCCTTTTTTTTTTTTTTTTCTGCGTCCGTGACGCGTCTTTGTTCGCAACAATTGCACAATGGGACGTGGAGGGCAATTGCCTACTCTCATCCGTTGACTTGAACGACAAACGGAAGTGCTAAGTATGCAGATACACAGATACACAGGAGAAGGCTGGCGCGTATATCCGTATGCCGTGCGTTTGGATTAACTGCGTTGGTTGCTGGGGGAGGATTAAGGATGCTCTTAGAAACCCTTTTTTTTCTGTGGGAGAGTAGGTCAGTTACCCTACAGAGGATGGAAGGAGTTGAATGAACCTGCGTCCGTGTTGGTCGTCCGAGTCCGAAGAGTCCTTCTCAAAACAGTACTCCCAGCGACATCTCTCGTGCGCACATTGACGGAATCGCGGCTCAATAGCACTGCCATCTAGTGATGGATAGAGAGTCAAAAACATCGCAGGGGAAAATCCGTTTTCACTCCCAATTGAGTGCAGGTTTTGGGATGAGTTTCCCCTCGAGTTGAGCAGGGGAAATGAGTGAGTGTTTTGTCGGAGGGGTAGAGGCAGCTGGGGAAACATCGCAGGAGTATTGGGATGAGTGTTCCCACACACCTCACTCGAAGGAGTTTTTTTTTCCTTTTGAGTGGCGATGGTGGAAAGGGATTGTTGGTTTGAGTAAAACACCGATACGGCTGTGGCATGTACTCATTTGCAGGAAGATTCGATTCCAGTGACGGTTTTGTATGCAAACCTGAGGTTGCTGGTAGCAACTAAAAACTGCGCTTGCACTTTTAAGAACGAAGTAAATGTTTCTTAAAAGTAAATAAAATTATGCAACGAGAGGACACTATGTGAATGACTGAAAATCACGTCACAGAAATGGATTTTCTGGTGAAGTTGGTGAAAATTTGCCTGAAATAATGGTGTCTTGAACTCTGAATCTTATAGCGGATGATCCAAAGGCGATTAAACCAGTTTTCAAATTTATTTAACACGTTGAATGCCATGGGGGTCACTGGTGGCCGGCACTAGGTTTGTTCGTAAAAGGCGTGGCATTCAATGTATTCAAAACATCAAAGATATGTTCCAATTCCGATATCGAATTAATGGACTGGAATAGTTCTTCTGTGCTCCATTAACTTTATTATTTATCCTTAAATTTTTATTATAATTGTTCTTGCTATTCTAATTTGATAAGAAACTAATGAACTAACTAACTATGGGCACTAATGCACCATTCGACAATCGGATTAAGGGCCTGTGTTATTTGAGTACAAAAATCGGGTCATTAGATGAACTTTTCCACATAAGACTGAATCCGCGAGCGTCAAATGCACAACAATAATAATCATCAAAAATTGAAAATGTTTGCTGCAGCTACTTATCCTACAAAATGGAGCAACTGTGAGATTTTTAGCAGCTGAATGCATCGATTAACTTAAATGATCAGCACATCAATTTTTGACGCCAAAGTTATCGTACTGTCCCCAACCTTTTTTTCATATGAAAATGTGTATCAAAATATTTAGATTTTCTTAAAAAAATATTTTTTTGGTTGAACCCATTGAGATCCCAACTTGAAATTTGGAGTGAAGATAGGTGAAATATTATTTTTCAACATATAAAAAAAATTAAGAAAATTAAAATACCATTTTTTTGAAATATTCAAGGAAACGTGTCGAAAAGGACATTTTGAACTATCCTTCGTCCTTGTAAATGAAAATTGTATGAATTACTTAAAAGTTCAAGTCTTTCTGAATTTAATAAGATATAATTTACAAAATTCTTATAAGCAGAACCAAAGTTCTGATTTTTTTAAATTTAAAAGAAATCTTGAATTTTGACTTTTTACCGATTTTTGAAACCTCATTACTCGCGAACTATAATTGAGTTGGGCAAATATGTTTTGTCCCATGACTTGAACTACTTCAATAACTAATTCTACCAATTTTGAGCCAAATCGGAGAGGGGTCGTTCAGAGCTCCCCATATAGGCTGGACGATTTGTCATGGAATGACCCATTTACAAAATTAATTTATCTGATTTGCCAAAAATTGGCAACTCCCTGAGCCTTCCCACAGAAAATCTTGTACGCCTAGATAATTTCTACAGAAGAGCTGAGCCAATAGTCCTCGCAGTTAGGCACTCTTCTTGCACAACTCCCTGACCCTTCTGTAGCCCACAGGAGATTTTGTACGCCTAGATAATCTCTACAGAACAGCTGAGCCAATAGTCCTTGCAGTTAGGCACTCTGCCTAAACAACTCCCTGACCCTTCTGTAGCCCACAGAAGATTTTGTACGCCTAGATAATCTCTACAGAACAGCTGAGCCAATAATCTTCGTAGCTAGGCTCTCTCATTGTTGTGTTATCAGCTTACTTTTAAGTTCCTGATATTACATAATAAATAAATAAATGCAGAAGAGCTTTTAGAGATCTTCGACATTCCGACGGTGAATCCAAATTCATCAATTTTCTCTCAAAATTAGTATAAACAAAAATTAAATTATTATTATTATTATTAAAATACGTTACCTTACAATTAAAATAACTAAGCTAACATTTTTCTGGCACAAACTCCAAAGGTTTCGGCTTAAAAAAATTTAATTGAAACAGCCGAGCCTGCTTATTCCTGCGCATTCGATTTTTGTTGAAGCTTCTTAGCATTGTGAATAAATCAAAAAAAAAAAAAATAGTCTGTCTCAAACTATGATAACAAAAAGAAAAAATTGATATTCTACATAACCACTCATTATTTCTCGGATCACAACTGTGTATCTGTGGCAATAATACAAAAAGTTTGTCAACCTAAATTTGTCATGTGTTAGCCAAAGGCCCTGATAGCTAGCGCTCTGTTTATCTAACTATTGTTAATATAATTTATTTTATTCTCAATAAAGTTATAATAATAAATTTGTCATATGTATATACGCATTAATGTAATTTGCTATATTTATTTTTTTTTTCTAATACAGTCGAAGCCCTCTAACTCGAACTTTTTCGCCATATTTTGGCGAAATCCCCTAAGTCGAAAATTTCCTCTAACTCGAACTAATTTTGATATCCCGTGAAAATTCGACTTAGAAGGCTTCGACTGTTCTTTTCTATTGCAAACGTGGTATGGAAAAATTAAAAATAAAATTCAAAACCTTCATTTTAGGCCAAAAGAAAATTTTATTTCCAAGAATAAACTTTTCTGTCTCTAATTGCCACACATATCGCGCTCTAATCGACAAACATTAAACTTCAGCGGCAAAATTAAAACTTTACAGGAGAGGCTTTTGTTGTTTTTTGTCCGAACTCAAAAAACGTGTAAATGATGCTTACGATCAATTTTGTTTCCCCTGTTTTTTATAACTGGAACACTTTATTAAAAAAAAAACGAATGATGCAGAAAGATGCGGAATTGAATAAACTATCAAACTGCATCACTCACTCATTCCTATGGTATTCGAGTACAAAAATCTGGTCATTAGATGAACATTTCCACATAAGACTGAATCCGCGAGCGTCAATTGCGCAAAAATAATAATCATCAAAAATTGAAAATGTTTGCTGCAAAAACTTATTTCACGAAATGGAGCAACTGCGAGATTTTTAGCAGCTGAATGCATTAACTCATTTTCTGCTTCGAATGTCGCTTACGATAATTTGTCGTTTAGGGTGCGATATGATTACAATTTTTTGGAAATAATTTTTTAAAAAATGGTTTTCTTAAAATGATCTTAAGTCGACGTGCAAATGGATCAGTTTTCGAACACAGGGTGTGTCAGAGTCATAAAAGAAAAATCCACATAAAATCCTTAAAAAAATTTAAGTACATTTTATCTCATCAATCTGCTGCGGATGCTGCGGTCTTGTGACTGATGATTATTCATCTTTATCGTCCAGCAATGTCAGTTTTTCTTAGACTTTCATACTTATCATTGATATTAGGTTGTCAAATATGTTGCCTTCCGCTACAAAGCTCGTATCTGGCAATACATCATTTGAAAGGTCTTGACATAATCTACAAAACGACGCTATGGATGATTAGTTTGGATACGAGCTCTGTAGCGCTTTGTACATAGCCGGAAAAATCAAAAGACAAAAAGGCGGAAGGGAGATATTTGACAACCTAATATATTCCCATTCTCAATCAATCATACGTTCGTATGATCGTATGATTGATTGTTCGTCCATAGCGCTACATTTTTTTAGACTCTGTAAAATATCCTTACTAGATCTGAGATCCACCTAGCTACCTAGCTTTTCGCGGCTCCACTGTGTTGTACGCGTTATAATTGACACATGTGGAGGAGACCTACAGTTTAATGCCAGTTCCGAACTTGCGAAAGCGTTCCGTGACAGAAGTACTCCAAGAGGATTGTCATTCGAAAAATGTTTGTGGTGTTCTTTTTTTTCCGCGAGCTGGCTTTGAACGCGGGTACTCTCCGACGCGCTAACCGATTAAGCCCCGTGGCGCCGTCGCTCACAAGCTTTGACATAGATGCCCATAATAAGGCACAAGTTCAGTCAACAATATTCAATTGCTGCCAAAATGTATTTCGTTCCTTCATTTGTTCCATTCATGTATCCACCTGAAGTTTTCACCACCATTTTGTTATGAAAGCCTCAAGCTCAAAAAAACACATTGTTCAATCTCTGACGCCCGCCTTATTTTCAAAAAAAAAAAACAAGTCGTAACTCTACCTTGTCCCATTTCATCTTCCTTTGAAGACAATAGTGCCCCCCATCAAATCAGTGCTTTCCTTTCTGTTACCCAATACGCCGATGGCGGCGTTCTTTTTACCCAAAGTCCCCTTCAATCGGTGTACGGCCCTTCGAAGCGCGTCACGCACTTACAAGCATCGCTGACTCCCCTTTCAGGAAACATGAAAAAATCTAAGCCCTCCTTTTACCGGCTTCCATCAAACGGACCCCAATCCCCCATCGACTTCTAAGGCTTCACATGTAAAATGTCATCTTTATGTCAACGAAGACAAGGAAACGGTCCCCTTGAAGGCTTGAAGGCAAACTTTATTTCAACCCTCGTCCACTCCGATGTTCCAGTCGATTGAATGGAGCTCACGAAATTGAAAACTTCGACGGTAAGAACAGAATCGAAAACAGGATGCGGAAGGATATCAGAAAACTTTCCTTCGCTCCATTGAAACGGACCACAAAAGATCCCCCAAGGGGGATCCTACACTGGACTCACATTTGTTTTCGCCTCCCCCAATTGGACTTTCTTTCTATTTTTTTTTGTTCTTCCGGGAGGAATTCCATTAGCGGAGCGTCATCCCGGAGCACACAACTCGGCCAATTAGCAGGGATTTATTCCATTCCCAGTTCGCTGATGGGACGTCGAGGGAGTGAGTGAGAGAATCGTCTCGGCCGTTGGAAAGTTTTCACTGATTTTCAATTCACCTGACGATGCCGGGAGAGAAGGCTCCACGTCCTGGTCCACTGGTCGAATGCCATTCAATAACTTCGACTCTCCCCACGCCGACGAGGACGACGTGCGGGCGTAGCCATCTTTCTTCTAATTTGACACGAAATTAGTCCCATTCATTAATCAGGGGGCAATTTTCATTTTCATTTTCATTCTCCTTGCTGCCCATTTAATGATATATGCCGTTACGGCGTTTCATTCAATCGATGGGTGGGTGGGTGTGAGCCACGCGAAAAACTTTGAGTGGGCGGTTTTTTTCGATTCCTTGTGAGGACGAAAAAAACCGGGACGACGTCAGATGGTATGCCTCATTTGCGATGCAGCGTCCTTCCCGCGGGTACAAATCCTGCTCCTAGATGCCGCGAGGGTCCTCCATCCTCCGTTGTCGTTGTCGTCGTCCTGGTAGTCGCTCCCCAAGGACAATGTAATTACAAATTGCGATAAAAGCCAAAGTCATTTGTTAAAATGTGTAACGCTCTGGCCACCGAGCAGCGTCGCGCCACGCCGCATCGCACCGCCACCTTCTGCCGGCTGTCACGAGTCCTGGCGAAACTAGCGCCAATTAAACTCGTCTCCGTGTACGTGTGTGTGTGGGGGGAAACAAACGAGAAGCGGGACTTGGACTTTTGGGAATAATCTTGGTGTTGGTCGGTGCTTCGCTGCTGATGCGGTGGTCGTTGCGTGGTCCTTCATCGTCCCTTCAGTCCTTTGCTCCTTTGCTTCTTTAGTCCTTCCGTCCATTCATCCTTCGCTCCTTTTGCCAGCTGTGTCGGCGACAAGCTCTCCACGGTGATGACGACGATTATGACGATGCTGGCACAGGAGTCTTCGTCGGGACTGGTCCAGGAGGACGTGCGAATATGAGGAGTTAATTTAATTGAATTAAAAGGAGAAAAGGAGTTGACGCTGCACGCGGTTGGGAAGCTGATGCTTTCCTTTTGCCGCCTGTCGGTGACGAGATTCCGATTTTTTCGAAGTAATTAATTAAATAAAGTGAGGCGTTAAGCTTCTTAGGAGGCGTTCGACGGACGTCGAAAAAATAGCGCCGGGAAGTTTTTATGCGTTGATGTTGAGATGGACCGAATTCCCTTAGAAAAAATAAAAAAAAAATCAAAGATGCGTCAAGTATTTATTTATTTACTTAAAGCTAACTAGAAATTTAAAAATTAACAACTAGAAAAATATAGCCAGAACAACAAGGCCTTCGGCTAATGCGTCAAGTAAATGCGTCACATGTGTCAAAATTATAACGCGCACAACACAGTGGAGGCGCGAAGAAGCTAGGCTCTGGCCCTGTATGGGCTGTTACGCCGACTATTTATTTTTTATTTTTTAAATGAGCTGTTATCGAGTAGAAACTGGAGAATTATGAAGTTGTCTAGGATTCTTCAAGTAAAATGGTCCAGAAGACCACAGTAGGACGTAAAGGAACCTGGTTGTTAAAGTTGTTCAAGAGTATCAGAAGACAACAGGCTCTAAGACGACTGAAAGGAGCTTTAAAAGGATTAAAATACAAAGAAAAACAAAATTATAAATGACGAAAAAGCATCCGCTGTAAGTTGACACTTTATTTTCTCGAGACATTAAACACGTTGAATGCCGCGCTAATTTTACATTGTTTGCACAAAACAGTTAATTTTTGTAATCATTCGTGACTATTTTTTGTGTGTTCTATATTGCATTTATTTCTTCAAACCATTTTACTAACGATAATAATATTTTAAAAAAATTCAAGCCTTTAATTCATTTCATAAGACTTAAAATTTTGATTTTCTTGGCTTCGCCGGTCACCGGTAACCCGGCATTGAACGTGTCAACAAATAATTTTGAAGAGATTGAATTATTTTAGTTTTTTAGACAATTTCTTGTTTATTCGAAGATTTTTTTTTCATTCGAAGATTCTTTCTATTTATTTTCTGGTCTATTAGCAATCAAACACGCACTTTTTCAAATCACAGAAGTTCTACACCGAGGAACTTATGAAGCTACCCGGAAAATGGCAAAAGGTCGTAGAAAATAATGACCAATATGTATTGGGTCTATAACTTAATTCGTGAGGTTTGCTAAGAGATGGCGTAACTTGTATTATGCCATTGTTAATATTCCATTGGAACATGCGTTGGAAAGCTGCTGTCATCGTACGTCATTTCAGTATACGTCATTCATTTGAAGCTTAAGCAACAAGAATTTGTTTTCACTCAAATATGTCGAACTTTGTGTCTGAAAAAGTGTTTTTGCGGGGAGTTCTTCTTCATTGCTTTAATATGAAGAAAACTGCTCAGTCATCGTATTTTGGTGGAAGTTTATAGTGAACATGTGCTAGCTGAGCGAACCTGCTAAAAGTGGTTTGCAAGATTGGTGATTTTGGCTTGGAAAACGATGAATGTCCTGGGCAGCAAAAAAAGTTTGAAGATGAAGAACTAGAAGTATTACTCTATGAAGATTGTTGCCAAACACAAGAAGAGTTCGCAGAATCTTTGGGTGTCACTCAAGCAGCTATTTCAAAACGTTTAAAAGTAGCTGGATATATTTTAAAGCAAGGAAATTGAGTTCCACATAAACTCAAGTCGAGAGAAGTCGTGGACACTACAAATAATTTTCACGGCCAGACCTCCAGCGAACAATTGACAATCCTCCTGGAGTACGGAAAGCTTTCGCAATTCGCCGTTCGGATCCGGCAATAAGCTGCAGGTCCCTTTCACATGTGTCAAAATTATAACGCGCACAGCACAGTGGAGGGTCGAAAAGCTAGGCTCTGGCCCTTCGTGGGCTGTTACGCCACTAATGATGATGAGAGACGTCGAAAGGCGGTTTTGCATGCCAGAAATGCTGTTGGAACACCAAAAAAGGAAGTCATTTTTGCATCGGATTGTTACTGGTGATGAAAAAAGGATCTATTACGACAACCCCTAGCGCAAAAAATCATATGTGAAACCCGGCCAACCAGCCAAATAAACGGCAAATCTGAATATCTATGGCGCGAAGGTAATTCTCTGCATTTGGTGGGATCAGAAGGGTGTGCTGTATTATGAGCTGCTAAGACCCTGTGAAACCATCAATGGACAACGTTACCGAACACAATTATTCTATTTAAAAAGAGCAGTAGCCGAAAAACACTCGGAATATGCGACCAGACACGAGACAATAATTTTCCATCATGACAACACTCGGCCCCGCGTTGCCGTTGGTTAAGAACTATTTGGAAAACAGTGGATTGGAAATTTTACCCCAACCGCCTTATAGCCCAAACCTTGTCCCTTCTGACTACCATTTGGTACGCTCGATGCAGAGCGCTTTCACTGAAATACGGTTCACATCAGAGCTTGATTCATTCGATTCAAATTGGCTTGATTCATTCTTGGCTGCCAAGCCAAGGGATGGGATCCATAAATTGCCAGAAAGATGGAAAAAAAAGTCAGCTTCAGATGGGCAATACTTTGAATAATACTATTGTACATATTTTTCTTAAATAAACGTTTAAATTTTGTAAAAAAAATGCACAAATTGAGTTATATACCCAATACTTGATTGAAATTAATTTTGAAGAAAGATTTTTTTTCTTAATGTACCAACCACGAAGACTTTTTGTAAGACCTAATATTTAATATTTACAATTCTCGCATAAAATTCCATTGTAAATAATTTTTTATTTATTTTTTTTTTTAATTCCAAATAAATATAAGAACAGATGTATGTTGTTTTCTGTAAAAGAGTTGGTTTTTGAGGAAAAAATCCTAGTATTAAAAGTTTTGTATTATTATTTTATTTCGTTTTTCCTTTTTTTCTTTTTCATTAATTTTATTCTCATGTTGACGTTGCCGTAAATCTTTTCCTCCTTTTTACATGATTTTTTCTGATTTTCTAAGTTGAGCTTAGCTGCTGAAAATCGTATGATCTGAGCAAGCTGGGAAAAAAAAACCCAACTAGACGTTTGGATTAGGTCCATAAGGGTCTTCAGTGTTGTAAGTAAAAAACGTGAAAATGACTAAAGACAAAAAACAGCCGTCATCAGCTTCTGTGCGACTTTATTAAACCGTCGCAGCAGTCGTTTTGGAAAACCAGTTCGCCACCTCATTCATCTGTTCATTAAATTTTCAATTCAATCAATCAAAATAAATTACAACAACCAGCATGCATCCGCGAGCGGGCCACATCCTCAGTTCTCAATTTTTACAAAATTAATTCCCTGCCACAATCGCACTTCAAAAAAGAAACTCTCTTCCGTGAGCACTGCACACGGTGCAGTGCCACACCACTTAAGACCCAACAATCGTTCCAATTACAAAAGATTGCGACTTCGAAAACCTGTTCCCGTACCTCCAAGGACGTTCTCGTCCTCGAAGCACGTTAAGGAGCCGAAAAACGAAAACAAAACCCAACATAGCAAATAAGTTACTTATTTGCATTTGAATCACTCGCTTCTGGACCAGAAGGACTAAATTCCGAATTCGTTCTCTTTCTCCAACGAGGTGACAACCGAGAACAGGACCAGCAACGACACACTCACAAAAAAAGGATAATCAGGCATCGTGAGAAAACTATTTAAGTTCGCTTATGTTTTTGTTTCCTTTCTCACATTGTTTGCCGCTCAAGTCGTGGTGTTTTTTTTTTTTTTTCTTTTGGTGTCCTGGAGAAAGGATAACAACTGGAAAAAGTTAAGTAATTTGTGTTTGTTTCGCTCTCTACCCCCCGCTCCAGGTCGACTGTGTTATCCTTCCGGGATCAGCGTACATACCCGCGATCGTCTTTTGATAGAGCATCCTTCCGTGTGCGACCGTGAAAATCCTGCAAAGGAGTTGGGATCTACTTTGCATATTAAGTAGAAATTTTGTTTTCTTCTTCGTGCAAGGAGATGGGTCCTTGCGCCTGGTGACCTGGAATGGGTTAATGGGCGAGATATCATTTCAATATTTTTTTAAGGATCCGGTTTTATCTGTGAGTGTCTTTCTTTCAATTTTTTTTTTGCTGGTAAATTGTGTGAAATGGGAAAAAAAATGGAAGATTTTTTTTTTTTGTTTCAAAATTACAGAAGGAAATATTGCCCCTTAAAGGGTTATCAGAAGAAGAAGGTCGTGTGGACTTTTTTTATTTAAATTTTGTGTGATTGACGTGGGACCAGTGGAAATGTCGCGAGGAATGGGAATTGCCTTGAGAAGGAGTCCTTCTGAGGGTAATTTTTTTGGTTCTGGGTCTAGGAAGTACTTAAGAGAGATGACAATTTTTTTAGAGATGAATTCTTAAATGCCAGGTGCTTCAACGTTGGCATGGGAACAAAATGTACTCTGGCTTCTCTCGCTTGATGTCTTTGGTTCAAAAGCAGAACAAATTATGTACAAAAATTATGATTTCGGAGAAAAAAAATGTAAATTTCTCTTAAGAGAGGTTTGAACATCTTTTTATTGTTGAACATTGTCGATACCGGTGAAAGGAAGAAATCGTACGAAATTAGAGTCTAGACGCGTCTGGGGCGTTGAATAGTAGAAGTAAGAAGCCGTAGAAGATGTCCATGTTGCACGCATTAAGACTGATATTGGCGATTGTCCTTTCGCTCCTCATCCACCAAGATTAAATCCAGCAGTGGAAGCATTTTAAAGAAATCCCAAGTCTAAACTTTTCTCAACAAAACAATTGTACAACATCCAGGATTTTATGCTAGAAACAGATGTGCAGACTTTCTCGTTCAGAGCAATTGATATGTGGAGAGATTATTTGTAGCTGAACAGACGTAAAGTCTGCATGCAGATGTGCGCTGCAATCAATTTCTATTTCTAATTTAGCTGCGCATCGTCAATACTGCCACAATATACATATTTGAAATTTAGAGGTGACTCTGACTGCCGTTTTGGCATTTGTTTATTATTTGTCTTGAAAACCAAAATAATAACTATTTGTTGTCATAGCAACTGACGTGCCGAAATGTCGTTAAATTCTGCACGTTTGTTACAGCTGATAATCTGCATGCAGCGCTGCTTGCAGAAAGTCTGCACATCTATTTCCAACATTAATCATTGAACTACAAAAAATCTAAATTGTGCAAAAATAATGTTCTCGGCAACATTTATAAGTCTTTATATTTAATGGATGATTTTGTAGAAAAGGAAAAACCACAGAAACAAAAAACAAACAAAAAAAATTTTAAATGGATCTTTAGCTCGAATAATCTATAACTCGAGCCTATTTTCTATTAATTTCAAATTCGAGTGGAGGTCCCATTGTATATGTAAATTATTTAAAGCCAATCAATCCCATTTGCAAAAACCAGTTTGAGACCTAACTAAATTTGTTTCACTTTAACAGAAACTCTTTGAAGCTCTGCAAAATACACAGAATCTACTCTGCAAAAAAAATCTGTTGTATTAGAATGTTAACCCAGCATTTTTAAATTTATTTATTGCGGCAAAGAGTTACAATTTTTGTGTCTTGGATGTATACTAGACTAGAGAGACTCGGTCATATTACCTTACAAACTTAAATAATATATCACACATTAATTTTAAAGGAAAAGCCACAAAAAACTTTCATTAAATGTTGTGCTAGAATTGTACTAGAGTTTTAGACATCGCGTCGTTCTTCGAAAGTGTAAAAAAAATTAGTTTTATTTTTTGCCCTATCGACAGAGAATATTTTAAGCCTTCAGAGGTCTCTATAGGTCTCTCTTTGGAGCCTATTGGAACACTTTTTTTTAATCTGTAGAGTTCACTGGCAGGGGGCGTAATTAATGTATAGAGGTCTCGCTCTTCACGAAAATGAAGAAGGAAGAGTTCGTTTTGAGACTTATTTTTTGTGCAAGCCTAATTGGCGGCAATTCGCAACGTAAGGAAAAAAATAAAATTGTAATTTACGAAATTAAGAAATAAAATAAAAACATAAAACTGCGTTTCCACTTGGAACAACTAAGTTGAAGCAGCGTATTGGTGACCCCGACGACAGCTTTCATCATCATCATTTGTGGCGTAACACGAAGGGCCAGAGCCTAGCTTTTTACTCCTCCACTGTGTTGTTGGCGATATAATTTTGACACATGTGGAGGAGACCGGAATGCCGGTTCCGGCGGCGGTTAGCAATTCGGAGTTCGGAACCGGCATTAAACAGTAGGTCTCCTCCATATGTGTCAAAATTATAACGCCCACAACACAGTGGAGGAGTTAAAAGCTAGGCTCTGGCCCTTCGTGGCTGTTACGCCACGGCTTTCCGTGACAGAAGTACTCCAGGAGGATTGTCAATCGTTCGCTGGAGGTAGGATCGTGAAAATTGTTTGTGGTATTCTTTCCCCGGGCGAGAGTTCGCTCAACAGTCCGACGTACTAACTGACTAAGCCACGGCGCCCACACCGACGACAGCCTAGCCCCTTTAAAAAGGTGTTTTAAATATGAAAAAGATGTTTTAAATATTTTGAAAGTCAGAGATACGTTTACCATTGTTATTACTTATTTCTTAATTCGCCATAAGTCTGAAGATATCTAGGGCCAAAGTTGCTTAAAAAGTACATCCTTTGCATTCATTTCAAAACCCCAACATCGGACATCCAAATTCAACAAACTTTTTAATTTTACGCTTCTTAATTTTCGTGTATATAAAATTCAAAAATCCTTGAATATCTAAAACTCTTGGATTTCCAAAATAAAATTGCCATTTTTTTCACTGTGCGCCGCTTAAATTTCTCCAAAAATCAGAAGATCGACGTCCGCTAAGACTGAATCGGCTTAATAATTCGCTTAAATTAAGACGTATGGTATTTTTTGAAATTGGATTTTGCCAGGAATTCGACATCGTTAGTAAACGATTTGTAGAAAAAGGTGAAGTTAGTCGTTCATAACTTTTTTAGTAACCATAGCATTTTTTTTTAGTTTTCCCAACTTGTTTATTGCCTGTCTTATTTTTGTCATTAAATAAAGGTTTTACATGCTAAGGGAATGTAGATTAACGAATCAGGAACAATGTCCTTTATTGTTGTTTTTTGTTATGTATGTCGTGGGCTCGTCGGTGTCAACCTCGTCGGAGTGGCCACCCATGAGCAATTCGGACAGAATGGTCGGGTAGTAAAGTCCCGCAGCTGGCGTCTGCTCATTGTGAGATATGCCCTCCGCCTTTAGGTCGTCGACAGGGTTCTCTGGCAGAGGCGTGGATCCTGATTCTTCTTCGTCCTTCGTCAGACCGCTGAGGGTGCTTAAGACGGATTCGATTTCATTGAACACAATGTTCTGCGGAGCCTTCACGTCATCGGCGAGCTTCACCTCGTTCTCCGCGGAGCTAGCTTCCGGCTTAGTCGTTGTGATCTGTGGCTCCTCGTCGAACGCCGGCTTGTCGGTTAGCTTCTCCTCGTCCTCGACCACTTGTTTGGTTTGTTGTTCAAAGCTCTCACACGTATTCACAGACTCAAAATGTTATAAAAAAACGCTCTCAAATAAAATGAAGGACCAAAAGAAGAAGAAGTTGGGTATCTGTATTGGCTCATTTGTGATTTAAACTCAAGATTCAAATAAGCTCGAGTTCCATAGAATTTTCCTGTAAGGCTCTTCTTTTTCATCAGCACGAAAAACTCTGAAAAAAATAAAATTCTATAAAATTACAAGGAAACATCGTCCCCCATTAGGACACCCCTCTGCCAGTGTCGCAAAGTCTCCTTTCATCGTCTTCCTTCTAATCAAAATAAATTTACATTTTTTTGTTTCTAATTTAACCTCATTATGTCCTTTGAATGCCTCCCAACGGCCACGCGAAAAAAAAAAGAAAGAAACCGTCGAATTAAAATTAACGAAACGCGACTAACATACACAAAATGTCCGCCAAGGACTTGCGTCCGCGTGTGTTTAAGTGTGTGTGTGTGCTTGGGCTGCCATAGTTCCAAAGTTCCCCCCGGTGGCACATCGTTACGCGCAATATCCCGCTAACAAATGAGTGTATCTTGTCCTCGGATGCTCGAATCTATTCATCGTGTGCAATAAAGACGAAAACGAAACGAAATCACTATGGCCGCGTCGCCGGAGAAGCAGAAGGCACCCTCGCTTTTAATTTAACGTTGCGCAACCACCCACCCAGTCACCCACCATTCGCGTGGAAAATAATAACAAACGCCATTTTTTCTTCCCAATTTTTTTTTTCTTTTTCTCCTTCCGAGTCCGCCTCTATTTCAAATAAATGAACTGCGGTGATGTCCTTCGCGTAGCCGGTGAGATGGCCCACCCCCATGGTGGGCGCCGTCATTAGGATAATCAGCCCGAGAGGGGTGGGGGGATATCTTACAAACAAAATTTATCTGACAGTTTAACGAAAGACGAAAAGCAAACCACGACAACAGAAAAAAAAAAAAGAAGAAAGCAAATTGAATCGCCAAGATGTGCCGTTCCGTCCGTCCGCAGGACGTTGCGAAAATATCACAACATCCTTATTTTCTTTTCATCCTCTTCTGTTTTTTGTCTCCTTGGTCGGGGCGGGGTGGGGGCTAACAAAGCGCGGAAAATGTTTCCCTTTGCACATTTTAATAATTTATTTTCCATTTGATTCAACAGCAACCGCGCGGGGCGGGGGGGATTTTCAAAAAGATTTTTCTAGCACCACGGCTGCATCTCCTTGGGAAATTTTCTTTTCATGTTTTTTTCATTTTTTTTTTTTTTCTGTTGAAAGGACACGACGACAGAGTCCTTTGGTCGTGGGGTTGACAGTTGGATTTTTCTTTATTTCTCGTGGAAAAAGAAAAGTTATTTAATTTTAATGAGAGGTGGTGAGTGGTGAGCCGTTTGTATGTACAGCAGCGGAATACATATGTAAGGACATGCACTCTTTTTTTTCCAGCTAAGCAGATGATTAAAAGGACTCCGTCCGTAGATGTGTGTGTGTGTGTGAGTGGTGTTTTAGGAAAACAAAAGCCGCCGTGGAAGAGAATCGCTTCGCATCCTGCGAGGGAAACATCACGGCGGTCTTAATCAGCGAGAGCGCGAGTGTGTGCTAATAACACCCTTTTTCAACCCTTTCATTACCCGCTTTGTGCTTGATCTATATATCGCAGATTGGACGGGTGGAATTTCATTTTCCATTCTCGTTTGGGACATGTGCGGGGTTGGCGTGGTAAGCGATGGGAGGGAAGTGCATCAATCGATTTTTTTTTTTTTTTTTCGTTTTTGGTTTTTATTTACCAACGCTTCTCTGCATTGGTAGATCGGCGTGGCCTGCGGTAAATGAAAATGTTAGAGCTACTGATTTGCTGCGGTAATGCAATGCAGGCGGTAATGGATTCTGGGAAAGGGATTAGTTTCAGGTTCAAAGCGCAGGATAATCATTTTTCAGGCTGTTCCATGACGCGGTGTAACAAAATGAAGGATGATGTGAAATGAGGACGCGAAAGGATATCCGTTTGAAGCTGGTTAGAGATGTAATAGCACTAAGCCGGCCATCAGAATTCTAATAAAGGTGCAATTTGCTACAATTTTGCACTCTTGGTCACATTTAAGTGTCAAAATAAAAGAATGTGAACAATGTCAGAGATTTCGCAGACAAATCTTTGTTTTTTTAGTCAGTAACTACTTCCTGCAGTTTTTTTTCAAATTTATAGTGAAATTTATACTTTAATTTTGCTGAGCAAGCAATTGCAATCATAAATGAAGTTCTTATAAAAAAGCTCTTGGTCTTTTCGACATACAAAAGCTTAGGTATTTGTAAACATAACGCCATCGAGATATTATTCGATTTGTGTCTGCATCATAAAGTTGTTCTCGATTAAAAATGTCAGCTTCAGCTTGCGAGCCAAATTCTCGTCGTTTGCCGGTTATTTTAATTTTCTGCTTTAATATGAAGAAATCTGCGGCTGAGGCTCATCAAATGCTCTCAAATGCCTATGGCGAGGCCGCTATTAGGGAACGAACGTGTCGAGAGTGGTTTCAACGCTTCACGAACGATGATTTTGACGTCGAAGACCGGCATGGCGGTGGAAGTGAGAAGGTTTTCGAAGAAGCAGAATTTGAGGCATTACTTCATCAACACTCGTGTTAAATGCAATCGAATCAAACGCAATCGAATCATAAAAATTTAACCAGGTTATAACAATAAAGCCTCGAATTTTGGGAAAAAAAATCGAAGGAAGCAAAGTTGTACAGCTAATGTTTTAGATTTTCTTTAAAAAATTTGGGCTCGTTCCGATTAACATGAACATTTTCAAAGTGCATACGACTTCAGAAAAACTTTTGATATTTACTAGAATCAAGAGAAAGTTTTTCATGTTTTTTTTTTTTTTTTTTCAAACTGATTTCCAATGTTCTTTCTAAATTACTTTAATTTTCTTTTCGGCCTTTTATTTTTTCACAGAATAAAAATAATTTTTGGTTACAATGAATTTGAGAGCTAAATAATTCATGTTTTTGTAAAAGAACAGCACACAGCAGCTCACGTCCATATTTAGCGCGTACAAGTCTTGTAAGCTAACACAAAATTCTTGCAAACGGCATACAGGTCTCAACTCTAACAGTTCTTTCTAAAAAAAAAATATTGAAAGTGTTTTTCAGAACTCGACGAAAAATCGACTAGAAAGTTCGTACGCTTCTTAATGTTTTATTGAGCTTATTGCCCTCACATCAGACTACATCTTGTTCAAAAAAAAAAAACGCTACACTTTTTGCAAAGAAAATGCTATCAACTTTATTTTTCTCATAGAAAAAAATATTTTCAAATTACTAAATTACTAATTGCTTACTAAAATTGTACACTAGGTGTAAGTTAATGAAATCTATTTCACTATATTAAATGTGTGTGGATGTGATTCTAATCTTAATGTAAAGGGTGATTTTTTAAAAGCTATAGGAAAGTTTTTCAAAAAAAGAACACATAAAATTCAGAAAAATGCATGAAATCTTTATTTGAATCGATAGTACGGTCCATATAATTTAATGTTTGAAGCTTATTTCATGCAAATGTTGACCTTGACTGCGCCTCAAATGGTCCATCCGCTTAGTCCAATTTTGGCATACTCTTTCCAACATTTCGGCCGGTTCGGTATCTCACGAATAAATGCTTCAATGTTGTCTTCCAATGCGTCAATTGAAGCGGGCTTGTCTGTATAGACATGAGCTTTAACATAGCCCCACAAAAAATAGTCTAAAGGCGTTAAATCGCACGATCTAGGCGGCCAATTGACCGGTCCCGAACGCCAAATAAAATGTTCACCGAACTCGCCTCTCAATAAGTCCATTGTTGCGCTTGCTGTGTGGCATGTGGCACCGTCTTGTTGAAACCACATGTCATGCAAGTCAAGCTCTTGCATTTTGGGCAAAAAAAAAAGTTGGATATCATCTCACGGTACGTTACGTTACGATTCGCATCATCTTTGAAAAAGTACGGTCCAATGATGCCACCAGCCCATAAACCGCACCAAACTGTGACTTTTTCTGGATGCATTGGTAGCTCTTGCAATGCTTCTGGCTGATATTCACTCCAAAATCGACAATTCTGCTTATTTACGTACCCATTGAGCCAAAAACGAGCTTCGTCGCTGAACACTTTCTTAACTTTCTTAACAGAGCACGCATTTTGGTAATAAAATTCAATAATTTGCAAGCGTTGTTCGTTTGTAAGACGATTCAGGGTAAAATTAAAGACCAAACTGAAGATGTTTGACAGTGAAACAAAACACGAAACGTGCGTCAGCTGTTTAAACCAGTGTTGCCAAAAAGATAATATCAAAAAAATCACCCTTTACATTCTAATTAACAAAATGAAATGAAAATAAAAAACACGCAGTTTGTCATTTAATTCCATAGATATAATTTCACTAAATTTCTTTGGTTTACTTTTAGGTCTCTAAACTTGTTGACTCAAATTTAATATTGAAAGACTTACAATAAGAATGAATGGCTATGGCTTTTGCTTCGGCATTCCACAAAAAAAAAGTTGCACACGAATTAATACTCCCGTTTCAACTGCAGAATTTAATGAAATTGTCCAAAATTTTAGAAAAATAAGCTTTAAACTTCATACATTGTATACGAGGTCTGTTCAAAAAATAAATTGAATTTTCGCGGGCTACGTACATTCGATTATCAATTTTTTTATTTTTTTTTGTTGGTACACTCGTCGTTTACAGTTTCAGCTATATAGCATATTTATTTTGTTTGTAAAAGGCGTAAAAGTTAGACGTGTTTTGCGTGTTCGGCGATATCCTGCTGTCGAAAAAAATGGATCAAAGAATTTGCATTGAATTTTGTGCGAAAAATGAAACTAAGTATTCATGGGGAGTGCGTTATGCACTCTTCCTGAAAATATCCCTCGTGGAATATTTGTTCTTGCGCGTTTTTTTCGTCGCTTCTGTTTTTTTTCTTTCTTTTCAGGATCCAACAGGGCTCCCGCAACAAACACTTGACAGTGGCATGCGGTGAGTGTAGTCTGAGTCAGAAAAAATGTTTACAAGTGATACAAGCGTTTCAAAGAAGGTCGAGAAGATGTGAATGACGATGCTCGCCCTGGACGCCCCAGCACATCAGCAACCGATAAAAATGTTGAGAAAGTGAAAAAAATTGTTATGGAGAATAGTCGAATCACTATTAGAGAAGTTGCTGAAGATGTCGGGATATCGGTTGGCTCATGCCATGCAATTTTTTCGGAGATTTTGGGCATGAAGCGTGTGGCAACGAAATTCGTTACAAAATGTTTGAATTTTCAAAAAAAAAAACTCTTGCTTGTTCGTAATTTTTTGGCCAAAAACAACACCGTAATCACCAGATTTGATACCCTTCGTCTTTTTCCTGCTCCCATGAAGAGACCCATGAAAGGACGGTGTTTTGCGACGATTGAGGAGATAGAAACCGAATCGTTGAGATTGCTCAAGGGCATGCCAAAAAGTGCATATCAGAACTGCATCAAGGATTGGAAAAAACGCTGGCACAAGTGTATTATATCTGAGGGAGACT
Source organism: Syritta pipiens (assembly GCA_905187475.1). Lineage (NCBI taxonomy): Eukaryota > Metazoa > Arthropoda > Insecta > Diptera > Syrphidae > Syritta > Syritta pipiens. The sequence continues at coordinate 6,582,897 of LR994574.1, read as the reverse complement.
ACTTTGAGCGGAAAAAAACAAAAATTGATGAATAAATAACCTTATTTTTTTAACAGGCCTCGTACAATCAGGTCTTGTGAAAGCAAGACAGTTTGTGATTGCACACGGTTTTTCTTGAAAAGTAAAGACTTTGTCTATCTCTTTGTAAAATAAACTGCTAATGTTTGAAACGGCCAAAAATTAGAACTACAGAAAACCTTCCCTACCATTTTTTTTCTGATTTTTCTATCGAATTATTTTCGCTGGTTGGAAAATCGCAAAAGGTGTTTGATTTGCTGATAAGACTGCCACACCTTTAGACTGCTGTAACAAAATACTTTTTGAACTCTTATTCCGTTTCAATCCATCAGTTGTTTACAGACTCTCTCCTTGCCTAAGTTTTTCTCACTTCAGCTTAGCTCTGTTGCAAGACTCGTTGTCAACAATCGACTTACTACTGACAGCCAGCGTGACCTGGATGTCAAGATTTGCAACATACCCAAGATATACACCTCCCACCGTCCCCAATCGGCTTTCCACGAATTGTCAAGTATCATTCGCTTGACAAAGCTGCCGACAACAGCCGCGACAAAACAAACAGCAAAACGCTTCTGACATCCCAATTTGTCGGCCGCCAAACCTGCCGGTGATCTCGATCTCGTTGCACAATGCGCGTAATTCGACACCAGCACGGCCACAACATGACACAATCGGTCGCCGCGAAGTTGACCGCACTTTTGCGACTCAACTTAGAGCCGATTTGACAGTCGAAGGCATTGTGGCCACTTGTAATCCGTCCGATTAGCGACAACCGGTTTAGCGTTTGGCTTACATCGACGTGCAAAGCGTTTCCTCTTAATTGCGTCGAAGCTGAGAAGACTTCCAACTGCCCCTCAAATGGACGCAGAGGGATTTAAATGGCTAAGATTTCAAAAAAAAGAAAATTTGAAACCGCCTAAGCCATCTGCCAATTAGTTGTTTATGTCTCGGAGGAGAGGCGCTCCGATTGGGCTGCAGTCACCGTGAAAATGCATTCATCCCGCCCGCCTGAGACTCAAGTGAGTGGGGGCGGATGGGCGTTGTGGCATGACCTTAGGTATTTCATTTTTGTTTCCATTTTATTCCGCGGCATAAACATTTTCAGATTTTCTCTCTTTTCGCGAGAAAGGATTATAACAGTAATTAAAAAAAAAAGAACCAGGAGGACGGGCTTTTTATTCCTTGCGCCGTCATTTCATCCTTCAAAGGAGTACCGGAGCCGAGTGCTGGTTGGAAGGATTCGAAGGCACGTAGGCCCGGTGCTACTTTGTCCCATGGTACAGTAAATTACGGAATAATAGTGATTATTTGCAGTTGGCTGCGGCAAGGTCGGCGCCGCGTCAACGCCATGATGGGATGGGGAGGGCATTCTTTTAAAAATATAGTTTTTTTTTTTGCTTTTTTGTTTTGTTGGGGATTTTTCTTTCGCTTTGCACACGGAATTTCTTTTCCCGAAGGAGAGAAAAATTAATAAACGAAATGCTGCACTAATGAGAGTTTATGACACGAAAGGGGAGAGGCGGGCGCCCAACGAAGAGTTAGCCTCTCCTGCCAACGTTTGGCTGGGAATGACGGGATTTTCTGATTGGCGGGTGGTCTGGATGTGGGCAATCCTTTAATTTGTAAATTATTTGCTAACCTGACGGTGGGAGGTGGATTAATGAGCGGGTGGTTGTGGCTTAAGGTGGGGAATGAAAAGAAGGAGGACGCTTGTCTCTAAGGTACGTCGGTCTCTAAGGTACGTCGGTCTTTAGCAAAATTTATGAGAAAATATTTTTAGCAAGGGTTGACAATTTGATAGATCGTCTTCGGAGCTAGTCAATTTGTCTAAAATTGTGTTGTGGACACGAGAAACTCATTCTGCTGAGCTTAACTTTTCGTTGGCGACCAATTCTGAGGCTGTTTTGTGAGTTCAAAGAACAAAAAATGGAGCTTGCAATAAACCCTGCCTTCAACTGAACAATCTATGAATGAACTGGAGCTCGAATCTTGCCTTTCAAAGCCTGCTTGACTCTGAAATGAATAAATCTTAAAGAAATAAATTTTTTGCAAAGCCTTTAAAGTCTCCCAGCAGCTCCTGTTCACTAAATTGAATTTTCAGCCTCATCATTCCTAAAAAAAAGGCGAACAACACCTCCCACGTTCACTCGAGTTGCAAAAGAAAGACCGATGAAAAACAAAAAACCCCTACCTCAACAAACACCGATATTGATTAACTCTGAAGGACAAAGGACACAAATGTCTCGCACCAAGAGACACGAGTCCTTTTCTCTCTCCTCTTCTCCTTTTTTTTTGTTAATTCAGTTGGTCCTTGTAACACTTTGGCATGAGAGCTAATGGATGAAAATTCCTAACTAGACCAATGACCAAAGAGAAAGAAAAGGATACGCAAAAATTAAAAAAAAAAGATCCCAAAACCCAACCCGAAAAAAAAATCGATAAAGGACATTCAGATCAAAGGATTCTGGCTTCTGGACCATGAAATTACACAGCGGTGTACCCTCGGCATCTCTGAGATATTTATTTATACGCAAAACATTGTAGGGTGCAGCAAATTGAGTTAATAATTCCGAAAATGTAGACAAATTAGTCGAGAGATGGATACGCCCCAAAAAAAAAGAAAAACCCCGGTGTACGACTTCAATCAAAGAAACGACGGGAGAGGACAACTAAATCGTCTACGTCATTTGTCAGATGACTCCATTAACACACATAACACGTTTTCCTGTGTGTTTTCTGATGACAACCTTTTTTCAACAAATTTTCCCAAACCCAAAATCCACCGACGACACCAGCAAACTGAGTTGAGTTTTTTAAAAGCATTTTTATGTAATTAATCAGAGGTTATAATGATTTTCACATGTTGCCTGTCTGCGAGTCGCTTAATCTCAATAAAACGTTTGACATTTACATTATCCGCCCCAAGAGGAAAAAAATATATTCCCGAAAAAAAAAACCAACGACAGTGACACAAAAAATCGTTGACACATACTCACCCTAAGTCCACACATACCCCGAGTCATTTTTTTTTTTTTTTTGCGAACCACAAAATCCTTAATGAACTCTCTCCGGCCTCTCGTGGTCCTGGCAACAAAAACTATTGACACTGAATGACTTTTTCGGGATGAGTGCAACAAGAGCAACAGTCAAACATCAATAAGTCTCAGTGTCAGTGAATTGGCAGACAATAAAAAAAAAAAAAAAAAAAACTACCATCCCAGGACGAGACAATGAAGTCGGGACAAAAAAAAAGGCTCTTCAGTTAATCCTGACAGGGTGACTACCCTCACGGGCTAGGGGAGGACCAATTTTTGAACCCTCGGAGGGGTACACAAAACCGGCGGACAAAAAAAGATCAATTGGGTCTTTTCACAAATTGATCCTTTGTAAGGCTCAATCTAATCATCGATTTATGGGAAAATTGATCCTTTTGTGCGTTTGGGGACAATGAAGATCGATTGAGTTGTCGTGTGTCAAGTGCTGCGTGTGTTGTGATCGAATCAATCACTTCATTGTGTGGTTTTATGCGGCGTCATGTTTTGAAACATGTGACTGGGACTTAATATTTTTTTTATAGTGAAAAAAGTTAGAAAAATGTGTATGCAACATTGTTTTTTGTTATATTAAGAAATAATAAAGCCGGTCAAGTGTGAGTTTTACCCACGCGCCGAGGGTTTCGTTCTTTCGTCAACAGATTAGAAGTAAGGACATCATTTAAGTTAAAGCAACTAACTACGGCTACCTGCCGTTTTCGAATAAAGCTAAACAAAAGAAAAGTCTTTCTCATTTGCTGATCGTGCCAACCGTGTGAAAATTGTTTTAGTAAACTTAAGAGAAATGGTCTCAAGCTTCATTGAACAAACAATTAATTAATTAATCAGCAGTTCATGAAAGTTAGCTTACCAAGCAGCTAAGCAATTCGAATCATAACGTATTCGGCAGTAATAAATAGCCACTTAGTCATCTAAAACACTAATGTGGTACACTCACAAACGTCCAAGAAATTAACAAATCAAGTACTCGTGTTTGAAATTTGAAAAAAAATTCAAATTTTACACTAGGATCTATTATTTGAATTTTGGCATGTGAAAATCACATTGAAGCAATAACAAAAATAATGTTTAATTTTGTTTCTGTTTCTTTAGAATTCTTTATGTTCACTTTTATTCAGTGACAAAATTTAAAATCTTTCCAACAGCATATTCACATAAATCGCAACCAATAGAAAAGAGCGTATTAGGAAATGGTCTGAGCACACATACACGTACAAATAACTGATTCTCTTATTTTCTTCAAAAAAATTACAATAACAAAGCTATTATGATCAATCATTTCTTTACTTCGCTTTGTTCTTTTAAGAGAACTGAGAAAGAAGAAAACTGTTATACAAAATATTCGCCCAGGTTCACAGGCCTTAAAAAGAGCCAAAAGATATTTCAGAATTCAACAGAATATAGAAACTTTTTTAAGAATCCTTAGCGTCCTCCATTGAGTTAGTAACGCATTCAAGCCATCATTTTTATTTGAATTGGATTTTAACAATTTTGAAAAAATAAGAAATGTGAAAATTTGCGAGAAACCCAATTCGAAGAAGAAAAAAAAAAAAATAAAAGCAAAAAAAGGCAAATCGGACCCTCAGAGCAGAGCGCAACCGCTATAACCACTCCACTAACGCCACTTCGAAATTCTATTGTCTTTTTTGGTATGGGAAACGCATAGAAAACTTTGTATGTGTGAGATAATCACTAGTTGCCCTTTTTTAGCAAAATGCTCATATAATTTCAATCGTTAATATTTCGAAAAATTGTGCGAACATTTTTTTTTTTGTATAATATTTTTTGATTCTATTGATGAGATCTACAAAATGGCGTTTTCGGATGTTCAAAATTCGTATGTCATTGTTTTTTGGTTGTTGGCCAATAACTCGAAAACTGTTTCAGTCAGGATGCTCGAACTAAATTTAAACTAAAGATTACATCGAGACCTACATTTTAGATTTTATTCAGATTTTTAGACCTCCAAGTGTGGAAATGCGAGGGGGGGGACGCTTTTTTTTCGCACCTAAAGCTTAATATCTCGAAAACTGAGCCTCGGAACAAAAAGCTCAAAATCAAAACTGTATTTTATTTTACAAGACCTATCCAACGGTACCTAACTCAATTGATTCCGATAAAAATAAATTTTTAAGAAATTAGTTATTAATTTATTTTAGTACGAATAAAAAATCATGTGAGATTTCTGGATATATTTGCAATATTGCGATGAGTTGCCCCAAAGCTCCAATTTTTTTCAGATTTTGGGCCATTATTTTAGAAAATAAGGTATGGGACATGGTACACAAGTCGGTTTTTTGAAGTTTGCGGGCTTATAACTTTTTACCAATAAGAGCAAGATACTAATTGTGGTACAACTTTTCGATCTAGCTACCATTCTCTTTCCAACGATACCCATATCAAGTATCTAAGAAAAAAAAACTATTTTTTGATTTTAGTATTAGTACTAACTTTTTCGCTAATAAGCAACTTTCTTAAAACTTTTTTTTGGAACTTTCTTTGGGCAAGTGAAGCACATCATCTGTATAAATTTCATTTCTTAATTCCATGTGGTTCACCAGGTTCCTAAGATAAGGCTTAATGACAGACAGACAGACATTTTTGTAGTCTCCGCCTCGCCACCTTTCCAATGACACCCATATTGACCACAAAAGTTAATAAAAGTTTTTTCAAAGGTTAGTTTCAGTACTAACTTTTTCTTTAATATATCGTTATTCCTTTAGAACGAAACCCTAAAAATATCAATTTCGAGCGAAGCTTTGGTTTTTGAATTTTGTCCAGCTGGATTGGCGAATCCGACCTCTGTGTGCCAGAGAAAATTGTTGTAACGATTTGTTGTCCTATAAGGCCCAGACCAATAGCTGAAATCATATATGGCTACTAGGTTGGTTCTCTATTACGAATTACTGTCGAAGCAGTCGACAAAAGTCTCGTGAAAATCTGAGTAGTAGATGAAATGTGTTCCATCACTAGACAAAAAATTTGCCGATCTCGAAATATTTCAAAACACTTTTTTCTCAACTTTAAGACATTGTTGAGATCTTAGCTATTAGTGACTGCCTGCGCTATACGCAGGCTCACATTGACGATTTGTTGGCCCATTGTGTTGCTGTTGTTGAGATCTTAGACTTTTCGAAATCACTGCCCTAAAATCAGAAGGTGAAATGAATGCGTCAGAGAATACTTAAACCTTAAAACGTCGTTTACATCGTCAGGACACGTGTTTTAACATGTTCAATGCTCCTTTTTGGTGTCAGTTTTATTGAAAAAGACGCGCTGCCTTCTTTTCAGCTTACCACGGAAATTCTACCTCGAGCTAAAGTTCTTTTTTTTTTTTGTGGCATTACAAACCAAAGAATATAAACGAATAAAAATAAAACAAACGTGAACAATGACATCCCTGCAAAAACAGTCGACACTTTGAGTCGCCATTTATTTTGACTTTCAGAGCCAACTCCGCCACTTTTAGACTTCCTGGATGCTCCTCTTTGAAAAGAACTTGCTTCTTAGCCTCCTTGTCTTTGTTCGCAGTCCAGAGTCGTCGATCTCCGAGACACATTCTCCAGAATTCTCTTCCAACCATTGGACAGTTTGACCTCCCGAGTATCTCAGATCCACTTGCAGTCACCGGGCAGTGCCATCGACTCAAAGAAATCACCCTCCCAAGTGTCTTTGTCCTTTTTCACCTCGTCTCCTCCTTCGCTTTATTGTTATGCACCGGACCGTTGACCAGTGAATCACAAACATATCCACTCATGTTTCAATTTCCTAGAATAACTCTGAACCCACGTGTGTGAGACACAGAGACCAACTTGGCCAACGAAGAAAGAACGCCAACAAACTCTCTTCCCAGACACACCGGAGTCGGAGTCGGAGTCGGAGTCGGAGTCGGAGTCAGAGTCTCGTCCCGCTGATTCACGGGTGGTGTCGGTCAAGCGGGTACGACGTCCCTTGCGGTGATGACGGTGACGGTGACGGTGACGGTGACGGTGCTCCAGCGTGTTCCCGTCCCGCACTTTGACAAGCTGTCACCTGACTCCGCTCATGGGTCGTCTCCGTCGTTTGGGATCGGTTGGCCATTCTGCGAAATACCACGACGGGTATGTGTCCAATCGACAGGAAAATCTTCTTTGTTTTCTTGTTAAGCTACCGCCTCTCCCTCCTCCACCCACCCTCGGGAAAAGGAACAAAGCGATTATCCATTCGTTAAAAAGTGATTCATACACATTTTCCTCCAACCGATGGCGGTGGGGGGAGACCGATGAATGACAGTTTTCATATTTTCCCGCCATAATAAGCGAGTGTGACAAACTTTTTGCGTGTGTGTCTGTTGTGTTGTGCTGCGACACGTCACTCGGCGAAAGGAGCTTATTCCATAATTAATATGGCTTCAGAATTTTTCTATGAACCACACCGACATCGACGGCAGGTGGAACACGCGCTCGTGACGCACGAATGTCGCACAAGGTGACTAGAGCAAGAACGGCGACTTCTTCTTTCTACATCCGGTTCTCAAGGTGGCCGGTGGCGTTCATTCTCCGAAGGGGTGCAATCGGAAACCTGGCCAGCAATTGATATTTGCCGGGCTGGCAACGGTATCGGTTACGTTGTTGCCGCTTCTGCCGCTTGGGACGCACTGGACAGACGGACGACGGAGAGTGGACGGATGGATGGAATGGATCCTTTGATCGTTTTATTGGATCAAAGGCAACCGCCGGGTGGATTATTACTTTGGCCAGGAGGGGTGTCTTTATTTTTAAATGCGCTCTTTCGTTTGACTGGAGGTTGCAAGCGATATGGTTATGTTAGGACATGTCCCATTGTTCTTTGGCGGCGGTGTGCTTAGAATTAGTTGATGGTGGTCGGATCGATTTACAAACACGTTCTTTGAGATTTCTTTTTGCGCCTTTTCACAAATCTCTTTCCCTTTGTGTGGGCAGTCGACAAAGTGACAGTGGATTTGATTGTTTCTTTTCATCCTTGGTGACACGAAGAATGTGGAATGTGGATTGTGTGCCTAAGAAATGATATATTTGTATCGAACTGTGTTGTTGATTTAAACTCCACTTTACCGACTTCGGAATTTTATTGAAATTGACGAATTCCTTGCTGTGTTTCAAGTGCTTTTTGATTTCATTTGCTTTGATTTACAAAAATTAGACATTAAGAATTTTTGAAACTGTCAACATGATCCACTAAAAGCTGTTTTACTGCCCACGTAGATTAGTCTTCAATTTTAGTTGCTGTAGAGTCATTTTAGATTAGAGTAACTTCGGGTATTGTGGAATACCCATTTTATTTTTACATGTTTTAACCAGATACCAAGCATTAAATGGGCAATTTTAATTGCATTTTGAATATTTATATATTGACTAACGTTAGCAACAAGCTCAGACGGTTAGGGTTGTCTTTAAGCTTTTTATTTATTTTTTACTGATACCACCTCGAAAATCGGGGTTTCTAAAATTGGAGGGTAATGTGGAATACCATTTCCGAATAAAAATTATCGACTCAAATAAGGCAAATAAATAACGCTATTTCCTTATTTTAATTATATATAATGTGCATCATAGGAGTGCGGGAGTTTGAAAAAGGATTCTGCATTTTCCTTTGTAAATCCTCTGGTTCTATCGAATGACGTTACAGTTGGAGCACGAATTCTTAGCGTGTTTTTATGGCCCATAAGAAATTTGTGTAACCAATCCTTCCCAGCTCATTCTCATTTAAAGTTGAACAGCGATACGGAGTGTATTCTATTTTTTTTTACCACTTTAAATTCAAGAGAATGAATGTGACTCCTGAGCAGACAACCAAAACCGACACTTCATATCCATCTCATGGCCTTATTTAACCTTTTTTTTTAGCAACTTTTCAAGCAGTTTGAAACTAAAAAACCGAAAAAATAATAATAAATAATAAAGGTCTTCTAAAAAGTCTTCGTTGTTCCTACATTCCTACAAGATCTTTATTCAAAATTAATTCCAATCGAGTATTGGGTATATATAACTCAATTCGTGCGGTTTTTTTTTTCAAAATTTAAACGTGTATTTAAAAAAAATATGTGCTATAGTATTATTCAAAGTATTGCCCATCTTTCTGGCAATTTGTGGATCGCATTCCTTGGCTTGGCAGCCAAGAACAAATCAAGCCAATTAGAACTGAATGATGTGAACCGTATTTCAGTGAGGGCTTTCTACAACGACCGGACCAAATGGTAGTCAGAAGGGACAAGGTATTAAAATAATAAGATTTAGAAACTATTGCAAACTACGATCCATAACACAAAATATATCAAAAACTCAATAGTTTACAGTGAAATAATTAAACTTGACACGTGTTGGTCTACAAGTAGACTTGCAAAATTAAACTAAAAGAAAATGTGGCAGTTTTCCACATTAACCGCATATTCCACAATACACAAAGTTTTTCAAGACGAGAAGAAATCAGCAAGTTAAATGTGATATTTAAAAAATTTAAGCTAAGATCAACCGGTAAAGAGGCCGCTTGGAACTGCTTTAAATGGATTTCCCAGATTTGTTTTTTTTTTTTTCAATTACTGCACAAGTTTTATTGAACCCTTAACAGAAAAAAAGGTCCTTATCAATTGAAGAAACGAACGGACACACTTTATTCGCTTCTCATCATCTTCTCCTTCTGCCTCTGCATCTTCTTCTTTGAGAGCTTCTTCATTGCTGGCTCATCTTCAGTTGCCTTAGCTACGATTTTCACCTTCTCAGTTAGGATGACCTCAACGTGGCAGGGCGATGATCAAACAATCGACATCGAGTCCTCGGTAGTCGGCCTTAGCCTCAGCGTTGCGCAGCAACTGCAACAGGAACTCGACAGATTTCTTTAACCCCGAGTGGTCTTCCATTTCAGTTTTAAGCTAAAATTGTCGCCGAAAGTGACATGCATCATCGAATATCGAAAACTAAAAAAAATCAATCGGGGCAGTCTGCGAGAAAGACGAATGGAAGAGAAGACATAACCGCGAACTTTATGAGCTGTGGATATAGTCCGGAAGGCAAAAATCCGTCGACTACAGTGGCTCGACCACATCGAGCGCATGGACACAAACGCTCCAGCTAAGACGGTCTTCAAATCCGAGTCTCCTGGTTCGAGGAGATGAGGGAGACCGAACCTACGCTACAGAGATCGCTGATGCAAGACAGCTTGGTCTTCCGGGCTGGAAGCAGTATGCCCGGGATTGTCAACGTTGGAAGGCGCTTTGGCTCAGACACAGACCCTCCAAGGGTTAAAATGCCTGTTAAGTAAAAAAATCAAAATTTGAGCACAAGCTCAAGTAGGTCGTAGAAACGTTTCAAACAAAAATCTATTTTCTCTAAGGGTTTTTTTTTTTTCATATCTCCACAAATGTGGACAGCGTTTTTGTAAGATAATGAAGATTGTACCGCAAAATTTTGAAACATGAAAATTTTCTTAGAAAAATAACTTCAGGGTTGTACTTTCCATGTTCATGTTTCACACCTCGCATTCAAAATTTTGTGTGTGACATCTACGTTGAATGTTTTAATTAATTTTTTTAGATAATTTTAGTTAATTTTTTTAGATTTTAGATTTTCATGTTTTCCAGTCTCTTCTTCTTTGAAAGCTTTTTTCAATCCGCCACAATTCACCAGGTGGATCCCTGTCAGGTCAAAAATCTGTCACTGATCTGTGACTGCTCACCCCGGTGCTGATTTCACCAGTGCCACTTGGCCTTAAATATGTCGCCATTTCAAATTAAAGTCCCGCTCTAAAATTACCATTCACAAATTAAAATCCGGCGACACGCAAATAGAAAAAAACTTCATTCTGCTACCATATGCTTACCACTCCTGTTTTTTTTTTGTCCTTTTTTTTTGGACCATATCCGAATTAACTTTATCGCACTACGGAATCAGACAAAAAGAAAACTGTAACAAAAAGCAGTTTTTTTTAACTATAAAAAAAAAAAAAACTTTTTTATAACAAAAGTGAGGGAAATTAAAAAAAAAAAAAAAAGAACTCGGTCCAGGGGTGGCGCAACGTAATAAGCATAAAAGGAGGTTACCACCCCTCGGTGGTGCTGTCAGGATTCAATTGAACATCAGTAGAAGAAGAAGCAAAAAAAAATGGTGACGACGGGTCGTAGTTTTTTTTTTTCTGTTGTCAAAAGTTTTTTGTTATTTTTTTTAAGTCCTTTTTATTTGACGCGCTCTTAATTTCCGTGACGTTGTTATGTTTTTTTTTTTTGTTTTGAGGATTTTTTTTTTCGTTTTCGTCCTGTCAACGTGTGTGCAGTGCGCGCGTATGGGGTGAGCATCTTTCGCGTGCATTCAAAACAATATTTTTTTTTTTTGTTTTATTAACTCGAGAACATTTTAATTTTTTTCTTTTTTTCGTTGCTCGCTTGTTAGCAACTCTCGCCGGTGTGGAGGTATCCCATTGTGCGTTTGTTACATTTGACACATGAAAATTATCCACAGGATTTATGTAGCTTTGCAGAAGGACATGGAATTAAGTTCCAGTTTGTAGAAGAAGTGACAATTGTGAGAGAGGGTTTTTTTTTTTTTTTTGTGGAATGTTTCAATTATTCGTATGAGTTTTTTTTGCGTTGCAGACGACGGGGATTGTTCAAAAGACGCATTGAAAGTCGTTTGACGTCAAACCAAAAAAAAAAAGTAGGCCTCAGACCGACGGCGGAGTAATCACAAGAGCCGACTCTTTCAAATGAGCGGCTCCGCATCGGAATCCGCTGATCCCGAAAAATGAATTCCTGCCTTTTAATTTTCAACTCCTCTGGTGCATTTCCGTTTTTAATCTGTTTTTTTTTTCTCTCCACCCATTGGAGCTCGAAAAAAAAAAAAGAAAATATCCACACCCACCGCAACCCTTTTTTTAATTTCACTTCAATGTGATGTTAGGCGGAAAGCTCATTTATTTTAGTTCCAAAACTAAAAAACCCAGAGACGAGGAAACTCCACCTCAACCACATTTCTGGTCGGGCAATAATGAAAGGAACCTCTCAGCATAGAAAATCGCACAAAAGTTTGGCTTTCGTCGGCTTTTCTACATTTTTCCATTCACCTATTCCGCCATCCCGCCTATCCCCTCGTTATATGGCGTTCGTTTTTCGTTTTTTTTCTGTTTTTCGTTTTTTTTTTCGCCCGCTCGGTCGTTTCTGTGGATTTTTGTGTTTTTTTTTTGCACTCGCTTTCATTGTAATGAGGTATAAAAGGATTTTCCACGCCACGCGAGTGCGATGTGGCAAGGTTGCCTCAGCGCAGAATTAAAACAAAAACAAAAAAAAAACCGAAAAAAAAAAAAACACATTCAACTTTGATTCAACAGCGCGCCATCAGCGCCCGTCTCCCAACCACCGCCGCCGCTCGTCTTCACGCCCACCGGCTATGAGGTAATTATTTCTTCTTTTCCCAACGCTAAAATATGTATTTTTGAGCCCAAAAGGAGAAAAAAAAAAATGGGCTCGGCTTTTGGGGTTGGGGTTGAGTTTGTGTTTGGGGAGCTCGGGTATCCCGTGCAACAACAGAAAAGCCGCTGCAACTCCGAAAATTTCCGCTCGAATCCATCATGAAATGGCTTTTCTTTCCGCCGCCACCCAACAGCCTCACACACACACACACAGACGACCAAGGCTCACACAGGACACGTATATATTTATTTTTAATTAAAGGAAAAACTAAAATGTGCACAGAGACCACACTCTCAGAGCAAACAGCCACCCAGGAAACTCCCGCCCAACATTCCCCAACCAGCCAGCTGCTGATCCTGATTTGCCCGCCCAACTCCCGACTCCCGGGGAGTCCACTAAATTATAATTGCAAGACTGAAAATGAATTATAAATTTCATGCCCATTTACTTCTTCTCTGGGACCGAGCAGCGGCGGGTTTGTCGCTGGACGTCAACAGGAAATGAAAAATTTATGAATCCTCTCCTTGGAATGGCATTTAATGTCGTCCTGGTTGCTGGTTGGCTGGGAGAGACCGTGTGTAGGCCTTTAAAATGGGTGGAGGTCCTTTTCACGACACACAGAGTACGTTTATCGCTGTACGGATCGTGGTGGTACTTAAAGGAGATGATAAGTGTTATTGCAGACATCCCCATTAGACTCAAGGAGGAGTGTCATTTTCTCTCGTAATGACTGTTTGGAGGGGTGCCGGGGGTGTGAGGCGTAAATGTGTCGTATTATAGGAATTTTCCGCATTTTAGGTGGCCAACAATTAACGTTGTCGGTGGAGATTTGAGGACATTCATAGTGGCGACGGGCGGGAGACGACAAGGTTCATGAAGTTTGATGAGTAGTTTCCAAATCGGGGGGCGATGATAATCCTTTGAGTCTGGGCAGATGCTCGGTGGACTGGGATTGGATTATGTTTCTGGATGTTCTTTGGGAGTTTTTTTCTTTTTTTTTTTTTTTTGTCCTTTCAACGATGAGACTGACAGTTGGATGTGATATTTCCTCAGGCGATAGATGGAATCTGACAGCAAATGATCGGGAAGTTGCACAGTCTTCTCAAACTGTGGAAGGTCTGCAAAAAGGAGTCTTAATAATAGGCACTGATTAGCCAATTTTCTTTTGTAAGTGATACGTGGTACCATTATACTGAGGTCGGTTAGCCGTTTAATGAACCTCAATGTTTTTCTGTCTCATGTTTCCAATCTTCCAAACATGAGCCAAGCGAATTCGAAAAAAATCGCTTATTGCTTGCATTTCATTTCAAAATCGGGTCGCACTGATTGGAAAACACTTTTTTTATGGCTCGGCTATCGAAGAAGCAACTGTAATTGGCATCACAATTGGCCTAGTTCGGCCTAAGTGCGGCTGTGTGGGCTCTTCTGCCTCTAACTCTAATTGGTAATGTGATCCTTCATGGAATCGCAAAAAATCGTTTATTATTATTTCAGCTGACAGATAAAATCACAACATCATCTATTTTAACGTAAAATATTTTTGTGTTTTCGTAATTTAACGGTCGGAAGACATGTTGGTAAAAAAATAGAAGCGTAAGGCACTTTCACTTCATTAACGACATTCGAAAATCGATACGAAGTAAGCGCAGGTTTATTTATTGATCAATCAGATTGAAGACTAAAAAAAAGTTATTTGACTTTAAGCGAAAAGAGTAAGTGACTATTTTATGTGACGAAAAAAAACTGGAGTAGATCAGTCTCTATTTGATATAGAAATCTATATTAATTGACTAGATTTGTGACTTATTAGACAAAATATCGAAGATGACTGGTGACTGTAATTTTGAGGTCAAAATCATTGAGTAAGTCACTGTCTTTTTAGTAAATTAACTGTAGTCATCAAATGACTGCGATTTTCCCAACTCTGATCAGTCTAGCTCTTTGAATTCACAACACACATGTGTGTTTGATTATCATTGGAATAAATGTTTAATTTTCAGGATTAAATTAATATTATAATTTTTTTTATTTTGTAGAATAATTTACAAAGTTCATTTATAAAGTATTATGATTTAAAAAGCCGATTAAATTAATACGTATAATGCAGGCAATCACTAATAGCTAAGATCTCAACAAGGTCTTAAAGTTGAGAAAAAAGAGTTTTGAAATATTTCGAGATCGGCAAATTTTTTGTCTAGTGATGGAACACATTTCATCTACTACTCAGATTTTCACGAGACTTTTGTCGACTGCTTCGACAGTAATTCGTAATAGAGATCCAACCTAGTAGCCATATATGATTTCAGCTACTGGTCTATGTCTTAAAGTCTAAGGACAACAAATTGTTACAACAATTTTCTCTGGCACACAGTGGTCGGATTCGCCAATCCAGCTGGACAAAATTCAAAAACCAAAGTTCGAAATTGATATTTTTTATTTCTTAATGTAACAAGAAACAATGTTGCATACACATTTTTCTAACTTTTTTCACTATTAAAAAAATATTAAGTCCCAAAGTCACATGTTTCATGCAAGCAAACAAGCAATAAAGAAAATTACATTTTTTCGTTCTACTTTGGATGGCTGTAAAAAATTTTGTGCTGCGAGTATTTTGAAGAAACCTTTTTTCCTTAGAAGGATTGGTTATGAGTAATCCAAAAATATCTTCACAAATGTACAGCTTTAAGCAGTGATTTTTTTATAGCACATTTAGTTAGCTATTGAAAATTGACACCACACTTGAGAGGCATATTCAAGTATTGGGCGGACGAAGGTGGTGCTCTTGTGACGTATGGGTCAGAGAATTCTTTAGACCAACGTTTAACAAAACCGAGGGTAGAGTTTGCTTTGCTAATTATGTGATCAATGTGGGCACGAAAGTTGAGTTCACTGTCACATATTACACCCAAGTCACGGATAGAGTTGACACGGGTAATGGGATAATGGGTTTGTGTAGGCAGTAGAAGCGGGCAGCGGAGGCTAATCGTTTTCTTGAGAAAGTTATGGACTGACACTTAGGGATACTGAGCTCTATGCAGTTTTTTGTGCACCAAGTTGAGAAGCGGTCGAGGTCCTGTTGAAGAAGTAGAGGGTCGTTGGCGGTTTTGATTGACTTGAAGAATTTGGTATCGTCGGCATACAATGAGACGCGAGAGTGGAGGATAATATACTTCACGTCGTTGACTGCGAGAATGAATAGGAGCGGACCTAGGTGACTCCCTTGAGGGACACCTGATGGGGCTGCAAAGGATCGGGATAGGATAGATCTGAAGCGGACTTGGTAGGAGCGATTGTCTAAATAAGATGAAAACCAGGATAGTAAGGACGAGCTGAACCCAAAGGCAGTTAACTTATAGAGAATCATCTTATGGGATATTTTGTCGAAGGCTTTACTGAAGTCGGTGGTGATGACATCAACGTCATCGCCCCTTTCCATGGCTGACAAAGCGAATGAGACTAGTTCGACGAGATTCGTGGTAGAGGACCTACCTTTAACAAAACCGTGCTGGTTCGGCGATATAAGCGACTTGCACTGAAAGCTTAATGAGTCGTACATTAGGCTTTCGAAGATCTTAGGTAGGTGAGAGAGTTTGACTATAGGTCTGTAGTTTGTGACATCATGCTTAGGACCTTTTTTGTGAATGGGGGTTATGAAGGCAGTTTTCCAGGCATGGGGAAATACGCCCTGAGCTAGCGATAAACGGAAAAGAGTGGAAAGAGGGAAGGACAGGACGGAGGAACACTTTTTGAGGAAGATGGAGGGGAGACCATCGGGACCAGGATTGTATTCTTCGGGCAGTTGGTCTAGTCTGAGTTGTATCAGGGTTGGGTCGAAGGTGGGCAAGACGGTAGGACCGAACGAGAATCTCGGAAGGTACGCAAAGTAGGAAGGGTCTGGTATGAAGGGGGTCGTCATTAAACGATTTTTCGAAGAAAGATGCGAAAAAATTTGAGATCGTGTAGGGATCCAAAGATGAAGAATTATCAAAGGAGAGCGAAGACCTTTCTATACAAAAATAAGGAAAAAATCATGTGTCTGGTACAAAGGAAGACATAATTTCTCATGTTTTCCTCAAAAACCCTTTTATGCCTTAGCCGTAGGCCTTTGTTTACATTTTTCTAGCTGTCATTTTCTAGCTGTCAATTTTTCTAGCTGTCAATTCAAATAAATAAATAAATATTTGTATGCCTCCTATACGACCATTTAAAATATGATTTCTGTTCTCAAAATATCTTGTGTATGCTTTAAAAAAAAGAAATATTGGAGTACTAGGGACCTTGGTACCTTGACTACGTTGGTTAGCTTGCTACATGGTACTTACAAACCTTTCATTTTTTAGTATCTTTCTTAAAACCTAGTTAGGATAGTAAAACATGCCTATAGGTACCCAATAAAGCAAAAAACATTTCTGAAAAGCATGATTCTCCTTCACAACTCAATTTTGTCCAGCTAGATTCGCAAATCCGACCACAGTGTTGCGACTCAAATGCTTAAAATTTACTTCTTTTGTTTGCAACACTAAAACAAAGTGAATGCTTTACCATTTAAAACATAGGACAAGTTTTTATTTTTTATTTTTTTCTCATATTTATTTTATTTGCATTAAGATCATATCATTACGATCAACACCCTCGGCTGCCTTGGAAATGATGCTACACCTTCTTCCCGTAGACATACACGGGAAATATGTGGCCACAAGATCAGCAATCAGGCTAAGGGATAGCAAAAGGTGACAAGGACACCAGACAGCAGGACATACTGCTATTCTTCGAAATTCGAAAATCCCATCTCGCACAGACTACCTTCCACCTCAGGAAGATTTCGATAGAAACTATCGAATAAGGATCCCGAACAGAGAGGAATGGGAGGAAGATAGTGTGAGAAACCAGGCTGCTCTGGAAGTATACACGGATGGCTCAAAATCGGAAAAGGGCACGGGCATGGGAGTCTTCGCCGAAAGACTAAACATTGCGAAATCCCTCCGGCTCCCGGACCATTGCAGTGTATTCCAAGCGGAAATAACGGCTATTCATGAGGCAGCGCGCTTGCTGTCCATGGGTTCGATAGATGGCCAGTCTATTGTAATCTACATAGACAGTCAGGCGGCCATAAAGGCTCTGGAAACACCATTGATAAAATCAAGAATGGTAAAACAATGTCGCCAATCTCTCAAAGAGATGGCGGACAGATGTAGTCTTACCCTGTGCTGGGTCCCTGGGCATACGGGTATTCTAGGCAACGAAAGGGCTGACGAATTAGCAAGAAAAGGAGGGGAAATGGACACCAACAACAATCAAGGGACCCCCTGGCCCTCCATGCAAGAGGTTGGTTCACAACTAACTGCTGAGGCCATAGCGGCAGCAAACTCCAGATGGAGCAATCTACACTCCTGCCACATCTCTAGGCTAATATGGCCGAGACTAGATAGGGGCAGGACAGAACAGTTGCTCTCGGTAAGCAGGGCAAACATAGGCAGACTAGTAGGAGTTCTAACTGGCCACTGCCTCTTTGGTAATCATGCCAAAAGAATGGGAATCCCCTCCAATGATTTCTGCAGAAGCTGCAGAGATGAGGAGGAAGAAGAGACAACCATACATCTTCTGGGAGCATGCCCAGCACTTGCACGCACGAGGAAGCGCACCCTAGGTGCATACTTCTTTAAGGAGTTAAGCGAGCTCGATAGCATGGATGTGAGGCGCATCAGCGGCTTCATAAGCAGATCCAACTGGGTTTAGACCAGGGGATAATAGACTATCAGCACTGGCATCAGACAGGTAGTATAACACACCTGCTAATTACTCTTTTTGGTTTGGTAGTTTTGCAGGAGACCCTTAGGTAGCGAGTCCGGATCGGGTGGAAGCAACCCGGAGGAGTGGCAACACAATGGGCCTACAATAGGCCTAAGTGGGCCTGTGTATAAAGCAGGCAGCCACATACAACCTAACCTAAGATCATATCGTAGTGGTTTGAAATTTGAAAACCCTGATAGAAGAAGTCAGCAAATAAGGTGAACTAGATCTATTATTTGAATTTCTTATGTGTCAAAACAAAACTGGACCTTTTAGTAGTTTGTTTTCGATAATTTTTAAATTTGGTGTAACAATTTTTTTTTAGTTATCGTCGTTTTTCTCAGCCACCATCAAAATTAAGGCAAACTGAGTAGAAATGCTTCAACTCTCAACTTGAAAACCAAATTAATCTATAGTTACATTGCAATAATCTGTAGTAAAAAAATTTGCTATTTAAGTGTGAGAATTTAATTAGGAATTAATTAAGACCCAATAATTCAGTTCCTTGTATGCCACTTTAATGTTTGAACATTATTTTTTCTGAGTTCCTGGAAAAATTGTTTAGAGAAGGAACGGATGGAGTAAATATTGGCTCATCTCAAAAATAAACCTTCTAACTTTCCAACTGAATCACAGATTCCACAGACTAGAGAGCCTTAAGAAATGTCTTCGTTCAAGAAATGTATTCAATTTTATTGATATTCCCAGCAACGGGATTTTAATGTAAAAAAAAGTGAAGAACCTGGATCATAACGTGATAATTTGCTTGGCTTTTACATAACTGGAACTTTTTGAATTCTCTACGTGCCTTAAGCTGTGTTGTTTTAGTGATACTGATATATTGTTTTAACCTCACAAATAACTCATTTTAGTCAAAAGAAGACTTCATTAGAAAGACTCGTCCTTTAGATGGGATTTCAGTGCAGAGTGAAAGAAAGGACTTTGAAAAGTGTTTCTTCTATTTCAACGAGCTTTGTATCTCTAGATCGCTCTGGGCGTCTTGCCTGCGTGAGTTAGATTATTGAAATATTAAAAATTGCATTATTGCTCTTCTTGACACTTGTACTTGTATTCGATTTCATTCTTTCAACGACTTTTTTGGGTATACTAATCGATCTAATCTATTTAGTAGTGAACATATGAGTGAATCAGACACAATCGTTTTCTCGCTTTTACCTCTAAATTGCGCAAAAAAAATGGAAGTCAGCCTAGCAAACATATTGACCAGCAGATCTTTCCTACAGCTTGCAAAACCTTAACTTACAGGGTTAAAATTTACTTAAATTTAGTCACTTCGTACGAATTTATACATCGTTGCTCAAAAATGAAAACTTTCTGAACCGTGGTGGTCAACTCACAGCTACGAGTTAACTTCTCGTCAACAATTTTTTGAAGCCACGATGATGACTCTTGACACCATAATAACAATAAAGTGACGCTCATTTTAACCATGAAATCGTCTTATTCGTCCAGTCCATTAATGAGGAACCTCTTAATTTAGTGGGCGCAGTGGCTTAATCATTAGTGCGACGGACTGTTAAGCGAGAGTACCTGGGTTAGAGTCCTGCCCGGGGAAATAACACCACAAACGTTTTTCACGGCCCCACCTCCAGCGAACGACTGACAATCCTCCTGGAGTAACTTCTGTCATGGCTTTTCGCAATTCGCCGTTCAGAACCAGCAAATATATCGCGGACAACAAAGTGGAGAAGCGAAGAAGCTGGGCTCTAACCCTGTATGGACTGTTACGCCGACTATTTATAAAATTTGTTTTTTTTTTTTTTGAAATTCGGATTTGATTTGCACGATTATCGTGAAGGTGGTCAAATTATAAAAATTTGAGAAATGCCCGGTTCAACAGCACAGCCACGAGGTTTATTTTGTAAGAAGATTAAAGAGAACACCACATTCCTCGTGGCTCTTAGGTCTGTCGAATCAAAGTCGCTTGTAACATTCGATTGGAGTTCGATTCACGATCCCTAAGAGCTATTCTCATCATCAAACTCATCAAAAACTTGCTCCATCCGCCGTCTTTAAATTCCTCCACATGCATTGTTGAGATCCTCTGTTGTCCACAAAAGCCCCACCCACACATACGTCCACGGCCGCATCGAAAAGAGAAGAACAGTTATTAAAAACTCCAGCTTAACTAATTCATTATTTGTCGTCCTCGTCATCGTCGTCATATCCTCGAGCAGAATACGAGTGCTGAGGCACGCGGAACTGCATAGTTTGCCTTTCTGTCTCTGGCTCCGTCACCGTCTCCGTCTCCGCTTCTGAATCCTTGAAAAAGTTTCTTGTTAATTACAACCTCTCGGCAAACAATGAAATAAAAAAGGACTCAATGATGCAGGAACCCATTACCTCAGCCTCAGTTGAAGGTTATTGCTTATTTTTCATTAATCAAGTAATCCAACCGGCAAACATTCTCTCGCTTTCTCTCTCTCTCTTAAGGAGACTAATCATTGACTGGATGAATGTGACTGTATGTGTGTGTGTGTGTTCTACCCACAGGCATACTCAAGTTTCAGTCTGGCAAACAAAGTCAGAGTCTAAGTGGACTCAGCCATCATTATGGGACCTCTTCAATGCGGCTAACTGCAGAAAAACTCATTGTGAAGCATCCAGGAGCCGGGATCCCCCATCAGCTTGTCCTGGGGGCGGTTGAACGCAAATAGAGTGCAGCATCCCGGCCGACCAAAAGCCAAACTGGGCATATGTAGTAATCAAATACAATGGGCCCGGTCCGGATCAGAAAAAGAAAAAAAAAAAAAAGGACGACGACGACGACGACGATGACTCAAACTCAAACTCAACCGCCATCGTCCTGAAGAAGAAATTGACAGGATTCTTTCGTTTCACTTCTTTGGCAGGATTGGTTTCTTTTTTTTTTTTTTTTGCAGACCAGGCTCTGCACCACAGCCCACAGTGTGTCTGGACGGTGAGCCATTCAGTGTGTCTTTTGTAAATGGAGCGGAGGTTGGAGGTTGAGATCCTTCGGTCGTCGTTTTTGTTTCACCATTTTTCCTCCATTTTGCATCAGTCACTAACGAGCTATCGTTACGGGACATAATTACATGCCAAGCTTTTGTAGCGCACAAAAAACAAAAAAAAAAACTCAGAGAACTGTAAAGGAAGACGGAACATCTGAAAGGAGCACCGCACTCTAACCCCACTGCTGTGTTGTACCTGCAGGAAGCTTTTAAAAAGTGAAATTGCATACGAAAAAATGAGATTTATTTTCCTGGAGTTTTTCTTCTTTTTCTCTCGTTTCTCGTTCTCGATTTCTTTTTTTTGCGTCCAAAGACATGGAACATTTTTTTCGAGAACAAGAGTAGCAGTAGACAGGATGTAACCGCAGGTCCTTTGAGCCAGCACAGAATCCATACAACTGCTGAACCGAGATAGATACTCGGCGAGTATCGTCGAGAGACAGATGGAGGGCGGTTGTGAATAATTTCGTTCAGCGTTTTGTTGCCAGCAGTTTCTTTGAAAATTTCTTTTCAATTACGGATCCTTTGAATGCAGGAGCGTGTAATGTATGCTTCGCGGTTGGGGCGGACTGACTGAATAAACGAGTGGAAATTTGCTGGCGTTTTGTTTTTTTTGTTGTTGACGGGGGGAAGCTAAAGCTTAAGCTTCATTGAGCGGGTTCAGGGTGAAAAATGAATCCATTCAGTGAGTAATGTTTGCCATGAATCTTTTGCCGGGATTGGGTCTCAATTTGTGTGGCCGAAGAGGTGGGGTGATCAGTGATTTATGGCATCTTCGACGGCTTCTGGGGTGTCGTGTTGATAAGCAACTAAATGTCGCAAGTCATCGGGTTTTTTTGTCGTCAATGGCTTTGAGAATGGTGTCAATCTGCAATCAAAAGAGTTGAGAGTGATTGATGATTTTTTTGTTTTCAAATAAGCTGCCGGTCGCTTTAAGTGAATCTTTGAGAGATTTTGGATTAAGATTTAGCTCGTAATTGACTTGTTTCCAACCCTTTTTGTGTGTTTTTCGAAAGGGTTCGAGCAAAACGGCTTTAGACGTTCACACAGTACACTGGATAGGATCTTGTATGCGGCATTGAGCAGGGATATACCTCGGTAGTTCATATTTTTATTACTGCTAAGTACTAAAAAAGATAAAAACCTTATTGTACGATCTTATCAATTAAATAAAAATGAAAGGAAATGAAAATGCAGGGTTGTTAACCATGTCCATTTATGCCAGAAATTTGTTTCTTACAAGTTTCCGTAATCATCGATCTCCATCTACTTCTAAAGGGTGATTTTTTAAAAGCTATAGGAAAGTTTTTCAAAAAAAAAACACATAAAATTCAGAAAAATGCATGAAATCTTTATTTGAATCGATAGTACGGTCCATATAATTCAATTTTTGAAGATTATTTCATGCAAATGTTGACCTTGATTGCGCCTCAAATGGTCCATCCGCTTAGTCCAACTTTGGCATACTGTTTCCAACATTTCGGCCGGTATCTTACGAATAAGTGCTTGAATGTTGTCTTCCAATGCGTCAATTGAAGCGGGTTTGTCTGTATAGACATGAGCTTTAACATAGTCCCACAAAAAATTGTCTAAAGGCGTTAAATCGCACGATCTAGGCGGCCAATTGACCGGTCCCGAACTTCAAATAAAATGTTCACCGAACTCGCCTCTCAATAAGTCTATTGTTGCGCGTGCTGTGTGGCATGTGGCACCGTCTTGTTGAAACCACATGTCATGCAAGTCAAGCTCTTGCATTTTGGGCAAAAAAAAAAGTTGGATATCATCTCACGGTACGTTACGTTACGATTCGCATCATCTTTGAAGAAGTACGGTCCAATGATGCCACCAGCCCCTAAATCGCACCAAACTGTGACTTTTTCTGGATGCATTGGTAGCTCTTGCAATGCTTCTGGCTGATATTCACTCCAAAATCGACAATTCTGCTTATTTACATACCCATTGAGCCAAAAATGAGCTTCGTCGCTGAACAGAAGAAGCGCGCGATGAACTTTCTTAACAGAGCACGCATTTTGATAATAAAATTCAATAATTTGCAAGCGTTGTTCGTTTGTAAGACAATTCATGGTTAAATTAAAGACCAAACTGAAGATGTTTGACAGTGAAACAAAACACGAAACGTGCGTCAACTGTTTAAACCAGTGTTGCCAAAAAGATAATAGCTAACAAAATCACCCTTTATAGGAACATTGATTGATGAACAATTGAAACAATTATTGATGAATGATTGAAGGTGAGGATAGGAACAATTATTGTCCAAAAACATGTGGTGAAATTACCCATCAGAGTTTCAAGATGCTGATAGAACCTTCCCGAATGGTCAACGAAAATGTTTAACGTACCTTCCGCATTCTTATCATGCATTTATTGTACCTCTGTTCCACATCAACCGCAAGCCAGTTTAGGGCCGTCACCGCAACGAAAATTCATTTCCCATGAACACCCGAGACCATTGCTCCTTTCTTCCCTCTCACTCAATTTTACAGCCACAAAAATAAAAAAACAACCACCGACTACCATCAAAATCATCTTTTATGACATCTCTGAGCAATTTATGCCGTCACGATGCAAATTATATGTCAAAGCGATTAAAATCTGATAGCTGTGCGTCGAGTCTAATTATCAGCCCCCTCCCAAGTCCCGCAGGGCTTAACCGTTCCACTGCAACTTTATTTCAATTTACCTCACGCACTGCCAATAAAACAGAAAATAATAAATATTTTAAGTTTCTAAATAATTACATGGCTTGCTGAAAAAGTGCGCACGCAGCACTTTCGCACCACGAACAGACGGACGGACGGACGGAGGGACGCCGATGTTGTTTTTATTGCACACGTCAATAAAGAAACGCTCGAAACCACAACCACAACATCGAGATGACCGCTAGAGCCTCTAATTAAATCCTAAGTTATGGCCAGGCAATCCATGCCGGCGGAACCCGACCGGCAAGAAGAAGTGGCAGGTGGAAGGTGGGAAGCATGCCAATCAAAGTCAATCGGCCACTAAAAGCCCCGCGAGGCCGCAAGTAACTTATCGACGTTCGAAATCGCGATATGGAAAATCTTTTCACCGGAACGAGACGGAAAAGTGCTGCCAAGCCAACACTCAGCGTTAAAAGGATTTTGCTTTCTTGGCCTTCGTCTTTCTGTCGGTTGATTAATTCCTAATGACTGTCTTGGGGTCTCGGGATCTTGGGCTGTGCATGCGTAATTACAGGTCTGGCATTGATTTACTCGGAAGAGTGGACGTGGGCCGGGCGCATGGCTATGCCTCTGGAAACTGGTTGCACGTACTGGCGTGCGTTGACAGTCAATCAGCGTAGGCTTCTGCGCTGCATCGGCTCTGATAGACGTGCGGCTGCTCGGAGAATGGACGTGCAGATTGATCGATTATGTGCGATAAAAATATTTCTACTCGTGTGTATTTGCTTTCGATTTGATTTCGGGTTTCGCTTCGATTGACAGTTCGGTGTGGTGGAGGCAGGCACAGTCGAGGGATGAATTTGATGGACAATTGCAAGTGGATTCAGGTGGCATAATGGGCTGGGTGCTGAGAGGTAAATGGGTATGGCTTCAAGTTGGAAAAAAAAATAACTCCAGATAATTTGCTTGACGGAGAACCATTCCAAACAGCCGGGAGGCATTTCTCGTCATGGACTGAGACTCAGGTGCTAACACTCAGTCGCAGTTTTAGCAGTTTTGCTACCGATGCGAGTCTTGGCATGCAATTTGTCATAGAAAAGTGCTAGGAGGTCCAAAATTTGTTCGCATTATGTTTCTGGTAAATGGTTGGCATCGTGTGACTTAGAGTCCACAGTGATGTGCCTCGGTCAAGACTGAGATGGTTTGCAAGACTTGCAAGCTGTAAGGGATTCACAATCTTACGTTTCACGTAAAGTGTAAGTATTTTTTAGGCCATGGTAGGTAGAGCTTAATCTCTTTTATTGTTTTTATGATTTATTTATATTTCAATAAAATTTAATAATAATAATAATTTTTTAGGTCAGCTCCCCTTCGAATCCCTGTTCCTTAAGACGTCACTTCGGTGGCATTCCGAAAAGTTGACATCTGTGCAAAAGTTGACATCTGTGCTCGACGTTTGTGGCAATTAATTGCTTTAAAGTCATTTAAATAAAAAGGAAGAGACAGTCACACTTTTATGACCATTTAATTACCCCAAAAGCTTCCCATAAAAATCAACCTCGTCCGTCAGGACTTTCTCCATCCTCGCCAGAAGGTGCTGAGTCAATAAAATGACACCTGTTCGCCGCGAACTCTTCTCATCAGTGTCCTGTCGTAAAACTCCGCCAGAATCACCCGACAAATTGAGTAACATTTGCATTTTGTCGTCCCGCTGCACGAAGGTTAAGCCATAAAACGCATAACTCTGACCAATTTAGAGATTAATTACCCGTTCATTTATCGGTCACTTACTACCACCACCACTGTTCCTGCAAACAACGAAGAACGGACACCGGCCAATCTTCCGCCCGACAGGGAGTCTCATGAAATTTTATCCCATTCCCAAGAATGTGCAATTGATACTCGTCAACCGGCCCAAAACTGGAAGTCATCGCTGTCACAACGCAACCGCAAAAGGCAAGACGTCACAAAAAACGACAAAATTTACGTTCCCAGAACTGTTGTCATCCTCGAATGGAGCACGGATAATTGGAAGTCTCATTATCAGGAAGCTTCAACTCCTTTCTCGAGAATTTTATGGTTCATCACGGATGGAGACCTTAAGGATAAAATTTTACTGCGAAACGCTGTGGTTTTATCGGCGTCATAAAGTCATGGGATGGTGACATAATCCGCGGCCGGTGCGATCCTCGAACAGGAAGTCAGGGAGTTCAGGCGGATCACACGACTGTCCGCCTGTCGGGGCAGAGCAGATGAGATGTGAATTGGTTTTTTGCTGTTGAAGTGTTTCTTAATCGGAATATTTAGTTTTTTTTAAATGAGTCAGCTAATTGGATGTTCGATGGTTTTAAATGTGCCATAAGGATGATCGTGAGATAACGTTGCGATTGGGCATCTTTTGCGTCAAGGGGACACCACAGAAAAAAAAAGAAAAATTGTGTTAATGAGATGAAGATCGCTTTTCAACGGTTGTAAAATTCTACGGTGCGGCAAGTCGAGTTAACTAAGTAAACTGGTAAGCAATGGAAACCAAATGCTAGTTTTTAGTCTCTGAAACTTAAAGTGCCTAGCGGTAGTTTAATTAAAAACTTAAAAATAAAAAATAAACTACTCATCTAAATCGTGTTTGAATAAAATTATTTTAAATGATCATGCGTTTGAGACTTTACGACGCCGACAACAAACGCACCTGGCTTGTAATGAGTTTTTAAACTTGTTAAAGAGTTTCGTGTTGGACTGAAAATTCTTTTCAAATGAAAGCCGCAGAGAGGTTTTTGCGTTTTCTTTTTTCTTTTACACAAAATTGTTTATAACTAATCTTGGAAGCCAGTTTAGAGTTCGTAGATTTTTTTAGCTATTATCTTTTTGGCAGCACTGGTTTAAACAGTTGACGCACGTTTCGTGTTTTGCTTCACTGTCAAACATCTTCAGTTTGGTCTTTAATTTAATCATGAATCGTCTTACAAACGAACAACGCTTGCAAATTATTGAATTTTATTATCAAAATGCGTGCTCTGTTAAGGAAGTTCATCAGCTTAGCGACGAAGCTCATTTTTGGCTCAATGGGTACGTAAATAAGCAGAATTTTCGATTTTGGAGTGAATATCAGCCAGAAGCATTGCAAGAGCTAACAATGCATCCAGAAAAAGTCACAATTTGCTGCGGCTTGGGCTGGTGGCATCATTGGACCGTACTTCTTCAAAGATGATGCGAATCGTAACGTAACTGTGAATGGTGAGCGCTACCGTGAGATGATATCCAACTTTTTTTTACCCAAAATGCAAGAGCTTGACTTGCATGACATGTGGTTTCAACAAGACGGTGCCACATGCCACACAGCACGCGCAACAATG
The DNA here is from genome assembly GCA_905187475.1 of Syritta pipiens. NCBI lineage: Eukaryota > Metazoa > Arthropoda > Insecta > Diptera > Syrphidae > Syritta > Syritta pipiens. Next base: position 6,555,615 of record LR994574.1, on the reverse strand, counting down.
GACTTATTGAGAGGCGAGTTCGGTGAACATTTTATTTGACGTTCGGGACCGGTCAATTGGCCGCCTAGATCGTGCGATTTAACGCCTTTAGACTATTTTTTGTGGGGCTATGTTAAAGCTCATGTCTATACAGACAAGCCCGCTTCAATTGACGCATTGGAAGACAACATTGAAGCATTTATTCGTGAGATACCGGCCGAAATATTGGAAAGAGTATGCCAAAATTGGACTAAGTGGATGGACCATTTGAGGCGCACTCAAGGTCAACATTTGCATGAAATAATCTTCAAAAATTAAATTATATGGACCGTACTATCGATTCAAATAAAGATTTCATGCATTTTTCTGAATTTTATGTGTTTTTTTTTTTTGAAAAACTTTCCTATAGCTTTTAAAAAATTACCCTTTATTACCAAATTTTCTAAAATTTATGAATAAAAATTTTGAATTCCTTTAGGTCCTTGAACAATAGGCAGATGTCGATAACTCACCGTTCAAAAATGCACGGTTTCAGGTTGAACTTGAACCTGAACCTTGAATAGGTTCAGAAGAACTCGAGGATTTTCGAAATTTCTTGAGTGAAATCTCTTAACATTGTCATCTCAATCGGTCGACAATGCTCAAATTGTTCTTGACACCTATGAACCTAAGTCTTCCGAGTCTTAAATTCCCCGTCCATCCCAATTTCATTCCTTTAAGGAAAATAATACCTCTCCTTCTTCCTTTAATTTTATTCAGAACTCACTCCAACTCCAACTCACTCCATCACCCTGGCCCTTTGCCCGAAGCCAAATGACCCTCACGCGTCCACAGCCCCGAAACGCACAAATTATTTGTTTACTAATTTAAACGCATCTCCTTATCTTTATGCTGAAAATGTTTATCTAAATTACTTTACAGTCTAATTTAAAGGCGATCCCCTTGCTGCTCGTAAAAAATGAGAACCACCCACTCACAGTCCCACCCTCCCCATTCAGTCAGCGGCCATATTTGATTTCACTGCTGCTTTTTCTTTTCTTTTTTTTTTTCTCGTGTTTCCTTCAAAAAAAAAAATCACCCCTACTTATCCATAAAATACAAATTGCTTGTACCTACTTAAAAATCAAATCGAGGGTGGAAAATGTCCTTCGGTAACAAGATGGAGGAGATTTACACCATCTCCTTGTTCTTCCATTCACCCGGGCGTCGTTTTTTCTTTTTTCATTTTCTTCCTCCATTGGGGTGCGCTCCAAATTTGAAAAAAGTCGTGAGGAGAAAGAAAAACTTGCTTGTGCACTGGCCAACCCCTCGGATGGCACTCCAAGTCCGTATATTTTTCTTTTCTTAAGGATGTTTCAATTTTCTTTGCCCTCACCCTCACTCACACCCCCAACGACGACGACTTGAATCGATAATTTATTCGAAGGAGAAGAACGAGGATTTGTTGTTTTTTTTTTCTATTTCGTCGGCTCGTTGACAACCTGCCAACTTGCCAACCGAAATCCCATAATTTCCAGCAAACAGGACTCGTCCGTCAATCCGATGATGATGGCTGCTAGATAACGATGGGCAAGGACCAAGAGTTTGTGCCTAAGCCTCGTCCTGTTCCGCGACGCTCGCTCGCTAGAAGGCGGCTCTACGTGTGGTGGTCGAAAAGAATAATGGCGGCCGATTTTTCATGTATCTGTATTTATTTTTCTTCGCTTTTTTTTTCGAATTTCCGCCGAAAGTTGCCACACCGGGGGCAAGACGATGACGGCAAGAAGTCGTCGAGGGTGAGTGGAGGCGGGCTTGTCTTCTGAGGGTAGAAATATGCAAATCAGATGAAAAAAAAAAACCGCACCAAGCTCGAGATGAAGAAAAAGAAAACAATTTCGAGCCGAGTGTTTGAACGAATAATGGGGAAGCAACCTTCGAGTGTCCTCTATCCCCGTGCCATCGTCCTTCAACCGAAGGATGGACTGGGTGGCAAGGAGTTCAAAGCTGATTATGGGATTTCTTTTCTTAATTTTGTCGATTTTAATTCAACAGAAGCAATTGATTCGATTGTGCTCAATTGAACAGCGTGCAACTGTGTGGAGAGGATGCGAACTGAAAAGAGGTCCTTACGGAGGTGGAGAGGGATTTTCTTTTTTTAAATTAATTTTCCTTTTCTTTTTTTTTTTTCTTTCGTTTTTCCTTCCGGTCGAGGGTGAAGTGAATGAGATTGTTGGGAGCTATATCAGCATAATTTTCATTGAAACCGTTTAATTGCATACTCAAGAGGATTGGGGGAGAACTTTTCTTACTTCGAGACTCGTAGGATGTGGGGTGGGGGGTTGGGAGAGGCTTACTGTTGTAAGTTTCAAGTGCTTTTGCAATAAGCTATGAGTGGGGTTTTTTTTTCGGGCGAAAACTCGTCGATTCTCGCCAATCGGTACTCGGAAAGTGGCAAGCGAACCCTCGAACTTATAAATTACAATAAGGCGCTCAATAAGAATCCTCTGAAGGAAGAAAATTTGATTCTTCGTTCACTGCTGGTGCGTATCTTAATTAGAGATTTTAAAATCTTCTCAGGTCTCATTATTTCACGGTGCGACGCGATGTCTGTTACAAAGTCTTAAGCCGTTCTTTCTTGAGTTTCGCTAGCGAGGTCTTTAATATTAAATTCAAGTGGCGTGAAATTGAGGACTAAATTTGACGCAAACCTCGCAAGGTCCCACTGTTCCTTACAGGAATTTCGTGTGAATTTTGTTACTTGGGTCCTTGTCTAGTGAAAATGTTGGTACACTTAGCCCAAAGATAGGCCCACTTTTTTAAAGAAAATTGAAGTTACTATTACTGCAAGACAAGTGCCTTTGTCCATAAGGGCGTGACTGGCTCATTTAAAAAGTGGTTGGTCCATTCTAGTTTTCTTTTGAACTAAAAGACCTAAGACCATTCGGTTTTTTGTGTTCGACTCAAAATGAACGTGAGCATTATCGGAAAGGTCCTAACTTAGCTCTGCGACTTACAGTTATGAAAAAAAAAATTAACTACATTTTTTTTCTATTATTGCTTTGTAAAACTTTGAGTTTGTATACGAATTCTTCACAAACTTTGGGCCCGAATAATCTAATTTTAATGTATAATTAAAGAACAAGTTTCCGCCTTTCTAGGTTGGTATAGATCTTTATTGTAGGTGTTGCCATTGTTTTTTAATGAATTTTTTTTGCATGTTGTTTGATTTGATTTTAAATTGCCCCTACCTCCTAAACGGGGTGAGATAGACCCTCGGCCCATAGCAAAAATTGCTCGTTTTTGGACGCTCTATAAAAAACTATCATCAATTTTTGCCGCCAAAGTTATCTTACAGTCCCCGCTCTCAAAATTGATATTTTTTTCTAAACGTGCAAAAATGGATACATTGGATTCAAGATGAACTTTTGTGAATTTTCAACGTTCTATAGATGCGATCAAAATCGTTTGTACCTCATTTTTTTGGTGATGAAGTAAGGAAACAAATAACACAAAAATCATTCAAATCGGTCAAATGGAAGGCTTTCTAGTTATAAGAAACCATACAACCGCCGAGTATGTATCCATTTTTGCACGCCACTGTATATGATGCAGACACAAAAAAAAAAAAAAATAAACACTCAGTTGGAATGAATATCTGAAGGTCGCCAAAAATTCTGCGAAATGTCTAGATTTCCTTAAACGATGCAAGAAATATTTCACCCCTTCTGATCTGGCTTCCATTTATAAGGCATATATCCGCCCCAAACTCGAGTACAACGCTCATATCTAGTCTGGTGCATCTAAGACCTCCTTGCACCTCTTGGGTAGAATACAAAAACGAGCGATTAAACTGATAGGCGACATTGATATTATGAAGTCGATAGACTCGCTTGAACATCGTCGAAATGTTTCCTGTCTGTCTTTGTTTTATCGCTATTTCAATAGACAGTGTTGCCAACTGCATTCCCCCCCTTCAAACATTCACTCGCAATACCCGCCATGATAGGAAAGCTCATCAGTACGCCCTCAAGCCTGATTTTGGACGTACGGTCAAGTTCAGAGACTCATTCTTCAGCCGCACCACACGAATATGGAATGCTCTTCCAAACTCGGTTTTCCCATCTGAGTATAACATGACGACATTTAAGACCAACGCGCACCGGTACCTTCTTTCCAACCCTCGGTACCTTCGGTCCGTGCTGTGTCTTAAACAGGACACTTAAGGTCTTAAGCTCCAACCCCTTTAGCACGCACCAATTATAAAAAAAAAGAAAAAAAAATATAGTCGGCGTAACAGCCCATACAGGGCCAGAGCCTAGCTTCTACGCGATGAAGATGCAGACACAAATCGTCTAATATTTCGATGGCGTTATGTTTAAGCTCATTATATGACATCTACGATCTATTTATTTCGACTTCCACTTACTGCTGCAGCCATCTTTTGCAAAACGGCGGAGGCAAACTTGTACACCTAATACTTTGCTACTGCGATGAATTCATTCCAACTATTGGGCTATCTTGTCATCTTCTGTGCCGGTAGTATGAAGCAGCTCTCACAACGTCGACGATGTAAAAGAATGACAGGCATTTTTGAGTATTTTTGAAAATTTTACACGATGACAACCGCCTCCTATGGACCATGACTTCCACCGAATTGCAAACCAACAAGTCTCACTTTTCTGTCTGCGTTCCACATTCGCTTCACACACTCGCCGAATGAAAACCACCTCCAACTCTCCTTTGACGCCACTCAAGACGCCTTCCAACTACAACTTCCCACTACCCCCAAACTGTTTTTCACAAGACCACATAATGTCAAGGCACATATCCAGCCACTACCACCTGCAGGTCCATGTGACAAAGGTATTCAAAGTCTCATTCATCAAACGCTTAATTGTCTCGTTTTCGTTTCGCGTAAAATGCCGTCTGACCCTAATTGGAATGCAAATAAAAAACGACGACGACAACGAGATCTATCGCACTAAATGTCGCACACCACAGACGCCCATTATTCCACATCCCCCACCCCCACACGACGACACAGCTCTGTCTCCTTGAACTGTCATTGCGAGAGTTATGCAAGCCTGGAAAAGCTCTCCTCGCACACAAAACAAACAAAGAAACACGAAAAAAACAACAAAAAAATAACGAAAAACATCGCGAAACAATCGATTCACATAATTAATGGCGAATTCTCTGCCTACATGTCAATTAGCACGGCACGTCAAGCCAAGCCGAGCTGAGCTGCAGCAGCGATTATTTTCCACCACACCACCGGCAAATGGCTAATAGCTTCAAATTGCAGTGCTTACTGCTCGAGCCGCTTATTTCACGCCACCACCGCACCGCACCGCACCGCCACACTCGAGACAATCAATTACGCCCGCCTGCCCGCCGGACGAGCACCAACTCCGCGGCAAGATCGGCATTTGAATTTGAATTTTCCACAAATTCGCTGCAGCAGCACCTGCAGCGAGGCGGCGATTTTAATTATTTCATTTTTCTGGCGAGAGGGTCATTAATTATTTGACTCCACCGCTCGCATGCGATTAATAATTTTTCCGAATCTCCATCGCGTCATCGGCGGTTCGGTGGCAACGGTTACAAGGCTGGCGTAATGCCACTTGACAGGATACGAGCCGAGTGTATGTCGCGCGATGATCTGGCCAAATAAGGTGGTTACCGATTACCGTTTAGCTTTTAGCTGACCAGCTGGATTGGGTACCGCTCGTGTGAAAGGAGCGTGGCACATTCCCGAGCGTTGAGCGACGACGTGTTATGGGTGACTTTGACTTTTATTTTGTTGGTTGGAACGACAGTTATTCGCGGAATGAGACAGCCCCGAGGGGCTGAAGTCCGAGTCGGACACGGGCCGGTCAGCGGGTAATTAATGTGCTCACAACGGCTGGTTATTGCTGATTTAGTGAGTGAGGCGATGGTAATTGGTTACATGTTGAGCTGTTATGTCGACGGTGGCAATCTTGGGGGTGGGCATGGCTCGGTCGTGTTAACATGTTTCTGGCAAACATAACGATTATCTCTGCAACAATGTTTCAAGTGTCGATGGTGTGGCATAACAGGAGACAAAGTAATTTCAAGATGACGGCTGAGGAAAGATAGAGTGGTGGTTGCGTAAGAAGTGATCGATGAGATGTTATTTGGCAGGAAAGGTCCAACAAATTCAACAGAAATGTTGACAGCTTTTTCCATTTTTTAAGACAGTCTTAAAGTCTGATGAAGGAAAACTACTGCGCACAATAAGAACGCACGTGAGACTCATCAGGCGAAGATGCATCAAAAAAACTTTGCCGTTTGTCAAAGACTTTGACCCGACTTGCCTTTAAAACGACTGTGGAAACAACTTAAGGGTCGAACCTCTCGAATTCGGTGGCTAGCTTTTGCTGCCTTGGACAGAAATAATTAAATCCTTTATTCGTTTATGTGTCATCCACTGAGTGCCATGCAGCACCCTTCTGCTGGGGCAGTCTAGGCCAAAAAAATTGCATCGCAAGTACAGCATAGGCGTTCTGAGTCGGCCCGTCGGTATTGCAAATCCCTTAATCATAGGATAAACTCTAGTCTTTAGCGTCACACTCAAGAACTTTGCAATCACTGTCGAAAAAGCCACACCGAAATGCAAAACTATTCCCTAACAACAGCTAAAGTCCTTTCACGAATTTGTCTTGCCAGCCCATAAATCTGACCCGCAGTACTCCGGAGGCCAAAGAACTCCTGAAATAGACACCTCCTAACCTCAACCGAACCGACAACAGTCCCGGGCCACTATTAACCTGCACGAGGAGATGTCACTTAAGTTTCCGCTCCATTTACGGATAACCTTCGAACAAAGAGTCCGCTCTCAAATTACAAACCATCCAAAAAGAAAAACCCAAAAATCTTGACCTTCATCGAAAGCCCAATCCGCCGCAAAACGCTCTGACCTTGATGAATTCTGATCACCGTCAGTGCCAGTTGACGCAACCTACCCACCGCATGCATAATGTCCTCTTGAAATTCGATGCACGCTCATGTTCCACAAAAACCGAAAGTGCAGCAGATTAAGTCGAAGCATCGTCGCAAAAATCCACAGAAAAATAAAAAAAAAACAACAACACAACAGAAACCGTATTAAATTACCTGCAAGCCCGCATTAGCTCGACCGACATACAACAGGAATGTGTCCGAAAATAAAAAGGGGAAGCATCCGAATGACAACAACAGCCAACGGACGCCAACTACGACGGATAGTCGCGTCATATTGTCCTTATTACAAAACCGCACATTTAAAAACCCCAATGAAGGCAATAATCCTCAGTCGCCGTGCCGGTCCCTGGCAGAATTTTTAATTGAAACCGACAGCATCCTTTCAGGACGAAAAAAAAAGGAAAAAAAAACACTCCCCGTGTATGTAAACCCAAACCCAACCTCGGATTGTTTGTGCTCATTTCTATGCCTGTCAATGTGATGGTGGTCCAGGATCCGAGCGGCTCCGTACGCCGGGATCATCGCCTTCTGCAAATACCGAGTCTCGTTTCGGACCGACACGGCCCGGCCGTACAAACCTCATGGCCAATTGTCCATATTTTTCAATTTCTTATTCATAACTAATTCAGGAATGCCTCTCTCTCTCTCTCTCGAGCTCGAACGAACCCTTTTTTTTTTATCCTTTTTGTCCTGCTGCCGTCATCGTCGTCATCGGTTCGTAGCCGCGTCGCGCCGTGGCTTATCCCAGCGGCGCGGTGATATCAGGCGGAAAATGGGTATAGGAAGCAGGACAGGCGGCAGGGCAGGAAATATAAAAACAAAGCGAGCGGGACCGGTGTCCATGCGAAGTGCATAGGTAATAAGGACACACGGGATGGGATGGAACGGAGAGCGGTGAACGGTGAACGGCGAACGGAATTAATGCCAGCGAAAGGGTTGAAAGGTAGAGTACGCGAATATGTCCCCTTTTGTAATATCGCCACAATCACGGGGAGAAATATTGATTAAGGACTTGCAAATGGAAAAAAAAAAACAAAAAAAAAACCTTTCGAAGCGGTCCACGGGACAGTCCCGGCCATTGTGTGGCCATATGCTCGAGTCCTGCATTGACCTGATGTTGCCGCATCATCCTGCTGTGCTCGCACACAGTCACACGTACGGGTTTGTGCTTCGAGGTGTTTCCTCGTGTCCGGTGATGGGCCATAAACCACCGATAAAAGGTTCGGGCTTAACATGTTTAAATTATTTTTGACAGCCCTATCTCTCTGTCCCACTCTCACCCTCTCTCTCTCTCTTTCTCTGGTAATTTTTAATTAAGCCTCGAGAGGGCTGTAAAACAGATTTGATTCTGAAATTGGACTGGCGTTGCTCTCGGGGCACAAATTTCTGAATCGCAAATGAGTTTTGTGCATTTTTGAGAGTTTGTGTATTTTGATGTTCTGTTGGGCCGATTGAACTTGGACAATCAACTCTGTCTTAGGTTGAGTGGTAACTTGTGTCGAGAATGACCTCTCCTGACGTGGAACATGTGGGCGAGTGATTGCTTTTGGGGTGGGTGTATGATCTGCCTTAAAGTAATAGGCTTGAATTGGAACTTAAAACGATTTTACACAACCCGCGAATTGAAAGGAAATAAACACGTCGAAAATATAACACTCTTCGAATTTAACAATGAGATACGAGAACAGTTTAACATATTACATAGTAACTATTTTAATAAATACACATTTCTTTGCTAGAGCAATCATTTAATTTCCAACATACCTCCTTCCATCTCGATACCAACTATTTCGTTATTCCTTCCAAAACGGAAGCGTCAAACTATGCATTCATTTTACCAATGACCTCTTTATCCGACCCACACCTCTTACAACTTATTAAAAAAATGTGGTGCTGGTGGGTTAGCATCATCAGAAATAAGATTTACATATATTTATCGGACACTTTTTTCTGTAACAGCAAATTTAAGATTTAATTTTTACAGTTACGTGCGACATAATTCAATTCTTCACCCGGCTAAAATTTCTCCAGATGAACCGAAACTAAAGAAACAAAGTTCATTTAAAAAGACGACGTGTGACGACGAGTGAGCCCACTTTCATCTACTTTAGTTTAAAGAAAAACAATCCTAATGTCGTTCTAGTTGTATTGCAACAGACAAGTCTTTGCACTCATGGTTGGAGAAGAAAATAAGCTAGCGACTCTTATGAAAAGAAATTCAATGATATTTGCAAAACATTCTGATAAACTTTTGATGCGCTTACGAAATACAACTCTCTATCAGAATCATTAAATACAGGAGCAAAAATTACAGTCTTGAAGTTTAACTCCAGCTCAGAATATTCTTGCAAATAGGAAACTGAATAGCGAAGCGAATTCGCTTGACCATAGACGCAGCCTAAGATGAGAAAAATAAAAAAAAATAAGCTGCGTAACAACCCATACAGAGCCAGAGCATAGCTTGTTCGCACCTCCACTGTGCTGTGCGCGATATACAGTCGAAGCCCTCTAAGTCGAATGGCCTCTAGGTCGAAAAGCCCTCTAACTCGAATTTATTCCCCATATTTTGGCATTCGCTTCAATTTTTCATACAAAATCCGTCCTCTAAGTCGAACGCCGTCTAAGTCGAAAAGCTTTCTAACTCGAATACATTTTTTCGACTCTTGGTCTATTTTCAATTCCTCTAAGTCATTTTTTTTTTTTTGCAAAAAAATAGACAACAAATTTCCTCTCGCAACTTGTATTGCATGCTCTGACTCTCTCTCAATTTGGCACTGGACGACGAACACCTTTCATTTTATGTTGATTTTTTAGTACAAACACTGGGAAGAAAACAGCGTATTTGGTTGCCCTTATTATTGATTACCTATGCAAGAAAGAAAGAGAATATTTACAGCAAGAATAAGGATTTGCATGGCGACCTACACGGCAAACATCGAATTCAAAGAACATGAGAAAATCGAAATTATTCGCCAACGGTTCTCGAAGCACAACCATGTTGGGCGAACACAATTGTCGTCTAGGGCCACATAATCGTCGTTTACACACAACCACAATGAGCTATAGGATTCATGCATGATGTGAACCACAACCAGATATGTGCCAACACTCTTGCAGTTCTTACATATATACCACAGACAACCTAATATAGACACCCAACTGTACAGCGGCTATTTCCCCTCGTCCATCGATGAATTTGACAGTAATTCACGAATGTAGCTGAAATACAGGAAGCATTTTGCCAGTAATTCAGGAAGCACCGAACAATTGCTCATCATTTTCACGCACATTTGTTTGATTTGTTTTTCAAAGCTCCCACACGTATTCACGGACGCAAAATGTTATAAAAAACGCTGTCAAATAAAATCAAGGGGCAAGAGAAGTTTAAGTTGGGTATCTGTATTGGCTCATTTGTGATATATACATTCTATAATTTATACACATCCGATTTCCCAGAACTATCCGGATGCGAATTTGCAACTTATGTTAATGACACAGCAATACTTTCGTCGCAGTCTTAACATTGAGACCAATCTCAAAAATGCGACTGAAGTATTCAATACATATTGTAACAAATGGAAAATTAAATTGAATGTAGGAAAAATATTGTAAAAGCTATCTTTTTCTCAAGAAAAAGAAAAGACTGTTTTCTCCCGTCTAATCAAATTGTGGTAATTGGGCACCCGATAGCTTGGGAAAATACAGTAAGGTACCTGAGTATACACCTCGACAAGAGACTAACGTTTCAGGCACATATTAAGAATACCTTGGACAAAATAAATGTAGCGATGAAAATGTTATATCCTTTCATAAATAGAAAGCCCCTTTTATCCCAGGAAAATAAATTAACTACACATAAAGTAATTTTTCAAGCACTGTTACTTTATTGAATCACTTAAACTGATGCTGAAATTGCCGTGACATTATTGAAAAAAAATTCTTAAAACAAAAGACCATGTTGTCATACTCTCAAATGGTTTTCAACCGTTTTGGAGTGGGACTAAAATTTCTTCAAAAGTCCCAAGAAAAGCAAAAAATACTCTAGCAGCAAGTAAGCATTCTTTAAGCATGAACAAATTAGAACAAAAAAAACTTTCAGTTTTCGAGACAAACCAACAAAAAATTAATCGATTAAATTATTGTATTGTGTTTTAAAAAAAAAAAATTGTCCATAATTCACGCATGATGTGAACCAAAGCTACATGTGTTCCAACACTTTTGCAGTTGTTATCTACGTAGCTCCTAGACTTTAGACGCATTTAATTGTTCCACTACGAAAAAAAATTGGAAAACAGACCATAAAGTTCTTTGAGTTAAGTTTAAGGCAAGTGATTTTTTTTTTAATTCAACGAAACGGCAGTAAAAATAAAAAAGAAATAATAAAATTGTGTATTAATCTTGTGGACACAAAAAGCTGAACCTGAAACCTGATGTAGAACAAACACGATTGAGCTGCTGGCAAATCTGTAACTTTTTGAGTGAAACAATTCATCTTCGAAATATGTTGTGTCAAATAATTTCTTCAAACCAGACAAAATCTACAACAATTTTTTTTAAATCAGCAGGAAAGCAATAAAAAAATAAACATCTAAATATAAACCAAAAATCTCATTCTATGCGTGCTAAAAACGCTAAAAGTTCCATTAGTTAGGGTCTTTTTCAAGACGTAGACTTTTTTCTGTTTAAAAGCAAAAACGCTGAAACTCAATTTAACTGAATGATTTTTAAAACAATGAACGACATACAATTGTTGCTAGTTATAAAATGTCAATTCCCGAAAAAAACATAAACTGGGATTTATAAAAAACTGTTTTGGATAAACGAAAAAGAATTTTTCGACAGCATCTCATGAATTGCAATTTCAAATAAAAAATAGTTTAGACTGCAAAAAATCATAATGAATTTACAGGGACTTAGGTAAATTTCAAAGAAAACGTATCGTCACTGGCAGATTCCAAAAGAAATTAATTCCCGTCGGTAAATTGTTATCTCTGAACAAATTGAAAAAATCCGTGTAAGGCGCAATCGATTCGAATTCCCTTTCGTAGCCACCCTGTGACAATCGTTTTACAAAAACCCAAAACAAAACTCGAAGGGTCCTCAAACTCGCTTCAATGGTCCTCCAAACGACCTCTAACAACTGAGTAAACATTTTTTTTTTCTATTTTTTCGGTTTCCATTTCCACACTTCCATTCACTCTCGCGAGATCGCGAGATACATTCGCGACAACAATGCCCACTTGGCGCGGTACAAAACGGATGACGCACCGATATCTGTTGCCCATCGGGCGTCTAATTCAAAGGTGATCCTCAAGCCAGAGCTACGTGATATCAATCTCAATCCTTTCCATTGTCGTGAAAGTGAAAAAATGCGGTCGGCCGGCTGGCTGGGAGGGGAGGACAGGCTGACAATGCATCACCAGCTGCCGGCGCGACCGTGTGCTACCGGCCATGGGTCAGAAGGGTTGAGCATCCATCCGTACCTGCCCGCGTAATCATCCCTTTTGTCTCGTTTCGGGAGATTTGCATCTGGTGTGGAAATTTTTTAGATCGGAGCAACTTCCAAGTCAATAAAATCCCCACCCAAAAAGGACTCCATCATCTGCTCATTACCACACCTGTCACTCTCACTTCGCACACTTAATCGCCGAGCGCGTTCATCCCTCTTAGGTAGGTAGGTCGTGTGGTGGGCTACGCAGGGCAGCCAAGCACTTAGGCCAGATGAGGCCCATTGTGATACCACAAGGAGCGGATGCAAAAGCATCCCGCTACTCCGGAAACCAATTGGAGCTGTTAATAAAGCGGAGGATACGGCTTATGCTGGTATTCATCCCTCTTAAGCATCCAACAAAATATTCATTAGGCCGACGGCATGAGTGCCTCCAAAGTGTTTCTCATCCCCGCAACGATGCGTGGTGGATCTAAAAATAAACCAAAGTGCTGCCGTAATCCAATTTCCCATTCCATCCCCAACGGCCACACCCACTCTCGTGTCAATTAGCGTGATTATTTATTCAAAGCCTGACAACGGTGGGGGGATGAAAAGAAACGAAACGATACGAAACGAAAGCCCACATAACCCACTCACCCAATTTAAAAATTTTTACCCCCGGGTGGGTATTAATTAAATTCCATCGCGAGGGGGATGCGACTCCCCACACCAGTGACACCGTGACCCATCTCTCTAAAAGCAACCCCGGTCAGTGGCTTCCTTCCCCTAATTCACATGCACGTCCAAGGACACCAAACGCACCAAAAAAACCAAAATCAAACCATGACCAGCCCAACTGTGAAACGTCAACCCCTCGAGCACAATGCACATTGCACAGGTGCTGACCAATCCCACCACCGCCGCGGCGGTTGTCTGCGAACCTGGGAACCAGATTCAGCCCGAAATCCAGTTAACTGCGCCGCACATAATGCAATTCAATCGGGGAGACGACCGGCGCAGCGTTATCTGCAAGGACACGTCAGAGCATCGAGTGCAGGGACTTAATGCAATCGGAGCGACTGCATTCGGTGGTGGTGCCACCATGACTTTGATTGTTGACAGCAGCCGGAGGACGGGCACAAAAACCGACCGAGCGAGTGACAGACGAGACAGAGACGCGTGTGTGTGTGTGAATGGCGGCGTAACTGACCATCCGCATTTTGGTGCATCCGGATGCAACATATGCACACACGCAGCACAAAAAACGCAAAAAAAAACAGTCGGGGATTATTACTTTTGCGAGGACACCGAGTGCGATGACAGTTGTGCGGCGTCGTGCACAGAGGAAGTGGTCCAAACGAGAGCGAGAGTTTCACACGGCCGGTCTCTGGAGTGCAACAAGTCTCGCAGCATCGCGGCCCAGTGATGTATCGGATGCACTTGGACATGTTTATAGGTCACCGAGATGATTCACTTGCATCTGGTCGCATCGCAAAAAAGAGGGAGACACGAAGACGCGAAAAACAAACTCACGGACCAGGTGCAGTCCAAGGATAAACCGACGCCGGCGATGGGGACGATTAAATACCACTTGACTCCAATAAATCAGCCAAAGGGTTGGCCTTTGTGTTTTTTTTTTTTTGCTTAGGAGGAGATATGTTTAGGAGTCGCGAACACACTCCGCGAAATGGAACGCGACAAGGTTACCCAACAGCGAACAGCTGTCCCTCCTAAGTGACAGTTTAGAGACGTTGTTTCGTGTTGTGGACACGAATGCGGTTGGTTTAGGCGTTAGCGGGACACATGTTCGGGGGTTTTCGCTTTCGGAACCACTCAACCAGCCAGACAGACCGATAGACGGACGGATAAAAAACCGACTTAATAGGATTCTTATGCGATAAAATTAAGATGAATGACGACAAGTTAGCGAAATAATTTCCGAATTTTCGTCGGTATGTTGTCGGCCAGACGGAGTTTCGGTGGAATTTCTCGGAATCGGTTAATGGAAGTGACACGCGACGTGTGAGGCTGATGGTCGTATGGTAAGTTCGATGGTGACCTTTAAATAGACTTGCAGAGGGAACGTTTATTTGAGACCAAGAAAATTGCAAATAAATCGATGCTTGAAAACGAAACTTATGCCACTAATCTAGCCATGACGTAGTCATAATTCACAAACGTCAGTGAGGGAGAAATTGTGATGATACGCCATCTTGCTTTTTTTCTGTTGTGACCTGCTCAATCGCAGATCACAATTTTGACAGTTTCGGGCACAAATGAGCCAATACAGATACCCAACTTCTACTTCTCTTGCCCCTTGATTTTATTTGACAGCGTTTTTTATAACATTTTGCGTCCACGAATACGTGTGGGAGCTTTGAACAACAAATCAAACAAATGTGCGTGAAAATGATGAGCAATTGTTCGGTGCTTCCTGAATTACTGTCAAAATGCTTCCTGTATTTCAGCTACATTCGTGAATTGCTGTCAAATTCATCGATGGACGAGGGGAAATAGCCGCTGTACAGTTGGGTGTCTATGGTTGTCTGTGGTTTTAGGTTAGAATACGAAAACCTCTCAAGTTGTGAATTGCCCACATTCTGCTGAGGTTGCTGTGACATGTGAGGCATCGATGAAGTGTGCCAAAATAGGGCTATCAAATGAAACTAATATTTTGTCAGAGCAACAACTTTCATCACAAAAATTCCGTTTTGAAATAAAATGAACGGCCTTCGACTTTCGTGAAGTTTCAAAAAAAAAATTGGATTAGAATAGAATAAGATTAATTTTATTCAAAAAAAAAACTACATTCGAATTTTCACGGGACATCAAAATTAGTTCGAGTTAGACTGAGTTTGACGTAGAAGATGGTTTTTGTATGGAAAATTGGGAAGGGAAATGCCAAATTATACCGAAAAAATCGAGTATACCGAGTTAGTTCGATCGAGTTAGAGAGAAAATCGACTTAGAGGGATTCGACTGCATATAAATTTGACAATATCGGATTACAAAATCATTTAGACATGGCTGTTTGCCGTCTACCCTGTTGACAATTATATACTTAAACTATTTTCATTTTACTTTAACTAGCAAAAAAAAATCGATTATGATATTCCACTTATTCTGCACTTCGAGCGAAATTGTTTAAAAATGATTTGGAAATAATGAAAAGTATATTTCAAAATGTTAGATGAACAGTCAGGGTAGCGGAGCACGAATTTGAATGCAATTCGGGCAATCCTTCAGGCTCCTAGGGTGAGTAGTAGCCGCGGATAATAACATGGAAGATTACGCGGGTGATTACTTAAAGCCAACAGAACCTACTACAGTCTTGCAAGGCTTTTCAAATCCAAGAACCTTACCATGAATTCAAAATTGCTGCTATACAAGACACTTGTATTACCAGTACTCACATATGGATCCGAGACTTGGGTGCTTAGCCAAAGGCACTCTGACCTCTTAGCTGCGTTCGAGAGGAAAGTTTTATGGAGAATTGTTGGCCCCATACGTGTGGGGGCCGTGGCTTAATCGCTAGTGCGTCGGACTGTTAAGCGAGAGCACCCGGGTTCGAATCCAGCCCGGGAAAAACACCACAAACAATTTTCACGGCCCCACCTCCAGCGAACGACAGACAATCCTCCTGGAGTACTTCTGTCAAAGAAAGCCTTCGGAATTCGCCGTTTAGAACCGGCAATAAACTGTAGGTCCCCTCCACATGTGTCAATTATAACGCGCACAACACAGTGGAGGCGCGAAAAGCTAGGCTCTGGCCCTTCGTGGGCTGTTACGCCACTAATGATGATAATGATGATACGTGAGGAAGGACAATTTCGGAGACGGCACAACCATGAGTTGTAGGAAAACTACCTCGAAGCAAATGTTATAACGAAAATAAAGCCGGTGGGCTGGGCACCTAGCTCACATAACCGAAGAGCACCCTGCTCGGAAAGTCCTTTGCAATTCAATGACAAGACAATTCATGGTACAAGACAATGATGCATACCGCGCTTACGCTGAAAGGATGGCGTAGACCAGGACGCCCGAAGCCTTGGGACGCCCAATCGGATGGCATCGGCAAGCAATTAGGATAGGTTGAAAAGCTTACTGAAGTATGCCCGGACCGGACACCGGTTGTTGCACCGATGATGATGAAGATATTTCGCCATTAAGTAAACTTGATTGCACAGATAATAAATGAAATAGAAATGAAAATACAGTGAAACTTCTTTTATTCGAACTTTTCTCAAACCTTTCACTTTTCACTGCTTTTTTTCACATATTTCTTACTCTCTAACTCGCACTTTATTTTTATAACTCGAACTAAATAAATAAATAATCTGCGTAACAGCCTTGTTCGCTCCTCCACTGTGTTGTGCGCGATATAATTTTTGACAAAAAAAATCTGCCATGAAATATCTGGAAAATCTCTACACTATCTTCTATCAACAGTCAACAAAACCAACATCAACTTAGTCCATAAAATTTTAATTAAGCTTAAGCTAGAACACTCTATTTAATTTATATATTTCTTTTCTTCCTAATAGCCAAAGGCCCTGGTAGCTTGCGCTATGTTTATCTAACTATTGTTAGTATAATTTATTATATTTTCAATAAAGTTATAATAATAATTTTTGACACAAGTAAAGGGGACCTATAACTCGAACTACTCAGAGAAATATTGCAACCGTAACTGAAATTTTTCAGAGAATTACATTTTCTCAAATTGTAAAAAGCGAAGTAATGTTCCTTATTGCTGGATGTTCTAAACAATATTTATAAGTCTTTATACATTTCGACTCCCTCTAAGTCGAATTTTCCTCTAAGTCTAATTTTTTCGCAAGATTTTGTCATTCCACTTCCTAATTTTCCATACAAAAACCATCCTCTAACTTGAACTAATTTTGATGTCCAGTGAAAATTCGACTTACAGGGATTCGACTGCATTAAGTACGTGATTCTGTAGAAAATGAAAAGTAGTCGTGCAAAGCCCAAAAGAAATTGTAGAATTCTTTAAAATAAACGAATAATTTTATTTCTGTACATTTTGCGTATTTTCCATTTTCCATTTCTATTTCTTTCTTAAAGTTCCTACAACTTCAACTTATTTGGTCTGTTCTCCTGAAGTTCTACTTAAAATGTTTCACTGTATAAAACATTCAATTTCGCTCTAAATAAATTAAAATGATTTCGAATATTATTAAGTCACTTTCGATGTTTAACACAACGGGTCCACAAGGATCTAAGTGTGGTAGAACTAATTCTGTCAGCCCGCCTACCTAAGTCACTTTCGAACTTTGAAAAATGTAGATGATACAAGAGAAATTGCGACAAGATTAAGTTTACATTGATACGAAATTAGGAATCTACGAGGATTCAGAACGGCACGCTGTTAAAAAACGATGGCTCTCTTGGAGGGCCGAAACTCAGGAGCAAGCTTTCTCAACTCGGGTTATTAGTATTAGTATTAGTATTTTTTTTCCAATTTATATTTTATAAATAAACATTTATTTATCATTAAATAAATAAATAAGTTTGGACTCGGTATTACTCGGGTGATGATTTAAACCCCTGTTGATCTTTACATTATCGGCTTCTCTCTTTTCAAATTATTTAGTAGCAAAGGGCTCTGAAGTGTTTATGTAGAGTCTGACATTGCTGGAATTTTAGGGATAAACTTATTTTTGTTTGGGACAGATTTAAAATTTACTATTGTAATAGATTGTAATATGTTAGTGCAAACCACAGACAACCTAATATAGACACCCAACTGTACAGCGGCTATTTCTCCTCGTCCATCGATGAATTTGACAGTAATTCACGAATGTAGCTGAAATACAGGAAGCATTTTGCCAGTAATTCAGGAAGCACCGAACACTTGTTCATCATTTTCACGCACATTTGTTTGATTTGTTGTTCAAAGCTCCCACACGTATTCACAGACACAAAATTTTATAAAAAAACGCTGTCAAATAAAATCAAGAGGCAAGAGAAGTAGAAGTTGGGTATCTGTATTGGTTCATTTGTGGTGCAAACGTCAGCAACTTTGACATCACCGACAACGCTGTTCCGATTCCATGCGACGGTCATCTGCCGGCCTGTCAAATTTGCTTTCTACTAGTAATTACAATCAACCCAATATAGACACCCAACAAGGCCGCTGCCATTTCCCCTCGATCGATGAATTTGACAGTAATTCACGAATGTCGCTGAACATTTTTTTTTTTTCCAACTTGTTTAGTGCCTGCAACTGAAATACAGGAAGCATTTTGACAGTAATTCAGGAATCATCCAACACTAGCTCTTCATTTTAACGCACATTTTTTTGATTTGCAGCTCAAAGCTCTCACACGTATTCACAGATACAAAATTTTATAAAAAAAACGCTGTTAAATAAAATCTAGGGGCAAGAGAAGAAGTTGGGTATCTGTATTGGCTCTTTTGAGCTGATAATAGTACAAATAAGATTGAATATGTGACCGCAGTTCACTTCAGTTCAATCGAGTTGAGTTTAGTTAAGTGAAGTTGTGACTGCATGCAATATAAATTATTTCAATAAAACTGACGTTTTTACACTATTTTCAATAAAAAAAAAACAGAATAAGCTGAAGGAAGCGGCCACGCAATGAGCGTTGAAAAAAATTTAAGACATATCAAATTGTTTTGAGGCGGCCACGTTGGCACGGAGCGATTTTCGATTTTTCTGAGCGACAAAGCGTCATCGCTCAAAAATCAAATCTGCTTTAATTTGTTTGAAAATCCAAGCCAAGCAACGAAATAGAAAAATAGGAAAAATTAATGCAGAAAAATTTACCTCAGCTTTACAAAGCCACCCAGTTCTGTGACAGGAGGACCACAATGATTATAAAAATAAAAATGTCACTAAAAAACAGTGGAAGTTGAACTTCTTGTCAGCACACAGCCACAGCTTACATACGAAAAACTTTTATAAGAAAAAAAATAAATGTATCGAAATGCATGAGTTTATAACTCAACAGTCGATGTATTTTATGTTGCCAGGGAGTTTTAGCTGTATTTATAAGAACTTTACTTTTTTGTCAAAAATTTAGACAGAGCACTGGTGGAAGGTATTGTGAAATAAAAGTGGTTTTTCGTTTTGTTTTCCACTCTAAAGTGGATGTTTTCTTTTTTACTGGGCTTTAACAATAAGAAAGTATTTTCTGACATTTATATCTAAAATTATCTGATTGCTAATATGCTTATAAGAAAATGTCCCCCAAACAAATCATGTTATTTTGTACTGTACAATACCTCCTCGAAAAACATGGCTGGAAAAAATTTATTTTATGTTTCTTATATGCGTTGTTCTTTTTTTTTTCTTATACCCGTTTATCTCATAAAAAAAACAATTAAAAGAAAAAGATTCTTTTGATTTTTAGATTTTCTTAGCAGGACAGAACAGTTGCTCTCGGTAAGCAGGGCAAACATAGGCAGACTAGTAGGAGTTCTAACTGGCCACTGCCTCTTTGGTAATCATGCCAAAAAAATGGGAATCCCCTCCAATGATTTCTGCAGAAGCTGCAGAGATGAGGAGGAAGAAGAGACAACCATACATCTTCTGGGAACATGCCCAGCACTTGCACGCACGAGGAAGCGCACCCTAGGTGCATACTTCTTTAAGGAGTTAAGCGAGCTCGATAGCATGGATGTGAGGCGCATCAGCGGCTTCATAAGCAGATCCAACTGGGTTTAGACCAGGGGATAATAGACTATCAGCACTGGCATCAGACAGGTAGTATAACACACCTGCTAATTACTCTTTTTGGTTTGGTAGTTTTGCAGGAGACCCTTAGGTAGCGAGTCCGGATCGGGTGGAAGCAACCCGGAGGAGTGGCAACACAATGGGCCTACAATAGGCCTAAGTGAGCCTGTGTATAAAGCAGGCAGCCACATACAACCTAACCTAACCTAACCTAGATTTTCTTATATCCGTTAAGTACTGTAATTAAAATAATGGAGCCAGAATTGGATTGGTACTGAATTTAGCAATGTTTGCCATCAATATTGTCAAAAGATTTTGGAAGCTTCCAGCCCCGTCAGCAATCGTTTGTAACATTTTGAAGGTGGTCGGCTGTTGGTATTGACATGCTTTATCCGTTTACAAGTTGTTCCCAAATGATTACACCTAAAAAATGGCATTTTCGTAACTAATCGCTCAACAATTATGCTCAGAGTATGGCCACCTATTGCTCAGACGCGTCGCTCAATCGTTCGTCGCTCAATCGCTCGTCACTCAATCACTCTGTCGCTCATCGCTCATTGCGTAAGCACTCCCTAAGTCGAAAATGTTGAAAGAATAATGTCAAGCTATGTTCAATTCCTTACTAAGCCGACTGATCAATTTGAACTTAAGGATTCTCCAACAGGAATCAGTCATTTTTAACAATCTATTTCTATGTTTGTTGACTCTGTTGTGTTACGACGGAATGTTCCACACTGACATGCACCCAAACTTCCAAAATAAGGACATGGATCATTTCTGAAAAGAAATAATTATTCCTCCTGTTGTCCATTGTAACACAACGTTGTCATTAGCTGTCTATATTTTTCGATAACTCACCTGAACACCACCACGACTTTCCGTCGGGAAAACGTAACCCTTTCCCTCAAAAACTCCCAACAAATCCTTTCGAGCGCAATTGAATAAAGTTGCAATTAGAAAACGTTAACTGTGTTTAAAAGCAAAAATGACTTCCGTCAAGAGCCCTAAAAAGCCCCTCATTTGCTCCCAATTTCCTATCGAGGCGTGAATAATTTCACAAAAAAAAAAAAAATACGACGCTCCCAACAAAATCCTTAAAGCGTTGACAAATTGAATCCAACCCTCTTCCTGGGCGGCCTACCTTCGAATAATCAAGAAAACGAAGAGAAAAAAAAAAGGATACACATTCGTCCAACCGAGCCTAACTTTTAACCAAACCAAACCCAAACGAGACAAAACCGACAAAGACAAAATTTTTAATTAAAATCCTTGTGTCAGCAGGAAGGAGTTTTGCGACCGCCGCCATAGATTCGTCGTCCTGTGCCCACGGAGAAAAAAAAAATGAAAGAACGCACACCGTCTAAAATAGGCAAAGACACACAGAAAAAAAAAAAAAGGAATCTAAAAAATATCAAAAGAGGAGAGAAAAATAATTATGATTATCGTGACTGTGCGATTGTGATGATAATAAAGGACACTCTCGTCTTCGTTTCGTTCGTTTCTCACCCCACCGGGAGATGAATCCTCCGCTGCTCTAAGACTATTTACATATGAATATTTATTATTAAAAACCGTTCGTCTTAAAGGACATTTATCCCACAGAGAGGGTCCTTGAGACGATGACGATCGAAACTCGTTTTCAATGCAATTAAATCAGGAAAAAGGGTTCAACGGCGGCTCTCAATTTGAGGGAAAAATCCTTGATTTAGGACGCAAACGGGAGGAGAAACAAAAAAAAAAAATACCGAACAGCGTCGGAAGAGTGTGGAACTGTGTGGAACACCCCTTCTCACACTTTGTGCACTCAATGTCTCGCTTCTAACCCAGAAATGTTCAAACAATAATCATAATTGTGTGTGAGTCGTATGCAAATGAGCCAAGGACTCAAATTCAGATCCTTGCATCGAAAATGACAAAAACAAAAGCTGCGAAGTGTAATTCTAGTTTTATCGCTCCATTTCTCATCTCGGCGCAATGTGAGATATGTGCGATGTGTTGTCCTCCCATGTGTCTCTCCAGATAACTCTCGTCCTCGTCGTCCTGTTGACGATTATGAATTTTCCGCGCTAGTTTTTTGTTTCGCTGGCTCGGTTTTTTTTTTTTTGTTTTTTTCGCGTTTCCGTCCCGTTTGACGTTTGTTTTTCCTGTATGTGTGCTTTTCATCCGTCGACGTCTAGCGTGGGACGGGAACTAGCCCGCGAGTTCATATATCTGACACTGGCAGACATAGCAGGACTCTAAAAATGATGAAACTTGCAACAATGAATAATTTTGACAGTTCCCTTCGTTTTGACATTATGTGTGGCAGTGCACGATGTTATGTTTCATTTTCTATTGTTTCACCCTTTCACATGCACTTTTTTGTGTGTGTGAGTGTGAGGAGTTCTTGTTTCCCGGAAAGGATTTAGATAATGCATCGGGATGTGTTATGTTGCCTCGGTTTTTCTTTTTTTGGAGGAAAAAAAAGGGGTCCATTATTCGTTTTTCGGCGGGCATATCCTGAGAGTTTGGATTTGATTTGAATAAATAGATGCGAATCGGGAGGAAAAAACCCGTTTTAATATGGCCGCGGTGGGTCCATCTGTCTATTCGGATAATCGTTTGACGATTTGACGTGGGTTCAACTGGAATTTTGTTTTTTTTTTTCGTTTTTCGGAAATAATGAAGTCATTTGTTATTTTTTTTGGAAAGAAAATAAATAGAAAATTCATACGGCGAAATGATGATTATATTTTCTCGTTTTTTTATTAGAAACATTTTTTTTAGGGGTTCAATTGAGTTGTGACTGCGGAGTGATGGACCGTGAGGAATGAAGTTTGACAGCTGTGATGGCAGTGAAGTGGGAGTCAGGTTTGGATTTAGTTATAAAATTTAAAACAGACTGTGGAGGTCTATGAGATTAAGAATATAGCGTAGTCAATGATTTTGAAGTTTAAATGTGGATTGAGAAACATTTAAATCGCTCATCAACTCTCAAAAGATGGCCATGAAATATTTTAGACCTTAATGAGACTGTTTTATGATATGAATCTTGGCCATCACCTTTTTCAGCCTTAACCCTTTCAAAAACTCACATTTCATAACAGCCCAGGAAAAATGTTTTTTTGCACAGCACCAAAAATGAAGTAAAAGATTCCGAATATTTTAATTGCTTTAAGAGACGTCGAATGCACAGTAAAATTGACCGAAATCCGGATTTAGCATGCATTTGAGACACTTTTACTACAATTACGTCAATATTTTTAAGTTTTTAGCGGATAAATTGTACCTATGTTGTGTACAAACAACACTGGGCATGAAAGGGTTAATTAACTATAGTGCGACGATGCTTTGAGTTTTTTTTTTTTTCGTCTTTCAGGTTGTAGATGGCGTTCAACGATACCAGCGTTTCCTCAAAAAAATATGTTATTTAACTTTGTTTGCCCGCTTTATGTCATTAACGTTTTTTTCCCTGACTGATGCATTCATCATCATTCGAAAGTTTAATGAAAATTCGAGTCAAGCTTCTAAAGGGTGATTTTTTAGCTATTATCTTTTTGGCAACACTGGTTTAAGCAGCTGACGCACGTTTCGTGTTTTGTTTCACTGTCAAACATCTTCAGTTTGGTCTTTAATTTAACCATGAATCGTCTTACAAACGAACAACGCTTGCAAATTATTGAATTTTATAATCAAAATGCGTGCTCTGTTCAGAAAATTCAGAAAGTTAAGAAAGTGTTCAGCGACGAAGCTCATTTTTGGCTCAATGGGTACGTAAATAAGCAGAATTGTCGATTTTGGAGTGAATATCAGCCAGAAGCATTGCAAGAGCTACCAATGCATCCAAAAAAAGTCACAGTTTGGTGCGGTTTATGGGCTGGTGGCATCATTGGACCGTACTTCTTCAAAGATGATGCGAATCGTAACGTAACTGTGAATGGTGAGCGCTACCGTGAGATGATATCCAACTTTTTTGCCCAAATGCAAGAGCTTGACTTGCATGACATGTGGTTTCAATAAGACGGTGCCACATGCCACACAGCACGCGCAACAATGGACTTCTTGAGAGGCGAGTTCGGTGAACATTTTATTTGACGTTCGGGATCGGTCAATTGGCCGCCTAGATCGTGCGATTTAACGCCTTTAGACTATTTTTTGTGGGGCTATGTTAAAGCTCATGTCTATACAGACAAGCCCGCTTCAATTGACGCATTGGAAGACAACATTGAAACATTTATTCGTGAGATACCGGCCGAAATGTTGGAAAGAGTATGCCAAAATTGGACCATTTGAGGCGCAGTCAAGGTCAACATTTGCATGAAATAATCTTCAAACATTAAATCATATGGACCGTATCATCAATTTGAAGACCTTCCTTAGCTAAACATTTTTCAAAAAGGTTTCAACAAGCTGATGATAAAAAAAAATGGGAATTCTGTGACCAAACTGAAAGAGTGGCAATTATTTGATTTCATACATTTCATTGATTTTACGGCTCAAGTGAAATGCCTGGTTTTTGATGTAAAACAAAAAAGTGGAAGTGTTTTTTAAAAAAAAGTTTTTAAATCAGTGAAATATTGCCGGCAAGTACGTTATATTATTGTATTTGCTTTATCAATAGATTCTTTTTACTGAATATTAAATAAAAATTCAAATAAAAACTGGGGTGGTCGTCGTAAGAAGACATTTTTCCAATAATTCTTCTGAGGTCGGCCGCCCTGGCCGACTACTGAAGAAGATTCGGCTTTGGGAGACAGGTTTTGTTAATCGGCCATCAATATTTTGTATTAAAAAAAAAATTATGTTTGTTTTTGTTCTGTTTTCTGGATGTAAAAACAGGGGCCGACTACTGAATACTTGACTTGTCAACTTCTGAGGTAAAGGAGGCCGTCTACATCAAGAATGACGTTTTCATTTACATTTTTGTGAATAATTTGTTCTCGACAGTAAATACCCTAAAAATGGCTTTATTTTCATAATGAACACATTTTAATTAATTGAATGTGATGAATAGCCTATTCTTTACTACAAACATCGATTTTTAAGGGCGAATCAAGCGTAAAAGAAAAAGTTAAGTTAAGGCCGACTACTGGCTCCATCACCCTTGTAAACTCATATAAAGTAAATCAACAAAAATTAAAAATAATCAAAAAAATTAATATTTCTCACTTTAGGCGTTAACGCAGGAGTGACTGTCTTAAAATTTATTCTCCTTAAATTACATTTTTATAAGTACATTTCTCAACGGGTGTACATTTCGATGATCCGCGGCCATATTCTCGATGAAGATCTGACATCGGATGACTAATATGGTCAGTTCCACTCTGACAATCCAACATGGGACAGTTGACTTTGAAAACTTAATTATGTCTGCCTTAAAGTGTGTGTGCATGTTTGCACCACTAATTTTAATAAAAACGTCTTATCGCTTTGCTACTCAATCATGTAACTTGTCGTTGTAATTTGGCATCACTTATTGATTAATAACTAAACAATTCGATAGGCGCTATTGACTTCGACAAGTTCCCTATTATTTCTTTTTTATTTAAAAAATATATGGCTTACAATTGAAATTTCAATAAACAAATAAAGCAACCAAGGCCTTTAGCTAAGATCAATTTTATATTCTCATTTGAATTTAAATGAAAGAGTATATCACCCTTAATGATAAACTCTCAACTATTTAATGAGCAAAATAACTCTACGCATTTTAAACTTAAACCATGGAAAAACCCTTTCGTAATCCCACCTGCGGCTTAAACCTCTCCAAACACCGCATTCCACGCACAATTCACCGTTAAAATCCTAACGAAGCATCCTTCATCTGAACTCCATCGCCGAGTTTCATCCACCGGCTTCAACTTATTTATTGATTCACGTCCTCTGGTGTTTTATCAACCATAAAATGTTTCAGGAAGCTGCTCATAATTAAAGTAAACTATATTCATCTGTGTGTGTGTGTGTGGCATTTGTATCCAAACCCGAACAGACACCCTTAGTCCTGTGGAAATGAAAAATACAAAAAAAAAATTATAAATAAATATTTACATTCGAAATGCAGTCTTTCGGAATCAACCTCTGTAATCTGTAATTCAGTCTGACATAATCCAACAAATGCCCACTTGAGGCTCCACAACCACCCCCCCGCAGAATAAAAAAGTATCTATCTATCTATCTACCTCTCGGTAATTAACTCATTTTTTATTGCCTGTAAAGTAATATGCAATTATTTGTTACACGATACTCGTTGTTGGGGTATTCAAGAGCAAAAGTCATTCCGGGAAAGTTGTGGGTGGCTGGCGGCGGCGGTGGCGGTGTTATCCTGGCTCCGTCACATCGTCCTCGTCCTCGGTCTCGGTCTCCTTCACCGTCGTCATCGCCACCATCATCATCATCATCAGCAGCAAAGCACGACTGTGTGGAAAAAGTTCTTTGCAAATATTTGCAAAATACTTGTATCCGTTTTGTTAACTTTACTTAACATCCTGTTGTTGTGTGCATATGTGTGCGTGTGTGTGTGTGTGTGTGTGTGTGTGTGTGCTGGAAAGGGGGGTAGGAGAGCTGCTTTATAGGCTCGCATACAAAATTGCAGGATGTGCCATTGTGGCAAGAAGAATGAAATACAGTCTCAGATGTGAAGAGGATTGCTTTATAATGACGAAGGCACTTAGGATCCTGATGCATGTGCAGAGGACGATTATGCCGATAAAAAGCGATGTGTGTTCTCTCATATTCAACAAGGGGGGGGATCGGGCGAAAAGGACTCGTGGATTTGCTTTATGCGCGAATAAGAATGCGGGTGGGAAATGATTGCCCTTGCGCTGGTTATTTCTCATTTTTTTCTTGTGAAACTTTTTTTCCTTCCTCACAAGAGGACGTGAAAGGACGGACACGTGGGGGTGGGCGAGAGAAAGGATTTTTCTCTATGCCTAAGGAGGATCTCATTTATTCAACGGTGGGTGGGTGTATGTGATGCCGCGCGCGACGACTTTCTCCGTAAGGTAGACGAAACGCATAACGCAATCTGCAGCAAATAAAATTTCTATTATCCTCTTGTATCCTGTTGCCAACATCCTTATTAAAATGGAAAGGAACAGGAAGTGGTCGGAGGTGCGGGTGCGATGAGGTGAAAGCCGTATGAGAGAAAAAAGGGGGCCTACACTACGCGAATGGGGTTTGCTATGGAGAATGTTCTTCTCTGCCTTTGAATCGCGCAGTTTTATACCTAGAAGACGTAAGCGTATTTAAAGTTTTTTGTTAGTCCTGACTAAAGGAATTTTTTAAGCCTTCGGTTGTAGAAAAGTAAACGCGTAATAAAGTGTTTGACGCAACAGTCTATGAAAAGCTCTTGTCTAATGTGTTTGGCGGATAAAATTTGGCAATTACGTTCCTAATTTTTGGCTCTTAAGAATCTAGCGGAAGTGTGAAGAGTATTTCGGCCTGTAATTCAGACTTATGGGCCAGACTTAAAACGAGCCTTTGACGTATAAAGAAGGATAATAAAAATAGGGTTGATGCCATAATAAAGTTGTTTCCTTCGGGTGCGTCTACGAGTTTTCACCCGTAGTCGAAATTACAACTCCAGCCCACAGAAGTTTTTCTTCTCTGACTTCAATCCATGCCTTTGATTTTCTATAGTCTTGTCGCGTTGTTTTTCAACTAATAGTAGAAGGAAAGCTTCCAACTAGAAGATGCAATAAAAAACAGAATTCATAAGATTAAATTAGTCATGAAGGGATTGAATTTTACAGCAATGTTACCACGAACACGTTTTTTTTTCTGCCAAAAACTGACGTTTAC
Organism: Syritta pipiens; assembly: GCA_905187475.1. Lineage (NCBI taxonomy): Eukaryota > Metazoa > Arthropoda > Insecta > Diptera > Syrphidae > Syritta > Syritta pipiens. Next base: position 6,527,743 of record LR994574.1, on the reverse strand, counting down.
AGATCACGTGTAAGATAAAATTTAAAAAAAAGACATTAAAGGAGAATCTTTTCAATTTCTTTGTGCTACTTTTGATATTTACAAAAATAGTAAGCTAAAATCACAAACAATTTTTTGCCGAAATTTTTGTCAAATATAACGAATCTATTGGCTAACTTGAAAGACTTCAGTGCTACAGCTATGGTTAGTAAAATAGGTGTGCCTCATGTATTTCTCATGCGTTTCTGTATTCTTCCATATTTCTTTATTTTACTGCTGCTGTTCTGCTGTTATTTCACAATGTTTATAGCACAGGCATTAATTGATAGGTCGAGATCGTAAAACATTTGTGAGAAGGCCTTCCAAGACAGAGTTACACAGAGTTACCCCGTTACACAAGAGAAACTGTCAAACATGGTTGGGGCAGTCTAATGATCTGGAGATGTTTCTCATGGGATAGTGTAGGACCTTTATACCGCATAGAGGGAACAATGCCTCCTGATACATACGTTGGTTTTCTTCAAAATACTATGCTGCCCTACGCCGAGTTCGGAACGCCTCTAATTTGGACTTTGCAACAAGACAATGAACCAAAACACACTTCAAGGAAGGCTAAAAGGTGGTTTGAGGAAAATGGTGTTTGGGTTATGCCGTGGCCGGCTCAATTGTCCGACCTTAACCCCATTAAAAATTTATGAAATGAGGTTAAGTTCAAATTCGCTAACAAAAATAAACCATATCTGGACGATCTTTGGAAAGAGGTACAAGAAGCTTGGGAGAGCAGACCAATCGAGAAACACAGAAGACTTGTGGACTCGACGCCTACCTGACAATGAAGCTGAAACTGAGTATCCAAATCATAAGCAAGTCCTTTTCAGTCAGCCTTTGATCAACTTAATTCGTAGAGTGAGCAGCAAATGTCTTGCTTGTTTTACTTTTTATTATTTATTAATTATTTTCTTTTAAACTAGAAGACAAAGGACCAATCTATTTTTTGTGTTCACCTTAAAATGAACGTGAGCATTAACTGTCAGCAGTTCCTGGTGGGAACACATAGTTTGTCAATAAGTATTTACATATAAAATAAAATGAAAATGAAAAATAGATCGAAATGAAAATGAAAATCGAATAAAAAACGAATTTTATATTTTAGCTTAAGCTCCGTTCACAGAAAATCTAGAGACATTGTATTGCATAATTTTTTTTTTCTTTTTGTCAAAAGCAATCATCGCTTTCCAATGCCCTTCGATGAATGTGAACGTATTCTTCAGACGATGTAAAATAAAATACTAGATTACCCTTGGAATTGATTTATCCCTATTGTTTTTGTCACCTTTGTCGTTCGGTTCACGGTTCGAATGACTGAGATTAATGTCGGTGCTGTGAATTAAAACGATGTGTTCGAGCACCTGATCGAACTTATTTCTAAAAATTTAAATAATCAAAAACTTTATATAATGAAACTCTTTATATCAAATTTATCTTCTACTGAAATAATCGTCGGCTTTTTAAAATTCAACCCGATCTCTTTTTTAGCCCAGATATGGTTCAGTCTTTTTTCATGTGCCAACAAGATTAGAAGATATGCAGCGTATACGAAGTATGATTTCAGAAATTAACTATGAGGTATTCATGTTTATCTAGGATCTGGTCCTTCGTGGGCTGTTACGCCACTAATGATGATGATGATTTATGTTTAACTTAACCCTTTCCGACTAAGACGAAATGCGACAGGCTTTTTGGTCAAAATTCAGAATTTCTGGATCAAACTTCGCCGCCACACGAAAAAATTGCATGGCATAAGCCAACCGATATGCCAACATCTTCAGCAAATTCTCTAATAGTGATTTAACGATTCTCCATAACAATTCTCCTCACTTTCTGAACATTTTCATCGGTTGTTGATGTGCTGGAGCGTTCAGGGCGAGCATAGTCATTCACATCTTCTCGACCTTCTTTGAAAAGCTTGTATCACTTGTTCAAATTTTTTCTGACTCACACTACACTCACCGTATGCCACTGTCAACAATTCAAGTGTTTTTGAGCACTTAGTTTCATTTTTCACACAAAATTCAATGCAAATTCTTTGATCCATTTTTATCGACAGCAGGAAATCGCCGAACATGCAAAACATGTCTAACTTTTACGCCTTTCACAAAGAAAATAAATATGCTATATAGCTGAAACTGTAAACATATGTTCGAGACGAGTCTACCAACATAACGAAATAAAAAAATCGTTAATCGAATGTACCACGTAGCTCGCGAAATTTGAAAATTCACCTTATTTTTTGAACAGACCTCATATGTTAAGTTTTCAGAGAGTTTTTATGTTAGGTTCAGTTTTTCCCAGCTTGTCTTAAGCCAATAAATGGGGCTGTTGCTCCACTAAAACTAAGTGTTTAGAAAACGATGAACAACCTGACAACCTGACATCTTTTTTACCAAAAGAGTTTTTTTTAGAAAACTGATAACTCTTTTTCACATAAGGAACAAAACAGCGTGTTTCAAGAGGCTTTTAAGAATGCTGAAATAAAAATTTCATAGAAATTAGAAAGCAAAAATCAAGCCAGTTTTCTTTCGTTCTTTCTTGAAATTGGACATTCTTTGATTTCTCTAAAATAACAAATCTTTCATTGCAGAGTTCTCCTTGTTGTTTTGTGGAAAACCGTGTATAAAAAATCAAAAAACCACGAAACAACACACATCTCAAATCAAATCTGTCCTCTGTTCGGTTCCATCCAACTCTCCATTCCTCTCACAAAATCCGACAAGTACATTCGCTTGCTCCACAGAATCAAAGAGAACGAACACAGCAAAAAGCAGCAGCACCAGCAAAACGAGAAAAAAAAAAAGAAAAGAAACACACAAAAAAGAGGAAAACACCCCAACGAAGGATTAAAAAATGCATTTTCAGTTCATCGTTTAAAACTAAAGAAAAGCCTATTATAACTGTTTACATACCCTCGGATATAATCTTGAATACATTCTCAAATATTAACATCGTCCGCCGATCATCGCTCTCTAGCCTCGTTCGCCGTCCCGTGTATCCCCAGCAAAGCAAACCCACCCATAGCTTTTTTTTTCGCTCTTTTCCTTTCCGTTCGCATTTTTTTTTTTCTATCCGTACCTTGCTTCCATCTCTCTATTTCTTTGGCTCTGCATTTTTTCGCATTTTTTTCCAACCGCTACTTTCGAGAAAACCCCCCCAAACACACACAGACACAGGGACAGGCTTCTTTTTTTTTGCCCTACACAGGCTCCATCTATGTGCACGTCATTCATATTGGTTTCCCTCCTCCCGGCCGTCCCTGTGCTTTTTTTCAAGACTCCCTCATAATTAAAAATCTACAGTTTACCATTATCGTGTCACTTATACATGCAAACAAATGGTCGTCCTGACGGGACAGGGAAGAGACCACGACCACTACACCAAAAAAAAAAAGAAAAAAAGAAACCGCTGCCATTGCATTGCACCCGTGTGACTCATAGGAGCGGCAGGCTCGAGAAAAAATGCTAGAAGCCCGATCTACCCACCCACACTAGCTCACGCAACACCCGTGATGGCTATTTCATATAGTTTGCATATCATTATGGATGCCAAAGGAGAAACAAATATACACACAGGCGAGGCGTGCAAGGAAAACTCGAACTCGAAAACTCTCCGAATAGAGAGCTACGCGAAAAAGGACACACAGGACGTCAGCCAAGCCAAGCTAAGGCAAGGCAATGGCTGCTCGCCTCGCAATCCGTCTCTGTCTCTCGCGGCACGGCTTTAAACGAAAAAAAAAAAAACACCACCAGCAGCAAATGCAGAAAAAATGGTGTCGGTGTGCGAGAGGAGGGGGTGGTTAGCAAATACACAGAACATTTTTTTTTTTCCTTTCCACCCTCCTAAGGGTACGTCGTCAGTTGGACGGGGGTGGTGAGCTAGAGCAGAAAAAAATAATCACCCCTCTCTCAATTTTTTTTTTTTTTTGTTCTGTCCTCTGTTCGGTTCTTCCATTTTTTTGCGATATTTTCTACAGGAAACCGCCATTTTTTCCCTCCCAGGCGAATCAGTGTGAGGGTGCTGTTGCCGACGAGCCTGCCTTGGTGGGTGGGAAAGTGATGAGGGTGGTTGAGTGGTAAATTGGAAACTTCCGCGCGCATCATGGAAAAGTCACCGTCACCGTCACCGTCACCGTCACCGCCACCGCTACCGACGACGACGACGACGACGTCGCCGCTGTGTGTTGTATTGTTGCAGACATCGGTAGCGCTACTAAGAGAGAGCCCCACATTGGTTATGATTTGTGGGGTTTGGGTGGGTGGCCTGGTCTTTGTCCGCGCTAAAATGGAAGGAGTGAAAAAAAAAAAAAACAGAAACAGAATTGCCAGACAAGGTAAGTGATATTAGGTCTGCCGTCTCATTTCGTCGTAATTGGATAGTGGGGCTCGTGGTGGATATTGAAACATCGGTATTTTTGTGTGGTCTCGGTCCCGAGTATCGATGCTCAATGCTCGATGTTCGATGTGTGTGAGGGCAGAAAAAAGTCAATCGTTCAATGGGAAGGGAGGCTTGGACGTAATTTACTTTGACTGGGACGACGGATGGCCGAGGAGTGTTCCAATTATCTTGTCAAGGCATTCTTCTCTATTATAATTAAGTTACAATTAGGAGGGCTATACGCGTGCGAAGGTGGTGTGGGCTGTGAGAGCTGGATCGTTTTAGATCTTCGTCAGGTTTGTTTGGGGGAAATTGCTTAAAGGAGAGACGATTTTATGAAGTTTCTTTATCTCTATTTTCATCTTTCTTCGCCCTGTTTTGCTTATGAGGTCCTTCCAATTATTTTAGAACCAAAAATCAAATCAAATCCTACAGACCTTGCGACAATTGACGTCTTGGATGGTTAGAGGGTTGATCTCTTGAATTTTGAAGGAACAAATAAAAATCTCATTTGTTGTTAACAATGAATGTGGTCTAAAACTCGGCAATGCGTGCTAAAACAGGCAAATTAAGCTTAAATTTCACTTAGGACCTCAAAGAAAACAAGCTTCTTCTGTTCCTAAAATGAATTGAAGGCTTAGGTCAATAATGGCGTTCAAAAAAAAAATAAGATAGTATTAAGTTGTCAAATATCTCCCTTCCGTCTTTTTGTCTTTTGAATTTTCTGGCTATGTACAAAGCGCTACAGAGCTCGTATCCAAACATGCATAGCGTCGTTTTGTAGGTTATGTCAAGACCTTTTAAATGATGTATTGTCAGATACGAGCTCTGTAGCGCTTTGTACATAGCCAGAAAATTCAAAAAATAAAAAGGAGGAAGTGAGATATTTGACAACCTAATATTAACGCTTTAAGACCGTTGATGTGTAAAGCAGAAGACTAGAAGCTATATGTGCTGTATTCCCAGGTTATCTCAAACTTTCGATTCTCTACTGCATTATTTCTTAAGCAGGAAACACATTTTTTTATTCCTCCGGTTTCTGAATTTTTGGAAGATTTGAAACTTTTGAAATTATTAACTTTGTCTTACGTCACGAAAAAAATTCTGATATTGTTTTTTTTGCACCTAATAATGTCGAAAAATCGTGGCAAGATGTGAAAGAGGGACGTTGTATTAGAGGGTATTAAATGTTGGCCCTTAAGCCCAAATCGCAACGGCGCGTTGGGTCGGTCTGACTCTGACAGGCGTCGGTATGCGTTTTATCGACTTTACGAAAAAAAATGTCAACGCGTGCCTTACTCAATTTTTCTAATCAAAATAGAGCTCGAAGTAGCCGTAGCTTAGTCGGTTAGTGCGTCGGACTGTTAAGCTAAGAGTACCCGTGTTCAAATCAATCTCAGGAAAACAAAAAAAGCACCACAAACATTTTTCACGGCCCCACCTCCAGCGAAGGGCTCCTGGAGTACTTCTGTCACGGAAAGCTCTCGCAATTGGCCGTTCGAAACCGGCAATAAACTGTAGGTCCCCTTCACTTGAGTCAAAAATTATAATGAGCACAAAACAGTGGAGGCGCGAAAAGCTAGGCTCTGGCCCTTCTTGGGCTGCTACGCCACTAATGATGCTGAGAGGCTTTACATGTCTTTCAGCATTATATTGTAATTTAACTAAAAAATCCATCAAAAGTTATCTTCTCGGCCTGGAATAGTCTTCTTATGTCATTTTTAAAAAAAAAAACTGAACCGCGTTCTTTTTATACTCAAGACCAACAAATACGTGAATCGTATCTTCAGCGCCTGTAAATTTTCGACTTTGAGAGGGTCTATGAACGGAATGTCTGAGGGACTCCTCAGTTCATTACACCCCGAGAAAGAACGCTGCCCTCGGCTTTGACCCGTCTCTTGAGATCCTCGCCCTGCCAGACTTGTCCATCCACGACGATGAAATTAAAACGAATGTCTGACATGCACTGCGGTTTGCACTTCCCAATTCCAGAGCCACCTGAGAATCTATAAAGACCATTCGTTATCTCATTAGCCAAGAATGGCCCGGCTCTTTGCCACAACGCCGCCACACCACCACGCCACCACGAAACTGTAAAATAATTTCCATTAGCCAAGAACATCCTTTTAATCATAAAATTCACTCAAAACTTGACCAGAAGTATGCGTTGCCCCAAAAGTCCATTATCTGACCGCGCCGGAAATCTAAACTCGCATGCGAAAGTTTTTGAAAAATTTTCTCCAAATTAAATTACACACCTCACATTGTGCGGGTGAGAGATGAGATACATCGCATTTCCAAGGAATTGCCGAGATACCTTTCCGTGGAGTGAAATGGAGGGCTCACCTTTTCCACACGCGCGATCTCAATCACCCGGTTCCTCCTCCCCCCGGCCTGTTGATTGTGAGTGCGCTTGAAGTTGCACCCCGACAACGACGACGATGCAGGCAAATGAAATTAAAAACTTCTTAATTACATTAAAAAACATTTTTTTCTCTTAATTTGCAAATTACATTAAGTAAATGGGAAAATAAGTGAAGTGACGGTGTATCTGCTGCATGCATTATTCCATCTTAAGCTGCTTTATTTAATGTGTCCTGCCAGGACGAGAGGTGGTGGGTGCAAAAACCGAAAGGAGGAAAAAAAAAATGAATTCTGAATTCTGCTGCAGAGGCAGAGAGACTTTGGCAAATGCACTTCTTGAGTGGTGTCTCTGGCGTTGCCGTTTGCGGAGACCCCCCGGGGAGCCAGAAAGTGAGTGGCAAACTTTTTTTTTTTTTTTCCTTCTGTGTCCTTGCTCCTTGCTGCTGCTGCTGCTGTCGTTAATTCACTGATTCGTTGAGGATTTTTTCCGGAACGCTCGTCACCGTCGTCGTTGTCGTTTGGTTCTAAGTTGATTTTTCGTCGTCGACGTAGACGACGTCATGCCGGTGAAGTGGATTAATTACTCAGCTTAAGTGGGCGTGTATTTTTCTGTGCACGACAAACCTTTCAGACCGAGCTTTTCATAATTTAATGATTTGTATTTCATTTTTTTTTTTTTCTGCAACGGGTTCCTTCCTTTGGTCCGGGTTTTCTTTTTTTTTTTTTTGGTAAAAATTGTGAAGAAGAAAATGCATTTTGAGAGGCGGTTATTTGGGATTCATTTGGCTCTTTGCATTCTCAACTGCACTTTCGGGTAAAAGGCTTCGCAGTCAATGGTTTCGCATAAAGCAGGCTGTGTGGATTTTTCCTCGCCTCTTCAGGTTGTCTTAATTGCAGAGTTATTACCACCTCTTGTGAGACCTAAAGCACCGGCTCTTCAGAGCTGCGCAGTACTGAGGGTATTTTAAACCAATTCAACTTTTTGTCCAACGACTCGGTTTCCTATCCCACAGATGCGGATTTGGATTCCAACGGAAAAGCCTACATCACAACTCAACTTAAATAGAGTGCAAAAAACGACCCAACATTTTTATAAAATCCCAGACGAGGTTGTCTGACTTTCGTGCTTTTTCTAGGACTGCCAAGCAAGAATCATTGTGGGAAATATACACTTTTTGTGGAAGAAGACCTCATTCGTAGAAATTAAAATCTCCCAAAAAATTTGTTTTTTTTAATTAGTGGCGTAACAGGAAGGAACGGCCAGGAAGAGCCAGAGCCTAGCTTTTCGCGCCTCCACTGTGTTGTACGCGTTATAATTTTGACACACGCTCTGGAGAATAATATCGCGCGGTAAAACGGGTTGCTAGTGTCTTACGAAGATTACACCTCCATTGGCGCAAACCATAAAAAAAAAAATACGTGGAGGGGAGCTACAAAAAAAAAAATTTGAAAGCATAACAATATTCAAACAAGTACAAAACAAGTCAGTGATTTGAATAAAAGATCTTCTAAACTGAACACGTGATAAGGAAAAACCAAAATATATGCGAAAAGCTAGGCTCTAGCCCCTCGTGGGCTGTTACGCCACTAAAAAAAATAAACAGTCGGCGTAACACCCCATACAGGGCCAGAGCCTAGCTTCTTCGCGCCACTAATGATGAAAAAAAAATATGCTGAAGTCATAAAATAAAATTCAAATTAAAAAAAAAACAACATCGATTCGTTATTTTGGTGGGCACGAGATCAAATGTGACATAGACGTCTTCCTACATGAACCAGAAATCATCCATATTCATGTCATCAATTTGAGTAAAAAAAAAAGTCGGTTTACAGGCTCTATAACGCCCTTCGTTGGGCCAAACGTTGTTCCAAATCTGATTTTCGAAGAAAAATTGTCCAATTCATTAATAAGAACATTTCAAATTACAGTCGAAGCACTCTAACTCGAATGCCCTCTAAGTCGAAAAGCACTTTAACTCGAATACATTTTTCGACTCTTGGTCTATTTTCAATTCCTCTAAGTCATTTTTTTTTTTTTGCAAAAAAATAGACAACAAATTTCCTCTCGCAATTTGTATTGCATGCCCTGACTCTCTCTCAATTTGGCACTGGACGATGAACACCTTTCATTTCATGTTGTTTTTTTAGTGCAAACACGTCGGAGAAAAATGTGCGTGTGGTTGTCCTTATTATTATTTACCTATACAAGAAAGAAAGAGAATGTTCACAGTAAGAATGAGGATTTGCATGGCGACCAACACGGCAAACATCGAATTCAAAGAACATGAGAAAATCGAAACTATTCACCAACAGTTTTCGAAGCGCAACCATGTTGGGCGAACGCAATTGTCGTCTAGGGCCTATGTGGCCCGTCATCTACACACAACCACAAATGAGCGGTAGGTTAATTGTGCACACAATCGTGCACCTTTTTTTTAAGGCTTCATTATACAATTTATAAGCTTTTTTAAAAGTAATTTCCCGTGTTTTTTCCTTCCCTTCTTTTGAATAAAATAAAGGCGTTTAAAAAAAAAATATATGAATCCCTCTAACTCGAATTTTTCGAAAAATCCCTCTTACTCGAACTAATTTTGGTATCCAGTGAAAGTTCGACTTAGAGGGCTTCGACTGTATATGTATATTACAGTGTTTGTTCAATTAAAGTGTGGGTGTGTATAGCCGAATTCGATGCTAGGAGCCCGGTGTTAATTTACACAGAAATTAGTAAGAAACATTACTTGAACCCCATCAGGAGTTACGAATTTTGCACTTAATGGTCATAGACGTTCCAACACCAAGCTTTATTTTAAATAGTAATTTGTGGAAATATTTCGATAGGCAGGTCCGTAAATGGAAGATTACAAGTAAAATATCTTCAAAGATCATTTTAATGGAAAAACATACAGTCTTTTAGTTTAGTAGAATCAACGCCAAAACGTTGCTATTTTTCTTCAGTTTTTTTTAGTTATTTAAGTATACACTCAGTTTTTATGGTTGTTTTTGTAATATTTTCTTATGAACTTTACAGTTATTTTAGATAAGATATAGTGTGCATTTAAATATGAAACGAGATCTCTAATTTGATGTTTTCGTCCCTACTATAGTCCCTGCTATCACTCCGAAACCAGTTTCAGGTTCCACAATACCTGGAACGGATCCTTCGGAGCTACCTTAGAGACCGCAAGCTTCTCTTCGAAACCACGGAGGGCCAACGATGTAAAGAGGTCACAGCAGGTGCCGCACAGGGCTCAATCCTAGGACCAGACCTGTGGAACATAGCCTATGATGGCATCCTGCTTATGGACATGCCACAAGACACCTTTCTCGTGGGATACGCCGACGACGTAGGCGCTGTCATCACCGCAGGGGACACAGAAGAAGCAAACCTGAAACTGAACCAAGTTATGGGGCAAGTGCAGGAATGGCTCACAAGCCATGGGCTAAAGCTAGCGGCTGAGAAAACGGAGATAGTCCTACTTACAACCCGACGAATCCCGCGCCAAGTTGAGTTTCTGGTAGGATCCCAGCCCATCACCAGCAAGAGCGTAGTCAAGTACTTAGGCATGCACCTTGACTGCAAGCTCTCCTACCGGGAACAAATAAAAGTGGCAGTAGGGCGCGCGGCAAAAGTTACCTTTTCACTCTCCCGGATCATGGCGAATATCGGAGGCCCGACCATGTCCAGGCGGAAGCTCCTCATGGCCATCACCCATTCCATCTTACTATATGGATGTGAGATCTGGGCTGATGCGCTCAATAAGGAGTCCTACAGAAGACAAATGGCTGCCGTGCAACGGCGTGGAGCTCTACGGATTATCAGCTCTTACCGTACTGTATCCGAGCCAGCTGCTCTCGTTATAGCAGTAGTGACCCCTATCGATCTACTGGCCGCAGAACGAAAGTACGTCCACGACCACAAGACGGAAGCGGGTACCACAACGGCGATGGTGGCTGCGAAGGAGCGAACGAGGCAGCGGTGGCAAGCCAGGTGGGACGCTGAAACTAGAGGAAGATGGACAGCGCGGCTTATCAGAGATGTGGCTGCATGGACAGAGCGGAGACATGGTGATGTCAACTTCTACGTCACCCAACTGCTATCCGGACATGGGGCTTTCAACAGGTACCTCCACAAGATGGGCAAGAAAGAGAGCGCTGCCTGCCAGTACGAAGACTCCGAAGAAGACGACGCCTACCATACCTTTTTCGAATGCAGCAGGTGGGCATTGCAGAGGACCAGGTTGGAAGCGGAGATAGGCAGCATATCACCTGATACCATCGTCGAAAAGATGCTATCCAGCAGCACCCACTGGACCAAAATCGCGACATACGCTGAAGTAGTGCTGAGAACTAAAATGAGAGAGGAAGGATATAGCATCCCCCCAAATGAAGATCGATTACAGCCTGACCGGCAAGATTAATTAATTAACCCGATGAAGAAAATGAAAAAGCCGGTCCCCTTTGGGGGGAAGAAAACGACACCACTCTGAAGTAATGCGAAAGCGGTCCCAGAGTGGATGGTGTCAAGGAGAAGAGGTCAAGATGTGGTTTTAGTGGGTGAAAGTCTCACACTACTTGGAATAGAACGGGCCTGTTCCACCTGCCTATCAGGTTTCCACATCGCCCTCAAGGCAAAAAAAAAAAAAAAAAAAAAATAGTCCCTGCTATATCTTTTTGACGTCAAACATTCTTCAAATGACTTTTGACACCGACTGTGACTGACTATTTTTAATTTAGTTTTATTGTTTTTGACTGCAATTTTGTTATTGTTTAAAAATAAAATGTCATCCAGCAATTAAGTCAATCTTGTTAAACATAACAGCTTTTGCCAAATTTGTTTGTTGGTTAACTCTCCACTAAATAACTTATATACATGTAAATATATGAAGCTTAATTCATGCATACACATTCACACAATTAAAACTAGAATATCACAGAAGAATAAACTTAACTATTAACTAAATTATGTAGAATCAAGTCAGTCCATTTTGAAGTCTTTAACAATAAACATTATTGAATTACTTAGCTGTGCCTATAATTTATTTCGCGGAATAGTCCTTAGTTTTCAGATCAGACGGTAATATTAATATAACCTTTGCAAGTTCAACAATAAATAATAAATATAATAATGTTTCTTAGAACTTAGAAAAAAAAAAAAGAAACGGTTTTGAAAAAAAGGAAACAAATTATAGTTAGAAATAAAATCTGAATCTCGTTTGGCAAAAATTAATTGATAAGTGACAATCATGATTGTAAGTCATAAACTTTGGAATGTGAACATTTGGACTTGCTTCTTTTTTAAATGATTTTGGACCTTTTATTGAGAAAAGGGCAAAAAAAATTACTCTTTGAAGTTTAATGTTACTAGAGAACTATTTGCTGACAATGATTTGATAAAAAAAATATTAAAAAATAATAATCTGCGTAACAGACCATACATATAAGTAATTTGACACAAATGAAGGTTTCGAACGGCGAATTGAGAAAGCTTCCCATAACAGAAATTTACTCCAGGAGGATTTCTAGTCGTTCGCTGCAGGTGAGGCCATGAGAATTGTTTGTGGTGTACTTTCCCCGGGCTAGATTCGAACCCGGGTTGTCTCGCTTAACAGTCCGACGAACTAAGGATTATACCACGACGGATTGGATGCTCATAAAAGATAGTGAAGTGCAACTATTTAATTAATTGGAAATGATGAATAGCCTATTCTTTACTACAAACATCGATTTTTAAGAGCAAATCAAATGTAAAAAAATTGAGTGGCCGACTGGCTCCATCACCCTAGGTTATTTTTTTTTTTTTTTGCTATCATTCTCGTGGTTTCACACGAAGAATTTTTTTTAGAAAAATTACAAAAAAGGCAAAAAACCAAATCCAAATCCTTGTTACATGCGTTTCATCTCCCAAAATAAAACAACTGCAACCTGCATCTGATCTCCATCCCTCTCACACACAACCGGCTTCAAGCAAATTGCCTCAATTCCCTTCACTCCATCAACTTCCACCCCCCACAATCCACAGATCCCAATGATTGCGAAAAACCTGTACAAGTCTTAGGTTATTGGCAAAGCAAAAATCCACTCACTTCCTCTCCACTACTTCCTTCTACAAAGATCGCCACCATTTTGAAAATTAACTAATTTCAAACCAATCATTCAAGCGTGATCCTCTAACAAGATTTCTTCATTTTCCCACTGCTCTGTCAAAAAAAAAAAACCGCCACTCCATCCACACACAGAGAAAGAAGAAAAAAAATCCATCAAACGTCACTTTTCAAAGGTAACATGGATTTCCAACTCCAACTGTATTGGTGTGTGCGAATGGAATGAAGGAAACCCCGAGAAAAGAAGAAGAACTCGTAATGGCAGTCAACCAACAACAACTACAAAAAAAAGAAAAAAAACCACCCTCCCTCAAAAACACGAAGCCACCCCACACACATGTTCACCACCACTGCACACCAATCGTTTCGTCTCATTTCAGCAAATTGTTGAAAAAAAAAAATTTTTTTTTTTCGCAACCCCATTTTTTTTTTTCAAAGAGGGGTAAAAGAAGAGAAGAGAAAAAAAAATGTACCACTCTCACCCACCCGAAGGAAGGGAGAAAAAAATATTCACCCACCGAGGACGAGGAAAGAGGGCAGCAACAATGAACGAAAAAAAAAAAGAAAAATTGAAAATGAAAATGAAAAACCACCACCCCCCTCAAATGAAAACCTCAGCGAGTTCAAGTATAAGTGCAAACTCCTCTCTAACCCCGGATAAATGGAGGCGAACAACAGGACAGGAGAACAGTGAAACAGAACAGAAAAAAAAAAAAGTATCCGCAAAAAACTGAAACAAGGACAAAGGCATTATTCTTCCACATAAGGGCTGCCGGGAGGAGGAGAAGGAGGAAGTGGAGTGGAGAACACACACATAATATAACAAACTAAGCGCAACAACCCTCGCCACCCTGTGCTTCTGCTGCTGCTGCTGATTGTTATTAGAATTTGTGCTGTGTACGCGCGAATATCTGGTCTCTCTCGCTCCCTCCTCCCTCCGCGCCATTAGGGGTTGCAAACTAGAAATTGCGAACGCAAATAGAAAATCATTCCCTGAGTACATCACAAACACACATGTACATTCGTTCGCGGGCGCAACAAAAAAAAAAAAAAACACAAAAGAAATAGAAAAAAAAAAAAAACAGAAATCCATCATCATCATCCCCCCGTAACGTCACGTCACAGTTTTATTCTCTTTCTGCAGCTCGTCGTCCTCGTCCTCGTCGTGTTTACAAATCCAATCATGAGTGCCAAGGATTGGTTAGGCAGGAGGGTGGTTACTTTTCACCGATAAATAGCAACGGGAAGGAATGGCAAAAAAAAAACCTTCGTCGTTTGCCTGCGTTCGAAAACTGAGTCCTTTCTAAATGTATCGACGACTATTGAATCCTTTTCCTTCACAGAGCTGTGTGTGTGCTCTGCACATACACATGTACAGGATGAATCTAAACACCCCCTGTCATAGTTCATATCACCCCGCTGCGCTGTGTATTGATAGATTTTCGATTTATATACACGAAGAGAGAGAAGTTGTTCTTCATCTGAGCCGAGGTGGTTGCCACATCCCCCTGAAAAGCAAAAAAAAAAATGTGTTCGATACTTTGAATTCCATTAAATGGCTGCTGAGAGAAGAAAATCACTGAAAAAAAAAATCGGACGCACAAAGAACACGTCCTCGATAATTAGTTATCCTTGGCTATCGTCGTCGTCCTTCGCCGTAGTGCGGTGATGTTGTTGCTCCTTTTTTTTTTTTTCTTTCTTTCTTCCTGGTTGCTTTTCATGCCTTATTTGTGCTCTTCATGTCTCCTGTTGTAAAATTTACTTTGTCATTAAATGTAATGACTGAATTAAGACAAAAAAAAAAAAGAAAGGACCAGGACGAGGCTTTAATGGAAAATAGAACTGACTCATGATGGCCTTCGGGAGGGGGAGTCGGTTGGGTGGTTAGGGATATTTTAAGCCTCAAGGGCAATTTTGTAACTAAATGGCGTGTTTGATACGGTGAGTATTTGTAATTAATTTCTGAACTTTTGCACGCGTAACTTACCGTCACACTGGTCTGTTGTCGTCGTCGTTGTTGTTGTTCTTTTTCTGCGGTTTCTCCGCAGTGGGGGGACGTAATTCCAAAAGAAGAAATTACATTTTGATCCTCTTCTTTCGTGATGATGAAAATGAAAATTGATAGAGACGTGAGACGTGAAAGTGGGGTGAGATGAAAATGAAGACGATATTTTCGATGTTAATTTGAGGAGATTATTTTTTTTTTTTTTGAAGAGGCAAATTGTTTTTTTTTCTTTTTTTTTTGTGCTCCTGTTAACATTTCACATTTATTTAATTAGTCCTAAATATTGTTGTTCTTTTAATTGAGGTTGATGGGAGTAATTAAGGAGCTGATGTGGGATGATGAAGGGGGCGGGCTGTTTTGTGGTTCGGAAGGAATTTGAGTTATTTACACGTGTTGCGACATTGGTGGGAGGCTTTGTGACATTTACCAACAGCTCTTTTGAAAGGCGGCAAATTTACGACCTAAAGCAACGGGTAAGACCAGACAAAATTATTGGACAGGTTTGGCATTTTTAACAACCTCCGACCAAAAACCTTCACATCTGAGCGATGCAATTTGAAGATGAAGTAGTTTTCCATTACATCTTTGAGAGAGGATTTCATATTAAAGCTTATTCGGTAGCATTTTGAGCAATCAAAAAAGTCTTTAAGTAATCTGATCTTCGAACCCTTTTTTCTTTTGCCTTGAGGACGATGTGGAAAGCTAAAAGGCAGGTGAAACTGGGCCGTTCTGTTCCAAGTAGTGTTAGACTTTCACCCACTAAAACCACATCTTGACCTTTTCTCCTTGACACCATCCACTCTGGGACCGCTTTCGCATTACTTCGGAGTGGTGTCCTTTTCTTCCCCCCAAAGGGGACCGGCATTTTCATTTTCTTCATCGGATCTTCGAACCTTACTAACCCAATTTATAATATCGGACAAAAGTGAAGCACACCCATGGGCAAACTGAAGTTTTTGCTTGTATGCGCTTGCAGCCGGTATCATCATCATTAGTGGCGTAACAGTTCACGAAGGGCCAGAGCCTAGCTTTTCGCGCCTCCACTGCGTTGTGCGCGTTATAATTTTGACACATGTGAAGGCGACCTACAGTTTATTGCCGGTTCCGAACGGCGAAAATAGCGAAAGCTTTCTGTGACAGAAGTACTCCAGGAGGATTGTCAGCCGTTCGCTGGAGGTGGGACCGTATTTGTATGCTGTATTTGAGCACGGGTACTCTCGCTTAACAGTCCGATGCACTAACGATTAAGCCACGGCGCCCACCGGCGCAGCTGATCTACCTTATTGTCTATGCGAAGGTCTTGTTCTTGTTGGTCTTTCAACACTAAGGATTTTAATTGACTTGAATTGAAGTTTAGATGTGTTGGATGTTAAAGATTTGGACACAGTCCAGGAGGCGAAAATTCGTCGACTATAATTGTTTGGCCACATCAAGCGCATGGACGCAAACGCTCCAGCTAAAATGGTCTTCGAATTCGAGCTTCCTGGTCCGACGAAGTCCGAACGTTTGGTACAGAGAGCAAATGCGTGCGGACGTAAGCAACTTGCTTTTAGGACTGGAAGTAGTATGCCCGAGACCGTAAACGTTGTAAGTCAACTTTAGCTAATGCACAAACCCTTCAAGGGTATGTATGTATGTATGATGTGAAAGTTGACCCCAATCCCGGGGAGGACTTCGGGTCAATTCCAACCCTTCAAGGATCGACTGCCTCTTACGCAGTGAATTAAAAATACCGTGAACTCTCGATAATTCAAATTTCATAGGACCAGTAAAAAATTAAGAACCAGGGCAATGAATTACAGAGGTTTCAGGAAAAAAAACTTGGCTCACTTTCGTTGCTTACGAATTTCAAAGCAACTAAGGGTTGTTGAAGAAAACAAATACAGTCGAAGCCCTCTAAGTCAAACGTCCTCTAAGTCGAAAATCCCTCTAATTTGAATACATTTCTTCGACTGGGTCTATTTTCAATTAGTCTTTGTAAGTCGATTTTTTTTTTGCAAAAAAATAAACAAAAAATTTCCTCTCGCAACTTATATTGCATGCCCTGACTCTCTCTCAATTTGGCAATGGACGACAAACACCTTTCATTTCATGTTGATTTTTTAGTGTACCTATACACGTCGGAGAAAAAAGCGCATTAAGCGTTGCCCTTAGTATTGTTTACCTATTTTAGAAAGAAAGCGAATGTTCACAGCAAGAATGAGGCATGTACACGGCAAACATCGAATTCAAAGAACATGAGAAAATCAAAACTATTCGCCAACGGTTCTCGTAGCACAATCGTGTTGGGTGAACACAATTGTCGTCTAGGGCCACATAATCGTCGTTTACACACAACCGTGCACTTTCTTTTAGAAGGCTTCATTCTCCAATTTTAAAGACTCAATTCAAAATTACAAGCTTCTTTAAGTAATTTCCTATGTTTTTTTCCTTACATGTATACTCTTTTGAATAAAATAAAGGTTTTTAAACAAAAAAAAAATGTTAATCCCTCTTACTCAAATTTTTCGAAAAAACCCTCTAACTCGAACTAATTTTGAGATCCCGTGAAAATTCGATTTAGAGGGCTTCGACTGTAATTTTGATTTCAAATTTAAACAGTCATTATTTTCGAATTAGAGAGGTTTTAATATTGTTTTGTACAAAAATAAATTTGAATTGCCGAGTGCACCAAATTTCGTAGGTTTTATTCGATTTACAGAGGTTTATTCAGAGGACTGTGAAAATGTTTCCATTTACAGAGGTTTTAAGGTCGCAGAGGTTCGAAGTATCGAGAGTTCAATGTATGAGGTAAAAACTCCAAGATCCGTAAACCTACAACTGCGTCGTTGAAAACAACAGGTTTTTACACATTTTAACACACATTTATTTTTTTACTGTCTTTACAAACTTAATAATCCAACAAAGCTGTTTTTGTAGTGAATAAAAAACAACAAAAAAACTGAGCCGAATTTAGGGCCCTTACTCTATATTGCTATTCTAATAGGAAATCGTTAAAATCGACACAATGCAGCTCGAATTGTAAATAAATAAAACAAGTAAAGGAAAATCTAACGATCTTACGTTTCCAACTTGAGAGCAGTCAGGCACCAGAACTCTGTCTCCATTTAAATTATTATTATTATTATTATTATTATTATTATTATTATTATTATTATTATTATTATTATTATTATTATTATTATTATTATTATTATTATTATTATTATTATTATTATTATTATTATAATACGTTACTTTACAAGCTAACATTTGCTGGCACAAACTGCAAAGGTTTCGGCTTAAAAGATTTAAATGAATTCCTCATTTGTACTGCAGAACTACCCTTATTTTAATGATGCCAAGCTTGCCAGTTACGGAATACATACTCGGAGGGGATACAGTGGAGTAGGAAGTGTATTCATCTCGTGGTTTTGATTGTGGGAGAAGGGATGTTTGAAATAATCGAGTATATGAACATTTTACCTTGTTGTGAAGGATAAGACTTTTATTCTGTGACAAAATCACACAGAAATATGTGCAGATTTTACTAAAATAATAATTCAGTCACCTTAGAGTCTGTTGATTCCATAGAAAGGTGCAAGTTCCTAGGAACAATATTTAAAAGCGATATCAACCCTAACAACAACAAAAATAGAAGAATAGAGCAGAATAGAGCAAGCGGTGCCGGTCTTCTGCAAAATGGAAGAAGAGTGTTTTGTTGTTTTGACTTAAATAAAAAAATTAAAATGGCGAAATTCTATATTTTGATGATGCTGCTGTAAGGGATAGAAACCTAAACCATAAAAACAGAAACAATCTAAAAAATAAAAACCTTACAAACAAAATGACATCGAAAAACACGCAGAAAATTCCGGAAGATCGGTAGAATATTGTTTTTCAAACAGTTTTTAAAATGTACGCCAATGCTTCAGCGTAGAGAGTCTTGGAATCCACCACCATGGGAAATCGTGGTAGAGGAAGGCACCACCTCAGGTGGCGCACTCAATTCAAAAGAGATCTCAACCAACTTGGCGTGCGGGTCTGTAAGAAACTGGCAAACAACCGGGCCAATTGGAAAATCATGTTATTTGAGGCCCAGGTCCACCCCGGACTATAGCCACCTAAGTAAGTAATTAGGAATATAATGTAAATCAGCTTAAGTCACAAATCATAATGAAGAGGTGTTAAATTCAGATCGCACGTATTCGGCCAGTAAATAAATTTAGATAAATAGGGTTGCGGCACCTGGACTAGGATAGCTAAAGCTAGTTGCAATTAGCGCATCTTCAGTCCGAAAAAATAAAATTTATTTTTTCTACTTGATCTTGGTCTTAATAAAAGAGATTAGGCGTTCATTCGATTGTGGAATCAAGAGGCATCAGTACCAAGACTATGTAGCTGGCTCGTTGTTATCAAGCGCATACTGTAAGATACTTCAAGCATTTTTTAGCCACAAGCATACCAGATTCCTGCGAAGAAAGTGGCAATATTCACACAAACAAGGACTACGTTAAAGTTTAGTCTGGTTTTGCATGATCGAAAAATGTACAGATTGTGTATTCGAAGATGTCTCGTTTTATTAAAAAGTAGAGATTAGACGAAATAGACGAAAACTAAAATGAAATTAAACGTATGATATAATCAAGATAGCTCAATAAAAAATTATTGAATGCGTAGTACTTTTTTTAAACGAAAATAGTTAATCTTTGGATTTAAGGACTAAGGAAGGACTACAATCTTAAATCTCAATTCTAAATCTCAGGAAAAAGGGGTTTTCTTCTCGCTTGATTTTGCTTTTTAAAATTGAGATCTGACCCGAAAAAAAAATTAACATCTGAAGAAGCCCGTCACTAATACTTATACGAAAGCACTATATCCCACTTTTTGACTATTTCTATTTTATAATTGATTAACTAATGAAGTGATAAATCGTCGAACTCCAACGCTGTGTTCCAATTGAAATATAATTAATTGTGCTTCGAAAACAAATCTAAATTTTAAATAAAAAAAAACGTTACGTGCACCATTTCTCCAATTGGACGCTAGCGAAACTACCACCAACCACTTCCAACTTCACTCTACATCTCCTCACACAAAATGACACTTTGAGAACAGTCAACGTCACTTTTGACACATTTCAGCTGATATATTTACCCTCCCCCAAAATCGCGTACTGTCAACCAAAAAACCAAAAAAAAAAAAAAAAATTTTCCCTACTGTCATCACACACGAACAAATTTTTTTTCTTTTTTTTCAAGGAGTGTAGCCTCATTCCACCCAAAATTACGTTTATTCCTTTTATTTATTCTTTCCCTCGTTTCAACTTCTGCTCTGCTCTGTTCACACAAAGCAAATGATAGCCCACGTGAAGTGCCGGGCCCAAATTAAGATTTTCCTCTAAATGCCTTAGTTCCAATCGGGGAGAAATCAGAGAAATTCGTGAGCAAATTTTTTTTTTTTATTTTTGTGGGTGTGTGTAATTCCATTGTGTAAATAAAGCGCTGTTAGTTGTTTGGGGACGCAAAGCAAAATGTCCATTGATGCTACAGCCCTGCCCTCGGAGCTGCTTGTGGCTCCACAGCCACTCATCGGATTCTGTGGACTCGACGTGCAGAAGAACTCTGTACACAAATCAATATGGGATGCTTTCAATGGCAATCGGAAACCTGAAAGGTGAGTGTTTTGTGTGCGTGTAAGTCTGATGTCACTCGGTTTGATGTCCGGTTCTGATTGTAGGCCCGCTGTGCAGTTTAAGTTGTTGCCGACGAACTACGAGTTCCCAGTGGCGAAGCCAAAGCGCGCCTCTTACGAGTGGTACCACCCGAAGGGGATTCTCAAACGCAATTGGATGCTCAAACACCTGCACGTCCTGCCTTCGGTTGTGGTGCTGTTTCAGGACATGGAATGGAACGATCCCCTCTGGACGGACAAGCAACTGCAATGCGCCTCGGTTATACAGGGTCTCAAGAATAGTTTACAGGTTCGTATCCAAACATCTTTTAAAGGGTTTTGATGCAGTCTTCTCGTCCTAGGAGCGAAACACCCGCCTAGCACTAGTGCTGCTTCAAAAAGCAGCACCCCTACCTCCGGGCGAGGACATGTTGGCGTCAGAGCGAGCAGCCAGCTTGACCAACGCCTGTGGGATCAGCAGCAAGATGCTGTACATCCTCCCGCACACGGACCACTTGGTTGGCTACACGTCTCGACTCGAGTCCGCTCTGATGGAGATGTCCCAGGTCTACTACACTCAAATGTCGAAGCGGATTCGGACGCATCGCGACCAGTTAACCTCATCGCACCACGTTCTGAAGATCCGCCATCAGTTCAAGTTGGGATTTGTGTCCGAAATGAGACAAGACTTTAGCACCGCCTTAAAGTGAGCTTGAGTTTGCAGCCTGCAAAGCTCCTTAATATTTATTTCATTTCTTGCAGACACTTTTCGCAGGCGTATGCCAACCTCGAGGAGATCCGTGTGGTCGACACGAATTGCTTGGAGATTAAAACCGTTGCTGGTTTCCTAAACTACAAAATCTGCCGACTGATGTTCAAGCTCAAGGTGCCCCGGGACTCGATCAATCACTTCATCAGTCACATAGAGAAGTACAAGAACCGCGTGGGATTCAAGGACCTGTTGTTCGAGCACTATGCGTGGCTCAGCACACAGTGAGTTGAAGATGAGACGGCCATTTTGTGGAATGTGTGTGATTTCCTGGTCTCGTTTTAGGCACAGTGCATTTGCTGATCTCTTCTGTGAGGCGATTAAGAACGGTCTTCCTGCGCTGCAGACACAGCATCCTGGAATTTACTTCCACAAGGCGGCCGAGTACATCGTAAAGAGGAAGGAAGCATTTCTGCAGTGTTGTGGTAAGCAAAAGATACTCGTGTAGAATCTTTGCAATGCAATTGGTGGTGTAATAGGCTGTTGAATGCCAGAGCCTAGCTTTTTCGTGCCTCCACTGTGTTGTGCGTGTTATAATTTGACATGTTTGGGCGAGTTTATTTATTTTTTTATTGAATGAAAAAACGCAGTAAAATCCTTAAAACTTATTTGCATTCATTTATTTACTATAATTCTGATGAATCTTCTTTCCACAGCTCTTACACTTAGTCCCACAGAGCCGACGACACCTACAACACTCCAAAACATCTCGTCGATGGCGCTATTTAGTGAATTCTTTGGCATACGTACGATTAAGACTGGTGAGCCGGTTTCAGAACAACAAGTGATAATGCTAGCACAAGAAAACGAGAAGAACTTTAACCACTCAGTAAGTAAATGTCCTCCTCCAAACAAATTCAAATAACAAAAACCCTTCCATTGACAGAGTGCAATCATTCACCTGCTGGGTCAAGCGATGGCGCAATTTAAAGTTTACAAATGCCTTAGGTTTCGAAAGAAGCTCGCCATTGACATGGCAGAGGAGTATTTCAAATGCGGGGATCACGCAAAAGCACTAACGTTGGTCTTAACCTCAAAATAAACCACGAAATACTCTAATTTTGTTGATTCTTTCAGACTCTACTCGCTTATGCTGCCTGATTATCGCCAGGACAAGTGGAATTCGATATTTTCTGATGTTCTGCTCAAGACTCTTCGCAGTGCGTTTCTCTCGGCGTCCGTGGCGGATTTTGTCGCGTGCAGTTTTGAAGCATTGTCACTCAAAATTCGCTGTGATCAAAAGGATCGTGTGACTGTGTTGGAAAATCTGTGGAAAGTATTTCAGGTAGCCATTTCCATTTAGACGGTCCTATAAGACCTCATAAAACACCCACTTCTATCTCTTCCTTTAGAACGTCCCCCCGGTATCGCAGAGTCAGATTGCCCCTGAGCTGCGAGCCCTTTGGGAGACATCATTGGCCGCGTTCAAGTCTCCTGTCACCATTGATCTGGACAAAATCACCGAGCTCTTAGAGTGCAACGTCAGCTTTGAGAAGCCAGAGCTCAAGAACGACGAAGTGATCAACATTCGACTCATTGTCAGGTAAGATATCTCCCCGCTTGTCATAAGCCAATAAATAGGACTGTTGCCCCACTAAAACTAAAACTTCCTCTCCCTTAAACTCCGTCTCATGATAAATCTTCTCTCACAGACTCCTTACGGATGTTCCATTGAAAATCCACAATTTCTGTGCAGTCCTCGTCGACAATCAGAGTCAGACGTACAAGTTAAAAGCAATAAACTACACAATCTTCCAAGATCTCACCGAACTACGAAACAGCGGTGATGACAACAAGAATCTAGACCTGAAATCCTTTGACGGTGATTTAAAGCTCGAACCAGAGAAATACTATCAGGTCATGTTTAGTACGGAGGCACAGCAATATTTGGAGAATACTCAACTGCAGGTTTCGTGTATTGAAACACTCGTTGGTACGGAGAAAATCGCCGCGGTTTTGGTGAAGAGCGCCACGATGGAGAAACGGAATTTCAAGCACCATAATCGGTATCGAGATTTAATTGATAATGTGTCAACGAATCCAACTTGTTATATAGTACCCACGTAAGTTTGGGGATTTCCCATAAATTCTCTGATTTGATTTTTGAGAGTGAGGATTTTTTTTTCTTTTTAGATTCCATTTGGTTACGCAGACTACGCTGCCGGCTCAGCCAATGTTGGTTAATGAATTCTTCAGTGTTGTCTCTGTGGTGAATAATTCGTTTAATGTATTTCTGCAAAACGTCGGAATAAGTATCAGTGTGCCGAGTAGCCTTCGAAATAAAGGTGAGTTTTTTTTTTCTTCTTAAATTGTAAGATTTATGAAATTAACAACATGACTTAAATCTGAGGTGTGATAACCTTTAAGTAACCAAGTAAAGGCAAAAAGTTTTAAAGATTAAAAGTTGCTTCTTGTTAGCACGTGCTCATGGAGAGTAGAAGATGGTATCTAGCCTATCTTCTACAGTTGAATGAGGTGCCAAGAAATCTCAGTTTATCAAATTTTTACCACCTGAATGCTGCAGACCGTCTACGATTCTTACGGTCTTGTTATTTGTATACTTAAGATCACAGGTCAGGGAAAAACGAAAATCATTGCAACTGGACATTAAGTACTGCATCAAAAAAAAAAAATAAACCCTATGTCGATGCAAGAAATAAACCCTATTCTTCAATCGATGTGTAAAACACAAAACCTTACACCCAAATCAAAACCTTCACATCTGAACCTCGACCCCGAAAAAGGCCATAACTTGAAATGGGCTTCTCAAAAGTTCAGTCCGGTGCTTTTAGAGTTCTTAAACTAACGATTAACAACTAACTAGACTTCGCACAAGCTTCTTGATGTTCAAAGTAGTCCCCTTATTCTATTAGTCGAGGATTAGGTCTCCCATCTTTCGAGCTCATGAGTCCGAGCTATCGCTACCATCCTCGATCGGTCTAACATCGTCGATGAATTTGTCTTTAATACAGACATGGTCTTTACCGAAGAGGTTATGACTTCCACTCTGTCTAGACCGGCACTTAGATGCGATGACTGCTACGGCTCCTACTGATCTCCCGGATTTTGCGCTCCCACTTTCGACTTCAGCGTGAATCCCTCCCTAAAACTCCGTCTCCGCAGCCTCAACCGCCCTTCCCGTTAGATGTTAAGCACAAATGAGCCAATATATTCGGTAGTCTGTGATGTTAGGTTAGGTTAAGTTTTTCCCAGCTTCTCTTAAGCCAATAAATGGGGTCCCACTAAAACTAAACAAGACTTTAACCTCGACTCCAGTTGCCGATTGGCAAAGCACCAGTTGTCGAAAGCTGATTCGTTGTTTCAAATTCAATATCCCGAAAGCCAAATCCGATTGGAATTCACCAATTTAGTTGTATTTTATTATTGGAAATATCCGATCCTTAACTTGCATCTCTCTAGTTCATGTTGTATACAACGCTATAGCGCTAATTGGCTTAAGCAGAACATGATGATGACATAATGAGTGACATTACAATCGATGGATCCTCCTTTTGGCAGCGAAGATTCAGCTATCATCGAAACTTGAATCTATTCCGTGTCCCATATGTCCATCTTTGCAACGGAGATAAGCTAACAAATTACACCACTCCCATCTCTTGCATGCATGCACGGCAGGTACTTAAGTCTACTGAACTATATGTTAATGTATTACACTCTATTCATTGCACATTTATAGTCCAAGTGAAAAATGAGGACAAAAACAAAGATAAGGTTATCTTCCTTCACAGAACAGCCGATGCAGAATTGTTTCTTCACAGAACAGAACAAAAAAAAAGTATTTTCTTATTTAATGACATTTACTTTGTGTTTAAATGACAGATGTAAAAAAAAATATTGAGTTAAATAAAAGAAGAATAATAACAAGTCCTATTTATCTTCTAGAACTCAACTGCTGTAGCAGAGATAAGTAGTTGATAGACTACTACCTTCAAGCGAACAGTCAAAGGCTTTTAAAGAAACTGAGTAATTGCAAGAAATTTGAGTCTCCGACCACAACGTCATTCAAAAGCTTACGTTCACTCCGAGACGGATTTACTTCTTCCCAAATTATGGCTGTCGGTGCTTTTTCCCTGCGCTATGATTTCCGACCGAACCTATCTTCCTCGATAGATCGCATGTGCCTTTATTTCCACCGCTTCTAAAAGCAGTTTAATTCGGCTCTTCCTTGGTTTTGATAGGATCTTCTGAAATGACACGATAGAAACGCGCCAAAAATGTATCTCATGTGTGCAGTTCATTAACCGGACTGTTTATTCAATCACCAAATTAAGGAAATCACACAGCAACACATTTCTTATCAAAAATTTTGTTTATGCGTCTTTGATTTCCTTGAACCGCACTGCATACTGCATCGTGAGCTCAATCTTTTGGTGCATACAAATTGACTCAGTTTCTTCCCCAGAATATTCTTCGGGTCAATAGATTACTGTCATAACACTTTCCTCACTCACCTCGGACTTTTTACAACACCAGTAAAACCCAGAAACTTATTGCCAAAATTATTTTGTTTACCTTTCGTCATAAACACCACTCGAGTCAATGAACACTCATGAACCGTGTTCTCAGAACCCAAATAACACCACACGTACTCGACCTTGAAACTAAACTTATCTCCAAACATTTGCATTCGAAATTCGCTCCCGGAAGCTAGAGCACAAATCTCTGTGTACACAGTGAATTCTTAAGTAAACACGTGAACCGAAAGATTTTCGCAACATAAAATGGCACAGTTTCCACATTGGAGCATCATTTAACTCTCTCCATCTTTGAAGAACGTGTACGGAATTTCTAAAAAATGTTTTGTCGGGTTTCTGTTCTCTTAATCCTCGCTACCACGGTGCTTCCATCAAATGCGGACTTTGAGAATCGCATTGTTGGCGGACAGCCGGCTGACATTGAGGAAGTCCCTTACCAGGTCGCTTTGGACTACAACAATAACTTCCTCTGTGGGGGATCGCTCATCACCGACAAGTGTGTCCTCACTGCCGCTCACTGTCTTGAAGACGTTGCAACGGAGCACATGAAAGTCCGAGGTGGGATCACAAAACTGAGCGAAGTGGGTGTCCAGCAAACCGTCGCTCAAGCGTTTGTCCCCAAATCGTTCAGTTCACGAACTCTCCACATGGACGTGGCTATTCTGGTCCTGAATGGATCTCTTTCTGGCGAGCATATAAACACCATTCCACTCACGACTTCGCCTGTGACATTCAACCAGCCGATCCTCGTTACCGGATGGGGCTTTACCAATGAAAACGCGAACGGAGTCTCACAGATTCTGAGAAAAGTCCAAGTGAACGTGAGCCTGAAGAAAAGGTGCGTTCAGGACTACTCAGGAACCGGCGGCACCATCTCCGATTCGATGTTTTGCGCCACAGTTCCTGGCGGCAAGAAGGACGCTTGCTCGGGTGACTCTGGTGGCCCGGCGGTCAGCAGGGGCCAGCAGGTCGGCATCGTGTCCTGGGGCTACGGATGTGCCAGAGCTGGCTATCCTGGAGTCTACACCGCTGTCAACAAAGTACGTCCCTGGATCGAGGATATTGTTGCGACAAATTGTTAATCTTAAGCTTAGAAATAGAATCACGTAGTTTAAGTATTTATTGTTTATCAAAATAAAGTGTAAATCAAAAAATCTTTTTCAGTCTTTCTAACCACCGACATTTCGCCGAATCGCCAAAAACTCCACTCACAGATCCAAATCGACATCGGCGAACTCTCAATGCATAACTCAACGTCAGTCTCATACTACGTGTTTAGCCTAGTCGAAGCCAGTATTGAGCTGCAGCAAAAGATCTGGTATAACCTCGACTCGATTCGACCGAAACCACCGCCTGTCGAAGCCCCCTCCACTACAGAGAACTCTCCAATCAACACCCGGACGGTAGTCGCAGACTTCAGTGCGCTAGCAATCAGCTCACCAATCCGCATCGACTACATCGACGACACGCGACTCAGGAAAGCACGCGACGAAGTCATCAGTATTACCTGTGGCAATGAGTTCAAGTTCTGTGGACGTTTTTATACTCTTAATCGTCAGCCACTGACGAAAATCTTCCGCGGAGAGAACTTCCTGTTCCGGGCAAACATTGAGGTGCAAGCAAAATGTGATCTCGACATTCTGGAGACGTACTTTATTTGTGTAAGTTTAGAAAAAGGTTGGCTGTGAAAGATTGACTGTGACTCTTAAATTGTTCTCTTTGTTTAGGACCACAATCTTGTTCAATCGACGTATAGCTTTAAACGTAAAAAGTACAGCAATAATTACCGTACCGGTGACACCCTCGAAGATGTGATCGTCCTGCGAACAAACTCAACCAACTGCGATTGGATAACCGCAAAAGAATTTGAGCACTCCGAGAATGAGCCGCAAGCGCTCTTCCAACGCTCCAGACATCAACGAAAACTTCAAATCGCGGCTAGTGGAAAGCCGGACAACAGCATTGTGCCTTCCTCCACGATGAACAAGAGCCTCCTGTCAAAAATTCCAACCAACATGACAATAATTGGTAATTGTGCTCTCCTGGCCAGTCAGAATTCCATCATGAGTTCGTCAACCATATCCGATGAGGGTAAACTGAAAATCGAATCGGACTCATCGAAGGACGATCAGCAATCACTGCAGAGTAAAGCCAGTGCCAGGATGGTGTTCAATAAGGCGATTGAAGCGATCACACCGACCGGACACTGTCGGGGATTCATCAAGGGTGTTCTCACCAGCGACGCAAATCAGGTTCCGGCTCCCATATTTGGAGTGTATTGCGTTAAATGGCGTCGCAGCGGGTGTAAGGACGAGAATGAATCAAAATTCGTTGTGTCTGGTCTCGAGATTGATGAGCCACCACTCAATATCTACTGCTCCATCGAGGAGAAGATGTTCGTGAAAGTGCCCATGACTCTGAAGGTTGTACTCAAGAATCCCACTGCAAAAGTCGTACATTTAATATCGACTCTTAGTGTTAGCAACTCGGACAACTTCATGTGCTCTGGTCATAAACAGGTGAGACAAAATCGATCTTTGGGTCGTTGGAAAGTAATGAGTTTTGTGTGATTTCAGTTGGATATCTCCATATTTGCATACGCCGAGAAGGAACTGGTGTTCAATTTGTATCCACTCAAAGTTGGCTGGCAGAATCTTCCCGAGCTCCACTTAGAATACAACACCCTCACTGACCCAAGTAGAGACGAGTCACAAAATCAGCTTCTTACCCAGCTGGTCCAGCGATCAATGCCGAAGAAGGTCTTTGTTTTGGTAAGTCACAAGTGAAATCTTTTTAAGGAACTGTCTATGAAAAGTCTTTCTCTTTTACAGCCCCCGTATAAGCAGCACAGTAACATCGTCAAGTAGTATCGACACCCCGTTGGAATACAATTTCCACATTTTAATTATTATTTTCTAGTTTAACGTTGATGAAGATGAAAAATGAAAAAAAAAGAAAGCAACTCTCTTAGGAAATAATTGTTAAATGGAAATGTGAATAATCCTTTGGATAACTAAAAAAAAAAAACAAAAGTTTAATACTTTTAGAGAAATAGTATACTTTATTATATTTGTAGATGTAAACAAAAGTGAGCGGCAAGCATATGTGTTGATTTTTAAATTTAAATAAAAACAAAAAAAAAAAATTAAAACAATTTACTGCAATTATTATAGAAAAAAACACAGCAAACCCGAAAAAAGAAAACAAAACAAAACTTTTGTCAAATAGAAAAATTATTTAATTAGATGTAGTTTTGTTTGATTGTTAACTTGCCTTCCTTCTGTAGTTCAGAAAAAAGGGCGGAAGTATACAAATAAATTTTAAATTGTAAATTCATCAGGTCTTGTAAATCCTTGTCCATATTTTTGATGGGAGGACGCATGGGAAGAAACAGAAAAAAAAATTCATTTCCAAAATGACATTTCTAGTGTTTCCCACACACCGTCCACTCTCGTTTTTTCACGATTTTGCAATTTCATAAAACAAAAAAATAAATTCACCTTAGAAGAAATAGAAGTGTGTGACAAAAAAAAAACATGTGTCAAACGAAAAAGGAAACATTTTATTCGAGCACAACTTAATTTCGACTTCTGCGATTGTTGACTTGGAAAAAGTTTTATTCGAGCACAATTTCATTTGGACTTCTGTGATCGTTGACTTGGGAAAAGTCTCTGCGTTGGACTTTGACTGCATTCGATCACAGACGATCCGCTCTCTCCATCGTCTTCCACCTGCCCGAAGTCATCAACAAGCAAAACCTGTTCAATGGTTCTTTTCAGCGAGTCCTTCTTGAGCTTCAATGAACTGGCCAAACGTTCGACATGACGCTCCGTCAGACTGTAGATGATTTTCTCACAACCAAGAACGTCGTTAAGACAATCCGTGCCGAAGATTTTCTTGAAGCCCTGCTTCAGTGATGGAGGTAACGAAGTGGAACTCGCATCATCTGCACGTTCACCCAAAAAAAGTAAATCGTCGGCGAAGAACATCGGTGAAACGCTCGCCGACCGCTCTGTTTGAATGTTCCGCTGTGGTTTTTCAGCGAGTTCATAATCCAATCGAAGGGGACATTCAGTGCTTGAAACTTTCTGCTGTTTTGAGGTCATTTGGGGTTGAACACTTGGTACGATTTTATTTCTCGGTACAGTGTGGCTTTTGGGAGAAGTACTCTCCCTTGTTGCATCATTCCTCGAGATGGGATTATCCGTGAAAAGTTTTCGTAAACTCTTTTTTGACCGCACTGATTTGTCTCTCTGAGGAAAAGTCGTGTTTGGATCTTCATTTAAGGCCTTTTGTTTCTGCGAACGGACGTACTTGACCCATTTTGAAGTCCGAGTTGGCATTTCTGGGTTCGTTCGGTTTTTATCGAGTAAAAGATCTTCAGTTAAATCAATCGTGACATTAACTTCTCTCTCAATCTCTGCTTCTTGGGCAAGATTCATGTTTTCTCTTTGTTCTGGTATCTCAAATGATTTCTTTGTTAAATCAAGTGGATTTGCCTGCGTTAAAACAGAAGCTTTAGAGGTATCATTTATCATCCTAATTGAATTTATGGTCTTTTCCGGTTGATAGAGTGGTAGTTCTGTAAACGTTTCCGTCATCATTCCAGCTAAGATGTTTGGAGATCTCTCTGCTTCAGATGGGATCTCATCCTCGACATCTGCACATAAATTGTTTGACTCCGATGGGGCTCTTTGACTCTGTAGATATTCTCTTATTTTCTTGCAAATAGAAAGGAAGAAAACTTGTAAAAATCTCTTATTTTCACGCAAACAGAAAGGAAAAAAAACTTATTAGAATCTTTTCTCGCAAAAAACTTGCAAAAATCTCTTATTTTATTGCAAATAGAAAGAAATGAAAATTCTCAATATGTCTTCTTGTCGAAATTTTTAAGTTTACCTTATCAACAAACGCAACTTTTGATCTCACAACTCCTTTCAGGGACTTTTTTAAGAACCGTACTTCGAACTGCAACGCTGTCCAATCGTTCGTAGACCAATTTTTATCCGCACCACTTTTTAGCTTCTGATGGATTTCTTCAAATCGCTGAGAGCACGGATCACCCTTTGACCGGAAACTAGGCATGAGTTTTTCTGCAAGACGTTTCGAACGTCGTCTTTGGGATAAAACTTTAAAACATATGATTTAAGTAATTTATGATGGTTGGATGTGTAAAATATTTACGCTCTTTTTCTGCTTCGGAACAAAATGTTGCATCACTTTCCGTGTTAGCCATCTTGACTGGATCCGGTTGATGAGACAGTTACTTTGATGTCAGAAATGAAATGCACATGAAAATGCATTTTAGATCCACAGCAATATACATAAATCTACGCACTCTATTTGATTTATTTATTTATTTAATTGGTTTAATTGACTAGGGTACTGCGTGAAATGGTGTTTGCATAAAAGTTTGACTCATCCATGTTGATCACTTAGTTGAAAAGTTAAGTTCATTCAATTCAATTACGTTTCATAGATTTCTATAAAATAAACAAAAACACGACAAGAATACGTCCTTATTGAATATTTTTAATGTTTTTCTCCATTTACATTCTTTGAAATCCCTAAAAATTTTGTTCAAACTCCATGTGTTCTCGCTCTAAACATTTCCTCTTCTTACATCCCTGTAACTTCTGCCTGACTTGGTTCACTTGACATTTCTAGTGTTTACCCACGATTCATTCGCGTTTTTTTTTTCAAAGACTTTGCAATTTCATAAATAAAAATAAATCCACCATCGACTAAAATAGTAAACACTGCCTCAAAAAATGGCAGAGCACAATGGATCGATGGTTAAAGATCCAAAACTAGTTCTCAGCCGCATATTTATAGGAAATATCCCACAATGTACAAGAGATGATCTCGAAAGCATTTGTATTCCCTACGGAAAAGTGCTCGACTCGTTAGTTCAGAAAAACTATGGTTTTGTTCAGTTTGAATCAGAAGAGATTGCTACCAAGGCGGCAAAGGCACTCAACAAGTCTGTATTCAAAGGAAACAAAATATCTGTTCGGAATGCCGGTCACAAGAAGGGTCCCAATCCGAATGCGAATCAAGCCGCCAATGGTATTTCTGCGACCGGCGTTCAAAACAATGTGCAAACTTTCGCAGCACCAGTACAAGCTTTCCATAACCCAGCTGCAAACAATCCCGACTACAATGACTGTGAGATTATCGTCGTCGATAGACAAAATACGTAAGCCACTGTTTTTTCTTTCAATCCTCGAAGTCAGACTAAATTTCAGAAACTTTCAGTGCATACGCAGAATTCATTGAAAAACGCCTGAAGCACCTCAACCTTCAAGTGGACGTGCTCTTTCCCAACGAAGACGTCTCCCTTGGCAAAGTCTTGGCCAACATTTCTTCCCGCGGTTGCATGTACGCGGTCCTGGTCACTCCACAAAATGAGGAACATCGCAGCATCACCGTGAACATTCTCTATGGCGTTCCCGCAGAGCATCGAAACATGCCAGTGGAAGATGCCATCAACCTCATTGCAGAAGACTTCACCACAAAAATGGGTCGCAACCAAAGTCATCTTCCCAAGCCAGTGCAAGTGATTGCACCATCAAACATAGCCGCTCCACCTCTCAAGGAACGCCATCCGGACGGAATACAAACGCTCCTCAACTTACTTGCAGATAATTCTCAGCTTACCGTGTTGCAATATGATTGTATCATCAGATACCTTCAAGAGCGACGAGAATTTCAACTTAAGCTTGAACTAGGCGATGCAGCAAGCAAGGCCGGGACCACTCCTGACCCTGAAATTGAACTGCAGAAAAAGATTTTAAATATTCTTAACAAACCTTCCGTGGCAGAGACACATTACGAGCTGCTTTATCCGAATTTAGAGTCAATTAAGGGCGACTATCGGGCAATGGACTTGTTGAAGGATGTGCGTGTTCAAAATGCCATCGACTCGATGCTGAATTCAAACCTTATGGCGACCATTGAGAAGCATATGAAATTCTAAAGCCATTCTTGATTTTTTAGACGTGAATAAATAATGACAACTCTGGCTTGTTTTGTAGTTAGTTACATTAGAATAAAAAAAAAAGGATATATTATAAAAAAAAAAACGTGTAGTTTGGTAGCCACAGCAATTGAGATTTGTCGGCTTTTTTTGTAGTCCAAGGTGAATTTGTGTGGCAAGAAATCGGGAGGTTGCCATCACAATGGGCCTAGTTTAGCCTAAATGTGGTTGGGCCTCTGTTGCCCCAGCCAACCACTCACAACTAACCTTGCCATTGAAGAAAGAAACAGTGTTTTGGATGTAAAAAATTCAAATTTACCGAAAGGGCTTCATTCACTGGTCTACAAACTCAAGCTTCTTTACCAACTCTACCTGTTTAGCAAACACGAGTTGTAGAGTTTGAAAACTTTGCAAATTCCGCCTGATTCTTCTTTGAAAAGATTTATTCTAAGTCTGGGCTAAGACAGCTTTTGGTTTAAGCTTCAAATCTACAAATCTCTCCCAATCCTCATACAACGTAAACTAAATCAACTATCCGATGAATATAAACCTGGTCCCGAAGGTTGTCACGAGCTACAGGCCCATAGTCTGTAGATCTGGAAGATTACATTGGGCATGGTGGGACAATTCAGTGTCAGGAAAGCCTTTGAGACGTCTATTCTAACTCTGGTAGCCTTAGAGACGAATTATGTTAAATAAATTTTAATAAATTTTGTGAAGCTCTTAAATCGAAATTCATCGTTTGAAATGCGTGGAGTGTAAAAGACTTCTTACGATAATAAAAATCTTTCTCACATTCCGAAGATCTTTAAACCTGTCCGTAAGCTTTCAGTGCAAGTCCCACATATTCCCAACGCACGGTTTTTTTTAAAAGGAGGTCCACTTCCACAAACCTCGTTGATTTTGTCTCATTTGCCTTATCAGCCATGAAAAGTTGCAGGGATGCTGATGTCACCACCACTGACTTCAACAAGGCCTTCGACAAAATACTCCATAAGATGATTCTTTTGAAATCAACAGCAGTTCTACCTGGTTTTCCTTCCATTTAGTCCTACTTCCTTCGCTTTTACTAAGTCCAATACAGATCGGTCTATTCCTGACTTTTTGCTGCTGTTTCAGGCGTCAAGAATGTCACCTAGGTTCACTCCTATTCATTCTCGTGGTTAATGATTTCGAGTTTGTCATACCTCACTCCAGGCCTGTCTCTTGATGCTAACGACACCCAATTCTTCAAGTTTATCAAATTCAAATTTCAGTTCAGTTTATCAAGTCAAATTTAAATCCCTAACGACTCTCTTCAACTTCAACAAGACCTCGACAGCTTCTCAACTTGATGTAAACAATTGCCTCGGGCTGGATGGTCAAGCGAATACCGAAAATTACAGATACCTTGGCGTTGACATAGATCAAAACATGAATTGGCTTGACCATACGACACGTGGAACTATACGTGGTCTGTTCCATCTTCGTAAATACTGCACGAACGATAGTTTAAGGGCCGTATATTTCGCCTTAATCCATTCTAAACTGCAATATGGATTAGGGTGTTGGGGCGGTGCTTACTGCACAAAAATCAAGCCTTTGTTGCTACTACAAAAATGCGCTTTACGTACAATTTGTGGTGCCACGCGTTTTAGCCATTCTATGGAACTCTTTCGGCGACTGAAAATCTTGCCAGTTAGACATTTATATTATTATAAAGTATCTAAAATATTTTTCATGAGAGGTGGTTATTTGCAAAGCCTTATCTCTGATGCCCGTAACCTACGCAGCAACGTTGAGCTTCTGGTTAGCATACCTTCATTCCGAACCACCCACTTTAGAGACTTTTACTCCGTCGTTAGTTGTAAACTTTTCAATCGACTTCCTAATCCGATTCGCGCAGTCAGAACACTTTCATCTTTTCTAAACAAAATCAAAGAATGGCTTCTTGAGTTCGACCACAATCAAATTGAAGTTTTGCTTTCCTACCTATCTTAATCTTAATCTTACTTTTCTTATAGTTTCTCGTGTATTTTTCCTGTATTTTTCTTGTATTTGTGTGCAATGAATAATTTAAAGTCTTAATGTCCATTTATATTGATCACTTCCATATAAATTTGTATAAAATAATAATATTTATAAATCGTTTTGATGTGGCATTCAAAGCTATTTGTTATTTAAATACGAATGCCACTATTATTCTTTCTCTACCATTAATTTTTGATTTTACATTGTTAACTATTTGACTTCTTGGCTTTTTTTTTATTGTACTAGTAGTTTAAGAATACTGATAATAAATAAAAAAAAAAAAAAAAAAATTTACGTCGCGCGATTTAAAACGAACAGCTTGTAGCGATCAATTAAAAGTTTACATATGAATGCGTTTATGTCACGCGAATGTCACCGCATCGCACGACGCGAGTTCGCTTGACCATAAACGCAGCCATATCCGAATATCCATTACTCTTTCGAAAGCGTATCACCTCGCCTCAGTTGTCTCCCCTGCTCTACTCCTAATACTTAAGTTAGGTTAAGTTTTTCTGTTTTGACTTATAAGTTAGATTAAGTTTTTGGATTGCTTAAGCTGATAAATGGGACTGTTGTTCCTCTAAAACTTGTAAGAGCATCTTAAGCGATATTCTGTTAGCACGTGATGATATCGTTACCATCAGCTGCAATGTACACCCGAGGTGTGTTCCAAAATCTCCTAGAAATCTAGCATAAAATGCAGTGACTACAACATCTCCATCTGCTGTTCTCTACCAACTCAAGGTAGAATGGTCTTCCTCTAAACAATTTCACCGACCTTTCCACAGTAAAGAGATGATGAGGAAAAAGAAATAACACCAATGAGATACACCATATTTCATATTTTCTTTTATTTCAAATTCCCCCTCATCGGAAATTTTCAGTATACTTTCCTCCTTTTTTTTTTTTTTTTTATTATCTGGTTTTTTACATAGCATCGATTGCAATCATTATCTTTCCTTACTACGTTTGGCTAAAGTATTCGCTTTCTGTTTTCTTTTTTTTTTTTCCTTAACTTACTTCAAAGCTACACATTTCGATCCGAATACATTATCTTCATTGATTATCTTTCCATTCAAATGATTATTCTATTTCTTTTTTTTTCATTTTTCTTTAAGTAAACATTAATCAATTTGTTTTTAATTGTACATTAATGCAAAAAACTATCTACACGCTTAAAATAAAAAGGAAGAAAGAAAAAAAATTATAGTTAAAAAAATATATATTAGGAATTATAAAATTCAAAATATCGTCATACACAAAAGCGAAAAAAAAAAATAATAGGAAAAGGAACAACAAATGTTTGAAGATGCGTTTGTTAAAACGAAAAAAAAATATACAAAGGGGAATGCGTCGCCTGAGAATGAGCGTGCCTCGTGTGCGGAAAGTTTCACGAAGACAAAAGGTACGTAACGATAAATAAGACTCTCCCGAGCTGAGCTCTGATACAGTGAGAGGTTTCCGTGACAGACGAAGAAAAAGAGGTTCTTGGGAGGACTCCCCCAACAGCACACACTCATCTCACGCGACGAAGGATCAGAAGAAGGGTAACAAAGCGGAACACCTTGGATTTCAGTTGAAACATTTTAAATTGTTTGTTATCTATGTAATTATTTGCTTTTCTTCTTTAATTCATTTTATAATCGTATTCCAGTACACATTTATTTTGAAATTTGAATTTCCGAATTTCTGTTTATATTTTAGGTTTGTTGGGTTTGTTGTTGTATTTGTTTTTGTTTTGTTTTTTTTCTAATAACTATCACTATCATAATTAACATCCTGTTGCGCTTGTGTAGAGTCGTCACTTCGCTCAGAGATTGGCTCCAGATCGGGGTCTAGGTTCAGGTCGTTCATTGGCGGGCAACAGGATGGATGACTCATTGAATCGAAGGCGTCCTTAATTTGGTTGTTGGCCCCCTTCGGGTCGAGATCGGTCGCCCAGCTGAAGTGCATTAGCGCCGAGTCGACGTTGCCTAGCGCTTTGTGAATCTTTCCGATGAGGTAGAACACCACCGATTCCTTTGGCACGATCTCCTTCAGCTCTTCCAGCTCACGCAGCGCCTCTTGATGCTTGCCCAGTGAGAAGTATATCGAGCCGCGATGGAATCTCGCCAGCGGATTCTTCGGGTCTATCGCTGCGGCTGTGTTCAGTGTTTGGAGCGCTTGCTCCTTCTTCTGCATGAAATACTGCATGGCACCGATGTGAACCAGAATGACGGAGTTCTTGGGATTGATCTTCAGCGCCTTGACGTAGTGCAGCTCGGCCAGCTCGTACTTTTCTTGCTTGGAATAAATAGTGCCGATGCCGAACCAGGCGTTGTAGTGTCGCGGATCTTTGAGCACCGCTGTCCGGAAGAAGTTCAACGCCTTGTCCAGCTCCTCGGTGAGGACGAGCTCGTGGCCCAGCAGTGTGTAGCTGTACACGAAGTCTGGGTCCACCTGCACGGCTCGCTTGAAGAATCGTATCGCCGTCTCATGCTCCTTGTGCAGCGAGAAGCAGTTCCCGGACACACACCATGTGATCGGAGACATCTTGTCCTGCGCCATGAGGTCCTGTGCCAGCGCCGACAGGTCAACCTCCTTCTGCAAGTGCCACAGCGACGAGCTGTAGATCTCCATGAAGTCGAGACGGTGCGGGTCGCTCTCGTGGATCTTCCGGAAGATGGTCACCGAAGACTCGTACTCGCGAAGCTCGTAGTGCGCTCGCCCGATCTGACTCTGCACCCAACTCGAGTAGAGATGGTGCTTTGGAATTGATTCGAAGCACTTTATCGCCTCCTGGCAGTTGTACCTGGTTAGGTGGATGTAGCCCTGGCCGAGATCTCGCAACAGCGCCATCAGTCCCTCGGCGCTTTGGCGTTGCATGTTCAACACGTGGTGCGCCATCGTTTGGGCGCTGTTCAAACTGTTATTG
Organism: Syritta pipiens; assembly: GCA_905187475.1. Lineage (NCBI taxonomy): Eukaryota > Metazoa > Arthropoda > Insecta > Diptera > Syrphidae > Syritta > Syritta pipiens. The sequence continues at coordinate 6,490,046 of LR994574.1, read as the reverse complement.
AGCAGAACTTTGCTGTCGTTGGAGGTGATTGTTTCGACTTTCTCTTTGTCCTTGTCCTTCTTGTCCTTTTCGTTCATTTCCATGTTACACAGCGAGATCTTCGGAATACGTTGCTTGGTCTTTCGCGGCGGCGACCGTGGCTGCACGAACTTGCTTATGTTCGGGCTCTTGTTGTTCTCCTTCACCGAGTAGTTGCTGTTGCTGAAAAGTCTCGAGCTCCTGCGCACGTTCTGCGCACCAATACCGCCGACCGTGGTGCAGGAGTTTGGCGTGCGTGGGGTTATGTTGCCGGTTTGCGTGAAGACCGCCGGTTTCGCTGAGGTCTCCTTGCGATTGATGAGGCTACCCACGTGTGTTTTGAGCTTCTTCCCCAGTGCCTTCTGCTCCTGATTCACTTCGGCCAGCGTCTGCGGCGACGGCGTGTGTACGGTTGTGTTCAGATTGCTGGTCACGTTGTAGGGAGTGTTCTCCCACGGGCTCATGGGGAGGATGCCGAAACTCGGCGTTGAAGGGCTCAGGGTGGAGAGATATTTGAATTTACTTCTGAACGGCGTGCCTCCGTCGTAGCTCGTCTCCATGTAAGCTATGCCGCCACCTCCCCCGCTGCTGTTGTTGCTGTTATTGTTGTTTCCAAAGACAATCGGTGTATCCTCGATCGTTGTGTTGAGGTTATTCGTGTTTGCTGGTGGTGCACCACCGAGCCCAATGTTCCCGCCGCGTAGGATCGTCATTGAACTGTTCAGATTGTTATTGTTGGGTGTCATCATGTTGACGTTATTTGACTGGTCAACCGGCGTTGATAGGATATAACTAGAGCTATTGTTAAGACTATTGACTAAATCCGCTCCCACTGTGGTCTGTTGCTGGAGGATGTTTCCGCCATTTCCACCGCCGCCGCCGATGCCGCCACCACTGCCGATGGTCGAGGAGTTCGTTTGTATCAGATCGCAGACGGGAAATCCACTGCCACTGCCAAAAAGCACCATTGAGTTTGTGTTCGTATTGCCTTGACTCGTGTTAAAGATATCCGTACTCGTCACTTGGAAAATCGCATTCGGATCAACGTCCACACCGAGATTACACAGTTCGACAAATGCTGCCCACATAAACGGATTTAGTTTAAGGGCTTTTCGATAAGCATCAGCCGCTATTGCATCACGTTCGGTTTTCACGCATATCTGTGCGATCAGTTGCAATACAAAGCATGCAATCTCACCAAAATCTTTCGCGATTTCATCGAAATTCTTTATTTCTCCCAAACACACACTCGATAGTGCACACTCAGCTTCTGAGTATTTCTTTAAGTGATACGCACACTTGGCAAGAAGGAAACGACACTCAGGCGACCGACGTGATTTCTCCTTAAGCAACCAATAGGCTTGATGGATCATGCTGGACCGGTAGTAGCTGGTGGCCAAAATGTATATTGTCTCATCAGTTTCAACTGAAAAAAAAGGAAAACGTTGTAAATGGTCTTTTAAGAGGGCAATTTGATGCGATGCGAGCAACTAAAGTATTTTCAACGAATGTGACCAACGGGAGGTGTTAAAAGGCAAACGAGGAGAATCTAAAAGGCTATACTACGGAAATGGGTTAGTTTCGCGACTCTATGAGCTGTGGAAAGTCGAAAAAGCTTGTTCTGAATCTCACAGAAGTAGCAGTAGCACTTTTTTACGACAATTGGAAGCCTTCTTTTCATGGTTTGCTTCTTGCTTATAGCTGAAATCTCTTTCTATCTGCAAAATAGTCTCTAAACGTGCTAAATTTGATAAGCCAAACACATAACTTCAAGGTAGCTGAGGAGCTTATATATCTCGGGGCGAACGTAGTCTCCACGAATGACATCGTAGTGGTGATTTGTCGTAGAATCGCACTCGGCAACTACTGCACTTCGGTTTGGCCAAACAGCAAGGGTCAATATTCCTGACTTGAAGAACTAAAGTCATGCTCTACAAAACCCTTATCCTGCCAGTCCAAGTGCATGGAGCCGAAAGATTGACGACACGCAGGGTTGCGAAGCGTATCCTTGGCTCCTTCGAAAGAAATTTTCATGACGATATTCGGTCCTGTCTGCGAGGAAGGCAAATGAAGAAAAAGACATAACCCCAAACTTTACGAACTTAACAAAGATGTGGATTTAGTCCGGAAAGCAAGACACCGTCGACTACAGTGGTTCATGGAGCGCATGGACATAAACGCTTCACCGAACCGCCGATACAAAGATTATGTGATGGTGGATGCAAGACAGCTTGGTCTTCCGGACTGGATCAGCATGCCCGGGACCGTCGACGTTGTAAGGTAGCATTAGCTTAGGCACAGACCCTCCAAGGATTGATTGCCCGGGACCGTCAACGTTGTAAGGTAGCGTTAGCTCACGCACAGACCCTCCAAGGGTTGATTGCCCGGGATCGTCAACGTTGTAAGGTAGCGTTAGCTCACGCACAGACCGTCCAAGGTTTGACTGCCTGATAAGTATCGACCCTGCAGAATGTAAGAAATTCTAATAATCTTGTGTTGAACTTCCGAGAGGTAGCATTTTGGTTCTTTACGACTGTTAGACGTCTTTATCTTTACATTTGCTTCTTGCTGAGGGTTAAAATCTCTTTCTGCATACAAATGAATCTCCGAAAGTGTCGAGTTTTTCAAACCGATCAAATCTTTCCCATGAAATGTGGTTTCGGTTAATATTTTTAGACCTGCCTACCTTTGCTTGATAAACAGCTTCAAGCTGGAAGTAAACAAGCGCCAAGAGATGAACGCAAGCCTCGTCGAAGGCTGTAGAATTCTGAATCAGCGATGATTTCTTTAGAGAAGTACAAGAGGTCGTCACAGCGACTGAGAGGCTTATCAGAACTTGAAATTAAACTAATCCAGCAAAACAGAAACAAAAACTGTTTGAACAAAACCTATCGCCGATATCCGAAGCCTCAAAACTGCAAAATTTTTGCTTCTTCGCTGCGAAATTTTCTCTTCTTCCGCCTCACTATCGAATGGGATGTCCTACCGGGCGTCACTTACAGAATGACGACAGGGATTTCATTTTTGCTATCACAGCCGAAACCCTGCTGGTCTTAAGTTGACGTAGTCATATCGACATCAGACCACCTACGTGCATAGACATGAATATATGCAATTGCTATTTATCAGAAATTTATCGTCCGTCGATACGAGATATCAAAAATAATCTTGTCCGTCTCACAAACAAGACTTTAATGCGCAAATAAAAAAGAAAGTTCCATTGACGCTGAACGAGATGCGCTTAAAAATCACTCGAACGGGCATTACAACGATCACATTTACATTCCAGACTCTATGAACTCTCTTCAAAGCTTCCTCTTCTCGCTGTCATTCGCCTCATCACTTCAATTAGAGAATAGAGCAGCTTTTACGCAAATTATGTGGGTCAAACCACTTGCCATTTACTACAACCTTGCCCCCCCTAATCCATTGCATGTGATTAAAATCTGCAAATTCATTCTAAATCCCAATGTCACTCACAGAATCAAAATCACACCTCTAAACCAGAATTATGAAATCATAAGCACAACGAACAAACATTTTTCATTTTCTACCCTCAATGCCATCGAGTGCCACACGACAATAAATTTTATTTTTATTCTGCAAACTCTATTCCTAATCAATAAACTAAAAATAAACAAACACAAAAAAAAAAAACGTTGTTAACATCGCATCAAAGTCAAAATCAAAATCAAAACAATTACCTTCTGAGCACAGGCGTTCGGCGAGGAAAACTGCATCCTTATAGTCGTAGTGGTTCAAGCAGTGCCAAATGGCAGCCTACAATTCGGTTTGCATGCGTGCATTTACATTAGGTGTGTGTAAATATTGTATAAGCCACAGCCACGGCCACGGTAGGGCAGAGCACATCGCGGCACGGCACAAACATACAAACGGAAGAGAAATGAAAATAAGAAAAGAAAATGAAAACACATTTTACATATCAAATTGCCACACACAATAAATAATAACATCAAAAATCAAACAATTCTGAAATGCACTCTGGAGAAAATCAATAAATTGAATTTTCCCCCCGCACACACACTGACTACAGAGATTTCACTACGACGACGACGACTGAGATGGAAATCACAGCCGTCGAATTCTGAACTCGAACGACTCTCACCTGAACAGGCTCCTGGATAATCATTTTCGTCGTCGAGATCCGTACCGATCCCTGTAATTGCGATCTTATGACACTTTTTCCTTAGGGGAGGTGACCGACCGATTTATTCACGCACGCATAAAACTACTTAAAACAAAAAACTCCCACAAAAAACTACAAATTATCGCTATCGCTGGCTCTCAAGTGATACACTTCAGTTTTCCATTGAATATTTACAACTGTCCGCCATAGATTTTTTTTTTCTTGTGAATTTTTATGTTGATAGTGTCGCTCTTCTTATTCTTTTTTTTTTTTTCTTCTATTAATTTAACGTGTGGCTATGTACATGTATTTTATTCAAGAATGGGAACGAAATTCACTTGACACACACGCCACAAGGGAGAAAAAAAAAATAAAACATACGAGAGGAAAAAGAAAAAAAAAATAATTATCCAAGTGGCGGTGCGTGGAATGCGTTAAATTTTTTTATTTTGTTTTCTTTTTTTTGGTAAAAATATCACTAGCGATATGGCGAATTGAGTTTCGGATGGTATTTTTTGGGGAAAAAGTTTCAGGCAATCGGAGAATTTGACGAGTTCTTTTTTTTTTTGTAAAAAATGTAAAAGCTGGATGTGTGAAAATTTTTTCTTTGATCGGTTTTTGACGACTACACTAACACATTGATGAGAAATGCCATTTTTAGAATGTTTGTCGTTGATGGGTATGAAAATTGTTTATATTTCTAACGATGTGAGCGACAGCTAGGTGCGATAGAGAGAACTATCGTCTGCGAAATGTCATTTAGAATTTTGATTAGGATTTTTTTAGGAAATTGAAAGTATTTTTTTACTCTTAATTGAATAAGTAACCAAAAAAAAAATCGGCGTAATAGCTCATTCAGGGCCAGAGCCTAGCTTCCTCTTGGATTTTAATTGAGAGCGTTTAATTGAAAAGTAAATGAAAACGAATGCAGAAAAAGTTGTTCTAACTTTTTGAGGTAGTTTTCAGATCAAGGAAGGTTGTACAAATGACCAGAAATCAGTTTAAAGCGTCCGATGGAAAGGTAAATGGAAACGAATGCAAAAGAGGGCGGTCTACATTTTGGGGTAGTCTTTCAAAATGGGGAAGATAATCAAACTGAAAATTTAAAGCGCCCAAACAAACTGAAAATTTTAAGGGACCAATCGAAAACTAAATGGAAATGAATGCGGGAAAACTTGTTCTACATTTTAAGGTCGTTTTTCCTAGTACGGACAGTGATGGAAATTACAGGAATTATCGAAATAAAAACCTTTGAAGTCAAGAAATTATAAAGAATGATATTTGAATGTCTCCGAAACTTTAGAATGCAATTTTTACAATGATATTTGAAGAGTTTGGAATATGATGAATACAATTCTTCGCTCTCAAGCACAAATTAGCCAATACAGATACCCAACTTCTACTTCTCTTGCCCCTTGATTTTATTTGACAGCATTTTTTATAACATTTTGTGTCTGTGAATACATGTGAGAGCTTTGAACAACAAATCAAAGAAATGTGCGTGAAAATGATAAGCAAGTGTTCGGTGCTTCCTGAATTACTGTCAAAATGCTTCCTGTATTTCAGCTACATTCGTGAATTACTGTCAAATTCATCGATGGACGAGGGGAAATAGCCGCTGTACAGTTGGGTGTCTATATTAGGTTGTCTGTGCTCTCAAGCTCATTAGTCTGCGTCGTAGCAATTCATTTGTTAGCATTTTTATCCGATAAACTACACATTTGATTCGGAAATGGTAAAATTAAAGCGACTTGTGTGCTTTATTACATTATTCCGTCCATTCCATGCAGTCTATACTACATTGTACTCTCTTGTACTCTATTCCTCCGCTAACTAATGCTTTTTCGCCAGTCTTAAATTTATACAACTTGAAAAATTCGTTAAGAACATTTTGAGTCGGACTTTTCCAACATTTTGGTGGTGTCAGCAGAGTCAATGTGATGGATTTAGCTTGACAGCCAGCATTTAAAAGTAAAGAAATTGCAATCAGTATATATCGGTCTTTAATACCAATTTCGTAACTACTTTTTCTGTTCGACTTTCTCACCTTTTCTCCTGAACTTCCAAGTCATCAAATTTGAAACATCTGTTCTCACACACACATCTCCCTCGCCACACACCAACTGCTTGTCATGATTGACACAAATTTGAAAAGTCAAACGTCAACAGAGTTAATTTTTCAACACACAAATGTTGTTTTCATTCTTTTCTGTTGTTTTCTAAAATTATAACTAAATTAATTGAAAAATGAATATAACTTAATAAAATTTTCTACAATGTTATTTAAAATTTTAATATTTCTTTGTTTATTCATTATATTTTTTTATTGGTAAGCATCAAATTTCCCCTTCCATCACGTCACTCCCATGAATATGAATAATTTTTGGGGAACATTAAAAAAAATTGTTCATCTTGTCTTTTTTTTTTGTCTCTGTGCATTTTATTAGGTTTGTACCAACAGGTATAAGTTGGTATTTGGTGAGAAAATTAAAAGCAAAAGTTCGAATTGGACGAATTAGTATACGAATATTGGCCCTAAAAAATGTAAACATCAGTAAGAGTGGATTTTCTGTGGTAAGTACCGGCGAGAGATTTTGTGTGTGGACTATGTTTAATTGATTTTTCTACATATCTATCGTTATTTCATCAATTTAATTGCAGCAAATTGAAGAGATATGCTTACGCAGTAGCTTCTTTAATACAGAAGTTTCGAAATTGCTATCAATTCATATTCGTGACATCAGAATAAATAAAGATATCGAAACAAAGCAGAGTGATGGTTCCACTGACCTCATCAAAGAGTTGGAAGGTCTTCGGTGTCAGAAGAAGGAGAAGAAGGGAATGCCAGATTTTCGACAGGCCAAGGTTCCGCCCAGCATAATTACCTTTGCTCAGGTGGGTGAGTGGGTGTGGGTTGATGTTAATAGACTTGGAGTGGTTTAATTATTGAGTTGGTTATGGTAAGGGCAATCGAGAGTTGTGAGGAGTGGGGGAGCATTTAATATTAAGTTATGATTTGATAAAGGGCATGTAATTTGAATGTGGATATCTAATGAAACGGATTTATGGAATCGAAATGAGGGGCGTACGATGCAACTGACTTTTATTGGCTGCGGGTGAGGGAAGAATTAACGATATTTTGATGCGTTTTACGACGAACGAGTAACCACCCACGTTTGACTTAAGCAAATGTGAATTAAACAATAATCTATTGAATTCTGGCAATAAAACGTGGAACAAATTTATTCGTCATGTAATCAAGAGCTTAATTTCTCTAAAATCACGAGGCAAACAGATCACCGAAAGCAATGAGCTACTGGATTTAGAAACAGTAAAAAACGCAGATGCTTCTGGTGCCTTGAAGGCCTTGAAGGCGCAGTGTGTTATTGAAATAGGCGAGTCTCCCTCCTGGTCCTACAACAATAGGTCCATCAGTGGCCGCAGTGATGCAGGTGACTTTTTCGCACGTCCTGTTTCTAAAGAAACGATAATTTTTTTATAATTGGCGCGTGCTAAAGGGGTTGGGGCTACCATTAAGTATCCTGTTTAAGACACAGGACGGGCCGAAGGTACCAAGGAAGATATGGAGCCTTTTTGTATTTACTTCAGATAAAGCTTAAATGCTAGAGAAATGTGTTTAAAACTACCTTCATTAATCTATAACTGGTCCTAACTTACTTACGAACCTATGCGGACACTCTAAAAGACTAATCCAATCATTTTGTCTAATAATTAATTTTTTCCAGTTCATGGCCGTCCATGTCAACAACATTTCAGTTGTTCTCATGAACAATGATTTCGAGCCGGGATGGTTTCTCCACGCGACTGCTAAAGAGCTCCATTTAGATGGAAGCATTGTTCACAACGCCAAAACACTTCTGGTCAATGCTATTCTCAACGAAGCTCAGGTAAGGACATCCAAAAGCCAAAAAACAATTCTAAATTTGATGAAAAACTTTCTTCTTAGGCAAAAATCCTTCGCCACTGTCCATCCCGAAGACAATCCTTGGAGAATTTGAACAAAATTCGGCCATGCCTAGCGGAACTTAGTTTCGACATAGCTTTGGATGGAATTCTATTTGCACATGGACCTCTATCTGTGGATGTAAGTTGAACAGAAATGCAAATTCTTGTTTTTCCACAAACTTTAATTCTGTTTTGAGCTAAAAATGATGATAGTTCTATTTTTTTTTTTAGAAACTTTCCCTCTCAATGAACAATGCAAAAGCAACAATCCACGGCGGACTATATGACTTTCTCCGTGAAGCAAAACAACGCAAGAAACCAGCAGAAGTTAAAGTCGTTGAACAAGCAGTTCCTACGAAGCCATATAATAATGATGCATATCAAAAAATTGCACCAATTATACCAAAGAATTTTGGTTTTATAATCAAAGCGGCAACTTTCTCAGCGGTTAAGGAGAATTCACAAAATGATTTTAGTGCTAAAATGCAACTTTTTACTGTGAGTAATTTATAATTTATTTTCACTATCGTGCGTGTGCGATTTTCGCTTATCTTATCGGCTATGTGACCATCAAAAGGCAAGTTGTTTAACAGGCGTTTAAATATCTTTGATTATAAAAGGTTCCGACGGAATAACAGAGGCACTTGACGTCATTAAGAATTTTGTTTATTTGATTTTAATCGCGAAGTTTACGAGCATTAAACTAATTTGAAGAGAATTTTTTTTTTTTTGACAAGTAAATCAACAGGTCAACCGCTTAGCCAAGACACCGACCAAACGGAAGGGAAATTTAACCTAAAATTTGTTTGACAAGCGGAAATGACAGCGCAGAAAATCGCAATGGCCAACGGATATCCTGTCAAGATTCAAGAATCCAAAAGTCTTTGAAAGGGATTAAATTGAAGAACTGGGATGATTAGGGCTTTATATAGAGCAAGCGTAGTCCTTCAGGATGTCGCTTATCTCCTAAGAAATGACGGTTGGCAATAATTCTGCGTTTGATTTCGGTGCTGATGTCGTTGTCGCTGTTTACTGCGGAGCCGAGATAGACGATAGACGAGATAGTCTTTGAATTTTTTAAAGATCTCGCTGCCTATTGTAACGCTCTCTACGAGATTTCGGTGTTGTGCATCCCTTCGTTTGCCTCGCTGGCTATTGTAACGCTTTTTACGAGATTTCGGTGTTGTGCATCCCTTCGTTTCCCTCGGTGGCTATTGCAACGCTTTCTACGAGATTTCGGTGTTGTGCATCCCTTCGTTTCCCTCGGTGGCTATTGCAACGCTTTCTACGAGATTTCGGTGTTGTGCATCCCTTCGTAATGACAGCAAGTACCTAGTTTTGATCTCATTTGCCGCCATAGCCATTGTAGCTGCTTCTGCCTCAATACCGGCAAAGGCCTTATTGACAAGTCCCTGAGTTCGGTCAATCAGGTCAATGTTATCCACGCATACCAAAAATTGAACGGACTACTCAAAGATCGTGCCTTTTGTGTTGCTTTTATCACAACTAATCATCGGCTTCATTTCATCTTCATGCAATTCCAGATCACCGGAAAGTTCAACTCTAAGTCTCTCAATGAAAACGTCCACCTGCCTACGCTGTACACAAAAATCAACCTGCAACACCTCGACATTGACACCAAGTTCGAGAAACTCTTATTCATAGAGCAATTCACCATCGATTCTGTGGTAAGTCCTTTCAAATGCCTCCTTATTGGAACACCTTAAATATCCTTAATTCCAGTTGGAAAATGACATGGTCAACCTCTACCTGAAGCTGAAGACATTTCAACTTATCTACAATCACAGTGAGATCTACGGCTGGGTGAACAACAACTTCCTGTCGCGTAAAAAGTCACAACCGCTGCTGCTTCCCCAGCTCAGTGATGATGCCACATCGACACCTTTATCTCGGAATAATAGCTTCATGGAATGGATCCTCCAACGTGTGGTTATAAAGGGCTGCGCTGAGCTCTGGAACGTCTCAACCCTCATGAAGCTCGACGATCAGAATGCCGCGGTGAGTGTGAGTCACACACGCCTGCTGCTCGAGCAGTTTGATGAAAAACGGAGCAACAAATATAAAAATGAGATTCTCAATCTTCTGCTTGACCAACGTCACTGGAGCACAGAGTTGATGATTGAGTCATTGTGGTGGTCGTTGGGGAACTCGATCAACGACACGAATAACCTGAAAAAGTCCCACTCGCCTGGAAGTCCTTTCTTCCTCGGTGTCAGTTTGGTCAAGCTCAGCAGTTATGGAAACGTGACAAAGCTCGAGGTGTCCATTCACACCCTACGCACGGAGTATAGCGTTGCTTTAGCAGAGTTCATCATCAAATCGATGCGGTGCATCAAACAATACGGTTGGATGGACAGGAAGAAGAAACAAAGTGATGCAATGGTGAAGGCACCTACCCCGGAAGCCAACGCTGGGCTATTGGTGTCGACGAAGATCAAGGACATAAGTGCCTTTTTCATAAATCACCACGAGGCGTGGCTGTTGATCAGCCTGTCGGAAGTAACTCTGACGCGGTCGCATCAAGTGTCAAACTTCCACTTGGAGGAGTTCCAAATGGCCATCATGAGATCCATGCGGTCATCGTCGTTGTCGTTGAATGATTTTAATGACATTTTTGCGAACGTGAAAGTCATCCGAATGGAGTACGAGAAGTTTGAAAATTTTAGACCAAAGATTTCGGTTTACATCCCTGGGAACAGCGAAGCGACGTGGAATTCTAACCTCCACATGCACGTGGTGACTCTTGTGCGGGACATAAAGGAGCTGAAGGAAGAATTGAATCTGTCCACGCCTTCGAAAGAGCAACCGGTAGCGGCACCGGATCCGAAAAATAGACTGATTCTTGAGATTTCAGCCGAGAGGAGTACGCTGTTTGAGATTAAAATCTCCGAGAGACACACAATGCAGTGGTTTCTCGAGAACCTGTTTGTAAGTCGTAAAGAGGGCAACTTCATATCCGCGGAGAATATTTTCATCAAGATCGATGACCAGCATATTTTCACGGTGAAGGACGTGGACATACACTCGCTGCCGAAGCTGGAGATGCTGACACATGAGAGAGCCAATTGCGAGGGATTCGTCATGGACACCAACAAGGTCTGGGTCACAACGATTGGGGTTTTTAAGGTGAGTTTCGAGCAAACTGCTCATGAATAACTTGATTCTACTTCGACAGAACCGAGTTTTGCTTCTGATTCGATTCGAAACTTGTTACTGATTCTACATTATTATTATTTATTCTTTTTATTTATTAGACGTTATTATTATTTATTCATATTAATTTAAGTTCATTGCTAATAAATTAGATTACTTTTACGATTCTCTGTTCGGCAATAGGTTTGAGGTTAGAATCGAAATACTTCCTGTCAAATTTACTACTTTCGATGGAGTACCGTGAAAAGAATTTGATTGTTTTTTGCAGGCTATCTTCCCGTATGACCATGACTTCTACGACGCAGTGCACAACGAGTTCATCTCGCTCTTCAAGTGGCTGAAGTTTGTGCACAATGTGAAGAAGAAGCCCTTCACAGCCACCTCTCCGTTGCCAAGTGATTTAGTGATACAGGTTTGTTGCACACTTTTAGGTGCGTACAAGCGGTTTTTTGACGCGGGGTCAGTGCTTGAGGGTCTTACAACACCTACATCGCCCGCTTGTGTGCAACACCTAATTGACGAGTATTGAATGACGCTAAAGCGACGTTCCGGCTGCGTCAAAAAAACCGCTTATGTGCACCGGGCCTTAGACAACTTTCTCTCATTTTATTTTATAAATACTTATCAACAAACATAACTTGAACTTCTTATCTCTCCTCCAGATTAAAGAGTTCCTAGTCGAAATAAGTGACGATCCATTCGAGGTGAAACTTCGCGACAACTATGTCCTCCTCGTAGACGAATATCTCGAGAGTCTTAAGCGGCAAAAATTGTTCGAGCAAAAAATTGCTGAGCGCTGCTCAGAACGTCTTCTAGTCCCTGCCGGAACTATCGAGAGTCTCTATGCGAATTTAGTGAAGAAGAATTCAGAAATCTACATCCAAAGATCGAAGAAAATCAGTGAGAGTGGCCCCGTTCGAACGCGTCTGCTGGCGTGGATCATGACTGACGTTGAGATTATGGCAATGGCTGATCCTTCGATTCACGGGACGGAGAATGTGACTCGGATTATGAGGGAGATTGATGTGGACAGTCCATGGCCAGAAGAGGGACTTGATTTTGTTACACTGTGGTGTCGGAATGTAAATGTCAGTTGCACGGAATGGAAATTCATGCTGAGGTGAGTGGCGTTTGAGAGATTTGAACTTTTTACACTCCCCAATTGACTCTAGCTCTCAACGGCCTGTAGGGCGACGTCCAGACTAACTCCTGGATGGTGTAACAGCCCGTTGAGTGCCAGAGCCTAGTTTGTTTCGTCTTGTGTGCGGACGTAACACCCTGTAACGCCACCCAATTCAATTCAATTCTCTTTTTTTAGAGACTTCCCTCAACCGATGTTCTACGTGAAGGCCATGCGACTATTCGGCACACTCTGTGGAGCCGAGCAACTCGCTCCTAAACGCGCCAAACGCGACGTCGTCATAGAGGTCGGACAGCCCTTTGACAACGACACGATTCAGAGGGGAATGACAGCGCTGAAATTCTACCACGACTTTGACTGTGAGCTGGACTTCTGCAGTTACGCCTTCGGACCGTGCTGGGAACCGGTAATGGCTCAGTGCAATCTGAGCTTCGAGAAAATCTCAGCTCCGTCGAAGGATCCAAGTCCGGTGCTTCCCTTCTGGGACAAACTCCGGCTGCTTCTGCACGGACGCTTGACTATGATTGTGAAGCAGTTCACCGTATTGCTGCACGCTTCCCTCGACCCGTACAATACCACAGAGGAGATGGAGCTTACGTGGAACAACTGCGGCATCGTGTGGACAAACGCGAGGATCATGTTCAAGGGAGAGTTGAATGTGAGTGAGGGTTCTCCTTTCCCCGACCAAGCTGATTGAACTTTTTCTTTCAGATCACTGTGCGAACGGCTTCTCGCTACGATGATTGTCGCCTGCTGCACTTCCCCAACCTTAAGCTAACCTTCAAATTGAATTGGATATGCCTGGCCAACCCGAACGATCACCACGCGGTGATACCGTGCGCTCCGGACAAACTCCCGGAGTACTCGAGCAACCAAGTGCATGACTCCTTCCGCGCGTTCCGATCTCAGAACCTCAATATTTGGATCTCATTTGAGACAAAGACCACCGCGGGAGACGATCCAGAGGCCGATATTCCAAGCCTGGTCCTCTACGGCAGCACACTCCGCTGGTTCGAGAGTCTGAAGCTGATCCTGTCGGGAGTGACGCGACCCACACGTCGCGGACATGTTTTCAACAACGTTCGACCGAGAAAACTACAGCTGAGTCGTCACTACAAACGCGCCAATCTCCAGATGAGTCTTCACAGGTTCCAGGTCCTCTACTGGATGTCCCATGCGTTGCACAAGGGCTTCCAGCTGAATGGCGGACGGGTGTCTTTTAGCTCCGAGCATTGCCTCACTCTCTGTCCGATTGACGACGGCTTGATCCACAGGCCGAGGGCGGATTGGTCGACGGTGTATATGAACTGCGAATTGAACGATGCCGAGATCTGGCTGAAGAGCATCCTGACGGAGAAACTCGACAGCAGCTCGGAGAACATCTCGAGCAGTGATGCGTTTAAGATCGTTCGGTTTTACTTCTTGAGCGTAGCGAAAGTCTCGTATGGAAGAGAAGCTCTGATCCCGAATGAAGAGGACTCCACGGGAAAGACATCCACACCCACCCACAAGCTGGTAGTGTATGACTTGAAGGGCGCCTGGACGAAAAATAACCGTGACGTGGCGTTCGCGCTCTTCGACTCGTTCATGAAGTCACAAAAACTGAAGAACAACCTCTCGACGGAGGCTGTGAAAGGCTTCCGGAAGGAAGGCAACTCGAATGTGCTTAAAAACCGACGCAGCGAAAGTGGAACTGCTACACCCGAGGTCCTCCCGATTGGAACGGAAAACTCGTCAACGGCGATTAAGAAACCTCAGCCAGCTAGTCACGCGACGGCGATGCTCCAGCAGCTCATCGCCGAAGCCGATCACAAATTCAACGTCTACAGCGACGATCAAAGCACGCAGACTCGAGAGCTGCAGCTGCAAGGATTGCAGGCTTGCAACTCACTCGACGTAATCCACGAGAACTGGTCCATATCGCTAGTCAACTCCCAGGTCCTCCTGAAGGGATGTGAGACGTCTGGTTATGTGATCATCAGTGCAGCCAAAGCGGAGATTCTGCAGCGAGTGCATCGACCCGTGTGGAGAGATCGGTCGTTGGTCTCAAAGACGACGTGGAAAGGTCTCCTGGAGTGCATGCAGTACTATGCCACTGTCAGCGCTGGAGAGCACGATTCTCTGCTGGAGAAGGAGATCATGTGGCTGACTGTGGACAACATCCAGGAGAAGGACAAGGACGCGACGGTGATAAACGACCTGCCAGATCTCCCGCACCTTGTCGGAAGTGGTCGAAGTGTGGGTGGAGTCGTCTCAGAGACCGTTGGCGCATCTTCGATTTCAGACGCCGGTGAAACGCAGCCGGTCCAACTACAGCGCATCGTCTCCCGGTGTAAGTGCGAGTTTTTCTACGTCAGTTATGGCGACGCGGTCGATCCAAACACGATCACTGAAGTTCCACCGCCTCCCTCCGAGGAGACATTGAGTCCATGGGAAAAACAAGACGATCCAGTGGACGCGTTCACCCTCATGCATCACGATTTGGATGTTTGCACGAACTCCCTGCAGTACGCAATGATCCTGGACGTTGTGAACAACCTCCTGCTATTCGTAGAGCCACAGAGGAAGCAGGCTCTTGATAAACTAGCTCGCTTGCGATTCCAACTGCAGTTGTACTCGAGTGAAGACCAAAAGCGTCCAATTCAGCATCTGCAGACCCAAATTCGCAGCCTCTTAATGAAGATCCGGTCGTTGGAGAAAGATATCCACTTGATTGGGAAGGCCCGTGCGGAGGAAGGTGACTCCCGAGAACTGCGACACGACTTTGAGCAGGTCCAGAAGTCCATTCGGGAGAGCAAGGAAGAGCTGAATAACCTGAGCGAGGAGCTGGACATGATGCTGTTGTGCTACAAAGAAACACAGCTCTCCACCATGAGCAAAATCATCAACGTCCGTGCGAATAAGTCGGTCACCATCGTGCGGGCAAACGAGATTTGCTTTAAGCGAGCCCAATGGCGACTCACAGAAACCGACGGACAAATCGGTATAGCTGATCTCGTGCTCAGCGGCTTTTTGTACACGAAAAAGTCCAAGAGCGATGACTCAGTGGAACATCTTCTCGAACTTGGCAACATCCGGATGAACAACCTGATTCCCCGGGAAATCTACAAAGAAGTCATCTGTCCGACGGAGATTCAAAAAGACATGCCAGTTGATACGCACAAACGAGTGCTGCGAGTCTTCTGCCGCGAGAAACCTCCCGTCGGAGGGATTTCCGTGAAGGAACACTTCGAAATCAACGTGGCACCGATCACAATCGCCATCACAAAGAAATTCTACAGCACAATGTTGAAATTCTGTTTCCCCGACCGAGACGCATCAGAAACTGAGGCTGTCGATGACATCGAAGAGAATGCGACGGGAGCAACCTCCTCCCAGAAGTCTTCGAAAAAACCTTCCAAATCGAAGAAGAGCTCGAAAGACTCGGAGTTCTATGTGAAGATTGAAAAGGATGACGTTGAAAAGATGAAAGAGCGTGCGGAGAAGAATAAACTCTTCATCTACATAAAAATCCCTGAGGTGCCCGTCCGTGTCAGCTACAAGGGAAACAAAGAGAAGAACCTCGAGGACATCACCGACTTTTCACTGGTCATTCCAACGTTGGAATATCACAACGTCACGTGGACTTGGTTGGATCTGTTGCTGGCGATGAAATCAGTCAGTCGACGCGTGATACTTTCACAGGCAATCAAGCAAAAGCTGCAGATTCACAGGCGACAACCGCTCACGTCGGCCGGTGAGAGAGCCTCCCCGCAGGAAGAGGACAAGGCCAAGATGCTATTTGGTAATCGATTAGCGGTGAGTTCAATGTCGTTCGCTTTCGAGTGTGAAATCATTACTTTCCTCTTTATTTTAGAATGAAAACCGAAGCCAAAGGAAAGGAGTTTTCAAATTCACTGGAAATAACCCAAAATAGTCGAATCAAATTCTTATTAAGTACATTTTCAAAATCAACTAATCAAATGATCCACGTATGACAGTGATATTAAACATACTAGACGTAAACTGGCAAGAACGAATATGGATTTGGATGACTGCCAGGTTTACAACTTTATTCCCCCTTCAAGAAGTATTAGTAGATAATTTGTTTAAAACAAAAAAAGTCAGTTATTCTATTGGTGTATAAAAACTTAATGCATATTATATATTATTTATTTTCAATACAATTCTGAATGTGGAAGGAAAATTTAGTTGTTTCATTTTTTTTGATTGTTGGCTGTTTCTCATTTGACTTGGGCTTAGGTTGCGGATGGAGGCTGGTCGAGCTAATCACATAGGTCATTAAACACTAGTTCTAACATTTTCAACATTTCATAGTCAAAGATAAGTCCATTGAGCCGCCAACAAATTCCTGAGTTCGACGGTGTACTATCCCGCACCTCAATAGGCCATTGTAGAAGCGCAGAGTAATGAACTTGGGATTGATTTGTATCAAATTCATGAGCTTAAAAGCAGCACCAACGTTCGCATCTGTTTCAAAACCGAATAGGCTACCACATTAACCCCAAGGGAGCGATGATTGGGGAATGTCTTTGCATTCCTTTGACACACGCGCGCCTTCATATTGCTTCACATTCGAGTTGTGAAAGAAATTGCGTTTTTCTACGTATGGGAATGAGGAACTAACAACCATTGTAAGCCTTTCATATTTTTTTTCGCCTTCGTTTGTCGTGCTTTTTGGTTCCTCAAATTAAATTGAATGTGTACCGATTCAACGCCCGCGCATATGAAATTGGCATTTGCAAGTATACGTACATTTTTTTCCCTTGCTACAACTCCAGGAATAAAACAAAAAATCTATTAAACGCTTTGAGTGCCAAGCTATTTGAAATCTTATCTATTGTTGTACGGAAACATTCGACATGGAAATTTACCTTCAATTCGTTATTTTTGTGTTATCAAAAAATATACACAAGCGTATATAAAAAGAAGTACACGTAAAATTGCATGCATCAAAATCGCAGTCTAATACAAAGACCAGACAAAAAAGAATCGTCTTTTCATTTCATCATTTAGATTTCTGCGAAAACTCTCGACAGTACAGCAAATTCATTAAGTTACCGCCTATCCTATCGTTCCATTGTCAAACAATGATATTTTTTGTTTTAAATCCAGCAGGGTAAGTCAGCAAATGTAGAAAAGATGCCACACAAGAGGCTTTACAACCTCTAGATAGAAACGTTGACTGGTTCAGCAAATGGGAAACCAAAATAAACGAGAACAAAACCGTAGGAGAAATATACACGACTAAAAGAAACTTTACACATCATTTAAATCATGAAAACGTTTATAAGCGACCATGTAGCCACTAAACGAAGTATAATTTTCACCGAGTGACGTCGCTGTTCAATTAGTTTTCAGTCTTAAGGAGGAACTTTACGTCTTTGTGTTAGTGAATGGATCTAATGTCCCATGTTCATCAACGTCAAAACCTGGGATATTTGGAGTTTTTTGAAAATGCTTCATGTTAATGGAGCTTTATTTTGACTCATGACCTGCCTCAGACCACACGGTGAGACAAAGCACAACTATTAACAAGAAAAAAAATTACTGTCGACAGTGCTGCAAGGTACTCGGATATAATTTTGTGGCAATAAGACAAATAAACTTATGTCGTCTTCATTTAAAATTGGAATGAGCCTTTCTTTTCTTGCATTAATGCACGGTATTTCAGATTTTTTCTCAAGTAATCCTTTTTACCAACAGTAGCGTAAAATATGTAAATAATTCAAGACCTTCTTTTTAGACAAAAATGGCTATGTCTCAAAATCGTGATTTCTGACGTTAGCTTTTCTGTCTTATTGCCACAGAATTAAAAACAACAAACTGATATGAAAATCATAAATTATACGTAAACGGAAAATTAAAGAAATTAACTCTAACATTTATAATGGTTCTTCTTTAGAAAAAAACAAAAAAGGAATAATGGAAATAAAAATCTCGCTGATCTAAAAAAATCTAATGGTTCTTCGGGAAAGAGCTCCAAACTATACACAAAAAACAAACTTTTACTTTACGAGACAATAATAAAATCTTTCGGGTTTTACGGATTGGAAAGGAACCTGTATGACAAATTTAGTCTCTATTCAACGACTACAAACAAAAATTCATCGAACGATAATAAATGAACCGAGGTACATCATAGATGAAGACCTGCAACGCGGTCTGAACATGCCGGCAGTAAAAGACAAAATAAACAAAGGACTTATATATATATAGTCAATGTGTAAAAGGCGACAGACAGACACTGAAATGATTCCATAAGGGTTTCGTTATTCGTTCGGAACGAAAACCTAAAAACCTCAAATATTCCTGTCTCAAAGTCTCAAACTACAGAGTTTGCAGGGCCAGGAAATCACGGACCTAAGCCAGTTAACCTCCAATTTTAAAGTTTCTAATTACATGTTCCTTTTTTGTATTCGAAATCTATTCATTACGTATTTTTTATAAAAAGAAAAAAAAAGTCTTAGGTAAATGTGACCGCTGCAAAGATTCGCGCCCCACTTGAGCCATGAGCCACAATCGACCATAGCCATTTGCTGCTCATCTAGTTTGTTCTAAACTTAACCTCAATTGCATCATGAATGTATGCAAATACTGAATGTTTTTTTTTAAAACGAATAGCAAATGTTAAAAGTAATGTCACCCCCTGCTGTTCAACGTCATTTTGTAAGCCATACAATTTAATTTCATCCCCACTTTCTTATGTGCCTAGCATTACTAGGTGTTGACCAGATCGGTATTGAAAACTTTACAAGCTTGTTTATAAAATGAAAGTTCAATCATTTAGGTGTTGATTTTATAAGAATTTTTGTAAAATGAAATAAAAAATACATAAAGTGCACTATTTTAAACAGAATTTGGAAATATAAAAAAAATTATCACAGTCCCACTCTCAACGAAGCTTTAACGTCTCTACCGAAATTTCTATTTTTACAAATTATATTTTTATTTATAATTTATATTTAATGCATAACATATGCCGACGTAATTTATATTTGGAAACCTAAAAAAAACTATCCCAGTCCCACTCCCAACGAAGTTTTGACGTCTCTACCAAAATCTCAGAACCTTCAATCCGAATAAGAAAAAAACATCTTCAAATTTTTAACTTTTACATCATTCTTTATTTGTTAACAAATTGTTTCTACTAAACTACTTCAAAAATGCTCAGTATTCACAACGGCGGCCCTTTAAGGGAATGACCGCCTGGCTATGTGACCAGGATACTTCTCCCGGTACTTGAGACCAGTCACCAGAGTCGAACTCTTCGGGAACGCAGTCTGGCCATTGAACTTTTGGTCTGTTTCTGGGTTAAAGCGCACATACTCGTATTGGATGTGAAGATTTGGAGGTAAATCTGCCTTCTTCAGAGCATCATAAGGTACAGTAGTGTCGACGGAGGTCTTGTAGAACTCAATGACATCAGCTGTAAAAAAAAAAAAAAATTGGACCATTAGTTTCTGGTTATGGAATCATTCACTCATTTTCACTTACCAACAGTGTTCACCTCATGTACTTGAGAATTGGGAACGCTGTGTTTGAAATCCTTGAAGCAGGCATCCAAAAACTTGAACTTCTCTTCCAAATTTGTTAGTTTGTGATCGCCCTTGGTTGGGATACTGAGCCCAGAGCAGATTGCTTCAACTTTTTTGGCTACATCATCGGGAGCTGCATAGGGTTTGAAGGGACGAAGGAATCTGGAAAGTAAAAGATTGGGATCAATCGTGTAATAAAAAAAAATACGATTTGAAATAAACGGAAAAAATACGAATGAGCATGAGTGGTTTGAAATCATAAAAATAAAATGACGGATTGAAAACGTTCTCATAGTACAAAGAAACCCGCTCTCATTTTATCATCCAACCTACCTAACATTTGCTTAACAAAAAAAAATAAGAAAAACATTCTCGGCACGAGTTTCGAACACATAATATTCAAAGCAATCGTGATGAGTCATGTGACAAACTAAATGAATCAGTTTGCTCTAAAGATATTCGTTATTGAATAAAAATAAGTAAACAAAGCAATTTTTAGATAAAAACTACCAGAACAACTTTGTGTCTGTGGTATTTATTTGAATTTACATAAAATTAAATAGCTTTCATGTTTACAACGCAAAGCGACGAATAGTATTCTACCCAATTGTCATTGTAATGATGATGATAATTACTCATTATCTATTTTAAGAGTATTCATGACGCAAAAACCCCTTTTTCGTTCAAATACATATTCATAAAAAAAACAATTCTTTTTGTTTTTAAATAAAGCATTTTTTTCGAAACTATGATCAACAAAAGATCGATAAAAAAAAAAACTACACCAACAGCAAAGTGACCAAAATTTAAGAGAGAGAGCCACAAGTATTTTTTTTTATTTTAGGGATTTTTTTCACGGCTCTTCCCCTCAGGGGAAATGATTTCCCCAAGAAATTTAGCGAAAACGCACACAGTCACAGGGCAGATCTCTCCCCTGCCAATCCATTTATCACTCAATCTCTTTTCTCGTCGCAATTGCTTGACTAACTTCCCCCGATAGGATACCCGAAACAGTATGGAAT
The DNA here is from genome assembly GCA_905187475.1 of Syritta pipiens. NCBI lineage: Eukaryota > Metazoa > Arthropoda > Insecta > Diptera > Syrphidae > Syritta > Syritta pipiens. The sequence continues at coordinate 6,469,040 of LR994574.1, read as the reverse complement.
ATGTTTTTCCCCTTTTTCCCATGTATACACACCCTTTAGAGGCCAATGATTTTCCCACCGAATCAATACGGGCACTTACTGCAGGTCCACCCTTCTTCGGACGGCCCGAGGAGGAATAGCATTTAACTGATTGTTGGAAAATCTGTAAATAGGAAAAGAGAAAAAGACCATCAAAAAAATATGAGCAAAACTTCCTCGTAGGTCTTCGCATGCCCCAAAAAAAAAAAAAATCCCCTGTCAATTTTTCGATTATCACCACACCGCTTGCGACTACTTTCAAATCGGCAGCTGTCAAAAAAGAAAAAAAAAAAATTATTCTTCACCTTCGCCTCCTCACACACATGTGTTCGAGTGAGGTGAATCTGGTGAAAATGCGTTTTATAATCACGATTTTTCTCAATGACAGCACCGAGGATCAAACATGGCTTTAACACAAATTAATTCTTTTCCTATTCATCGATCAATTGGAGGGGATTCGAATGTAATTCGTTTCGTATTACTTACGTTTCGTGCGAAAATGTGTTGACCCGTTTTACGTAAACTCACTTGCCCAAGCCCCGCCATCGTGAACCAGACACTGATGGGTTAGTGAGAATGTGTTAGCATTTAAATGGGGAAATTCTTATTTTGCTCTCTCTCAGTGTTTGTTAGAGTGGGACGACGGACAGAGACGAATCTTCTTTACATCCCACCACCACCGCAAACCCGTGCAGTGAAATAAATCGCCAGAGAAAACGTTTTCGGTTGCGATTCGGAAAAATAAAATTCTGCGTTTACACATGCGGGGAATTTATCGACTTTTCAAAAAAGAAACAAAAAAAGAGCAAGAAATGATTTCAAAAAAATGGATGAATGGGTTTTTTTTTTTCTTTTCATGTGGGGGAGACAAAGAAAATAAAAAGTGAGTTGGAGATGCGACAGAACAGGGAGCAGGCTCCAGAAAGGACTGCATTTCCTTCAGTTGATTGGAAGTGCGACTTATTTTATGAAAAATTTAAGATCGATTAAATAAAATTGTCTAAGAAGACAGAATTCGAGCTCGGAACACAAAGAAATTGAGTTTTAGTTTGAGTTTAAGGCTTTTTTCAGAAATTTAGTAATTTAGAACTAAAATTGCAGAAATCAAAATACATACTTCAAAATAAAAAGCTTGGCAGTCAGAAAAGAAACGCCTTTTCGGATAATAGGAGGCTGTAAGTCCTTTCGAATCATTGATATTCTCAAAATTGAAAGGGCAGCAGCATTCCCTATTTATTTACTTAATCGTTGTTTCAACAAGGAAATCCTTTTACAAAGCGACTTTTTATGTATAAACTAGATGTGCCGCAAAGTGTTTGTGCCAAATTCTGAAAGCTCGGCTTCCTATGGAATTTCACTAATTTACTTACTTAGGTGGCGCTACAGTCCGGGGTAGACCTGAGCCTCAACCAACATGCCTCTCCAACTGGCCCGGTTGTTTGCCAGCTGCTCCTTTCACTAACAGAAGAGTAATTTCATTTTCATTGTAAATTGAACCGAAAAAAGTTAGTTTCGTATACAATGAGTTCTCCCATAACCGGACAGCGACGGTACGGTAGAAAATTGTCCGCTCAATAGAGGTGTTCGGCTATGAGAAGTGTCCATAATGTGGGAGTTTAAAATTTCACACAGAAATTCGTCCATTTATGGGAGGTATCCATAATGAGAAAGTTCAAAATTTCACATAGAAATTCGTCCGTTTGTGAGAGATGTCCGTAATGAGAAAGTTCAAAGTTTCACGTAGATATTCGTCCGTTTATTAGAGGTCCTCAGCTATGACAGATGTCCGTAATGAGAGAGGTCATAAATTTCCTAGTGAAATTCGTCCGCTTATCAGAGGCGATTTGTTATGAGAGATGTCCGTAATGAGAGAGGTCATAAATTTCCAAGTGAAATTCGTCCGCCTATCAGAGGCGATTTGTTATGAGAGATGTCCATAATGAGAGAGGTCACAAATTTCATAGTGAAATTCGTCCGCTTATCAGAGGCAATTTGTTATGAGAGATGTCCGTAATGAGAGCGTTCACAGATTTCACAGAAGGCAAGAAAGTCTTAGTGGCAAATCTAAAATCTAACTAGCAATCTGTCAAAACCTAAGATTGCTGATCTACACCTATCAATGCCACACTCTGTTGATTTTGATCATCTGTCAGACCGATTCATTGGATCGGATCATAATCAGTGTTGTTCTCTTTAAAAGCCCTTGCTCAATTAACAAGATTGAGATGTGTTTTGACGTCTTAAGTGCGTTAAATAAACCCCATCAGGTCAATTTACTTAACCCAAAAACAACACTCAGTGACATAGACCTAAGTACACCCCCAAACAACAACCTGATCTAATAATTCCACCACACAGATCATGTGCAAGTGCATTTCACAAGTTCCTGCATTCAAATGATTCATATGCAACGGCCATACAAACACCGAACAACAACAAATCAAAAACTTAAACACGCCGTGTAAACACAGCCAATGTCATTCTCTAAAACGAGAGACACTCACTCGCATAAGAAGAGATCGACAACTCTACCCGACACATCCACAAATTCGAATCAATCGAATAACAGTTTTAGGTTCACCGCGGTTAATCCAATCGAGTTAGAGATACTCTAAAAAAAATTACCAGCTCTATCCTCTGAGTGGATTTCTTTAGTTCACAATAAATCTTAATTAAGCGGATGAAGAATTCGTCAACATTTCTGTTTTCCAACCAAAAAACTCTCTACACAAACAATTTTTGTAATAAAAATGAATTAAATCCTTCCTCTGAGTTGGTTTTTTTTTTTCTCTCTGGTGAATTTTTATATCAGAGCAACTATATGTGTTGGCGGCGTGTGCGTTAACTAAAAAGAAAAATCAAAAGCAAAAAAAAAAGAATGAGTTTTCGCCGACACAAGCAAAGTGAACGAAGAAGATAACCAGGGATGTGCCTTGGCCATGGATTACAACTGTCAGATTTTTAGAAGAATTTTATAAAAAATTGCTAATCAAAAAAATTCTTTTTTACGTAAATAACTTTCTAAAGGAACGTCGTTGTGCGTTTTTTTTTTTTTGTTGAAAAGTCAAATCAAAAAGGAAGAAAAACCCCCATCGCAAAAGAAAAAAAGACTATCGGGAAAAGAAGAAGCGAAAAAGAAGAAGAAAAAAAAAAATTTCCCTCTCTTCTCCTGTGGTGCGATGCAGAAAACGAAAAACTATTCGGTGTGTGTTGAAAAGAGACAAATCAATCGTGGGGGGATATTTTTCTATACGACTTCGAACTCCCTCTGTGCTGACAGTAGCGGTGGGAAATAAATAAAAGTACATGGTGAATGAATGTATATACGACACGATGATTATATGTGTGTGTTGGATAAAGGAAAATCTTTTTCATTTGTCGCCATTTTCATCACCACAGTCGCTAACGTCGTGTCGATGTCGTTGTCCGTCGTTCGATTGAACTCTCCGCAGAGTACTACTAGAGGAAATTTCTTTTAAAACTTGAAATAGGCAAAAAGAGTTTTTCCACATACCTACCGTAAAAAAAAAATTATCAAGTTTTATTTCTTAAATTGTTTCTAATCGCTGTGCGAAATTTAACAAAATTGTCTGTGTCCGTGGAGTGCATATAATTTATTTTATTTTTTTTTTGTCCGTTCGGTTAGAAAATTTTTTTTAACGTAAATTGCACAATTCCCTGAGTTCCGAGAGAGGGGAAATTTTTTTTCTTAAATCAAAAAAAAAAAGGAGAAACTATCTAAATGTCAAAAATTAAAAAAAAGAAAATTTTGTAGTAAAAAACGAAAAGAAGAGAGAATTCAATTCAAACAAGCAACCCACATAATTTTTTCCTTGGTTATTTTTTTCGTCGTTTTTCTTCGTATTTCTTTTTTTTTTTGTATAAGAAAGTAGAGTGTGTGTACAAAGAAAGAACGTCGAAGAGGTGTAGAAGTGGAAAGGCACGAAAAAAAAGGTGAAAAGAAGCACAAGCCAGTTCGTTTTTTCTTCTCACTCGAATAAGAAAAAGTGAGAAAGAAACGAATATTCAGAGAAGACAATAAGAAGAGAAGAAAAAAAAAAATCTCAACTCAATTTTCGGCATAAAAGTGAATGCAAAAAAATTACAAGTATACATACACTCACGCACACTGGCAAAGTGTCTAATGTATGTGGTGTGAGCGAGAGGAGGAGAGGAGTTTTGTATTGTAATTAACAGTGCAGTTAAGTGTGGAACAGTGTAAACTCGGTGTGTGGTGAAAAACTATTATGAAGTGTCAGAAATTTTGACATTTTCACCGGAAGAGCAGAAAAGATGCCTGAGTTTCCTGAGAACCATAATAAAATCCTATAAACTCTGAACAAAACGAAAAAGAAGAAAATTTAAAGAAAAAAAGTCCCAACACACTCATCTCATCTAGTGAAAAAGAGTGACAGACATAAGAATGGATAACCGTGCCGCCTGAGTGAAGAGGAGAAAACCATATAGATATTGTGTAGCTTGTGAAGCAGTTAATCCATCTCTCTCTTACGATGGAGTAAGAGGGGTAAATTAGTGTCGTTGATTATATTTCTCCTTTCCCATCGTGTCCTCGTCTCTCTGGTCGTATGAGTGTACCAGCAACTAACCACCACACACACTTGCTTTATGAATAACATAGATAATATATAATTCGTCGTGTGTTTTGTACTCGTCGTGTCGTTCAACATAGTGTCGGCGGTATAATATTATTCCCAAAGTGTGTGCAAAGGAAGAATTCACTAAAAAAAAAGGAAGAAGAGAAGTTCGGTTCAAGAATAAAATCAGAAAAAATTAAAAGTAAAGAAGAATCCTTTTACAGTAGTGTGCGTGTTTTTTTTTTTTTTCCACTGCTTACCTCTCTCTATACGTGAAAACGAAAAGTAAAAAAGTGAAGAAAAAAAATATGAAATTCTGTTTAAATGTGTGGTGAATAATAATTCATTTTTTTTTTCTCTCAACGCCAAGAATTGATCACTGTACAACTACTATCGCCATCAACACCACCACCACACAACTAGTGCTCTTCATTTTCTATTTTGTGTTTTATATTTGTTGTTTTTCTATTCTACAATCGTGTGTTAAAAAGAAAATATATGTATGTAAAATATATATATTTTATATCTTAATTATACTAAGAAAAGAAATATAAAATAAAAATTCATATTAAGTGCGAGTGTGGGGAATAAGAAGTAAATCAATTAAAAAGAGAAAAATTCAATCGAAAATGAAAATGAGGTGTGAAGAAATATACGAACTATGACGCATCAAAATCACCAGACTAACGGCGCAAGTTTGGAGGATTGCCATACAAACTTTTTTGCCTTGGTATGTATATTCGATTTTATATTTTTTTTTTTCTTCTTTTCTGTTCCCTATGCGCTCTCCCATCCAGATCTGTGTGTTACATACGCTATTTTGCACTAACACACATAACCCGAAACCCCGTCCAAAGAGAGAGATATAAACTCGCACATTTTCTATCTAACCTAAAAAACAAAAAACCCACCATCAGAAGCAGCAAGCAAGCAATGGTAAAGGCAAAGGCAGCAGTAAAATTAAGGGGAAAAAAAGATAGAAAACAGTAACTAGTAGTAGAAGAAGAAAAAGGAATATGAAAATGTTCGGAAAGGGGAGAGGAATGGTACTGGTCTGGTGCTGGGTTGGTGTGTATTGGTGATGAAATTGGGAACTCAACAGCAAATGAAAAAAAAAAAAGAACAACATCCACCAAATTGTTTTTTAATTAATAAAAACTTAATGTAATAATAAATATTTTAGTCTAATAGGCTGCGAAAAGTGTGCTGGATTCTATCTTTTTTTTTTTCTGCTCACTTTGCTTTGGTGCGACACGAGTAAAAGCGAAATTTAATTGAACCGTGTAATCTTGTGAATGTCATTGGCAGCGGCAGCGGTAGCGATGTAGCCGAACGCGGTGGCGGTAGTGGTGTCGGCCGCAGCGGCGATGACAACGAAGGCAGTGTGTAGCTCGGCAACCACTTTTGTTGGCTTTGTGGTGAATTTGTGTTCCTTTTGCTGTGCACAGTGGCTGGTCGCATCAATAATCTAAAACGTTTATGCATATTACGAGGGTTTTTTCTTGCTCTCTTGCTTTTAATTTAGAGTTTCAGATTCAATTATTTGTAGGTTTTCGTATAGTAATTTGTTTATTTTGATGTTGCCAGGTTGCGTTCGATTCATTAGCCCTTTTTTTTATCGCGAATTTATTGGCTATATCATTTGGTGGGAGAAAGGCAAAAAAACATCATTCGTTTATTTATCCAATTGTGATGAATAGTAATGTGATTGGAAGAGAAATAAAACTACAATTATTCGAATTCAGTAATGATTTGTTTTTCCATATTTTTTAGATCTGAAACTTTATAATTACATTAATTATTCATTGATTTAGTTATTAGTACTCAAATGCAAATGATCCAAGTATGTTTGTAATTAATAACTTTGTTCCAAGAATGAATTACAATCTAATTGATCCAGACGTAGTCACAGAAGTTCTGTTTCATGGAAGATTTTCCTTTTTAATAGAAATGTTTTTATTTTATTCTCCTCTGTGTATTTTACAATATGAAGTCACACAATTTACAGAGATTGAAATCGTTAGAAATGTTTTAGAAGTTAAATTTAGCAGAAGTGTGTGGGTCTGTTGTCATGTCAGATATGGTTTTGCCAATAGCTTTTATTTTTTTCTATGTGCAAAGTGACCAGGGTATGCAGATGAGACTACTGGTCTGTATAAAAACTCACCCACGAGTTAATAAAGTCAATGTCAAAGGTCAGGTTCGCAGAATAACTGCAGTCTATTTCCAAGAAAGTTCACTGTTGCTATAAATTTAGAAAGGAATACCACTCCCATCGATGGTTAGAAGGGAACACCACTCCCTACAATAAAATGGAGGTAGTTCCAAGTGAATCCCACTCCTGTCGGTAAAATGTAGATAGTCTTTTTATTTTCTAAGGTTTGCTATTGTGTCTAGATCCTTTATTGGAGGTGCGTTCAATAGGGATAAAGGGATGATTTGCATTCTATATCCCATTTCATTTTTTGTGTAAAATAAATGGCTGCAATTTTCCAATCAGTTTATTTGTTTTTTTTTTGTCACTCTTGAAGGTAAGTTTGGCGTGAAAAGATGTAGTTGAAGACAAATCTGTGACCGCAAGGAATAACCGCTTAAGCGAGTTCTGACAACATTGAGGGTAGATCAGTTAATACGTAATCTATTACATTCTATGTAAAATGGCGTCATTATCTTCTGCATATTTGAAAGAAAATCAAACAAATGTTCAATACGTTTTTTTGGTATCTGATTTTCAAAGAAAGAACTTTAGAAAGAAAAACCGTTTCAGAAAGAACTAAAACTTTAAAAATTATTTCTTAAAGCAAATAAAAAATGATTTAGCCACTTTGACACTTATGGACTTCGCACATTCGACCACATAGGTATCTCATTACCGCCATCTTGTTCTTGGATGTACACTAACGGACTTTTTATTTATTTGAAACTAGCTGAAAATTTAAAAATTGACGGCTAGAAAAATGTAACTAGAGCAACAAAAGCCTTCGGCTAAAACGGACTTTTTAAAAACCAGATGTTGCATCTTCATGCGTAAAAATATCTATAACCAATTACAACATTATCTTTATGAAAAACTTCAATTTGTGCAGTCAATAATCGTAATGTAATCGGACTCACAATCTTCACTTTCGCTTGGAAGTATTTGAATTCTTTTCGTCAGTTTTATGTCTGTTGCCAGGCTTTTGAAAGCAACTTACTAGTGCAAATAAATTCAAAAAAGATGTATTAAATCTATTTAGTTCCGCTAGCGCCATGTTTATCTAACTATTGTTAATATAATTTATTATATTTATAATAATAAAAAATCTATTCAGTTGACCAAATAACATGCATCTTATATTTAAATCGCTTGTCCCATCCGTATTCCTTGTTCCACCCTTCATCTTCTTCCCTGAAGTTTGAATTAGAATAAGATTAAGAACGTGAATTAAAATGCCTATCGTTAAATTTTTACATGTGTTATAAAAGCCATTGTAGTCTTACTTGTACGCCGATTAAAATTAAATTGAATTGGGTTGAATATTTGTTTCATCTACAGACGACAGAAATATTCCATCATAAAATTTAACAATGTCACACAAGTCTACATACGGTTTCAAGTTTTATTGTAAGTCGCATCTTATGTAGACTTTTGTGACACGATGTAACTTGGAGCTGAGAACTGATTTTGTAATTTTGCGTTTAGTTAACAATTTCATATTTAAAAAAAAGTGCATAGAAACATCAGAATCTGTATTTTTCCTGGCCTATTCTTTTACAATATAGAAACATTAAATCTTTTGATGACAGGATGTCTAATGAACAAAATAAAAATAAATTATTTCAAATTATTACTAAAAAATGCTTTGTTGCATTAAAAGCAATAAAAAAAAGTTTGGAATTATAGTACGAAAGTTATAATACTTAATTAAAATAACAACACAAACTTTAGATTATTTAGATATCTATTTAAACATGACCGCACTGGATCTCTATTTCTTTTCAACTGCTTGAAATTACATTTCAATTTACCCTTCCTATGCATATACCTTCAGCTGTTCTTAGGTTTTTTTCTTAAATTTTGAATCTGTGGTCTACTACAGAATCTCGTTTGTATTATTAAATTCGACTCTGACTGTCGGTAACAGTAAAGTATTCGGTAAAGACACACGTTTGGGATTTTCTGAAATGCTAAATTTATTCACGGCGAGTAGCCATAAGACTATTTTTGTCTCTTCATTTACACACAGTCATAAGTGTGCCATTACAATGAATTTAAAATCAAAGAATTAAAGAATACAAAATCTTTTTGAAATTGTTCCCCAGACATAAATTCATTATGAACATTTTCACTAGACACAAAATTCTGCGACGCCATTTCAATTAACTTGTTAAAAAAAAAAAAAAAACTACCCAACTCACCGAACTTAGCCATCTTTGAACGAAGCAGATCTCTCGTTTTTGCGTTATCAGCTTAACACGTGTGCGTGTCTGAAATCTCTTTCAACCTGTAATCATATAATTCTGCTCCAAGTTTTTTTTTATTCAATATCTTATCTCATTTAACCAAAATATTCGCCCAGATGACAAGTTTTTGTGTCTCTTCAGTCAGCAACGCACACCACACATAACCACACACTGAAAAACCGGAATGAGATCACCTGGCAATACCGGGAACCAACCAGTGTTTCCTTCTCATCCATATAGAGCACGAAAAAAGAGACTCCAATGTACATACAAAATATTGATTCACGCTACAAAGAGATTGGTATTGGGACGACCACGACAACAACAACGACGACGACGACGATGATGTCGTCATTGTAGGTGTCTCTCTCCACTACACAGTGCCGCAGAAGCATAACGCTTCGGCTTGTAGAGTATATTCGAATGCAGTGTAATGATGAAATTTAAAGAAAAAAAAAAAAAGAAGGCAAAATGAATTAAATGAAGAACAAGAGCAAAAGTAAAGAAAAATATTTTAACGCGTTGCCGTTGTCTTGTTGTCGTCGTCATCCGAATATCGCTGTCATAGTCGCCGCTGCTGTCATTTAACAAAAACTAACAGCGCTAGCATCGAAGGAGAGAAAGACCATTCGAGTGTTGTGTCTCGATGGAAAGTTCCTGTTTTCTTACAAACTTACCTTACACCTGTTTTGTCAGTCAGTTAATTCACCACTTAATCAAAAACAGCAAAAAACAATTGTCATATGGGAAACTTGATTTTTTTTCCTTTTTCTTTATCTTTGTCAAAAATTCTTAACACAAAAAGAAAAAAATATATTTCGTACTAATGACGTCGTCTAAAAGTAGGTCAGTCAAAAAGAGTTTTCGACTCGAAACAATTTGTGTTTGCATTTGCTGGTTTTTTTTTTTTTTTTGCGGGGCCTACACAACAACAAGACCCCGACTGTTTTTCTGTGTATGAACAGAGAAACAGTGAAAAAATAAACTCAAAAAGAACAAAATTAGGTTAATAACAACAGAGAGACATTGTTGCATAATAAAACCGTTGATTATGTGAATTTTTTTCTTTGACGGTTATATTTCTTCTACTTGACAATTTTTTTTTTCGTCTTCTGTTCTCTGTTTTTAGCTTTGAAAGAAAAAAAAAAAAAAAACATGTAGTAGTTACTAAGTAATCCGGTAATGGCTGCCACTAACAAAACTCCCGTTAGAGTGTAGAATTATACATACTTTTGCTTAATTGTATATACAACATTCATATATATGTATTTACGTTGAGTATGTGCATAAATCTTTCTTATTTCTTATTTCTCATTATGTTGTCGTCTTCTTTCCATCTGTTTGGTCGGTCTAACTGCTGCTGGCTAACTTGTCTGACGATTATAAGTGTGTGATTTGTGAATGGAAGCGGTGAAGAATGATTTTTTTTTTTTTTTTCTTCCAATACTATATTTTTGTTGTTGTTGTTAGCGTTTGGTAGCGTTCCCTCGCGCTTTGCTTTCTATTGCCCCAAGTGGAAGTAACTGAGAGAAGTAAGCCAAATGTAGGTAAATAATACGTAATTTTTGTTTGCGTTTTGGTGTTTTTTTAGATGGGTACTCGTCGTAGTTGTTTTTTTTTTTTTTCTTGTTGTTGATATGGCAATGACACGCATGTTGTTTGGTAAATTCAGGGCACCTAGCAAAGCGCGATACACCGCGGTGACATTCATTCGCATAAAGTAGTGACACGAAGTAGAAAAGTTTTTCTTTTTTTTTTTTATTAGATACATTTGCTTTTTTTTTGTTGGGTTGAGAAGGTTGTAATGCATTGTTACCTTACCCACTTAGCATATGCTTTCTTTTAATAGTTTTATACTCTTTGTTGGCCACTTTCTTTGAACTTTTGTTCGGGAACCAGTGAATAGAGAGAGAGAAGACGGAAGTAAGTGGTTGGAGTTAAGTTATTTGTTAACAGTTGGCTGAGCTTTTGGCTACACAAAGAAGTTAATGTTTTTGCCTTAAATCAATAGAGTTGTCAGCATTATTTTATGTTGCTGTTTACAAGGTTTTACGATGGGCTGTTCGAAGGTATTTTCCCTTTTTATCATCCGGATTCAATAAGACTTGTAGTTTCATTCATCATCTTGACTAGAAAGCGATTTACTTCAAATTTTTAAACCTTTTTTCCTAGAGTTATAAAGGTGTGAACGTGTTTTTGACTGTCGGGCCTTTTTCCCACGAACATGTTAATGAGGTCATTGCCAATGTCAGCATATTTAATGTAAGACGTCAAAAATAATGTCAAAATTAGAACGCATTGCAACGCAACGCAATCTTTAAAAAAAAAAAAAATACTGAAAGGCGCCGTGACTTGACGTCGAATTATTACGGGTCATACCCGGATTTTAGTCCGGCAAGACGAAATACCAATCATTTCTCATGGCTTAACATTCTGGAAAGGGCTAACTATCCTTCAAGATTGACTTTACCCGAAATGTCTTAGAATTTGTTATTCGAAATTATCGTTATAGCTAGGGTGATGAAGCCAAAAGTCTTTTTTTTTTACTTTTTTTTACGTTTGATTTGCTCTTAAAAATCGGTGCTTGTAGTAAAGAATAGGCTATTTCATAATTTCCAATTACAGTCGAAGCCCTCTAAGTCGAATTTTGACGGGATATCAAAATTAGTTCCAGTTAGAGAGATTTTCGACTTAGAGGTCTTCGAATGTAATTAAAATGTTCAATTTTGAAAATAAAGTCATTTTAAAGGTATTTACTACTTACTTACTTAACAGGAATTTAACCCTTGGAGAGTCTATGCCTGAGTTAAAGTCGCCTTCCAACGTTGACGGTCCCGGGCATCCAATCCGGAAGACCGAGCTGTCTTGCATCCGCGATCACTTGATCTCTGTGGTCTCTGTACCGGAGGTTCGGTCTCCCTCTTCTCCTCGAACCAGGAGACTTGGATTCAAAGACCCTTTTAGCTGGAGCGTTTGTGTCCATGCGCTCGATGTGGCCGAGCCACTGTAGTCGACGGTTTTTTTGCCTTCTGGACTATATCCACATCTTTGTGCAGCTCATAAAGCTCGCGATTATGTCTTCTCCTCCATTCGCCTTCCTTGCAGACTGGATCGAATATCCGCCGTAGAATTTTTCTTTCGAAGGAGCCAAGTATCAGCTCTGCAGTCCTGCTTATTGTCCAACTTTCGGTTCCATACAGTAGGACTGGCAGGATAAGGGTCTTGTAGAGCATGACTTTATTTCTTCGAGTCAGGAGTTAGGATATTTACTACCGAAAACAAATTATTCACAAAAATGTAAACGAAAACGTCGTTCTTGAGTAGACAGCCTAGTTTGCCTCAGAAGTCGGCCAGGCAGGTATTCAGTAGTCGGCCCCTGTTTCTACATCCAGAAAACAAAACAAAAACAAACAGCAATTTTTTTCTATTTTTTTATTATAAAATATTGACGGCCGAGTTAAAAAAAACCTGTCTCCCAAAGTCGAATCTTCAGTAATCGGCCAAGGCGGCCGACCTCAGAAGAATTATTGAAAAAATGTCTTCTTACGACGGCCTCCCCAGTTTTATTTAAATTTTTGTTCAATGTTCAGTAAAAAGAATCTATTGATAAAATAAATACAATAATATAACGCACCTACCGGAAATATTTCACTGATTTTAAAACTTTTTTGAAAATCACTTTCACTATTTTTTTCACACCAAAAACCAAAGTTGCAATTTTAACTGAAAAACTAGCAACTGCTTTGCAACAACCTTATACTCACAGATAGGAAAATCATTATCCTTTATAGAAAAAAAAATTAAGTGTGTACTACAAACGGATTAACTATTGGGCATCGTTTTGTGACGTGGCGGCCGACTACTGGAGCTGATCGACCTCATATGCCATCACCCTACACTGTTAACAAATAACAGACTGCGTGCTACGGCATGAAAACCACTAGGGCAATGGAAAGACGGATACACTAAACAAAAAGCGAGTTCGAAATTCGTTCATAGGACCGTCTCCTCATTTTGGGTTCAATAATACAGCGTCGGACTGTTGAGCGAGAGCACCCGGGTTCGAATGCAGCTCGGGGAAAAAAATAACACCACAAACATTTTGCACGGCCCCACCTCCAGCGAACGACTGACAACCCTCCTGGAGTACTTCTGTCATGAAAAGCTTTCGCAATTCGCCGTTCGGAACCGGCAATAAACAGTAGGTCCCCTCCACATGTGACAAAATTATAACGCGCACAACACAGTGGAGGCGCGAAAAAGCTAGGCTCTGGCTCTCAACGGGCTGTTACGCCGCCCCATATATATATATATATACAGACAGTAACGAGTACATAAAGAGTTGGATTATTAAAGAAAGCTATCAATTCTGGAATAATCACAAGAGCATAAAATACTCGTAAGAATACCACCGGCACAAGATGGGTTTCTTTTATTCGCCGTGTATTGATAGTTAGCGCGTCAGATTGTTAAGCGAGTTACTCAAGTTTGAATCTAGCTCGGAGAACCACAAAAAAAATTCAGCGAACGACACTGTGGCTAGGCTAACGAGACTATGGCAGATCTATTAACCAGCTACACAAGTCTAGATCAAATCAGATTCAGAATCAACAAAACGAAAGTAACAGGGACTGATTTTGAGGACATTACATCTAGAAACATTGTCAAATTTATGAAACCAGCACTCAAACGTAGATAAAAAAATTCACGATTTATTTTTGGGTTGCCGAGATACACATTCATTCCAAATTTCATCCCTTAACTACAGAGGATTCAGAAATTATTAGGAAATATGTAAAGGCGACAGACAGAGAAACACCATAGTGATTCTATAAGGGTTTCGTTATTCCTTTGGAACGAAACCCTAAAAAGAGGGTGTAATAGATCTTTGAGGTCGCAGTACAAATGGCTCAGTGACACTCCTCATTTTCATCAATATCAATCTCGATTGTTGGACGATTTATGTGGTGCGTAGCCCTATCGGCTTCAAACGATTAATTCGAATTACTTGTCCAATTCAATCCAATAAAAATCAAATTGCCATATTTCCATTGACTCTAACTTTTTCATCTGTGCTTTGAACCTAAACTTTTCACACAAGCTGCATCTTCTTGTAATCATAAGTCCCTTGTGTCTTGTGTTTTTTTTTTTTTTTTCTTTTGACCTGAAAAATTGGTCAGCATTCCTCCACAAACAATTGTCATGGTCCCACCTCCAGCGAACGACTGACAATCCTCCTGGAGTATTTCTGTCACGGAAAGCTTTCACAATTCGCCATTCGAAACCGGCATTAAACAGTAGGTCTCCTCCACTTGTGTCAAATTATAAGGCGCACAACACAGTGGAGGCGCGAAAAGTTAGGCTCTGGCCCTTCGTGGGCCGTTACGCCACTAATGATGATGATGAATGCACTGTGTAAAGGCGGAAATACCTATTTATCAAGCAGTAAGCAAGCAACCCATTTTTACTCCTCCTTTTCAATAACTTCTGTAGAATATTGGTTGGAATCGATGCATTACTTCGGCCGTCACTTTTTTGTTTCAAAAATTCGCCTTTTATCGCCAAGATTAGGACCCACTTTGGAGCATTTCGCAACGTTGTGCAAACACAAATCGATTTTTTTTTTTTTTTTTTGATACAAATCGGTTCATTGCGTTTTTTTTTTTAAATTTGTTCGATTTTTAAGAATTCGGTTGTCGGTTTTTTTTTTATTTTAATTCGAATTGGTCTGTTTTTGAGACAGTTCCGTTTTCTTGTCGTCTTTTGATTCCAACAAGACTGCCTGCCATCCAATTATGACATTCAGTCATAGAAGAAGACTATCATTTAGAAGTCTCTAAAAAAAAGTTTATCATTGGCATTGGTATTCGTCTGCTAGTTGCCAGGGAATCCATAAATTCCACAATTCTGGAAGCGTACAGAAATAAGCTCAAAGTAATAATGGGACGAGAATAAATCTGTAACATGATGCACCAAATTTTTGATTGACTCTCGGAGCTCTTAAAATCTACGAAATAAAACTTAAATGCCCCAAAACTATTAACTAAAAAAAATCATAAAAATGCATCATACATGCACGCACATAAAAACCAAAAAATAACTCGAAACTCAACAATGTTCCAAATTTTTGCTTGTCCAATTGAGCTACTGCATTTACACTCTCCTTTTGACATCCGTCCCTCTAGATCACCTTCTAGTTCGTAACTCTTTTTTTACAGAAACCGATCGACCCGGAAATGATTACTCTATTTAGAACAAACTGCAATCAAATAAAACAAACCAAAAATAATCATTTCTCTATCAGAATCAGCTCATATCAAACAAAAGAGTATGACTGTGACTAGAGTTCCCTTGAAATCACTTAGTCTCTTGTTCTAGTCAACCGTCCTATTTAAAGAAATAAAAATTACTAATCGTGTGCCACCAATAACTTAACTGATAACGCTGAAATCTGCATTTTTCTACTCCGAAACGTCACCCAGTTACGCTTTGTTCCCATAAATCCTATCCAATTGAGATTAAAAGACACTCGCGCGCCAACGTCAGTCAGCCGTTCATTCCAAACCACACAATCACCAGAAAATATTTCGACAACTGGCAATAACCATTAAAATGGACTCGCATTCTCGCATTTCAAAACGATCACATTTCCCTCTGTACAATGTCCAAGATGCCCATGAATCACTTTCTCATCAAACCAATAAAAGAATGCATTTGGCGACGCAAAATGACACCTGTCACCATATTTCTTCACAACGTAATTGAATCAAAACCTCTTTATTCCTTCCCTAGGCTTTAGAGGTCTGTTTATTTCAATTTTGCAATTAAATTTCCTTCTCATAGATTCCATTTAACGAAAAAGTAAATAATAAACAAATTCAAAACGCAATAAACAAAAAGAAACAAATACACCACCTCCTCTTTGTTGTGTCTTCAACTACGAATATACGAATGAAAACTATTGCTCTCTGCCTCTCACACACAAGTCTGCACACACTTCCTCTGTGTTACTTTTCTCTGTCCATTTCATTTATGCAATCGATAGTTGCATTGTTGGGCTTTACTCTCGTTTTGTTGTTTCGTTTGGTTTTTTCTACACCACCCTCTCCTTATTTAAATCAATTAAGACGACCCTCAAACTCTCTCTCTCTCACTCTCCCGCATCGTGGAAATAAACCGGGGGCAGAGAGAATACACGACATCGTAGATCGCGACCAAAGCAACGCGCTCTTAATAAATTAATTTGTTTTTGTTTTTTGTCTTTTGTTTACATAAATCAATTTTAGAATTGATAAGCTTACCACTGAATGATACTTCACGCGAGGGATGTGTTCCAGATGCATAAAAACAAAACAAACCAAAAAAAAATCAATCCACTCACGCGTTTATCATGTCACCTGCTAATGACATGAATGACACATGTGGAGAGAGATGTCAATGTACCTCCGAACTCACCCCACCCTAACCCGATAATCTATGCACGAGCGTACTGTACAGCGTGTGTAGGTGTATGACATACAAAAACGCATTCATCCGGATAAATTCAAAAAGAATGACACACAAGTAGGGATGCAAACGATATGTGCGTCATAGATTTTTATTTTAAAAACCCTTGAGTGTGTGAGCACGCATTTAATAATAAAAAATTGTTCTACTATCACACTGAGAAAAAAAGCCGCAAAGAATTTTTTCTCTTTTTTCGTTATTTCCGTGACAGTAATCAATTTTGACATTTGTGATAAGATTCCATTTGTGTGGTAATGAAATCAAAAAAAAAAATACAAAATTCGAGTACGACGACTGACCTACGTAATAACTAATAACATAGCAAAAACCAATACTGATAAGGTTATCAGAAAACAAATAAATAAAGTGGTGTGTATGTCCCCGCAGCCGTCTGAACATGCTACTCACACAGTGTAAACATAAAATTCATGTTTTTCTCCCTCGCACCCGTGATTTGTGTTCGAAAATCATAATACACACACACACGTTTATTCTCGTGCGCAATGACAGTGTGCAGAGGGGAGGGAATATGCTTCGACGATGATGATGGTGGGAAGTATCATAGCAAATTGAAGTTGGCAATGTCAGCCCATTGTGTGTGACGTTTAAAATAGCGATTGACATCGCAAAGTACACTGTGAAAAACCTCATTAGTTCTTTCGAACGAAAGAGATTCGATAAATTCTTGTTTTTATTTATTTTTTTTATGAAAAGAGCTTTTTCGCTTCCGACCTGGCGTTTTTACATGTTCGTACATGTATCTTTTTAGACGACATTGGAATTCATGGAAAATTCCCAAAACAAACAAGGTTATTGTAAAGTGGCGCACTTTTTTTCGCCGCTTGTGCGCTCTACGTGGTTTTTACTTTACAAAAAAAAAACAAAAAACTATCACACATTGTGTGGGAATGAAAATTAAAGTGAATTTAATTTGAAAAAAAAAAAAAAAGATCTGCAAGATGACAGTGGGAACTCTGAAAATTACCGTGAAGACCTTTTCTGGAAGAAAAGCAGCGGTATTGCCGCCTACCCTGAAATCATCATTACATTTTTTTTTTTACCTCGAAATATGTACACATACACTCTCTCAGGGAGGGATACGAAAAAAAAAAAGGAAGCTTGAAATGCCCACCAGCGTCGAAGGGTGCATGCGAAAAAAATTTTTTATTCATATGCATATTCTTTGGATGTGTGCCACATATACCCCCTCATGTACATATGTTTCATTTTCATTTTAATTTCTTGTTTTTCATTTTTTTTTTCTGTGCTTGTTCTTCGTCTAATTTTTGTATCGCTCATGTTGTGTGCATCACTCTTTTCACTGGTATGGCACCGATGAAGGTGTAGGAATATTTCTATTTATGCCTGCCTTTTGCCTTTGCCTGACTCGGTGTGTATTTTTTGTATTTTTTTTTTGTAAACTTACATTTTGGTTTTCATTCTTCTTTGTCTCTTGTGTTGCCCCCTTATTCTTCAAACTGTATGTATGTTTTGCGTTTTTTTTTTTTCTTCTTTTTATTCGGTTCGTTGAATATTTATGTAGGTTGTTCCTTTAGGTCTATCATGGGCTTTGTTTTATACTCGAAAAACGAAAGAAGATAACGTTTTTGTGTGGGGTTTTTGGGGTTTTCTGGTTTTTAATTTTTTTTTTTTTTTTAGAACAGCTTGTGGAGAAGTGTCACTGGTTTTGTTCACTTGACACTTCCCTATATGATGCAACGTAATGACGAGCATTCGAATTTGATTTCATAGAAAATGTACGTGAACTTGAAATCTCGATTTCATGGTCTATTAACGTGTGTTATTGATTTCACTACCTTTTATTTGATTTAATGAGTTTAATTGCGACTCTATCGTCAACTGGAAGGTTGAACAGCTACCTAATTCCTCTTCCAGTGTGTTTGACAGTTTGGGAAGCACTCTCCATACAGTTGTCAGAACAGCTGAGTTGGAATCAATCACACAGGAGGTTAATAAACTACCAAGAACCCAACTAATTACAGTTTATCAAGAAAAAGAAAGTTGTTTGAATTATCTACGCCACGCCAAGTTTCCTAGTCACGTTTAAATGTATCCCCGACACGGTTTTATTGATTTTGAACCTTGTTTTTGGGGATGACGTTATTTCATCAATAAGCTATTCTATTCGGGACAAGTAAAACACGGGATGCACTCAACAGGGATTAGTCGAAGCGTAAGCTTTTGGGTCTTAAAATAAATCCATAATGAGTGAAGTGAACTTGGGTGGTTGGTAGTTGTCCTTGTTCGCATGAGCAACCACCGGACTTCGCGTGGCCACTCGTGTATAATAGGAAGTGGTTTATTTTTCGCTCTACAATGGTGATAGTTCATCACTTCAGGCTACGTCCATTCAGGGGGTTAGGGAATGAGAAAGGCAGCAGTTTTTACAGAGTTTTTTTTTCGTGTGACAGGTCTGTAGATGAAAAAAATTCTTTTAAACTTGTTAAATGGCTTTCAAAGTTTGTTTCAACCTCCATAAATGGCTTGAAAGGGCCTTTCGCCTTCTTAATAATCAAATTATAGCCCACAAACCACATTTTTTTATTCAACCAATAAAAGGACTAGAATAAAAGAACTAGGAATGACTACTTTTTTGCGTTTGCAAGAAAGAACTCATTGCTACAATATTGCGTTTGCAAAAAAGTAGTCATTCCTAGTTTGCCGAAAAGGTCACGAGGACACAGATGTCATCACAATTTACATCAAAATCATTATAGCAACAACTGTCATTCTCTCAACCTGACAAGTCAAAACCAATTATAAGAGATACAAGCTTCTCTCATTACAAACTGAATTTATTTTTCCCCCCATTCAATCGATCTCATCAACCGAAAGAAGATCGCGTTATGTTGGCCTTTTTTTTTTTTTATTTCCATGTACGACATCACAATTGACATTTATTAACAATCGAACGTCATTTGCAATACGCACTTAATCTACCGTGTAAACCAGCACATTTTACTCCCAACCCCAGTGCAGTAGCAGATCAACTTGACATTGATCCGACAGCCGCCAGGCCAGTAACGACATTTCGTTCCAATGTCACTTGCCCGCCTGACAGTTGCTGTGCCTGTGTGTGTGTATCTCCGTTTTGTTTTGTCGCGAACATTTCCAAATTTGCAATACAATCAATCGATGAGTGGAATAAACAAAGCACGCAATTGCATTACTAATCGGTCACTTATCTGGATAACCATTTCACATCCAGCTTTCTTAACACATCTTACTTAACGCATTGGTAATGAGAGGGCCATTAGCAAATAAACTCGATATTTGCATTTCGAGAGCGAAAAGGAGTAACAATTTGTGCGATGAAATCTTTTCCTCGAAGGAGATGATTGGTGTGAATTTGAATTTCGTTCGGTAAAAATGCAATTTGCCACCCCTGCAAAAACCAGCACCAACATTACCAAGTCAAAATCTTTCGGGAAAAAAAAAAAGCAAATAATGAGCGAAAATCAGGGAGGTTATTGAAAGCACTTTTGCTGTTGTGTGGTGTGGCTCGGGCTCGTCTTCGGTTGCTATTGTTTGTGAAGCGCTTTACATTGGGACGCAACGATGGGAGAAGACTGCAAATTTCCACTTCGTTTGCTTTGATTTTTCTTCCCCAGTTGTGTTTTTCTTGTTCATTGTAAGCTTTTTTTTTTTCCTTCATTTATTCCTCTCTCTCACCCTGTTTCGGAGGCTATCATAGACCCGAAAAGGGATTTTTCTTTGTTTTGGCGGGGCAGCAAAGTGTTTATTTTGTTATTTACGTGTGTTTATCTTTTTTTTTGTAATCCTTTCTCCCTGAGAATTAATTTCATAATTTAAAGAAAATTCGAGAAAGGAACCCAACACAACACCACACACATAAGACCAGAAGAAAAACGGAAACCTAAATGACAACGACCTCATCTCATAATCATCATTATACTTGCTGTACGCGTACACATCCCCCCATTTCTGTGTTATGGTTGGGCTTTTCATCGTTTGCCATGCGTCGGACGCGCGCTTCGTTCGTTTCGTAGAGACGAATGTGAAGAGAGAAAAATGTTTGTAAGAAAACAAGTGGCAAGTGAAATATAATGTAGATATGTGGAAAAACACACAAAAAAAAAAAAAAAACACGTCACGGAACGAAATAAAGCAAAAGCACTTGTTTATCGTATTTTCTCAGGTGGAATACTTCAAACTTATGATGCATATCCCTATAGATACAGATGAGCGCAAGCGAATGCACTTGCAAAAGGTGCATTCTTTGTGTTTACCTCAAAAAGGAGAAGGAAGAAAATAAAATTCTTTAGAGTCAAATGTGTGTTTCGATTCAATGTTGTGGCGTTAGAAATGTTTTCTGTCATAAACTGTCTCATGATGATTTGACGGAGTAGCTCCGGGGAAGCGTCACCAAAGTCAGAGAAGCGATTAAATGTTTTAAACTTGGTTAGGCATGTTCTCGCATGTCCTTACAATGAATCGTTGTGAAAAGTAACTGCGCTGAAAAGAGAACAACTTTAGGGGGAACCCATCGACGTTTCTTGGCATCTGTTATTACCGACACTCAATTACAAAGCTTAACCTTTCCAGGCGCTAATTTATTGGTATTTTCTTGTACTGAGAAATATTTTCTTACACTTTCTTATATCAGTAATAGAAGTAATGTTCAGACAGCGACGTCTTGTTTGAGTCGAGCGTCTAATAATTTCTTTGTTCTCTTCCCGAAGTTTGGCGAAAATGTACGTGCGATTTCTGTCATCCTTCATGTAAGATCCATTCAGTTGATCTAGAAATAAGCAGATGCTGTGGTAATAAATAAAAATTAAACGAAATTTGTAGAAATGTAAAAAAAAGTAGAACAGAAAACAAATTTTACCTCTGCTAAGCCATGGAATAGAAAATTCTTTCATTGAAACATTAAAAGTGGAGCAGACGTCTTAGAAATGTCAAAAATAGACAAGGTGGCAGGGTAACTTCGTCAAAAAATAAAATAGAAGTTAAAAGTTTAAGAATAGATCTATTCAAGCAGTAGAACATAAGTAAATATGAAAAGGAATTCACTAAAAGATCGAAAAGGTCTTTTCCTTTATTCTCATTTATAAAAAGGGCCTTCTAAGCTTTGTACGAGGGTGGTCTGAAAAGTTTTCGACCGAACAATGACAAGAGATTTGATCTCAAAAGTTTCTTACGTAGTCTCCTCATAAGTTAGGTTAGGTTAGTGGGCTGGCAGAATGTATAGCCCACCAACCTCCTAACCTAAGTCTCCTCATAACACCACACAATTCTCCATCTTTTTCACTCGTCCAAGTAGTACTTTCCTGCAAAATAATTGTTCACGAAGATGATTGCCTCCTACTTTAACGAAAAACTATGTCCGAACGTTCATCATCACCCAAGACCATTTAAATTCAGTTATCCAAAATTTTACTGTAGTAAATGATGGTGCAGAGTCCATTTCATCTTTGATTTATGAACGTAGGCGTGTTGCCTTTAATTTTTTTCCATTTTTACAAAAAACGCTCATATCGACCTCACTCAATTGACTGAACGCAAGAAAAGCTTTCACAATATTTCCCGGAAAAGCATACATATTGTAATTTTTTTAACGAAAAACACAATTAATGGAAAAGAAATGAATAAAATGTCAACTAAAAACTGCGCATCCAAGATGGCTGAAACTGAGATGACGATGAGTAACTGTTAAAAGATGCACAACTAGCATTCACTAGCTTTTGACAAGTGCCGCTATCTTTACGTTGCGGAAACTTTTCAGACAATCCTCGTATTTGTGCCAAAAATTAAAACAGAAATTCCTTTGGTCTCAATAATGTAAGAGTCTACTAATTATTAGAACCAAAAAAGAATAAAAAATTGATTGTTTAAAACATCCTGTTGCTTTGGTCACTCGAAAAAAAACCTTTCGAAAAACCAACATACCTTATGATCAAAAAAGAACCGGAATTTTATTAAAAAACGCAAAATTTCAATTTTTAATAATTTTCTTTATTATCACCTTCAAAGTATTCTCCTCCTGCGGCAATACATGCATGCCAACGCTTGATCCAATTTTCCATACAAGTTTTATAGGCCGCCGAAGGTATGGCCTTTAGTTCATGCAGCGAATTCTCTTTTATGGCCTCTATGGTCTAAAAACGCGTTCCCCGCAATGGCAATTTGAGTCTGGGGAAGAGGAAAAAGTCACACGGGGCCATATCTGGAGAGTACGGTGCTTGGTTGATGATATTGGTTGAGTTTTTGGCCAAAAACGACGCTGTTTTGGAATGAAATTCAGTTTTTTTGGCACCAGCCGAGCAGCGACGCGTTTTAAACCCAAAACATCTGTTAAAATGTGTTGTGTTGATCCATAAGAGATGCCCAACAACACAGCAATCTCTCTTATCGGTGCAGAACGATTTTGCAACACGATTTGCTTCGCCGATTCAATGTTTTCTTCAGTAACAGATGTTGTTGGGCGGCCAGGGATCTCATCATGATCCAAGCTTGTACGACCACTTTTGAACCGTTTATACCACTCATATGCCTGTGTTTTTCCTAGACACGATTCACCAAAGGCCTTTTCTAACATTTTCAACGTTTCGGAACACTTAAATCCATTTGCAACACAAAATTTGATGCACGCACGTTGTTCTAAATTTTCATCCATTATAAAAATCGCCACACGAAAATTTTTCAACTTATTTGTATAGACGTCAAACAAAAACTAATCATACGATATCCGTCAAAATTTGACAGAATATGTATAAAAGTGTTGCCAACGTTGAGAGAATAAAATTTTACCGATTGGAGAAGCGCGGGAATTTTAAAATGAAAATTTCGGTTCTTTTTTGATCATAAGGTACTGTATTTTTCATTTGTAATTCCGCTAGGTTTATCATATATAAATTTCGCATATTCAATGTTGGACACAGCTTTTGTAATAAAACATTTGCTCCGAAAACGTCGTTATAATTTTTCTTTTTGTCATTTTACCGACAAACGATTTTTCCGCCACCGACATTCCTCCTGTTTTCTGCACTGACAATGTGTAAAAAAAAAAAAAACTTCATATAAACAACACCAATTGGTGCCACCTGCACATTTCAACGATTGTCATTGTTTGCATCGACCTTCGTAGCGAAATGATGCAACTTTACTTCAATGTTGCTGCACTGTCACCTAGGTTCGTATTCGACTGTTTCCATCGTTACGCATGTCCTTTTTGTTACGAAAACCATCTCCATCCCCAACTTTCATTAAAATGATCCGATATTTATCACAGACTCATTTAGTTTCATCGTTTGACTTTACAGATTGTTTTATACTCATCTACGTCACTGCTCGAACTTTAACATTTACGTCACACGTTTCAAAGATGAGTGTTGTTTTATCAGCCGATGCACACTCACTGCTTCCGTGGGTGCTCCTCTTACGTACTCATAATCAGTTTAGCTTTATGGGAGCATGATTATTTTTTTCCATGCACGTCAAATGCATTCTGCACAACGTCACTGTATTGCTTTGGCCTTCTTTTTTTTTGTTTAGCACTTTGTTAAATTAGAAAGAAAACAATTAGAATTAATTAGAAAGAAAGTAAACAAAATGTATTTAGCACTCTAGTTGACGACAGTATATTGGAAACTCCAAAATACCTGCCGGTTTCGTGGAAATACAGTCAAACTTATTTATAATGAACAACCTTATTCTTTTCCCTTCAAAAATATCCCCCAAATAACTAATTTTAAGTAAAACTTCTTTATAGCGAAACAATTGTTTGTTCCCTTGAACGTTAGTTATAAAGAAATTTGACTGTGATGATTCAACAGCTTTTGAAATACGCCTAAGATTTTACTGTCAAAAAAATGAATACCAATTATATGCGATTATATCAAACGTTTCTCCCCTCATTGAGTACAATCCAATGATTTTTTTTTTATCAAACACACGTTAAAAAAATAGAGACGGACACATAAGTGAATCTATAAGGGTTTCGTTATTCCTTTGGAACGAAACCCTAAAAAACAGATCAGCTGTTTTTGACATGTGTCAATCTACGGCGATAACAAGCTTAAAGTCACTGTTTTTGACGTTTATGGTCATTGACAGATGAACAAATTACATGCAACGACTCAACACCGTTTAATGCGATTTTAATCTGTCCACCTCGAACAAAAGCAACCTCCCATTGTCCTACGGAGACACAAAAAAAAAAATACACTAAAAATAAATACAAATCACCACCCAAGCATAATGCAATGCCCTCAGATCCCCAGCCGTCATCCAAATTAATAACATCAAGGTCAATATTCTCCATGCTCGCGCTGTTACTAAAATGCAGTGTGTGATTCACACATAAACACGACCTCTCCGCGGCGCTCATCGAGAATTGCATGAAATTATTTTCAGAACAGAAAGAGAACGACAAACGAACGAAAAACTTAAAATGCAAAGCACAGAAGAAATAAAAAAAAAAAAAAGGAAAAAAAAACCTGACCTTAAAGCCAAGTAGAACATTGGCGGTCAACCAGCCGCAACAATTACAATTATATTTTGTTGTTATTTTCCGTCCGTTTTCTGGGGGCTAAAAAGAAGTTTGTGTGCGCTTGCTGCAAAAATATAAAAATCTACCGCTGTGTGGTTCTGTTGCCGCAAATCCAGAATTATCTGTCACACAATGCGTGAGAGAGGCAGAGTCACAAATACACTTGTCGTCTTTTTTTGTTATGACAGTGTGCAGGGAAGATGTTATTTCCGATTTCAATTCGTTCCTTACCTGAAAAAGGAAGAAACACCAACACCGATGACTTGTCATAGAGAAGAAATCGGTGAAGAAAGAATAAGAATCCAAGTGACCACATGGTCAGCGGAGAGAGAACAATTTTTTTTTGTTTGCCGTAGATGCAAAAAGACAAAAAAAAAAAGGGAAAAATTCTACACAAAAATGCACACAATTAAATGTGAACGAACACTCGGGAATATATGGGATGTTGAAACAACACACACAGGTGTTCAGACGTAAGAGATTCAATTCAATGCGAGTGCCCTGTGCTCTCCTTTGCTTTTGCTCTGCTCTGCTCTGCTTTGCTTCCATCCATGTATGCGCTGTGTAGTGGTTGCTTCGGTGCTCGTTGCCTTCTAGTGGTGTGTTCATGTGTGAGCTTAAAGAATTTAGACTGAATTGCGAAGATGATTATATTTTTTCTTGAACAAACTTGTTTATAGCGTAGCGTGGAGGAGATAAAGAAAACAATCACAACACAACAACACAACACAGCAACAACAGAGCAAGAGCACAACGGCTGGAAAGGTGAAATTTGTTTTGAGGGAATTCATTGGCCTTGGTGTGTAGGTACGGTTGGGATGGATGGATGGTGACCCTTATGACGGTGAATTCACTTAGTTTTTTTTTTTTTTGGCACTTTTTGTGCTTTTTGGGATTTAGATTCCATGTTCCATTGCCAGTTGAAACCACTTCCGTTTTCCGGCGACGACGGAGGTAGACAAAACAAAAAAAGTTCTTTTGATTCTTTTGGAGTCTTCTATTTTCTGAGAGCAATGAACTCAACTCTAGTTGGATATGTGGTCCCTTTTGAATGGAAGCAGAAAAAAAACAAAACGTTAATAAAGACATCTGTTGAGAGCGCAGAAAAAAAAAAAAGAAAAATTAAGAACAACTTGGCAACTGAAGAAGAAGAACAAATATGGTTAGCAGCTGACAGTCGAATCTTTCGAGTCGTCGTTAAATAGGGGGCCTTAACCGGTTAAGCTAGTCATGCTCGGCTCACATTATTATGTACGTACTCATGCCTGGGAGAAGTTATTTCCTAGTTTCATTGACCCTTTACCTTGTTATTCAGGCAGGTGGAGGCCTACGTATAGGCATTTTCAGTTTTATTTTCTAGTCGAGGTTTTTCTGCCCTCCGTTGTGCGATGGTGGGTGGAAATCGTCATTTGGTTATTGTTGTATTCGAGTCCTGAGAGACGTTTTCTTCTTCCACACTCTGGAATTTTTACAAAGGGCAGGTGTGGACTTTGTAGAGTTCTTAATTTCCTTCAATTCATAGATTTTTTTTTTTTGTTTTGAATATAGAATCATAATTCTTTTAAATTCTTCTTTTAAATTTCCAAACAAACAAGTTGCACATCAATTAGGAAACGATGAATTCTTGAAATGAAAGTTGGAGTTATAAATAGCACTTCAAGAAATTGCTGCTAATGCACATAGAGATATTAAATTGTTTATTCTATAAGCTGTTTATCTTTGGTATTTCGTGCGATAGCACTTTGTTGTTAGATAAAAATGCACTCAGTCGTCGGAAATGGTTTTTTCATTTTCAAATATTTTATTTCAAACACCGTCACCCGTAGATCCCTTTCGAACGTTTGTGTTTTTCTTTGAAGATGGCGTTAAGCCTTCCCTTTGCCGTAAGAAAGATGAGTTGACTTTTTCTTCTAATCATAGTCTTGCTTTTAGTAAAAAGTCTTAGCGTTTATCAGCAGCGGGTTTTTTTTTTTTTTTTTTTTCAAAAATTGAAAATTGAATGCGAGTTAAACCAATAAAATTTTTGTTTTTAATTATTTCTTACATTATATTCATATATAGTGTGAAAAATTAAAATCGAAAGTAATGTAACATCCCTGTGTGAGTTGAGTCAACGCCGTCTGGGGCTGACAACAAATAACGTTTCAAATGAGATCCTTCAGCTGACATATCCCACCATGACAGATCTCTCTGTCACTTGCCTTCCGCCACGAGAGAGATAAGTTCGTAAGAAATAATTTAAGAGTGTCTATTGAAATTAATTAAAATTAAACGCATAATTTATAATTAAAATTATAAACTAGCTAAAAAGCCAGAGCAAAAGCCTTAGGCAGGCTTGAAGAAACGTTTAATTTGTTAAAAATATTTGAAAATAACCCAAGTCTAAAACATATTATTTCTTTTCTGGTCTACCACTGTGCGTCTTATCGTGTCTTGTGGTTAACCCACAAACCTATCAGGCGATTTGAGTCAGATCAAAAAATTGTTTCCGACTCGGTTTTACTCGGACAGTCGGTCATTGGCAGTCGCTCCAGAGTGCTCTCTCTAGATTCATATTTAGATTCGTGTCATAGAAAAACACCTAATTTAAGGACA
This sequence comes from Syritta pipiens, assembly GCA_905187475.1. Taxonomy (NCBI): domain Eukaryota; kingdom Metazoa; phylum Arthropoda; class Insecta; order Diptera; family Syrphidae; genus Syritta; species Syritta pipiens. The sequence continues at coordinate 6,441,347 of LR994574.1, read as the reverse complement.
CTTTGCTAAATGCACATTGATTCAAATGCCTTTGTAGGATTTGTGTTTTTAATTTTTGGCCATTTTGGCAGAGTCGGGTATTCTAAAAATTTATTTTTTTAATTCTAAAATGCCAGATTAGCATGTAGACGACTCATGACCAAAACTTTTATTTGTTTTCTTTAACAAACATTGAAATGGATTTCTCAAATAAACGAATTAACTAACTATTCTGCTAATTTAGCCATTCAAAGCATTGCATTATGCGGCGTAACAGCCCGTTGAGAACCAGAGCCTAGCTTTTTCGAGCCTCCACTGTGTTGTGCGTGTTATAATTTTGTCACATGTGGAGGCGACCTACTGAACCGTTCAAAGCACAGATTGATTAACTCAACTTTTTGAAAAATCTTAGATTTAAGTAACAAAGCACTTGGTATAGTCATAAATTTTTATGTTTACAATATCTTTCCTTAATGATAAAGCCTACCACCATTAAACGACAACTATTTGAAAAAAACGTGGTGTACTTCTGAGGCAAATGAAAATTATTTCATGGTTTTTCTTAAATTTTCATTTTATGGAGTTAATCACTCTGTGCTCCGGTCAAGTTAATGACGAGCCGTAGCCCAAAGCCTATTACTCCTGCGCAGGTTAAAAAAACGAATCGTAAACTTTCACTTATGTTTTTCTTTGAACTTTACACTGAAATACTGCAATTGGTCTTACTTAATTGCTCTGGTTTACGACCCCTAAAAAGGGTCTGTGCCTGACCTAGTGGAAGTCGAAGGGTGGTTACAAGAAAACTTGGCTCTGGCCCTTCACAAGCTACCACAGCCCGTTTTATAATCATTACACTTTTTTCATAAATCTAGTACATTTTAACAAAATAAGAATCAATTTGGACTTAAAACGACTAAGCATCATATTAAATTTTCGTGGAAACAAGCATTTTCCCTCTGCTTCCTCAAAATACAAGATACCCCTCCAATTCATTCACGCTAAGTCACCATTCGTTCGCACAAAAAAAGAAGACATTTTCTTACTCAACTCAACTCATTTTCATTTTAATCAAATTAAAGGCGAAAGAGGATCATGTCTAACCCCGTTCAGCAAAAATAAAACGAAATCACACACTCGCTCCAACTCTGATTTGTCTACATAAAAATGGTCCTTTTTTCATTTTTAATGGCATTACTTAACTTTGACAGTAATGACCTATGTCACAAACCACCTGTCAGACGAACATTTAGCACAGTGCAACCAAATTGTTGTTAGTACGATATTTTCTTTTGTGGCTTTTAAGAAATAAAAAATTTAAAATCCCGTTCCATGTTCATTTGATCAAATCCAAGAAAAAAAGAAAACATGTTCTACTTCCATTTCCATGCAAGCATAAAAAATGGAATACCCGATGACAAATCGAGTCAAAGTAATTTGACATTTAAAGTGTCAAGTGACGTGAAAAACGAAAAGACTGACTACCTTCTGGCAACGAATCTCGTATCCAACCGGCGGGCGTCGTGAGTTTTTTTTTTTCTTTTTTTTCACACGTGTGCATAGCACTGGATTGCTATCGAGATTTTTGTGACAAATGTGTGCCTGTGTGTGTGTGAGCGAGTGTGCAGGCACCGGGTTCAGCGTTTGAAGTTCAAGAATGTTGTTTTGATGCTTGCATTTGACAGATGGATGGAAAAATAGGTCATAGACCCATCTCTAAACCAGTCGAAGTAAATTCTTTAAAATTACACACCACACCACATCGTCTATTGTGTGAGAAGTCTAATCGTCAATTTGGTTTATTTCCCTTCAGGAAATTACATTTACAAATTGATAATAAAAGAAGGAAAATTCCCAATCGTTTTGAGAGCGAGAAGAATTTCATTCCCAATGCCTTTTGCCACAAGCGCTTCGACAATTTTCCTCCTTCATTTGACGCAATATCATTTCTTGTATAAGCGAGGTATTCCCCCCAAAGTAATTCAATACTGTCACAGTTTTAGGGCGAGTAACAGCACACATCTACATGCGAACGGATCGGTCGGATGGTATCTGTGTGTCATGTATTTGCTTGCTCGTTTTTTTTATTTACTTTAAACATATGTTAAATGTACTGTGAAATTTAAACACTCACTCACACACGCGCAGACACAGAGAGAGAGCACAAAGTACCGTATTGTGAAAAAGAAGCAGAGGAAGAAGACGAAAAAAAAAGCAAAAAAAGAGACCAGAAAGAAGAAAAAGAACACAGCAACAGAGTGGAGTCGAGTCCATTTGTCTGCGATTTGGGCTCTCTATCTCGCTCTCTGTTTTCACCATTCCCAATGCTGACGACGTTGACGTTGACGTTGTGGGTCTATCGGCCGCATGAGAGTCGCCTGAGTTGCCGGTTCTCTTAGTGAAAACGCATACAACTGCAATGTGCCGAGTGCGAGTTGAGTAACCCAACACTTTGAAATTTTATTGTTTGCAAAGAAGAAAACATTCACTGTCAGAAGTCGAAAATTCAAAAACTCATAAAATTTCACGTCTAGTTTGTCCTGTCAACATGACATATTCCACTCGAATTGAAACATGTCCACTCTTCGAATTCGAATTCGAAAACCGCCACTGAGTGGCTTAATAAATTTCCGAGCAAATTGACTCGAAAAGGAAACGTTAAGGAACCAGAATTGGCCAAGAAAGAGGAAAAGCAGCGCATTGTGGTGTGCGGTGGAGGTGATTGGATGTTTTGTTGTGTGTTCTTCGGCGTCTCCCCTCCCCATACATTTGTGCTCGTTATGACGTACTCTGCCGGCCGGTCGGTCGGTTTGGCTACATTCGAATTGAAATCGAAATCGTTGTCATCGTGTCCGAGGGAGGGTGGAAAATTATTTGCGGTTAGATAGGTCACTAACCGATTCAGAGGCAGTTAACCCAGAGGAAGTAATACATGTACTTTTTTTTTATTACAATTCTAATTGTAGACTGGTCGTGATTATCATCAACGAAAGAGTGTCATTAGTTTGACACCCAATCATTAGAACTGTCATATCACAGAGACATGTCACTTCCCCTTTTTTTGATTTTTGTGTGGTGATGTAAAGTATATTCTTTCTTCTTTTTTTCAGACTGATTTGTGCGGTATAAAATGGCGCAAATTCCTAAATGGTGAGCGGCATAATGCATCGAGCGATCCGCTCGACGATCCCATATTACGCTCATATTCGCGATGCATGCAAGCGGATATGCTATGCGTTTGGCGTCGGGTTCAGTCCACCAAACAGGATCAGCCCGACCTAAACAATACAATGTCATTTGAGATTTGTACATCAAAAATACATCCACCGTTATCGTTGGCCGCCTCGAAAGAGCTTTGGATATTTTGGTATGGTGAGGAGCCGGATTTAAATGGATTGGTCGATGCGGAATTGCTGAGAGTTTCTGGTGAGTACTTCAAATAAAGTTTTATTTTTGTGTACATGCATGAAGATATCGAATCGAGGATTTTATGAAGTCGCTCTTAACATTTGTGCTCTCGAATCGTTATGTGTGAACAAATTTTTCGTTTATGTAATTAAATGGTGCTTAAAGAACGAATGGTAAATTGAATAAGAGTGAAAGAACGAATTTTGATTTTCAATTGAGTCTCCAACACATTTTTTCCGCGATTTTGTGTTAGTCCTCCACCGGAGGTTTATTCCATGTTTGTGAAGAGCTCAGAAGAGTTTTAATAAGAGTCTCGTGCACTGCGAATTTTGCAGAACGACAGTGAGTCTATAGTTGGTTTCTTGATAAAAAGCATTCACGCAAGTTTTGAGGTTAAAAACGAACTGAGACTGGGCGATGCACCTTCATAAAATGTTTTTAACGTCGTTGTTAAAGTTAAAGTAACTTGTAATTCACGTATTAAAATGTTCCATTATTAAATACAAAGACAACCAAATGTCCTTTACTTCTTTTTGTTTCCCACACAATTTTGAAGATGTGTCAGAAAAAATAGAAATGACTTTACTACATTTTAATATTTTACCTAAATCGGCTTATGTTTTTATTTTTAAAATAATTTTCCAATTTTTTGTGTGAAATTTAAGTTTCTTAGTCGAAAGGAAGGGCGTTAAGACCTTCATTCGAATACTTTCATCACTGCTTCCAGGATTTAGAGCTAGAGAGCAAGCCATCTTAGACGAAGCATGTCACGTATTCCTTGGCGAAATTCTCGAGAATATTTTTTTAAGTGATTTTTAAGAAGATCTTCTGACATAATTTTCGAGAAGCTTGTTTTGAATTAAACCGTCAACAGAGTCTCGGTCTTACATAAATCTTCCACATTCCACATCGACTTTAATGTCTTTGGAAGAACGGAAGTGGTTGATTGACTGTGTTTTTCTCGTGGAGAAACTTTCCTAATTTTTTTCTTTAAATCGGTGAAAAATAGTTGCTGCCTTTTAAAATTTTCACAAAACTTAAGCACATCACGGTAGATGCAAAGAAAATTAAGCTCTGGTCGTCTACGAGGTTTGAGGTTAGGTTCACGCGGTTAACGAGAAAAAACACGCGGTCACGCTCAATTCAAAGTTAGGACCACGCGAATTTCTATCACGTTTCTACGCCATCGTCTTTTGTTCTATTCCGGCGTCATCTACGATTCGTTAAAAGTTCAGTTTGAGGTAAAAGCAAAGCATGCGAAGGATCATCGATTCTTCACAAAGCACCCACTGAATACTTTGTGTCTAGGTGTTCGCCATTTTGCATTTCTTTTTAGTTTTATTAAAATGAATGTAGTGTCACATATAATCATGGGGTCGAAAGTCATTGTTGATCCAATTAAATTCTTATGTCTTCGCTTTTGTGTTATGCCGTGTCACATAATTTCTGCCAACTGTCTGCCAAGTGATTACCTCGGTCAAAAGTGATTCCGTCGCCGACACATTGACAGACAACTACTCAAAAAAAAGAAAAAGTGAAACCATTTCATCGTCTTTGAAAGGCAATCCCCGCTAAGAAGTGTAATAAAAATCAGCTTACACCATCATCCCTTACAATACAGGCAGACCCTATTTGCAAATCAAAAGCACAAAAGGAAGAAAAAGAGAAATGCCACAGATTAAGATGTGTTTTAACAAAGGACGACTACAAAATTCACATTCTATTCATTTTCCTAAGTAGGGATATTGATTTTTATCTCTCATCGTCGTCGATTGGAAATCTCTCCCACCTTCTTCCACAACGACGACAACGTTCCGTGTCTTTTTCATAAAATCCAACCCCAATCCTGAACCGATAGCAGCAAGAGAGTATGGAGTTGAGTCAATTGAAAAGGAAAACTTCCACATTCGTTATTTTTTTTGTTCTCATACACACACATGAATTCTCCTTCATTTTTCGCAATTCTGTTTGGGTGCCTTTACGTTCGTTCTTTTTCGTTACTGAACATTCCGAGATGGGACTTTGTATCAACACCGAATAACATTTCACTTTAAATTCGTGTTCTATCGAGCTTAACCAATTTTCATCCCTCCCAACAACAACAACAGCAACAAAATGCAGGGAACCCTCGCCCAACCAGCCAAACGACAAGAAGAGAAGAGTGTAGTGGACGGCTGCCACTGTTTGGAGAGGGTGATTCTGGATATCGTTTCTTTCTTCGTACTGGAATATAATCGATTCGAAATTGCCTTTTTTGCACTCTGAATATTTCGTACTTTTTCTCGTTGGTTGCTTCGTCATTTCGTATTTCGCTTTTAGCGCGCACATAGGGTATGTACAACCGAGTTCGTTTTAGGCCTCGGAAACGTTGGCCACTAGACCAACACCATCACCCAACTTTTTGATAAGCGCCAACCACCACTGGCGGAGCCACCACTCTCCCCAAAAAAGGAGGGTAGGCACTACCCTGTTCTTGTACGCCCACACACACTGTGGACAACGAGAACGATAACGACGATGTCGACGTCGACGTTGTCGTTGTCGTTGTCGTCTTTGGTAGTCCTTTTGTCAAAAAAGCAACAGCACGTGCATTATATGTACATGCATGGCATGGCCTGGCATATCGTAGCGTATTTTCTGCCCTGCTCAGCTCGGGTGGTGTGTTCTCTGGTAGTTTTCAGGATTACGGATTCGGCGCATTGCGGACATCAGTTAATGCTCCGCGTGGTTGTGTCTGTGGAGGAGGATATGTGCGTGTGTAGGCTGCAATAGGAAAACGAACTCCGCAATGTAGGCGGTAATGAAGTCCTTCAAGAGGAAAAGTGGGGAATTCACCATCTCTCTGCCTTTCGTCTGTTTTCTGGTTTCTTTTTTTTCGTTCTCTCAACGTTATATCTCTCACTTTACTCTGTCAAATATATTCATGGATTGTGCGTGAATAATTAAAGGCAGAGTAGGTTGTGAGAAATGAAAACTGATATTTCCTCCAGATCAATTATGAAGGAGAAGCGCCATACTCATGGGACTGTGTGTGGCTGTGTAGAGGTTCCTCCATCATAGCGTGCTACACAGTATAGAATAATAATAATTCGTTTTTAATTTTGTATTAGATTTGTTTAATGGAATCATACACACAAGCCGAGCCTCTGCAGTGGAATTTGATTTTCTGACTTTTTTTTTTCTTTTTTGATCGTTTTTAATATTTTAGGGATTTTCTGGTTTAAGGTTAGTGGGAGGAGGGGATTATGATGACTCGTGATGTAAGTGGCACTAATTGGTTTATGTTGGCTAAGGACATCGACATTTCTACACATGTTCAGAGCTTAGGGCGAGTCTACTTGTAGGCATTCTAACGGCGCAATAGGGGGCTTGCGTGACGCTTCAAATCGGCGTAGAAGTGAGCTGTGATGGACACAGACAGAGACATTTCTAAAAGAAACAAAAATTAAAAATTAATCCTCAAAAAAAAAAAAAAGCTCAAGATTTCAAATTGAATTATACGACAAAACCCTACGTAGACGACCAGTGGCAAACGATTTTAAAGCAAGACAGAAGTGGTGTCTCTCCGGTTCAATTCAATTCAATTGGGACTTTATTCTGGTCTATCTCATGATGTTCTCAATAACATGCTGCTTTCCGTCCCTTCTATGAATTACAAGGTGATTGGAAACTCACTCATAAATTTCTTAGTCCATTGCAAACACGACTTTCAAATCGACTTTGTTCTAGATTGGCCTGCTCTAAGTCCTTGGCTGTATGCTTATTCTTAGTGAATTGTACACTCATTTTTATAAAAAAAAATCATATTCATTTACAAGCAAGTGTATGGTCATTGTTCCAGGACAACAAATTTTTTGAAACCACATTCAATTTTCCCATGCATCCACCATGATTTTTGAATCTAAAGAAACCTGGACTCTAGTCTTTCACAGAACAAAGAATTCACAGAGCCGATATAATTCTTTTCTTAAAATAATTCTGAATCTCTGTCTCCATATCGTCATTTTCTCGATATATTTTTTCTCGATAAATTTAAATTAGGTTATGTTAAAATGGCGACTGTTCCGCCATTACGAAAACCATTGCTAATGCACAGTGCTGCCAAAAACTAAAGAAAATGCAAAATTTCTTGATCTCATTGCCTCTGTTCAAGTAAAAGGAAAACTATATAGGCATCAAAAATATAAAATAAGAACCATTGAAAGTTAAAAACTGGGTCAATTGTTTAACCATTTGATTTCCTAAAACGAGCGACCGACTTAATGTAGACGTAAGTCGAATTGGACCATCAGCAACTCAAGAGAATGTAATTTTTTATCTTACTTCTGTCTAGGAAAAAAAAAATGTACTTCCTGATCTTACTTTTTCTGTCTAAGCAAATAGAAAACAATTTAATCGACAGAAAATATAAAATAAGAGCCACTAACGTAAAAACTGGGTCGATTTTAAGTATTTTATATTTTCTCTAAAACAGGCGACCATGTTGACCCCTCGAACCCTTGACATGGAACATCAGCAACTCCTACGTCGTAAGACGCTAAATAGATTTACTTAACATCTATTACCCTTCTAAGAAATATCAATTCCAGTAAATAAACCACATTCGTCTGCAACATTTCCATCTCAATCACATCAACAATAATTCTTCTTTTTTTTTATATCCGCAACCTCCACAATGCGGAATAAGATAAAACAATCCCAAAACAGAAGTAATAAACTCTCCTCTTCCAACTCACAAAGAAGAAAAAAAAATTTCTGAAATTAATGAGCGGAAAAATGCCTCTTAAAGCGAAATGCAAATGCAAAAACTCAAACAGAAAAAGAAGAAAAAAAAAAAGCCCCCTCCCGCTCAATACAATAGATCAATAAAGAATTCTCCGGAAAGTACTACATTTCATTTTGACTGTTTTTTTGTCCGCCATCTTCTTCCCCCATTTCTCTCCGTGCAGTCAGAGCTCCAAGAAAAAAAGAAAACTTTTTTTTTTTTCTTCATTCATTTTTATTCCACAGAAAAGAGCAACAAAAAAAAAAACACTTTCAATTTAAGACCATGATTTCATCGAAAAATTCTCCTTGCTTCAACTAATGACGAGAGTGGTTGAATCAAAAATATGTACCAATGTTGACAAAGTTATGAGACTTCTCTCCAAAGTCGACCATAATCTTTAAGTGAGCGTATAAAAAAGTCAACAAGTGAGTGATGTAGTGTGACGCCTTATTGACTGCGAGAGGACCTCTGGCGGTCGGTCTGGTCTGTTGAATAAACACAAAACGCCCAGCCGGCCCAGTGGTTGTGGATGATGAGCGGTGTTTTTTTTGTTTTTTTATTTGTTTTAATAACCAATCCGATGAGCGTATCAATTTACAACAACCGGAGCTCTCTAATGGTATTCATGCCAAGCCAAGTTAGTTTGAGTTTTTTTTTTGTAAAACTATGTGCGTCTTACATTTAAAGAGGCAGATAAAGAACGGTTGTAGCTCTATCTGACTACATAACCGAAATAATATATTAACCACTACAGAAAAACACAACACAACCGTTCGTTCGTCAGTCAGTCGGCTGTGGTGTATTTAGTTTAGTAGGGGGCAGCAGCAAAAGAAACGTCAACCGTGTCAATTGGCAGTTATTATGTTTGCGTAGCTAAAGCTCTAATTTGTTTTTGTATGTATGTCTGCCTAAAACAAATTACTGGCACAAAAAAATAAATTGCGCGCATAATAAAGTAAATAATTCAGTAGTACTGCGAATAAGTTAATTGATCGACGGTGCCCCCCAAAACAGAAGGAAAAATAAGACGAAAAATAAAAGAACGACAAATAGATTTACATTGGCTCTAACAACTCTGTACTTCTGTTGCATGGTAGGAATAATAAATAATTATAATAATAATGAAAAAAAAAAAAAAAATCGTCGTATATATGGCAATACACCTCGTATGTATCTGAAAAGATAGATATTCACAAATACACAAACTCCTCTCTCGCATAGAAACTACAAAAGCACGACGACGAGCATATGTAGTGCGAGAGCTACACTCGTTCATTCGATGCATTATTTTTCCCCTCATTGCTCGGGTTGGTTTGACAGCGCGCGTGATATGGTGATGATGCGTCCGACGAGTGAGGTGAGTTTGAAAATTATAAATTTTATATTCCCTTCTGTCGTCTGACGTGACTTGCTCCTGTTTTTCTTTTCACAATTATTCTGTAATTCATTACTCAAAAGAGACGGCAACATGAAAAACTGATGATGAAAATAGAGAACACAAAAAATGAAGAAAATATAGAAGAACTAGTTCTTTGGAGGACATTTGGCTCGTTGTGTGGGGAAAAAGGAATGCCATCGAATGACATTAACACACAAAATTTTTGCCTAGAGTTGCGCCTTCTTTACTCGCACTTAGATAGTCAATCAGGTCAATGACAGCTGATTTGAACTCAGTTTTTTTTTTTTTTTTTCAATTTGTTTTTAATGAGCAAGGAATTGCGCAGAAAGTGTGGTCGAAATGCGAAGTAGGGCGGAAGGGAAGTGACCATATGTTTAATTTCTTTCAATAAATTCAATTTCTAAGCCACCTTTAGGTTGATCCAAAGAAAATGTGTTTAGTTTTAATGATTTTTCTCTTGTTAGACTGGTGTGCAGAAAATAGCTGAAAGGCAGCAGCCATAGTGACGGCGAAAGTCTTATAAACATTGCATGATAGCATTGCCAGCGAGAAAATTTGTTTGCAGGGGTACGTACAGAGTAGTCTTGTGAAGTTTCAAGAACTCGGATCTGTCAGAGCGGAAGACATACTAAAAATGTCCATCTCCCATAATCCGAAAGCGACGGTACCGAGAAACTCGTCAAGCTATTAGAAGTAGAGTTGCGCAAATTACATGGAACATTGTGGAGGCAACATTTCTTTTTCCCTATCGGAACTAGTTCTAGGAACTACGACTCAACTCTAGTTATGAGAGCTGTTCGAAAGAAAAGACTTCACTGTACATACAAAAGTGTAGAAGATTTAATTTGCATTTTCATTCTAAAAATCCTTCACGCAGAAGTTTTTACAGAAAGAAAGCGCTCAACTCGCAAATTCGCAAAACTTTCGCCTCTAATGAGCACACACCATCCTTGGCCTAGTTTTCACTTAATAATTGCGAGTCTATCTAAATCCTTGAATAACTCAAAATAAGCTAAAACGATGCACTCTCGTGAATGTGAAAAAAAAAAAAAACCTGCATACCATACAATTTTCCTTCAAAAGTAAAAGCGAAAGCGCAGCCCAGCGACACACCTGGCAACACCATCGAGAATTCCCCCTTTTAAGGCGGACAACACACATTTAATGCGAAAATTACAAAACTAATTTTATGCGACTAACAACAAGTCCACACAAACAAACGAAAAAAAAAAGGGAGCACAAAACGACGACGACGAACATACACACAGGAGAAACACAAAATAAGAAGGAAAATATCTAAATAGTCTGCCACACTACCCCAAACATCAAGATAATACAGAGAAACGACAGGCGGATCGGATACACAATCTCCGATGACATCTGGTATGGTGGATTTATGTAAACACATCTCTCTCTCTCTCTCTCTGCCTACCGGTAGTGGTGTAAAATGTGTATTTACAATGTGTGTGTGCTATTTTTCTTGTAGCAGGTAGCGGCATCGACAGATGTGTGGAATGGTGTGGTGTCGTCGTGAGGAGTAGCGAATCGCTATGCGTTGCGGAATGTAATTTTTTACAATGACCTTGAAGATATATTTTCTCAATTTTCTTGTGTTTGTATAATTTCACCTCGATGGCGGAGTTGGTGCTTTGTGGTGTGCGTACGGTTGATAAGGGGGCTTAGACACTTAACTCACCTCTTTCGAGTGGGATGTCAAACTAAATGTCATTTGCCTTTGATTCGGTGTAATTTATGAAAAACAGAAAAATCGTGTATAGAGTCGAAAATCTTTTCATCGAGAAAAAAACAGGAATCATTTTTGTCAAGGGGGCCGGGAGGAGGCCTGCCTTTGTGGAAAATCCCAAAAGAAGAATGACACAACCAAAGCGAAATGAGAGAAGAGCAAATTCGTTCCTTTTTGTCGTTCCTATATACTCAGCAGTCACTTCCACTGGGAAGGGGAATTTGCGGAACCATTTACCTAATGTCAAAAAGTCGTTGCCGTTAGGTGTACGTACGGCTCTGGTGAATTATTCAGAGTTGCCATGCTCCTATTTTGCTGCTGCGACGACGACGACGATTGTGTTGGTTTGGTCGGTAGTTTCCTTTTGCGCTTTTGTGTTAAGTCAAATATCTCTCGTTGTTTAGAGATGTTGTTCGTTGGTGTGTTTCTTGTATTTATTTATTTATTGTTTTTTTTTTTTCCTTCTTGGATCTCCCTCTTGTGTTGGTGTGTGTCTTGCGTTTTGTGTGCGGGAAGAAAATAGGGTTCGATTGCACTTGGATTGTGTGGATGAATTGAGGACATGGGGGATGGGATGTGTAAAGTATGCAATATTTTGTGTTTTCTTTTTATTTTTTTCTTTCATTATTTTCTATGAAATGAATACGGGAAATGAGTGTGATGATGACAATGTATGAGGAGGAGGCTATATATGTTTGAATAAAAGAGGGAAAAAAAAGAAATAAGAAGAGCTGGCGTTTTGTGGGCGTGTTAATAAGGAACACAACTTTCAAATGACTCTCAGAGGAAAGGCTAAATTTCATTGTGCGGACACAAAATAGGGGTGGTTAATAATTGTAAGAGCACCTTAATTGTTAACAAGCGTTTCGCTTACGTTACATGCAAAGGGTAGACATAATGTGCCCTGTGAGGCTGGGGATGTGTGGAAGAGCTTTTTCAGAAAGCTATGCCGCGAATCCATACAAAGTGGGTGGGTCGTCGTTGTCGGTTCGAGGCTTCAAGAGTTTGAATATATTTCATCAACTAATTGCGTTCTATGATGGTCTTCGTGAGCTTTAGGCATGATTTTGTGGGCAGAAGGTTGTTTGGTCAACCGGTGAGCGTTCGCAGTTAGAAATTAGGTAGGGAGGTGTCATCGATCAGCCTTAAAGAGATATGGGAAAAAGAAACATTTCACAGGAAAAGGTGCGGAAATCTGTAAGCCTTTGGGGAAGTTTTAGCTCGCACAAGGGAAACACAGTAAACTCTTGAGAGGCATTAAGTCTTTTACAAAAGATGACAATAGAACTCTCTCATAACCGGACAGCGACGGTGCTGAGAAATTCGTGCGCTGCGTACGAAAAGTGTCCGGAAAGCTGTCCGTAAGGAAATAATTCACTGTACACTGTACAAATCTCTGAGTTGGCTGTTTCTTTTTTATTTAAGAGCTTCAAAACTTCCAGGATATACAGTGAACTGTCTTCTTACTCTTACCTCTCATGGCCGGACAAATTTCTAGTACTCTCGCTGTCCGGTTATGAGAGAGTTGTATTGTCATCTTTTGTAAAAGACTTAATGCCTCTCAAAGGCGTATATATTAGGCTTCCTTTTTCACAATTAACTTTAAGCAGTTTGATGTAGCAGCAGATGAAAAACCAGGGTCTAATTTTCATAATTCTAGCCCTTGGCAGAAAGGACGGATAAAAACTGTTTACTCCTGGATTTAAATGGTGGATTTTTAAAGCTTTCTTTAAACCAAAATGTAGTCAGCTCTCTCCTTACGGACACTTCGCATAACCGGACAAATTTCTCAGTACCGTCGCTGCCGGGTTATGGGGAGTTCACTATACTTTTAGCAGTTGTCGTTCGCCCACAAGAGATAGGGCTATGAATGATGTTCGATCCTCCCTATTTTGTTCAAAGAACCGACGTGTAGTTTTACTCAAACATGTTTGCAAGAGTGCCTTAGCCGACCACTTTGTGGACGATTTTCAAATCTTCCAGGTCTTTTAAATTCAACTTTAAATTTTTTTTACAATTTTGATAAGTTTTCAAATTGGTTAAATTTTATTGAGAAAAATTCACATTTCTCCGCATCAAAACTGCATTTTTCTGCCAACTGTCAAACAAATCTGACACATCTTCTAAGCACTGCTTCCGCTCTCTAATGTCAGCCGTAGTTCTGCCTTAAGGTTACATTACGTGACGTGTTGAATAACGAAAAAATGAAAACCAGAACACATCACCGTTCGCATTTCAATTCAAAAAAGAAACCAAAAAAAAAAAAAAAAAATCATAAATGTGTCGGTTGTGTCAGCTCATTCCGCGACACTCTAAACTCGCTCGCCGAAATTGTGTCAAGTTTTTGAAAGTGAATTTCTTTCCCGCAGCAACATCGCTGTCAAAACTCAAGTGCACGCGTGTATTTAACAAAAAAAAAAAAAAAAGAGAAGTAGAAGAAAAAAACAGGAATCGCGCTGTCGACGACGACAGTGACGAAGGCAACAGCACCGCACAACCAGCGCACCATCACCATCACCATCACCAGCAAGCACCACAGTGCCGTGCCAGTCAGTGGTGGTAGAAGCAATGATGAATGTAAACAAAACCTGATTCTCAATAGAAAAACACTTTGCTTTGTTGTCATGAGATCGTTGTTTTGTAGCGTGTTTCTATTTCTAAATCCTTTTGAGAGCTGTGTCATTGTTTGCATGATTTTTCTTACAGATTTCTTTCTCAATCCTCTCCACATCACTTGAAGATAACAACCCAAACGGATAAGAGAATTTGAATTGAAAAGAAAAACGATAAAATAGAGCGCGCGAAAAATGGAATGAAAAAAAAAAAGAAATACCTCTACATCAACGATGGTGTGGTGGTGCTTATGCATATTTTCTTATTTACGTTTTCACGGCAACGGCAAAGACGACGACGACGATGAAGACGAAGACCACATACTTATACTCCATCCATTCACTGTACAGCACTGGTGGAGCACCATCGAAACGAAACGTGAACTGAACGGCGAGTTTTGTTCGTAGAGAGGTAGGTTCCCAGTGACGGTTGCCACTGCGGTCATCTACCTCCTCCTCCTTCTTTTTGTGTTTCACGTCGTTGGTCGATTGTTTTGTTGCTGCTGTTGTTGGTGGTTCTGTTGCTTTTGCTGCTGCTTACTGTTTGCTGGTTTTTTCTTTCCTTTACTTGTGTGGTTGACTTCTATTTTTACATTGCCGCGACGACGACGATGACGACGACGACTCTACGTGTTACGTACGTTACGTACACGTCTTGTATTTTGTTTTTCCACATTCGAAGAGTCGTTCGCTCGTTCTTTTTTTTTTTCTCTCCAATGAAGAAAAACAAAAATTGTTTCTTTTATTTGAATCTAGTTTTTTTCCACTCTTTGCTTTTAATTCACATACTTGGTCTCATATGCATGCATCGTCGTCGTCGTTGGTGGAATGCTTCGCAGGTAATTCAGTTGTGAATCTGTGGAAGAAAAACAAACCCCTACAGTACGCTCTGCGCGTCCCTCTTTGACGTCGATGTCTTGCAACTAAAGTTGATGCTGCTGCTGTTGTTGTGCCGGTGTGTATGTAAATCTCTTTGCATGGATTTGTGAATTGATTTCTATTTTTTTTTTTTTTGTCGTTTCTGGTTCCAGCAGAGCACAAACAACACACAACTATCTCAGGATCCACACTTTCTTGTTTTCTTCCATATTTTTATTTATTTATTTTTTTCTCTTGAGAAGAGATATCTGTGTCGATCTCGAGGCTTATTTTGCAATCTTATTTGGTTTGCTGTGGTAAGAGATTTGTTTTTCTTATTGCGAATCATGAAATTGATTTTTGCAATTTCATTCGTTGGCAATTGAGTTGCATGTGAGTAGATATGGGAAATGATATTGTAGAAAGGTTTTATTTTTTTTTATTTGATATCTTGTGTGAGGCTTAAAGAAATTGAAATTGTAAATATTTGTAGTTATACTCGATGAGCTGCTGGACCTCATTCAGTTAAGTTTTCGATCAGAATTTGAACTCTATTGAAATGATGTTTGTTGAATGAAAATTCAGAAGAGATTTTTTTGCAATTGCTGCTGTAGGTATAGTTTGGGCAATAAGAAACCGAGTTCTTAGTTCACTCTGCATG
The DNA here is from genome assembly GCA_905187475.1 of Syritta pipiens. Taxonomy (NCBI): domain Eukaryota; kingdom Metazoa; phylum Arthropoda; class Insecta; order Diptera; family Syrphidae; genus Syritta; species Syritta pipiens. The sequence goes on along the minus strand of LR994574.1, from coordinate 6,425,921 downwards.
CATTCTTTAGTTTGACCCAATTTCTTTGAGCTTCAATTCGGTTTTTCTCATTGAATTGAAGTAAATGGGAAAACGTCTTTCAGGAGTGCTTGTATTCCTATAGTTTGCTGTATTTAATAAACTGAAATTAACTAACCGAAAAATGTGAAGACTTGACAAAGGTTCACAACAAAAAACGAAGTTTTATTTTATTTTGTATCTGATGTACTGGGTAGGACTACAGGGAGAAAAGCAGCATTTTTTTTAGTAGTTTTAGCATTATTTTCTTTTTTTTCAAAACCAAGATGGCAGTAAACAGGAACTGATAGTGGTGCTAGAATCACTATCGATGTGTGTCGTCTGGTGGTGTCCTGGTAGCACGCTATTCCTCTCTTATTATCCACATCTGGCCCCTTCTGGACGATTGCTTTATTCAAACATTGTATTTGTTGACATTACAGGTCCGAATTCGGGAGTTCCCCTTAGAGGAGCATCTTGTACACGCTATTCGGTCAATCCCATTGATGGGACAAACTTCTATGAAATTTCAAAACGAAACAACAGTGAGCTTGGTCCAAAAAATAAGATTGATGTTGTAGAATATCTTGATATTTTTTTTCCAATTTTGGTCCAATTAATAAACAATCTGTATAAGGCGACCACCTCCTAATCGGACTACTTTTCTTCGATCCCAAGGGTGGTCCAATTTGACAGGTTTTACTGTATGGGGTGGTGGAGCCAGTAGACGGCCTCTTAACTTTTTTTTACGTTTGATTTGTTCTTGAAAATCGGTGCTTTAGTGAAGAATAGGCTATTCATCATTTCCAATTACAGTCGAAGCCCTCTAAGTCGAATTTTCACGGGATATCAAAATTAGTTTGAGTTAAAGGGATTTTCGACTTAGAGGGCGTTCGACTTAAAGGGCTTCAACTGTAATTAAAATGCTTAGATATGAAAATAAAGTCATTTTTAAGGTATTTACTACTTACTTACTTACTTAACAGGAATTTAACCCTTGGAGAGGTGGGCGCCGTAGGCTCGATCGGTTAGTCTGTCGGACTGTTGAGCGAGAGTACTCGGGTTCGAATCCAGCCCGAGGAAAAAAAAAACACCACAAACATTTTTCACGGCCCAACCTCCAGCGAACGACTGACAATCCTCCTGGAGAACTTCTGTAAAATATGCCTCGAATAAGCCAGAAGTAGTCCTAGAGTACTTCTGTCGCTTTCGAAATTCGCCGTTCGGAACCGACAAAATAAACTGTAGGTCCCCTCCACATGTATCAAAAATTATAACGCTCACAACACAGCGGGGGTGCGAAAAAGCTAGGCTCTGGCTCTCAACGGGCTGTTACGCCGCCCAATACAATACAAACCTTGGAGAGTCTGTGCCTGAGCTAAAGCTGCCTTCCAACGTTGACGGTCTCGGGCATGTTGCTTCCAGTCCGGAAGACCAAGCTGTCTTGCATTCGCGATCACTTGATCTCTGTACCGGAGGTTCGGTCTCTCTCTTCTCCTCGAACCAGGAGACTTGGATTCAAAGACCCTTTTAGCTGGAGCGTTTTGTGTCCATGCGCTCGATGTGGACGAGCCACTGTAGTCGACGGTTTTTTGCCTTCCGGACTATATCCACATCTTTGTGCTTATAAAGCTCGCGATTATGTTTTCTCCTCCATTCGCCTTCCTTGCAGACTGGATCGAATATCCGCCGTAGAATTTTTCTTTCGAAGGAACCAAGTATCAGCTCTGCAGTCCTGCTTATCGTCCAGCTTTCGGTTCCATACAGTAGGACTGGCAGGATAAGGGTCTTGTAGAGCATGACCTTAGTTCTTCAGGAGTCAGGAGTTAAGATATTTACTACCGAAAACAAATTATTCACAAAAATGTAAATAAAAACGTGATTCTTGAGTAGACGGCCTCCTTTGCCTCAGAAGTTCTTTAACGATTATTGAAATGGAATTACAGAGGTTTCAAGTCTCGCCGAAGATATACTTTTTTCTGATGTCCTGTTAGAATTCTTTATGACAACTTGTTTTTATTTTAAACAACAAAACATTCCTCATAATTTAAGATTCACTTTCCCTTTAGTTAGGTTAGGTCAAGTTTGAGCCACAGAGCACATGATTTCTCGTGTAGCAAAACTTGAAAATACCAATGCAACTTTTGATATCTTAAAAAGTACTTTAACTGGCCAATCTTAAGGTAAAACTTGCGCCTTTTGGATAAAAAGTTCGTCAAACCGCGTCAAAGACTGCAACCTGAAAAATCGTCAGTGTTTTAGCCTTCTCTATGTCTGTGCGAAGATGGAACACCAATATCTGTCCATTCATTGTTAGTCTATCGCCAGTAAGAGTATTTTTTGCCTAAAAATATACATTTTATGTCTGTCCTTTCAGCATCTAATCGCCTTCTTCAGATAACCACAAAACTCGTAGGTCTGACTCACCAAAAACCACCTCCGTAATCGGAGTCGATCTTATCGGTTGTAATGAATCTCCTTTTATAGTCGATAAAGCGCCGTGTTCTTGCCGCCTGTTCCTGACCCTTTGCCTTTGGTGAACCTTTCCTTTCCTTATTTACACCGCCGAGCCCATATTTTGCTTTTCCATTCAATTGACGGCAGATAGTGTGTCCACACAAAAAGGGTTCAAGTTAATGTTCATTTTCATTTATCTTCACGATATATCCACACACATGTTCATCTTCTCGTGCACTGCCAAACTACTTTATTCCATTATCACCGCCCCCTTTAGGGCGGCAAACGAAGCGATTATCATTTAATAACTCCTTTCCACCCATTTAACGACATCCCACTAAGTTCATCACACAACAAAACTCCGTCCATTTTTTATTTATCAAATCACATAAAGTGCCAACACATTAAACACTTCAAATATTTTCGGTTACCATTTACATTGCTTGGTTGCTCTTTCCTAAAAAGAACATTTCAAATTCAAATTCCCGACACATTTCCTTCCTCCACCCGATGATTTTTTTACGGCATTGTTGCATTAAAAAAAAAAAAACGAAAAACCACCCCACACACACTTCATATTCACCCGTTTAGTTGAAATTCAAATTTATGCTGGCAATCCCCTTATAGCAAATGAACGACACGCGCCAGGGGTGGCTTGTAATTTATACATGAGGAAGAGACCATATTAGGTGGCAACAGGGATGTTTCAAATCAATACATATGCTAATAAAACTTCTCTTCCTCGTTCACATCTGTTCATTCGTTGTCAATTTTCAAAACGTGCTTTTCATCTTTATTTAATTGATTCGGCATTAATCGCTGTCGCTTGTAAAGAGATTATAAGTAATTTAGCTTGTTATCACATATAAACGGGTGTGCGTGTGTGTGAGAGAAAACAAATGTCAAAGCCCTAAATCTCCAACTCTCCAAAATTATCACATATTCCATTCTCCCTCCCTTCGTGGTCTCTTTCTCGGTCTTCCTCATAAAAGAAACACACCGGAAGTATATCCCAACCAAAAGCAATCAACTCTCCAGATTAGAATTCCATCATTCACCTGCATGGTTATGCTGCGCCATCTCGTTTTCCCCTTCGTCATCATTGTTATCTTTATCTTTATCTTCTCTTCTATTATCTTGTAACTGCCTGCTGCTGCTGCCTACAGATCCGTACGTACGTACGGTTTTTCAAGTAGAAAAATAGGAGAATATTTTCTTGATTCTTTTTTGTGGCTCATTTTCTCAAATGAGGTGAATAACATACATTGCCCATTCCGCCGCCGGTATATCAGCATCATCATCATCCGTCGTCGTCGTGTGGTGTGTAGTCATCAACATCATCATCATCAACAGAGAGAAGACAAAAAAAAAAAAAGGTTCTCTAGCGAAGAACAAAAAGCCAGCAACGAGAGAGACACACCACCATGTACTCGCACGGGGGCTTTATTTTCCTCAGGTCTGTTGAAAACATTTATTTGATATCATACACGCCTACCAGCAGCACACGAAGGGAGGAGGAGGCAACACATTGGCCTTTAGAGAAAAACGAAGAATGGCAGAGAAAAAGAAAAATGAGCAAAGCGGCTATTTTGTTTCCGATTTACCGTTCTTTATGGAAAAAGCCCAGAAAAGGAGTATGCGAGGTTAAAAAATCATTCCTGCGCATGCGAGAAGATAGATCTCTCCTCCTGGTGAATAGTGGACATTTTTCCTTCCAATATTTTTCTAGTTACCTCTGTCATCGAGGAAGAACACCACACCACAATACACCACACACACTTGCATGAAAAGTGAGAGAGGACGGAAGAAAATCTTTTCTCTGCGTGACCCTCTGCTAAATTTCCGAACAAAACAACAGCAGAAAACAAAAAAAAGTGAAAATGAGATTGGTATTTAAAAATACATTTATGACTTTTAAGATCGTCGTCGTCACTCCTCTTCTCACCACACACCGAGCGTGAGGTGAACAAAACACATATCACTCATGAAATCTGGCATCATCGCAGAATTTCATTTACTCTGCTCCTCTGGTGTGGTACACAATAATTAGACCAGACGTCATTACCCTTCATTGGTATTGTTGTGTTGTTGGGATCGAAATGTACCGTGTGAGTGCGAAAGATGGGGTGAGAGAGAGAGGGCAAAGAAACAATACACAACATTGCAATGTGTGCGTGACGGATTCCCCACTTGGTGAACATCTCTCTGCGGAGATTCGTTTCGTCGGCGAAATGCTGTTGCTTCAAGTCTGATAAAGTTGTTTCATTCACAGTAAAAGAGGCAAAGGCAGGTTTATTATTTTGACGTAAAATGCTGTTTTTTTTTTTATTGCTATACCGCTAAACGATAAACGATTTGCAGCGGAGGCAACAGTGAGCAATGGGCAATTTAACAACAATTTCAAGCGAAAATGCGAATTAGTCGCACATATCGAAGAGTAACCAATTCATTGCTGATATCTTGATCAATATCACCGAACTACAGTAAAAAAAAAAAAAAAAAGACGAAAGAAGGGTGTACAGAAGAAGACGAAGAAGAGGAGGTATGCAGCGACAGAAATCGAATCGACCTCGATTCAGTAAAGAAATTTGAAAGTCGCGTGCGCCATCTAGATTAGATTGGCTGCTTTTTTTTTTTCTTTTTTTGTGTGTTTGCATAGTTAGTTTTGTTTTTTGCGATTTATCTTCTTTTATTTTACCTTTCTTATTATTGCTGGCACATGCACGCACTGTTACACGTTTTGTACACATATCTTCAGTGAGAGTTGTTGGTTACTTTTAGTTTTTTTTTTTTCTTTTTATTATCGTTTAAAAATGACTTTGAATCGAGTTGAGACTATTTACTACTACAACAAACTCTCTATACAGTTGGATGCTCTGTTTAACCGGTTTTCGATTATGTGCGGAACGAGAGTTGTGGGCGTTGCCAGACACATTGGGTTTTTGTGTGTTCGATTATGTTTTCTTTATGTTGTCTTAATAGGATTATGATTGTAACTGTATTTTTTTGAATAATAAAAATCGATTTTATCAATAAAATTTGGTACCATTTTTATGATTGAGGTACATTAGGGGACATTAGTCTTTGAGTCGACTAAAAGGGGTCATTGTTTTTTTGAAAGTTGTTACAACTGACTAATAAAAGATGTTTTAAAGAAAAAGTTTACGATCTTTTGCATAAGAATAGAACAGAATTACATTACAATAAAAATTTCACTGCGATTTAATGCAATATGAAACCATATAGTGTGAACTTTCCCATAACCGGACATCGACTGTACCGAGAAATTTGTCCGGCTATTAGACATGTCAGTTTATCAAAAAACGTGCTTTTTTTAGATACTGTGTTTTCAAAATGTCCCTAACGTTGTTCTAGTTTAAAGCGATCTATTTCGTTTCGCGGACACATGATACAGACTTTCTGTCAAGGTTTCAAGCGAATAGCAGCTATCAGCTGTCAGTGTCAAAGTACCATATGACTGTAAATAAAAAGCAACAAGATGGCCAAACCATTACAGTGTACAACCCGTCAATTACAGTTTACAGTTCTAAGATTTTATTTTTTTTTGTCTGTAAATTCCAACACCTGCAGTGAACCATGAAATTGTGCACGACTGAACGTAGCAAGTGATTGAGTTCATTTCGTTTGACGTATAAATCGTTGTCCCGTTTTCTTTTGACACTTAAAAAGTTGTCGTTTTGTTTAATGTGCTTTCATTCCACCCTTTAATTTGGTTTAGAATAGTTAAGTATTTTTTCATGAACTCGTGCATGATTTTTTTTTACAAGAATTTCAATTGCCTATCCACAATTCGCTTAGCCCTTTATGCCTTCGCTCTTCAAAATCGTGTCCATGTACAAATATTTGGTTGTCAAATATCTCCCTTCCGCCTTTTTGTCTCTTGAATTTTCCGGCTACAGAGCTCGTATCTGGCACCAACCCAGTAATGTCATGAATGGATTTTTATTGGAAAGCAGTATAAGATTTAAAAATTTGATGTGGAATAAATAAAACAACTACTTTGACTGAACTTCAGTATCCGACCGAGCCCATAAGGCCGAACGAAGAAAAAACTAAACTAAACAGAGCCAATTGGCAACTATGGTCGCCGGATAGGATGTCAGTGTATTTACTGCCATTACTTCAGCTCCTACGATCTTTTTTATGTTCGCTCAACTGGTAATTTCTCTCTATTATCATAGCAATAACTTTCTCGAAGAAAAAGGCGACTTAGGTGCTACATATGGACCAGCAAGTAGTTTATGTCATGGTTTACAACCGTCAACCCATACCCAATGAACTTGCATGACAATAACTAGTTCATAAAATCTCCAACCAGCCCACTCTTCTAATTAAAATACCTGTTGAGACATGATCAGCCACAAAGCCACACTTCGATCTTAACAAATTACGACAAATTATTTAAGTCCGTGTGGAGAAAATTTCACAAGAAATTTGCATTCAATTTTCACTCGATCATTTCACAAGTTTTGTATTTAATTTTCACTCACTCATTTCACAAATGAAGTAAACATGGCAACATTGCTGTGTCGTGCTCTGTTAAAGGGAGCCCTCCTCATTCAATAAGCTATCACTTTCCAGACAACAATGTTGCCAGGAACGCAGATAACAATGCTAATAAGACCTTGTCCCACCACCCGCCAGCCCTTCTTGCCGACCCACACGTCGTCTAGAGAGCTCAAATAAATTATTTCATTTATTCATAGCCGACAACCATAGCGTGGCAAGTCATAATCACTTATTAAAATAAATAGCATTCCCTTAATGTTCACAACATTCCGGCGAGAGTCAGATCCCCATTTGACAGTTCTCGTTCGGGGCCCGTTTGTTTGTCGTAACAAAGTGTGTTGTATGCAAATCTAAACGGGAGAAAAAGTGATACCACATACGATGAACGAACCGAACGAATTCTTTTCTCTTCTCTTACAAGAAATAAATTACAAACCCACAAGCAGCGAGTCAGGATATAAATATCAATTAAAATATATATGTCACAACTACCAGTGTCGTCGCACGCACACTGCGAGGTGATTTGACCTCGTCCAGGCGTGCGATGGTGTTGGAGCATGAGCCCTGCCGTCTGAGTTGGTGTTGGTGTTTGAGGCTGGTGAAGGGGAAATTTCTCTCGTTCTCTATCGTTCTCTTTTTCCCCTGTTTCGATGGCTTTTTTTTATTATTTATCTCTCATCTGTGTGTAGCAACATGTGCACGACTACACGTGCTTCTTTGAAAAGTTTTTTTTTTTCTTTCGTTCTCTTCTTTGGTTTTTTTCGCATTAGTTAAATGTAATCACCACACAGGAGTAGATAAAGAGGGGAAGGGAAGATATGCGATTAGATAAAGGAGAATACAACAGTCAGGCGCAAAAAAAGGAGAAAACACGGATATAATCACATCTTTCGGATGCATCCATAAAATCAACCCGAAACGGTGATTGTGTACGTACAACGAACCAGGCAAAAAGGAGGCGAACAACCAGCAGCAGCAGTAGAAAAGACGAAAAAAGAAAATATAAAAAAACAAAGAAAAATATGACAGAAAGGGAACGGGAAAAAATGGTAAAGTGCGCGGACAGCGAACGAACAGGAATGGCGGGGGAGGTTGATAATATTTTGATAATGCTGATGAGAGGATGATGATGACGATGGGGGCGCGCGTGTTTCCCATCATCAACACACAACGCGCATGCATTTATTTAAATCAGGAACAGAAAAAGAGTTGGGTGGTAGTGGAAAAAGCTTTGGATTGAAAAATGTCATCGCCTGCAACTTGATTGAGCGCAGATGCGGACGGAAGTTGCCCTCCTAAACATCATGCGCGCAGTTAAACCGGCAGGCGTTTCTCCCCACACACAACTGTCACGACGAAAATTCTAAATTTACCAGACCATTGTGTCCGTTATCGTCGACAAAAAATTAGTCATCCGAAGAGGAGAAGAAAATAGTCAAAGTAATAGAAAAAAAAAATTACAAAATTTTATTTCTACGTATTAGCAATTTTCCTCCTATTCTCCCATCTTTCTTTTCTCGTGCCGTTCGACAATTCAATTCAATGAAAAAAAGAACACACACTCAAGAAGCCGTACAAGCGTATTATTTCCATATCGGAATGTTGACTTCCTTGGTGGCACCACGGCTACATCTCGGCCTCCCTGAGTGTGTTCCACTCGGTGTGACGGGTGCGACGGTGGCAGCAGAGAGGAGTAGTCATTTCTCTCCTACAGGTCAACAAATATACACACTTGGGGTTTCTTCTTCTGCCTCTTTCCATTCACAAATGCGCCTTCCCATACACACAACTACCATGACACACGAGGCGGTGAAAAGAGTCGACTAGATGCGAGAATGCAACTGTTTTGGATATACAGTTGTCTCAGTCATCTGTGCGCATCTAATAATAAATTGCGGTCGTGTGTGTGTGTTTGTGAATTGTGTTTGAGGTTTGTTTACAGATTGTTTACCTTTACGTAACGCTTTTATGGGTGTCTCTTTTTGGCCGATTTGGTTTTGTTGCTGTTACACTTTCGCCCAGATTTGGTAATGTTTACGTTCAGTTGTTGGCCCTGTTTTGTTATTCTTTTTTTTTTTTTTTTTTGTTGTCTTGTTCTGTTCTTGTTGTTTGGTTGAAAGCGGGGGGGGATTGTTGTAAATTGGCAGTAATTTGATTTGGGTTTGTGTTTTTAGTAGACAAAGGCGCTAATTTGTTTTTTGAAGAAACATGAAACACAGTAGACGTTTTTATTAACAAACAATTCATTTTTGTTAGGGGTGAGTGGAAGAGGAGAGTTTTGTTATTGGGGCAAAAAATGAGGTGAAATAAAAATACGAATATGCCTTGAGTTTTGAGATTATTTTTAGCCGGGTGATTGTGCTAAAAATATCTGCAAACATACAACTGAATGATTGGATTCTGATTCTGTTTTCGATAATTGATCGGAAATTATGAATTTTTCGGGGGGAAATGGGATTTTGTGGGGTGCTCTGTACGCGTGGATGTTGTTTTGGTTTTTTTTGTGCTTGGAGAGTGAGGGTGTTTGAGTTGTTATGTGAAGTGCGTAGATCCACTTGTTGGAGTGGGGAATCGGTTTTTGTCGTGCTTTGAAATGCGTATTTTCAATTTGATTGTTTTGGAGAAGTCCTAAGGGCTTCTTGGAATGGGGACACGTTTTCGTCGAGTAGTTAAAGATGTTTACATTATTTGAAAAACAAAAGGGACGTTGGTGTGAATTTTGAATTATTTTAGTTATCTCTGAAATGTCGTGAGATTTTTTTTTTATTATTATCAGTATTCTTAAACTACTATTGTCTCATTCTCAGAGATTTCACAGGGGTCTATTGTGACCTATTTTTCTATATGATTTGATTAAATCCAAATAATTTGTAGTGTTGATATTTAACTAGAAATCGTTCATAAACCAAGACAGCTCTTTTTTTTTGTTTATTTCCAATAGTATAAAGTTTACCATAAGCGTCCACATTGAGATTTATACTGCATTTGGTGCATTTGCATCACAGTCTGGCAGCACTTAAAGGTCTTTACAAAGTACAGTACAGACAAAGTTGAAATTCTCCTGTACAAATAAATAGAAGACGAACAAATAATATGGTCAACATTATCTAAATCTAACGAAAAGGCAAAGAAAGGGCTGGGCTTATTGGCAATCAGAGAGTCTACATGTTTTTTTTGTGAATCCAAAGCCCAACGTCCAGCGCCCAGAGTCCTTTTTCGATACCTTTGTGTCGTAGTTCAAGCGGATGATCGAACGCTAGAGATTGAACAACTCATTCACCGACTTTGAGCGAATTTCTTGGTGTTCGTATAGTTGTGGTTCATCATTAATCGAAACCTGAATAAGAGGGTCTGGAGAAAGGTCTTTTGAGATATACAACAGATCTGCTTACTGCTTGCTGTGACCTGAAATGTAACCAGTAGTCCAGTGAGTGTAACCAGTCAGTAAAATGGGGATTTTTGATGATAACTTTTATCGATTCCTCGCGTTGAGGAATAGACATGGGAACATTTGCTCTGCTTCCGTTGTGGACAGAAGTTGGCCTGTTTTTGAGGCTACAATATTTTGTGCCGAACATAAATCTCGAACTTGTATTTCCGTAAATCGGTTTTAAAGATTATTAAGTTTATTTATGTGGCAAAGGTTTCTTAGGAATCCATAACCTAATTCAACTATGACAGTAGTAACTTTTTGAGTTTAGGTAAAGACTGCGCACAGGTAGTGAATGTTTAAGAGTGTGAAGACAAAGCAAAATTATTATTATAATTATTAAATGAAGACAAAGCAAAATCAAACAGAAAAACAGATGAATTTTTAATGTTTTAATGTACTGGAATCAGTGAAGGTGCTCAGATTTTTTCAGGGAGAGATTTTTTTCTCGATTTCAACTGAATGCACATGCAGCAAAGTTAAGATAGGTTAGGAATGGAAGTTAACACTTTCATTGCCGCTCCTCATTTTAGCCCCACGAAAAATTTGCCAATATTTTTCGAGTTATGAGTAGATGAAATTCATGTCGTACACACACGTACAACACTCGACATAAAATTGTCTAATCACATAGACCAATGATGGTCCTTGGTGCATAAAAGTTGGGTTATGGAGGTTCATGTGGGTGACTTCAAGAAATTAGCAAAATTTTTCAGGCGAAATAATCCGCTGGCGTCGATATCGATTGTATAGCATCTACTAAAATTGAAATTACTTACTAAATTTACTTAAATACTTGATATTGCGATTTAAATTCTCATAAAATATATTTCTTTTTAATTTTTAGCAAACCAAACAAATTGGAATGGAACGTGGGAGAATGGGCTGTCCTACGAGTGCCGTTCCTTGCTTTTTAAAGCTCTTCATAATCTCATGGAAAGGTAATCACTAAAATTTACATTGATTCCAATTTATACAATTAATTTTTCCTCTTCAGATTTGTTTTAACAAAAGACATTGTTCGCTTTGGAAAATGGTTTGTTCAGCCTTGTACAACAAATGATCGAATTTTCGGAAAGAGGTACGTGTCCCACTCCAATTTGAAACTCTTTTACTTTTTTTATGGAACTGATTGACACATTATGACAGCAATAAAGGTTATCGTTTCTGTCTTAATTTTCATGTCCAAGAACAAGAAAACAGGATCTCTGTGATCATTTATTCAGATATATGATTGATCATCGTTCTCCTTGTTACAAGCCCTCCTCGAGCTTCACTCGACGAACTTGGACAACAGTGAAACTTTATTAACATTTTCTTTTTTTTTCTGTCATCAGCTCTCAGCATCTCTCATTCTCTTTTACATTCTTCGTTCATGGCGATACGGTGTGTGCATCAATTGATCTACGGGAGCATCCTGCTGTTCGACAGCTAACCCCCGAGCATTTAGCTGATGCGGCTGCAGCATCAGCAGCCGCACAATCGGGTCAGCAAGATGTACGACCAAGAAGTGTTATATTGGCACCATTCGGAATGGCTGCAACACTCACTGGGAATAGTTACAAGGCGTCAGATCCACTCGCCGAAAAGATACTCGAAGACTGGTCATCGTTTTTTCCACTGTGCAATAAGGAGAATTCTGATCTTCCACCTGTGGTTGAAGTTATTTCGTGTAAGTTTTTAATGAAAAAAATCTTTAAACAAAACTAATTGTGTGTTTTTCTCTTTGAAAGGTGGTCACAAAATGTATCATCCTTCGATGTACGTACTAGTCACGGATCTGGATGATATGGAGAGTGTGTTGGGCGATTCTTCCACGGATCCATCACAGAGCATACTGTCTGCCATTGGACTGGGATCCTCAACGCCGGTGGCATCGTCTTCATTAGTCAATCCGAGGGCAACGCCAATAAATCACATCTCACCGCCGACGCCATCGGCATGTGGCTTAATTCCAGTATCAAAATCAACACCAACAAGTGGCACCGTTGGTGCTGGAGTTGGTGGTAGTGGCGGTGGTATAATGGCAACGCTTCCCTCACCATCACCCATCGACGGTGGACTGGCAATTAATGGCGAGAAAACAAGCATAAATCCCAAAAAGTTTGAAAACAAACCACAGCCTTTCTATGAGACTTCCAGTAATAACTTCAGCAGCAATGCAAATACTCATGCACCGCCACAAGCTTCCACCGAAATGCCCGAAAGGGTGTGGCAAGATTGCATTACAAATCCCATCTCCAGTCTTAGTTTGAATTCAATTTCAAGTGATGGCATCAAAATGGAGGTACCCGATATGCAATCGGGTGATGTTTCTGTGAATAATAATAATAATAACAACAACAATTCATCGTCGGACACAAAGACACTATGGAACTTTGTTGATCCCACTCAAAAGGCACCATGTACTTGCACAAGGTAAGAGATGTGTGTAGATTATCCTCCCTCCTTCCACTGCGGTAGTCATTCTTTTTGCATTTTGTTAAACAAACAATTTTCTTTATTTTTATAATAATAATTCTCCTCCCCCCGAAAGTTTCTTAGTTTCTGTATTAGATAAAAAAAAAAAAGAGGCATGTGTATGCATTTGTATCGTATAATCTTACTATTTTTTTTTTTTTTATTTTCCCATTGATGATGTTTAATCGTGTCGTGTTTACTGTTTGCATAGTTTCCTTTAATTTTTATTATTCATTTTTGTTTTCTACACAAAGAAAACAATATGAAGATGGCGCGCTTGCAAATCTATTCAAAAAAAATTTAATTAAATTATTCTGTCGTCTCTGAAGCTCGGTTTTGAGTTGCTATTTGCATGATTAGTAAAAAGGCAAATTTGTTTCTCATCTGTCGGTGACTGTGCTGACTGAGTTTGTAGTTGGTCACAAGGAGAGTGGACGGATTTTTTTTTTTATAATTTGTATACAACACGCTGCTTCTCGGGTTCTTCTGCTCTATTCTTGCACACTGTAATTGGAAATAGTCTCGTTAATTGCTGAGAAATTGGTCTTTCTATATTTTCTATCTTAAATTTTTATCTACGACTGGTTGAGCTGAAAATTATAAATGATTTAGACTTGACTTAGATTTTAGAACAAATCTAAAGAATTGAACCGCAAGCATTTGTCAAAAAACAGTTGTGTTCCCGGTTTGCTCGGGAACTTGCAACTCCACCATGCAATTATTTCAACAAAATGGCGAACTACGGGCGTCCGTCAGAAAAACTTGCAACCATGTTTTTATAGATGCAGCTGATTGCATTTCCGTTTGTCTAACTTTGTGATGCTCTTCCTTAAACGCCTTCGATTGACGACCAGGAGAAAGTGAATTTGCGTTTCGTGCATCACATATTGTCAGCTCGGTTGGTTGCTTCCTCACTGTCTTAATTTCATGACAAGAAATCTGCAATGAGATCGCAAGTCATTCGATCGAGAATTGCGATTTAAAATGACGAAGGTTTAAGATTGTAAAAGTTTATGCGATTTAACGATAACGATTTAACGATAAATCGGTTGTAGAGTGCAGGCAATTAAATGAACTCATTCCAAGGTTTTAAGGACGAACTTAACCTTACTTATGTTGAATAATTTCAAAGTAAATCTCTTCTTCGTCTGTGTTTGCTGATTTTGTTTCAATTTTTGAAATTATTTGCAAGCCGTCATCGGACTTAACAACACTAAGAACAAGAAAAAAATAAATAAGCGTCTGTTTTTTTTTTTTTAATTTCATTACTAAGCCAATTTATTTTCTTTTTAAATAAAAAGAAAAAAAAAAACATGTCATAAAATAAAACTAGGATAACCATAAATCACATCATTAAATTTAAGATTAATTGTAAATACAATTAACCAGTAATTAAGAGAAAGAAAAAAAGAAAAAAACTTCAAATTAAAAATGAAAAAAACAACCCCACGTTTTATACAGGTATAAAAAAGCGACTGGCGGAAGTCGCTCAACTTCCTCGTCAACATCGTCGTCTTTGACCGCATCAAATAAATTGACTGGTGGCAGTGGTCGTCCTGATAAATCTACACGTTTTAATCGAACACCGTTTCATAAAAGGCATAATACCACAACAGTCTTCTCAGCTGTTGCAAGTAGCTTTCATTCTTCCTTCACCTCCTCCACGGGTAGAAAAACAAAAACTCTTACTATTGAACAATTTGATGTGGATCTGCCTAAACTCGACATCGACACCATACCAAATCAAAGGTTTGTGTCATCACTTGCACCTAAGAAATGCTAAATAAATCGAATTCAAATAAAAATAGTTGATAAAAAATAAAAATAATTAATAATGTTTGGTGGCACAACTCACTCACACTTTCTACTTCTTCATCTGTTTTATTTTTTGTCACTATCGCGGCTTTTTTTTTTGTTATTTTTTTTGAATGGAAAGAGAATTAAACAATTTAAATATTCATCTAACTCTCTTGCTTTTATTTTTTTTGTAAAGTGTTCTTTTTTTGTTTAATTTTGATTTGTTTTGGAATTATGATTTCTTTTTTTTTGAGGTTTGCGATAATCCATGTTCCAATTTGTACAGCATTACATATTTTTTGTTTTGTTTTTTTTTTCTTTTGATTAAAGCTTGGAAGGTACACTAAATGCAAAATCGTTTTTCGTAGTTGTATTCATTTATATAACAACAATTGCATCTTGTTGTGCAAATTGAAATTAAAGACTTACGAGAACTAACTTTTCCTGTAATTACTTCAGAAAACTCTGTGTAATTCATTAAAGACTTGTAACTTCACACTTCATCCGCGTCAAATTGCATTTCGTGTACCCCAAGATGGCGGTCTTTGCCTAGTCTTGTTTTTTTTTTGGTTTGGGTTCGGGCCTATAAGGGATTTGTCTTTTGAAGCACGATTCAAGTCGTCAGTCAAAGCTTAACACCACTGCTTACTGCGAATGATAAGAACCACATCTGAAACTTGCACTGGTGGATGGTTTAGTAAGATATTAATTAATAACCATGTCGAAAATTATTTGAGGTTAAAGTGAAACACCGCACCTGTCACATTGCAGTTGCAGTACACGAATTGGTTATGGGTTTTGTGAATGTTAAAGCAAAATGAATGTTAAAGCAAAAAGCACAAGTTATACGAAGCAGAAAGACTGCCAAAAAACAACAATGCATTGAGCTTGAATGCAGTATGGAGTATTACAGTTTGAAATATTAATTAGCTTTCCCATTGTTTGACGAATGGACATTTTGCAGTCTTTCACCGCTGAAATAAAACTTCAATCAGGATCTATTAATCCATGGTCTACGTCCGATGGTGTATTCGTTTTATTCATTGTTGTGTTGTGTGAAATAAAATAAATAACAAAAGATGATATTCTGTTTAAAATGAATGCGCATGGGCCCAAGCGGTGTGTTTCATTTGGTTTTGTGGTGTATCAATTAAAAATCGTTAATTTAGAATTTTAATTTGGTTTTTTTTATTTGCTTTGAATCTAATCCATGGCAAAGGGTTTTGTTTATATTTTTTTTCTTGCATTTTACATTAAATGATGTGTAATATTTTTCAATCATTTCTTTTTTTCTTGTCCTCCATTAGTCAACAAATTTTAACATCCTTTTTTCTCCGTCATTTAGATCAAACACAAATCCAGGCACACCTCATGGTGGAGGATCTTCCTACTCGAGAAATTCAATTGGAGATAACATGGCCGTTCCATCAGTTGGATCACCTGGAAGTGCAGCGCCATCTCCTCATCCAAATTCCACTCTATCACAGCCGACTTCTGTGCCGCCAGCAGATCAGGTTCGTTGTAAAACTGCATGCCTTTGTTCCTCCTCGACTTAACTTTTGTTTTCCAGTCAATGTCAGTGATATCGCCACGACCGCCAACGTCGGTGCCTACCTTGCAGCAACCATCCACGCCGATTGATCACTTGCTTGATAAGAATACACCGGCACCAACGCCAACGGATCAGCATGACAACAAGAGCATTACCGCGTCACCGTACGTTCAACCGACGCCGAGTGTGGAGCCACCACCATCGGCAGAGGGCATGCAGTGCTCTGGACCAGGCAGCGTGCCAGCGCCGCCGAGTGTTGAGCGATGCACGCCGAATCTGCAGTGTGGCACGATATCGGTGAAGAAGTTCGACACGTCAGGAAATGGTGGCGGTGGGGGCGTTGGTGGAGGTGGTAGCACACCTTCTAGGAGCATTCCAGGCACTGATTCTCAGCTTAACAATAGCCGGTGCAATAGCCTAGCGTCGACAGCAGAGACCACAGCATACTTCAACTTGTATAAGCGCCCGAAGCTGACGCCCAAAGACATTGACGGACTGGCGAATGATGAGCTTACTTCGGACATGCTGCATGACTTTTCGTACACTGAAGCTTGGTAAGTTGACGCCTTCCATTTCAATGATGAAGAAAATGTAGAGCATTCAAGGGGCACTTACTTGCAGACCATATGTCTGTGCCATCTTTGGCTCTTAGATTAAAATTCAAATCGTGAGGAGCTAGTCTGGTTGCCTTGTTTGCAGCTCAGAGGCAACCTAGTGAGACTTACATCAAATCTTGTCGATTTTTGTGCGTGTGTATCTTCTTGCTAACAACTCCGTTTTCAATTTCAGGTTAAACCATCCTGTGAAACGTTTCAATGCCTCCGAGGCACCGAAACCACACCGTGCAATGCGTCACACGAATCTCTACGACAGTCACACGCATCATAAGCCGCTAATGCCGACACCAGGCTCGATCTACGACTCACGCCTGGTGAACCTCGAGTCAGCAACCGGGGGATTCGATAACAGCCTTATAAACAACCTAGCCAGCAGTAACATTCTTCAAGAGCACGAAATCAAAAAGGAACACGGAATCAAAAAGGAGCACGAAAGCTTGACCGGACGCAATCTCTTCACCGCCGAAGGTCTGAATCCATCCTACCGTGACTTGGATCAAATATTCGACAACCCGGACGATGACACGGGCATGCAAATTCACACGCCACCAGACTCCAATAAATCTTCCAACGGCTGCACCAACAACATCGATGACTTGAAACGCTCAACGACGACGAACACCTCCCTGCTGAACAACAACACCGGAACGTGCAACATCAACAACAACAACAACAGCAACTCGAACATGATCCAGGCCGAGGATCTGACCAAAATGTTCCCCACTCCGCCGAGCCACGAGCAACACCATCCGAACTCGAGTCCCTGCGCCATTGACATCTCCATGACCGATCTGACCGAGACGGTCAAGTACAAGCAGGAGTACTCGGCGGAGCTGGGCAGTCCGGTCGAGGAGAAGATCGACGATTGGTCGTACGTATTCAACCCGCCGCCGGTCTGTATGATCGTCGGGTCATCGAAGTACGCGCCACTCACGAATCTGCCCAGTCAAATGTTGCCACCCCTGACCATTCCATCAAACTGCACGTACAAACCCTCGTGGCAGCAACCCCCACCTCAGCGGCAACAGCAACAGCAACAGCAGCAGCAACAACAGCAACAACAACAACAGCAGCAGCAACAACAACAGCAGCATCATCAACAGCAGCAGCAGCAGCAACATCACCAGTTACTGCAACATCACCAGGAGATGATGTCGAGTACAAACCCCAACAACGTGCACCCAATGCACATGCACCAGCAGCACCATCATCCTCCTCCGCCCCGGCCACCCTCATCCACAGGCTCGAATCTGCTCCTGAATCAGCTGAACTGCCCGCAGGCCGCCCTCACCAATACGAACAGCAACAACCCGATGATGCAGCAGATGCTGCGAGCCGGCGTATCACCGATCTCGCCAGCGCCCGGCGTCATTCCACCACCACCAGGAGCGGCAGTAATCTTTCCACCCACTGGCAGCCCGATGATGAATCGTCGGACACCGCTGCACCCACCTCCACCATACGAAGTGGCGACTTCTAGTCCATCCAACTCATCATCGTCCTACCTGAACAAACAGTTCAACTCGCAGGAGCCGCCCCAGACCCCCTCGGCACCGGGCTCCAACGCGTCGTGCTGCATCCGCCTGCCAGAGGTGAGCTCACTGATGGTGAACATCCTGCTGTACGACACGGCGCTGAACGTTTTCCGCGATCACAACTTCGATAGCTGCACGCTGTGTGTGTGCAACGCCGACTCGCAGAAGTGCGTCGGCAACATCCGCGGTGCAGACTCTGGCGTGTACGTCGCGCTGCCGGGAACCAGCTTCAACCCGGCGAACAGCAACGGCGCACCAGCAACCGGCGGAGGAAGCAACTCATCCAACAGCGGTAACATGCGGAACATGCTAAGTGCCTTCGGTGGACTCGGTTCGCCGGCATTGATGGGAGGCTGCGGCCCCGGAGGAAGCAACGGCCACGGCATGAACAACCACACCACTGGCTACTTGGACGACGATCCGCTCTCGTGCTCGTGCGGCTTCAGTGCGGTGGTGAACCGGAGGCTGGCCTACCGCGCCGGTCTGTTCTTCGAGGACGAAATGGAGATCACCGGCATCGCCGAGGACCCGGCCAAGTACAAGAAGAAATCGCTCAACGCCTTGCTGTCCAGCCTTGCGTCGTCGCTGTCCAGCAGCGGCAACCAGTCATCGTCGTTGTCGTCGTCGTCCTCCTCCTCCCTGGCGCTGATGCCAGCGGGCGAGGACGCCTTCAACAACGAGCTGCACCTGATCCTCGACCTGCTGATGGATCAGTGCACCATGATCCAGACCTCGAGCAGCTCCATCCAGCGGGCGCTGACGCGTCACCGCCGGAAAAAGACGAAGGTGGCCCCCATCAACCTGATCGCCAACGTCCTGGAGTACACCGACGCGAACGACATCATCTGCCTGGCGCTGGAGCAGGCGCGCCTCGCCTCCAACCGCATGGAGCTGGCGACGAGCAACCGCAGCAGCAGCCCGCCTCCGTCGACCGCCATCAGTGTTCACAAGTGGCCGTACATCCCGGCGGGATACACGCGCAACAACAAGGACATCGTGCGCATCATGAACTCGATGCAGCCGCTGCTGCAGAACGCCTTCCACACCAAGTCGCGGTCCGGCCAGAAGGACGCCACGTACACGGTCAGCGGTCCGCTGACCTGGCGACAGTTCCACCGGCTGGCGGGCCGCGCGTCCGGTCAGTGCGAGCCGCAGCCCATTCCGGCGATCACGGTCGGCTTCGACAAGGAGTTCATCTCCGTCGCCCCCTTCGCCATCCAGTACTGGGACAAGTTTCTGCTCGAGCCGTACTCCTACAACCGCGACATCGTGTATCTGATCGTCTGCCCGGAGAACGACTACGTCATCAGCAAGACCAAGACGTACTTCAAGGAGCTGAGCACGACGTACGAGGCGTGCAAGCTGGGCAGGCACACGCCCATGAAGGGCTGGGATGGCATCCTCACAGTCGGACCAAAGATGGAGGGCGGCGGCAACACGACCCTCGACGACTGGCTGCGCACTCTGGAAGACATCTCGCTGGCGGAGAAAATTCGTCTCTACGCGAACGCGTTCCAGAATCTGATATCGCCGTATCTGAACCGCGTGCCAAACGACAAGACGCTCCTGAATCCACCGGAGAGCGCCGCGTCCGCAAACTGCACGTCGCGCCCGATGGCCAGTCCCATGCCGAACTCGCAGGACCCCAGCGGGATGCACAACAACATAGACAAGGCGCCCAGCACGCCGACCAAGCCGGAGCCGTCAACGTCCTCCGACCAGGAGAACCGCGACTCGCTGAACACCTCGGCGACGCTGACCAGCTCGCCCCTGGGCGACCCTCTCGGCAGCTCCGACGACGACATAAACCCGCCCATCATCGTGCTCTACGTCATAGAGCCGTTCACCTACGGCTGCGACTCGCCCGAGCTGGAGCGGATCGCCTGCATCTCCCTGCTGCGCTGCTACTCCGAGCTCCTAAAGACCATTCCGGAGTCCGTGCGAACCAACATCAACATCCAGATCCTGTCGCTGGAGTCCATCCTCGAGCTGGGCCACAACCGCAACCGCGCCAGGCTGAGCGACGAAATCAAGTGCCTGGCTCTGAACATCTTCTCGCAGTGCCGCCGCTACTTGTCGCACGCGAGCAGCGTCAAGAGCCTCACCGGCTTCGGAACCGCAGCCAACATGGAAGTCTTCCTCAAGTCGAAGGACGAGCAGAACAGGCAGGCCTACAAAATGTACACCCCGCCGTACATTCTGGCGCCGATGCACGAAAAGGCCGAAAAGACAGACTTCTCACGCACGCGCAATGGCTTCGATCAGCAGCAGTTCTCGGTCATGTACTGCAACTACTGCATGAGCGAGGACCAGGCATGGCTGTTGGCCACGGTCACTGACGACCGCGGCGAGCTGCTCGAGAAAATCATCATCAATATCGACATTCCAAACAGGACGCGCCGCAGGAAGGCGCCCGCCCGTCGCATCGGTCTGCAGAAGCTCATGGACTTCATCATGGGCATCATTTCGCAGACGGATCAACCCTGGCGCCTGGTCATCGGCCGGATAGGACGCATCGGCCACGGCGAACTGAAGTCCTGGAGCTGGCTGCTGAGCAAGTCAAACCTGCAGAAGGCGTCCAAGCAGCTCAAAGACATCTGCAAGCAGTGCTCGCTGATGTACTCGCCGACCATTCTCAGTGCATGCCTAGTAACCCTTGAGCCGGACTCAAAGCTGCGTGTCATGCCCGATCAATTCACACCCGATGAGCGATTCAGCCAAATCTCAATGCAGAATCCGCTCTCAACGCCGCAGGACGTGACTTGCACGCATATCCTTGTCTTCCCAACGAGTGCTGTGTGTCAGGTAAGAAAAGACTCCTGGTCCAACTCAGTTCTCTTGCTAATCTCTTGTACAGTCCTTCCAGAAAGCGTTCAATGAGCTCAACGAGACACAAGTGGACATCGACAATGATTTCATGTTCGACCTGGACGAGGATCCCGAGAATCCAATCGACGTCAACATGGATCTGTTCTTCTCGGATCGTAAGTGATGAGAATCTGCCGCATAAGGGTCGTGCTTTACATGTATCTCTTGTCCTTTTTAGCCATGGGCCAGGCGGGAATTGAACGCAACTCAAATCACGGCAGTCCCGACCGCATGGAGGACAACCGCAGCTGGCAGAGCTCGAGTGGCAACAACTTCAACTCGTCGCGGATGCAGCATGATGCCCAGGACATTGAAGAGGTAGGTAGAGAGGAAAAAAGCTAGGCTCTGGCCCTGTGTGCTATTTTTTTTTTTTTGTGAGCCGTTCTAAGTCATTTGTGTCCTTTATAGGTCGGTTCAGTGCTTCAGCAGCCACTTGCAGTTGGCTATATCGTCTCGACCGCGCCCACTGGACGCATGCCAGCCTGGTTCTGGTCAGCCTGTCCACACCTCGAAGACGTGTGTCCGGTGTTTCTGAAAACCGCACTCCACCTGCACGTGGCCAACATACAGAACACAGACGACATCCTCAATGCCAATAGCCATTCGACCGCAAATGATCATCCACTCGACTCTAATCTCACTGCAGACGTTCTACGTTATGTCCTGGAAGGATACAATGCTCTTTCATGGCTTGCCCTAGACTCGAATACGCATGATCGACTCTCCTGTCTTCCGATTAACGTACAAACGTTAATGGACCTCTATCATCTGACGGCTGCCATCGTCTAAAAACAAACGGAAGCACATCTCTATCAAAAAGGTTTTGTTATGAAAAAAAAAAACGTATACATATTTCTTTTTTCTTTTTTTTTATATACTATATATATAGTTTTATTTTGTGTTGAGATTTATTTTATTCACATGATGACAAAAAGTGTAATTAAAAGTAAAATGCTTGTAGGACAAAAATATGGAAAGAAAGCATATAAATAATATAACAAAAAAAAAACAAAAAGAAAATCTGTGATATTAGATTTTATACGGTTAGAGAGAAAACAAAAAAAAGAAGAAAAATATATACTATATTCAAATTTATGAAAACCACACACACTGGCATAGATACCATCCCCGAGCACATACATCAACAACAAACAACAGCGACAATTAGAAATTTATGAACTAATTTTTTTGTGTTAAATTATTTATTTGTATTTAAGAAAAGCAAGCAAAACAGTTAAAAAGTGAATCAAAAACATAAACCTAATGAAATTATATGTTTTAAGTAAAAGAAAAAAACAAAACAAAACAAAAACTAAATCAAAACGAAAACTTCTCAATTGATTGGATAACGTGAGCGACAGAGATTGAGGTTAGGTTGGTGCATACATTATTATTCGAGATTCATTTGGTTTATTTAGGTGAAAGGGAATGTGGTTTATTAGTTTCTAGTTTACTTCAGAGGTTTAATCTATATTATTTGTTTTCTTTGTTTGCTGATAACGCCCTAAATTCGATAAGACTGGCGAGACTGGTTTACTGTGGGGCACTGGAAGCAGCTGGATTGTTACCGAGCTGACTAGAGAAATTTGTTGAGTGAACCCAAAAAGATGGTTGGCAGCACAATGGGCCTAGCTTTGGCCTAAGTGTACCAAAATTTCAAAATGAGACCCTGGTTCACCCTCGACCATCAGATAGGTTAGAATAGGCGGAATAGTGGACCTTTTTGGTTTCTTTAATTTATGTTGTGTTCAAAGAGTCTACCAAGACCTGCATGGAACAGAAAAAATTCTCTTTATTCAGCTACTTCCGAAAATTCGTTTTAATCAAAATAAACCACTGCATAAATAAATTTCGAGGTTATGGCGGTCTACGAACGTGGTCAGGAGTTGCTTTCCAGACTTGACTTGGTTTCTTAAACCCGCTGGACCTACGAAAGACTACAAAGCGTGCTATTTTATTTCTTTACAACCTAAAAACAGGCTATTTCCTACTTTTTCACACTGCTTTCATATTCCGAGACCATAAAATTGTGACCTTAGTCAAGATTGAAGTGTTTAGTGCGTTGTTGTTGTGTTGGTCAAATATTGATTGTTAGGATATTATATTCGTAGAGTAGAAACTTAATGCACTTTAATCGTATATTTCTTAACAGTTTGTAGCAGAAAAATACCTTCTAGATCATCATCATAATCTTTTTGACCATGTGCGAAAGCAATGCATGCAGATAGACAATGATGGAAAACGAATTTCGTTTGTAGGGTTATTTGTCCACCATTTAATTCTTTGTTTTTTACATTTCCTGTCTCAGTCAGGCGCTATCTGTATTTTATATAATTCAATTTACTTTTCTTATTTTATTTACCACCTTGTCACGGTTAAAAGATTGCCAGGATTCCATTCGTTTGCTTGGAAATGCTCAATTTAGACGAATTAAAACTTCGTTGGAAGCTCATCTTTTAGAGTTGAATGTCCGGAAACTTTTTCAGGACGCGGATCGAGCGTAAACTACTTCACCAAAAATTAAAACCCCTGAATTCCCCTTAAAAACCGTGAATTGTGTCCTGAGAAAGTTAACCTTAAGATTTAGCGTTTGTAGTGTCGAAATCTGGTCTAGAAGCGGAAAGCTAGACTCTGACCATGTTCTGAGGTTGGTGACTCAGAGCGATATTGTTGCAAAGGGAAAGAGCACCTTATTTCCCTTATTTATAAAAAACACACAAAAGACTACTTTCTTTCCTTTACTTTATAATTTTTACTTCACTTGTTTAAATTCAGTGATCAATGCTTTTCGGTATTCATCGATGTCACGGTTATGATAAGAGATCTTACCATGTCGTAAGAAAAGCCCATTAGGTCCATCGATGAGTTCATTATGAGGGTCTTCTACCCAATAATGCCATTTGATGGTATAGCCAGTTGAATCTCTGACAATTAAGGGATTGTTTCCAGTAGGAGGAATTACAGTTACAAATTTATAATAGCTAGTCCCTGTTTCTAGTGAGCCATTGACCAGTCTGTAGACTCGATGTTGTCCGGGGACTCTGGGAGCTAGAGATTGAAGCTCTACTCGAGATACAGGTCTTCCTAATATTAAGTTTTCCTTCGTTTTTAAACACTCTAGCTCCAGAAACTTATCTAAGATTATTGTTTCCGCTACATGAACTGAATATTCTTTCTCTAAAACATTGAGATGAACCGTCTTATTGCATGGGCGGACTTTTTGGAAAAAAGCTTTTGTTGCGTCATCTTTCGGTAAATTATTCGGGTCTACTCCAACCCAAGTGGTATCCTGGAACATAAAGCCTACCATACCACAGAATTGGAGATTGCAGATTTTGTGGCCAGAGGGTATATGAAAGTCTGGACTCCAGAAGTCTACTGCTGAGTTCCCTTGTGATTCTACCCGGAATATCACTGTGTCTAAGGTGTTGGTCTGGCATTGCGGTGGATGGTGTTGATCTGGAAGCCAGTATTGACCCTCATGCATTGTATGACAGAAACTTGTTTCACATTTGGAATTTGGGAATAATTCGGAAACTGCGTAATTATTATAGGGATCATACAATAACTTCCTTTCTTCGATCTTAATGTATTGCCTTGACGCAGTGTTTGTACTAAACCAGTAACATGATTCAGGTGGATAATTGATTATTAGGCTAGATCCGGTCTTGAATGATGAGATGGCTGCCGAACACTCAGCCTCCCCGGCTTTCTTATGTTCTTCAATATATTCAATTGTGCTTTTACCAAAAAAAATGTCGGTGCATCTTGTGCTTAACTGGATTTGGGTACAGAGATATCCTTTGATTAGATATTCTTTGCTTAGTTTTGGGATTTTCCCGACTACTTTTGCTCCCTCTTTTAGGTCTGGAACTGCTGATTTTCCCCGACAATCGATGATATCTGGGTTTAAAGGAGCCCACATGATGGTCGGACTTACAGGAAATAATATCTCATCTTTTGTTGATATTCCAAAAGATCCAGTCAGGACTTGGAGTATAATAAGGATATATAAATGCATCATATTGATGGTGATGTTTGTTGGTACTGTGATGTCCGTTGCTCTTGGGCTGGTGTTTAACTGGCTTCTTCTTCGCCTGTTACCTCACTGTTAGACTCGATGTTGTCCGGGGACTCTGGGAGCTAGAGATTGAAGCTCTACTCGAGATACAGGTCTTCCTAATATTAAGTTTTCCTTCGTTTTTAAACACTCTAGCTCCAGAAACTTATCTAAGATTGTTGTTTCCGCTACATGAACTGAATATTCTTTCTCTAAAACATTGAGATGAACCGTCTTATTGCATGGGCGGACTTTTTGGAAAAAAGCTTTTGTTGCGTCATCTTTCGGTAAATTATTCGGGTCTACTCCAACCCAAGTGGTATCCTGGAACATAAAGCCTACCATACCACAGAATTGGAGATTGCAGATTTTGTGGCCAGAGGGTATATGAAAGTCTGGACTCCAGAAGTCTACTGCTGAGTTCCCTTGTGATTCTACCCGGAATATCACTGTGTCTAAGGTGTTGGTCTGGCATTGCGGTGGATGGTGTTGATCTGGAAGCCAGTATTGACCCTCATGCATTGTATGACAGAAACTTGTTTCACATTTGGAATTTGGGAATAATTCGGAAACTGCGTAATTATTATAGGGATCATACAATAACTTCCTTTCTTCGATCTTAATGTATTGCCTTGACGCAGTGTTTGTACTAAACCAGTAACATGATTCAGGTGGATAATTGATTATTAGGCTAGATCCGGTCTTGAATGATGAGATGGCTGCCGAACACTCAGCCTCCCCGGCTTTCTTATGTTCTTCAATATATTCAATTGTGCTTTTACCAAAAAAATTGTCGGTGCATCTTGTGCTTAACTGGATTTGGGTACAGAGATATCCTTTGATTAGATATTCTTTGCTTAGTTTTGGGATTTTCCCGACTACTTTGCTCCCTCTTTTAAGTCTGGAACTGCTGATTTTCCCCGACAATCGATGATATCTGGGTTTAAAGGAGCCCACATGATGGTCGGACTTACAGGAAATAATATCTCATCTTTTGTTGATATTCCAAAAGATCCAGTCAGGACTTGGAGTATAATAAGGATATATAAATGCATCATATTGATGGTGATGTTTGTTGGTACTGTGATGTCCGTTGCTCTTGGGCTGGTGTTTAACTGGCTTCTTCTTCGCCTGTTACCTCACTGTTAGACTCGATGTTGTCCGGGGACTCTGGGAGCTAGAGATTGAAGCTCTACTCGAGATACAGGTCTTCCTAATATTAAGTTTTCCTTCGTTTTTAAACACTCTAGCTCCAGAAACTTATCTAAGATTGTTGTTTCCGCTACATGAACTGAATACTCTTTCTCTAAAACATTGAGATGAACCGTCTTATTGCATGGGCGGACTTTTTGGAAAAAAGCTTTTGTTGCGTCATCTTTCGGTAAATTATTCGGGTCTACTCCAACCCAAGTGGTATCCTGGAACATAAAGCCTACCATACCACAGAATTGGAGATTGCAGATTTTGTGGCCAGAGGGTATATGGAAGTCTGGACTCCAGAAGTCTACTGCTGAGTTCCCTTGTGATTCTACCCGGAATATCACTGTGTCTAAGGTGTTGGTCTGGCATTGCGGTGGATGGTGTTGATCTGGAAGCCAGTATTGACCCTCATGCATTGTATGACAGAAACTTGTTTCACATTTGGAATTTGGGAATAATTCGGAAACTGCGTAATTATTATAGGGATCATATAATAACTCCCTTTCTTCGATCTTAATGTATTGCCTTGACGCAGTATTTGTACTAAACCAGTAACATGATTCAGGTGGATAATTGATTATTAGGCTAGATCCGGTCTTGAATGATGAGATGGCTGCCGAACACTCAGCCTCCCCGGCTTTCTTATGTTCTTCAATATATTCAATTGTGCTTTTACCAAAAAAATTGTCGGTGCATCTTGTGCTTAACTGGATTTGGGTACAGAGATATCCTTTGATTAGATATTCTTTGCTTAGTTTTGGGATTTTCCCGACTACTTTTGCTCCCTCTTTTAGGTCTGGAACTGCTGATTTTCCCCGACAATCGATGATATCTGGGTTTAAAGGAGCCCACATTATGTTCGGACTTACAGGAAATAATATCTCATCTTTTGTTGATATTCCAAAAGATCCAGTCAGGACTTGGAGTATAATAAGGATATATAAATGCATCATATTGATGGTGATGTTTGTTGGTACTGTGATGTCCGTTGCTCTTGGGCTGGTGTTTAACTGGCTTCTTCTTCGCCTGTTACCTCACTGTTAGACTCGATGTTGTCCGGGGACTCTGGGAGCTAGAGATTGAAGCTCTACTCGAGATACAGGTCTTCCTAATATTAAGTTTTCCTTCGTTTTTAAACACTCTAGCTCCAGAAACTTATCTAAGATTGTTGTTTCCGCTACATGAACTGAATATTCTTTCTCTAAAACATTGAGATGAACCGTCTTATTGCATGGGCGGACTTTTTGGAAAAAAGCTTTTGTTGCGTCATCTTTCGGTAAATTATTCGGGTCTACTCCAACCCAAGTGGTATCCTGGAACATAAAGCCTACCATACCACAGAATTGGAGATTGCAGATTTTGTGGCCAGAGGGTATATGAAAGTCTGGACTCCAGAAGTCTACTGCTGAGTTCCCTTGTGATTCTACCCGGAATATCACTGTGTCTAAGGTGTTGGTCTGGCATTGCGGTGGATGGTGTTGATCTGGAAGCCAGTATTGACCCTCATGCATTGTATGACAGAAACTTGTTTCACATTTGGAATTTGGGAATAATTCGGAAACTGCGTAATTATTATAGGGATCATACAATAACTTCCTTTCTTCGATCTTAATGTATTGCCTTGACGCAGTGTTTGTACTAAACCAGTAACATGATTCAGGTGGATAATTGATTATTAGGCTAGATCCGGTCTTGAATGATGAGATGGCTGCCGAACACTCAGCCTCCCCGACTTTCTTATGTTCTTCAATATATTCAATTGTGCTTTTACCAAAAAAATTGTCGGTGCATCTTGTGCTTAACTGGATTTGGGTACAGAGATATCCTTTGATTAGATATTCTTTGCTTAGTTTTGGGATTTTCCCGACTACTTTTGTTCCCTCTTTTAGGTCTGGAATTGCTGATTTTCCCCGACAATCGATGATATCTGGGTTTAAAGGAGCCCACATGATGTTCGGACTTACAGGAAATAATATCTCATCTTTTGTTGATATTCCAAAAGATCCAGTCAGGACTTGGAGTATAATAAGGATATATAAATGCATCATATTGATGGTGATGTTTGTTGGTACTGTGATGTCCGTTGCTCTTGGGCTGGTGCTTAACTGGCTTCTTCTTCGCCTGTTACCTCACAGTTCGATGGCTGATCCGTTTACTTGGACTTGATGCAACTGGGGTTGCTCGCTGTGGTTGATTCCAATGTTGTTGAATCGTTGGCCAACTTGCGAACCCAATTTCCACGGTTGTTTGGTGTATTTTCACTTGCACCGACAACTGCTACTGGCTTGGTTTGATGGTTTTGTGGAAGAACCAATGGTGATTGTTTTCTTCCTGATTGCCTGCGTTGACGGCTTTTCGCAGTTGACTTCTGCAGATTTTCTTATATGTTTTTTTTTTGCTGATTTCTTGAGGACTCGAAGGACCATGTGGCTGTTACGCCATCCAATGTATAATGTATGTAGTAAATTCTAAGACTAACTGAAAGAAAAAAAAACCTTAATTTCACTCCTCAAATCCTTTGCAAACAAAAAAGGCACGCGTCCCAGGAACATCGAAGCTAACTTGTTAGTTCTTCGATGCTCCCACGGCGTTAGAGTGCTAGAAAACCGTTTGTACAGTCAATTCTTCGTGGAAATTCTTCGTGCACTCGACATCTTCATGAAAACTACTGCATTCGACATCTTCCCACATGTTTCCATGTTTGCAGATGAATATTTTATTGTTTCTTGCTGCCAATAGGGAGCTGCTCTAATGCATAAACGATCTCGATTCTTGCATGAGTCTTATGACTCTACAGGTAGTGCAATATAATAAGCTCTCTTATGACTTG
Organism: Syritta pipiens; assembly: GCA_905187475.1. NCBI lineage: Eukaryota > Metazoa > Arthropoda > Insecta > Diptera > Syrphidae > Syritta > Syritta pipiens. The sequence continues at coordinate 6,396,588 of LR994574.1, read as the reverse complement.
CCTTTTGCTAAGAACTGCTTAGAGAAATTTTGTTAAATGAGACTGAAGTAAGTCAAGGGCTAAAAGGCTTCACAATCAATTGATTCATCTGCTTAAGGGCGTTGTCTCTTCTTCTTTTCATACTTTATAGTTGAAATTATGAAATCTCCAGGAACAATTTATTTGCAAATCAAACTAACTCTGATTAGGTTGTTGTCCAACCTTTTGACGGTTTTTCTACAATCAAACTAATTCCGATTAAGTTGTTCTCCAACCTTTTGACGGTTTTTCCTACACGACAGTCGTCCCAATCTCTGCAATCAATTGAGAACGAAAAAAAAAAAAAAAGACTATAAACAAACAAACAAAACTCAACCCAGACTTATTGAACAAACCAAATGCGACACAATAGAAATAACAAAACAAAAAAAAAAAAAAAAGAAATATATTTAATTGAATTTATTTTATTTTTCACTAACAGCAAAAAAGCAAAACAGAAAAAAATCCAATAAACTTAAAACCAAACTGGTCCATTGCAGCGTCATACGTTGTACAAAAAAAAAAAAAAAACCAGCCAAAAAGATCCCAAAATAAAAACAAAATCAAACTTATATTTTGTACATTACTAATAGTTATTAAGTCTAAAAAAACAAAACAAGTTTTAAATAATAAAATAATTTTTTTTTGTACATTAATACTAAGAAAGCAACCAAAATTGTAAATAAATTTTGCTTTGAACAGAATTAGAAAATATGGGACAAAAGTAGGACACAAGAAAAAAACTAATAAAACAACAACACCTAAGCTAAATAAGATTGAGATTTTGTACATAGACAAACAAAAAAAAAAAGAAGAAAATGAAAAGTAACAAAAATAATTTTATACAAATGTTTTATTTTTAATTATTCGTAGGTAATAAAAGTTTAAACCATAAAAAAAGATTAAAAAACAAAATCTAATATATAGTTTGATGATAAATTATTGAAAATAAAAGCAAAAAAAAAAAAATGTAAAAGTAGTTTATAAAAACTAAAGAAAAAAAAAATCAACAAAAAAAAAAGAGAATAAAGTTTTAAATCAAGTTTGTAATTTAAAAACAAAACAAACAGATAAATTTAAAGTTTTATGATAATTTATGTGTACAATTTTATAAACATATATATATACTATGTAAGGATATGTATAACTGATATAAAAAAACCAACAAAAAAAAAAAAACTATTTAACAATGCATTCAGTTAATGGTTATTTATATAGTTTCTCCTCTTTTTAAAAATGAAAAAAAAAAAAACAAAAAAAAAAAGCAATCACGACTAATTATGTATTATAAAGAAAACAAACAATATATTATTATTACTATTAGACTTTTTATTTCTAAAATATACATTTTAATCGAACAAAACAAATTCTGTTCTCTCTCTGAGGTAATTTCTCAGTCCTCTTTCATTCATAAGAAGAAAAAAACAAAACAGAAAACCCTATACGGAGAAGAAGGAAATAAACTAAAAAAAGACAACGACGTTGTTTTTCGTTTAGTTGAAGAAAAGATTTTTATTTAAAAAAAAAAGTTTTTTTTCTTTATTTTAACTCGTTAGACTTTTTTCTGTGTAAATTATTTATTTTTTAGTTTTTTTTTTTTTATCTCAACTTAAATGAGATTCAAACTTAAATGTGTATGTGTTTAAGGAAAATTGTAGATTTGTATTCACGCAACATTTACACAAACCAACCACCACCACCCTCCCACACGCACCGTCACACATCCTTAATACACAAAAAACACCTATATATATATATTTTTTTTATGTAGCAAAATAGATAATAATTTTTAAGACAATACTATATACAATTTTATTTTTAATTGATGAAAATTTATTATGTACAAACCAAGAGCATTGCGTATGAAAAAAGAAACCGAAAAAAAACTTAAATTTTAAGTGAATTTGAATTAAGAGAAGAAAAAAAAAAAAAAACAAATTATGTAAACATGTAGAGAAGAAAGTAAAACAAAAAAAAACAAAAATTATTTAGGTAAAATTGTATTTTTAATTTAACATTTAATTATATATTGCTGCACCCCAACAACAAGAAGAAAACACCATAATTGTAAATTTAGTTTGAATTTAAATTATTAATCAAATATTATTTTTTAATTTTATTATATGTAGTAGTTTGTTTTTTTTTTTTTTTGCAACAAAAAATAGTTTAATTTTTTATTTCAAATAGAAATATTGTTTTAATTTCTTTTTTTCAATTTTAATATTAAATATAAAGAAAAGTCTAAAAATAATAATTTGGTTGTTTTGCATGTTTTTTTTTTTCAGTTTTCAGTTTTCTTTTCTTGTGTTTTGTTTTAGATTCGATTTTTGGTTTCTTATTTTTTAGCTTGGTTGGAGTTTTTTTTTTTCTAGTTTTGTGGAATTCAGTGGTCGGATACGACGAAAAGTGAAATTTTCTATTTCGTAAGTCGTTCTTTACTCGCACTTTCCGGACTCTCATTCACCCTTATTCCGATAGTCGTTTTTTCGTAAACGCCGACTGTCGTTTTAGTGTGGTGTCGTTTTTTTTATTGATATTCCGTAACTCAAACGTCGGCGTATTTCTCTCTCTTATATTCCACAATACGATCCACCAAAAGAGCTGACATTTGACGAATCAAATTGCTAGAAATTTGAATTTTTTTGATTTGAAAAATTGAAAAATGAATAGTGTAGCAAGTTATTTTTTTTTAGCAGCAGTGACGACGAAAAACATGAAAGACAAAAAAAGATTTGATTCTTCAAAGGAGATGGATTCGATATAAAACGAATCCTTTTGAAAGAATGTTTTATGTTTAATTGAAATAGTTCTTACAATGTTTTTTTTAAAGATATTCAAAATGTTCTTTCGTCTTGATAAAGAAGCTTTTAAATATTTTTTAAATTTAGTGGAAAATAGTTTTCTGTTGCGATTCCTATTGTTTCAAAAATAGCTGCTACCTTAACTCAGCTACTTGCTTCCATCCAAACTTCCTATCAAATCCTCTTTTGAAATTTTTCAAGACGTGCTCATTCTCGTCCAAGAGCTCGATCAGCCGTCGCATTTGGTTTTGGGTTGTTATTTTTACCCTAAGCCAAGAATATGAAATTATTGAAAACAAAATATAACTATAAATGCTTACATTTTTCTTTGTCGTGAACACTTTTCTCGACGATAGATTTGGGCGTTTTGACGGACGTTTTTAATATAGAAACGACTATCGGAATACAAAAAAAAATATATGAACACGTTCCACAAGAGAGAATCGACATATTGTCGTTTATTTGGCGTTGAACGCCGTACGTACTACGAAAATCACACCGTCGTTTTTTTATTGGCGTTGTACGACTATCGGAATAAGGGTGATTGTAGAAAAACTAGGATTTATCTTTAATGTTTGAGCTCACGACGCTTCGTATCTTATCCTTTCTTCTTGTCATCATGTGCGACGTCCACGGAGAGTCTAAGTAAAAGTAAAAAAAACCAACAAAATTCATTGGGAATTAAGAAACTCCTGGCAATCCTCCAGGGTTCTCAAATACAATTTTATTCAGAACGATTACGAAAAAAACATGAAAATAAACAGAATAAAATAGGACACTTTTAATTTTGTTTTCACGAGAGATTCTTTCTTTCTTTCCTTTGCTTTGTTTACGAATACGACTTTTCATACGAGGCAAATACGAGATTCGGATGCGAATTGCGTGATTGGGGTGACTGTTTCCATATAGTCTTATGAAAGTGCGTACAGTGAAGCGATTTTCAATGCGACAAGTGACAACCTCTCGCAAGCGTCGTACAAACTTCTCGCGTTCAACCTCTCTGACCAGTTTCGAGAAGATTCTGTACGAGAAGTGTTATTGGTTGTTGTCGTTTTTATTTTCCATGCTGTGAGCTCTTGCAGCCATAGAACAGCTTTCAGTGTGTTCACTATATCGCTTCTCGCATTGCTTCTCGCTTTGCTTCTCGTATCGGTTCTTGCATCGCATCGCTTTCTCGTCTCACTGTGCGCGGGGCCTAAGAAATCGTTGGTGCCAAGTCTCAAAGGTGTATTTTTCGTCTTAAATAATTATGAGGAAGTAAGAAGGAAGAAGAGTAATTCAATGCAACTGCTTGAGAACATCACCGAACTACTTTTGCCACAAAAAGAATTCATGTTCAATAAATTACGCTTTGCAAAGGTGTTTGAATTGCAAATCGTCTATTAGATTCGTTCCAAAGCGACGACATGAGCAAGTAGCTGACTTCACATTTTCAACATTTGTTGCAAATGTACGGGGCGGCGTAACAGCCCGTTGAGAGCCAGAGCCTAGCTTTTTCGCGCCTCCACTGTGTTGTGCGCGTTATAATTTTGTCACATGTGGAGGTTGTCAAATATCTCCCTTCCGCCTTCTTGTCTTTTGAATTTTCCGGCTATATACAAAGCGCTACAGAGCTCGTATCCAAACTAATCATGCATAGCGTCGTTTTGTAGGTTATGTCAAGACCTTTCAAATGATGTTTTGCCAGATACGAGCTCTGTACCGCTTTGTACATAGCCGGAAAATTCAAAAGACAAACAGGCGAATATTTGACAACCTAATATTTTATGACTGGCCAAAGCCCTAGTATAGCTTTTCATGACAGAAGTACTCCAAAAAGATTGTCAGTCGTTCGCTGGAGGTGGGGCCGTGAAAAATTTTTGTGGTGTTTTTTTTCGCCAAGCTGGATTCGAACCCGGGTACTCTCGTTCAACAGTCCGACGCACTAACCGATCGAGCCAACAGCGCCCACAAAATGCAAATGTACGGCACAAAATATTTTCAAACAATTCATTTCAATTTAATTTAATTTCGGTGTACAAGTAAGACTACATTCATTGTCTTTTATAGCACACTAGCTGTACCCGGCGATCCTTGCTACGCATAAAGTGAAAAAAAACACCCTTTTTCCAACTTTAGAACTTCATATCTTTCCAACGGAACTTTTCATCAACAAAACCCGAAAGAAAGCTCAATTTCATTTTCAACCTTTCAGACTTTTTCGTTGATATATCACTCGGCAGCATCAGGTGAACTTTGAAAGAAAGCACCACTTCACCTCAATGGGAGCCTTGGCAAAAAAAAAAAAATTGGTACCAAGACCTTTTTGACAGAATTCTGAACAAAGTTGCCAAAGACATCAATGCTCTATCTTTTACCATTTAGAAGTCTATAAAGGACAAACAAACATTGATTTTTCTATATAGAGATGTAAAAGTTAAAAATAAATATTTTATAATTTAAGTTCTACATTTACCTTCATCGTCACATCTTTAGGAAAACGCTGTCCCAGGAAAGTTTTCAGGGCAAAGATAAACAAATGTACGAGGCATATGTTATTGATACTTTTTCTTCTTTCTACTTTTTTTTTTCTTCAGTAAATACTATTTTTCTAATTTTTCTTCAGTAAGAACTTTTTCTTTTTTTCTACTTTCTTTTTTATTTTTGAGTTATCCTCGATTTTTTCTTCGGTAAGCAACCTATAGGTCTGCATTAGAGTCTGAGCTAAAAACTGTCTTTAGCTTTGGTGTTGAAAACTAAATTGACTTATAACAGTGATACTCTAACCTAACCTATAGCTGCAATAACTTGCTTCTTATGCTTTTGACTTTCCTTAACTCATTCGATAGATCCTTCGGCGTTGTTCTTCCAAATTCTGTCCGAGTCGTCTCTCTGTAGTCGACAGAAGTTCATCTTCCCTTAAAGAATTTAATAATTCCTTGTGGAGCTCGTACCCTTCACTGTTGTCCTTCTCCGTTTGTTCCAAATTTTCGACACTGAATTTCTTTGTCAAATCAAAAAGAAAATTTCTAGTTTTTTGTTTATTGTCCAGCTTTTTTTGGCTTTTCGTCTGAAACACTAAAGAGACTATTATAAATGTCTTCCACTCTGAAGTAATGCGAAAGCGGTCCCAGAGTGGATGGTGTCAAGGAGAAGAGGTCAAGATGTGGTTTTAGTGGGTGAAAGTCTCACACTACTTGGAATAGAACGGGCCTGTTCCACCTGCCTATCAGGTTTCCACATCGCCCTCGAGGCCAAAAAAAAAAAAAAAAATATAAATGTCTTGTCAACATAAAAGAGGTCTCTTGACTTCGAGTTCATACGCAGAGTCAAGTCGGCCACATTATATTAGATCATGTGTTATAATGTTTATTTTGTGTAAAATTGAAATCTAATGTTTTTTGTAAAATCTCAATAAAACAATACATACATTCATAAATACGCAGACTTTGGGGCGTTTTTTTTTTTTTTTTTTTTTTTTGGTTTGCGCCAATGGATGTGGAATCTTCGTAAGATACTGGCAACCCGTGTTACCAGCATGCACGATTCGCGGGATGTCTCCTCGCGCCTACGTACTAAACCACACCCCTGCACTCGTCAACCACTCTCCCCGCGGGACTGCCGTTAGGTATTACTTCGCGGGGCTGATCAGCTATTAGGCTCGGTCTGCCGCCTCTTGGGCTCTTCTCAGGGCTTCTGCTCTTCTCAGAGCGGCCTGCACCCTTACGATGAAAGAGCTGATCTCTGTCCACTCGCCGTCTGATCTAGTCATTTGGCTAACTAGATTTTCCGGGCTTAGCATGTTGACCCTCTCTTCTCTAAATCGTACGCAGTGGAATACTGCGTGTTCCGCGTCCTCCTCTTCATCTGGGCATACCGGGCACAGAGGCGAGCTATCGTGGCCAAATCTGTAGAGGTATTTCCGATAGCCGCCGTGACCAGACAAGAGCTGCGTGAGCTGGAAGTTACAGCTCCCTCTTGCTCTCTCTATCCATGCCGCGATTGTAGGGATTAGTCTGTAGGTCCACCTACCTTTGGTGGATGCGTCCCACCTGGTTTGCCACAGGGCCAGTGATGCCTCCCTCTCTTCTCTCTTGACCCTCGTTACGCTAATGCCGGTTATGCGCCGCCTAAAGTACACTCTCTGGCTCTCGTGTGCGAGGATGTCGATAGGAACCATTCCGGCTAGCACACAGGCCGCCTCGTCGGAGATAGTTCGGAAGCCGCTGATTGCTCTGATTGCGCAGAGCCTGTACGGCGCCGATAGCTTCCTCCTAAGATGTTTAGTTACCAGTGCGCCGGCCCATACCGGGGCAGCGTAAAGGAGGACTGAGCTAACCACTCTAGATAGCAGGACTCTGCGAGCATAGCCAGGACCGCCGATGTTCGGAAGCATTCGGGAGAGTGCTGCTTGCATCAGCGATGCTTTCCTGCTGGCGTACTCGATGTGCTCCCTAAAGCGCAGCCTATTGTCAAGCATGACTCCGAGGTACTTCAGGGAGTCCTTAGATCGGATTGGTTGGTCGCCAATCTGGAAGTTGGCGTACTCCACAGTCTTGCGGCTGGTTATTAAGACCGCCTCAGTCTTGTGGGCAGCTATCTCCAGGCCGGCAGACTCCAACCAGACTTTGGGGCGTGCAGCTCAAACAACGTTGGCAACTTAACAAGAATTTCTAGTTTGAACTTTTTAGCCACGAATCATATAGCAATTTTTACGGTATAGATATATTTTATATTTCTAAATTATATATCTAAATTACTTTCGTAACAATTGAGGCTTAGCAATTAGATTTCACGACGTGGAATGTTCTCTTGGGCTTGCAGGGCTCTGTACGTACATTTTAGTTCATCGTAATTCAAAGCGCATTTTTATAAACTTTTCGTTTTCTTTTGGATAGATGTTTTTTGTTACGCATATTTCGTGCTACACAAATACATTTTAAAGCATATTTTTCTAGCACAACTAACTTAGTAACAACATAATTAACTTACTGACCTGATGAGGGTGTCCTAAAAGAAAGACTATAAAACTTTTTTCTCCTAAACATTCTGTCTTAAAAATACATTTACTTAAACTAATACTAGGTGTGTGTGACAGCACAATGGGCCAATAAGTGGCCTAAGTGAGCCTGTGCTACAGCGCAGGCAGTCACGTTTACCTAAGACCTAAGACCTAATACTAGGTTGTCAAATATCTCCCTTCCGCTTTTTTGTCTTTTGAATTTTCTGGCTATGTACAAAACGCTGCAGAGCTCGTATCCAAACTAATCATGCATAGCGTTGTTTTGTAGGTTATGTCAAGACCTTTCAAATGATGTATTGCCAGATACGAGCTCTGTAGCCAGAAAATTCAAAAGACAAAAAGGCGGAAGGGAGATATTTGACAACTCAATATTTTAACTAATTTAAAGTAAATTATTCAGTCACTCTTTATTTAAAGAAAACTACAATGCAATATAGATTTTCGAAAGTACAGCAATGTGGTTGATGTTTTATTAACTTATTACTGAATTATTTACACACCCTAGAAAAGTTAATAAAAGAACTAAACTCAGAAAGGCTGCCTTTTGTTCAGAGTTCGATTTTCTTTAGCGGCATATTACGAACATCAGAAAAATCTACACAAACGAAAAACAACGTCTTCAAACACTCTTTTCGTCATTTTAAAATAATTTAAGACAAAAAAAAAAGTAAATCCTCATTTTGATGCACAAAAGTGTTTTTTTTTTTTCGTTAAAAACGAAGCAAAAAACATTCATACACAGAAAAAAAAGAAAAAAAAACTAAAAGTGGTTTCAAAATGAAAAAAACGATTAACAGAATTTTATTTCACATGAAAAAATGCATAAAATTGTGTTTATTAATTGTAAAACAAAACTTATTCTAAAAGAAAAAAAATAAAATAAGTGTACTAATTAAAAAAAAAAAAAAAAAACTAGTTGTTAAGAACTATGTATATGATTTTTTATGTAAAGAAAAGTTAACTAAATGTCTTATTTAATAAAGAAACACATTTGTACATAATTGAACAGATTTTTTTGTAAAAACAAATCTAGTAAAATAATGTTAAAAACAATGTAATGTTTCGTTGCTAATTAAAACACTGTTGTTAATTAAAAAAAAAAAAATGAACACAGAAAAAAAAAGAAACATTTTGTAATTAAAAATATTTATATGCAAAATATATTGTACATATTCTATATCATTTTAAAAAAATGTAAAAAAAGAAAAAAAAAATCATTTAAATTAAAAAAAAAAACACACATTTGAATTACATACCATAAATAAGAAAAATGTTTGTATTTTTTTTTTTTTGTAATAAAGTGGGAACATATATTGAAACAATTTCAAGAAAATCTAAAAAAAAAAAAATGAAAAAAAAAAATCATCAAAGTAGATAAAGAGAATTAAATACTAAAAAAAGCTACATGATAAGTTTGTACATAAAAAAAAATAAAAAATACAAAAAAAAAGAAATCAAATTGTTTCAAACTTAGAAATATTATATGATAAAAAAAGAAAACAAAAATAAGTTGTCAAAGGGTTTCTATCTTTAATAGAAACTTTTTTGAAATAGAATTAAAATTTGGAACCAATTACTAAAGAAAAGTAGATTAATAAAAAAAAAAATAAGAAAAAAACAAAAAAATATGACTTAGTAAGTAAAATAGGCCAAATGTAAAAAAAAACAGAAAGAAAAAACCCAGAAAAAAAAATGATGATAAAAATGAGAAAAAAATGAAAAAAAAAAACAATATAGTAATATTATTTGGATAAGAAATGAAATTATATATATACGTTCATATGTATATGTATACTTCAAAAAATTGTATGGATAGATGCAAAAACAAAAAAAAAAAAAAAAAGATTTTTTTGAAAACATCATAAACAGTCAAAAGTAAAATATTAAAAATAAAAAAAAGTAAATAAATAAATATTCATGTTTTATTGGGTGAAAAATTAATGTTTTTCTTATGGCAGATCAAATGGGCAGTCTATTTTAATATATATGCCAGCTAAAGACGTGAATTCAACCTTAAAACTAAAGATATTTATTGTATTCTCTTATCAGCTTCTAGCATCTAGGTATATATATATATCTTCCATACACTTCATATTTTATGAATTCTTACGATGCTCAGCTGAAAGTAAGGATGTATTCGTGTTTCGTGAACTATTCTTCGTGCTTTATTCACTGGATTTTGGTTCGTTTCAGCTTTGGAAACCGCAGGATTAAATGAAACGCAAGGCGCAATGCCGCAATGAATCGAATTTTTGCCGACTTGCTTTCAAATTAAATGATATCTGCTCTTTTGTTTTATTTTTTCGGCTTTTTGGTTAGTTTCTGGTTTAAGTGGTGGGTAATTGTATACTCCTTCATACCAGTTAAACCCAAAAAAAATTACTAAATAAACAATCAACAGAACTGAATCAATTTAAAAGTGGAACGGAGAAGAACCCGCAACAGAAAAAAGCTCAATGGCGGTTTAACCTTCCTTAGAGTCTGCTTCCTGACAAAAATCTGCTACTTTATGCTTTAATCAACAGTTTTAAATAAATATTTACCCTAAACTAATGTAACTTCCTCCGATTAAATGTAAAACAATGATCTGCAGGTTTTTAACAAACAACTTAAATCGATTTCAAACTTCTAACTGTATGTATGTATGCATTGTTTTATTGAGATTTTACAAAATTAAATTACATTTCAATTTTACATATAATATAAACATTATAACACACGAGTTAGAATAATGTCGCTGACTTAGAATTGGTCAAGCTAGCTGATATAAAATTCCATCTTCCAACTGCCACCTTCCGTCCGGAAACTAATGCACAGCCTTACCGACACTCAAACACATCCCGTCACATTTCATTCACAGGTGTCGCATGTGTAGACCGAATTCCGACCTGGTCGACTGAAATGTCAAAAATCATTCACATGTTGGACACATTTTGTTTACTAATGCGGCTCTCTGCAAACGATAAATTCTAGTTTTAAAAATCTGTGGAATTTTACCGAGGATATTTATTTAAAGTTATGGATGAGAATGAGAGTGATAATGAGGTGTTCCTCGAAGTGAACAACTCATCGGAAGAGGTCATCGATGAGAAAGTGAAGCGCAAAACTCTCGTTGCTCCATGGAAAGACGTGTAAGTTTGCACTCAATTTTCATCCAAAATTTCTATATTTCATTAAATTTCTTTAGAGAAGAATTCCATCAAGTATACGAATGGATCTACGGTCCAGATGCGAGTAATGAGACTAAAAAGCGAGCATGTCGACAGATGACGATTTGGAAAATACGTCGTGCACATTTGGCACCAGCCGCAGTGCTGGGAACTCTGGTCATTCTTGAGACACAGCTAAAGGATGTAGAAATCGTTTCAACTCTCACAAACGAGCAAATGAAAGACCTACAAATTCACTATTCGAGTTCGTTCACACGCTTCTTCAACTACATGTCCTCGATTATGCAGAACAAGAACATGAAGAGCATGTACGACACTGCGAAGGAGCTGCAGCTGCGATCTTTCGTTGTCGACCTGCGCCACATCTGTGCCCATGGACAAGTGATGCCATCGATTGATGTGCTGCGTAGCACTTCGAAATATTGCTTAAGGTGGCTACAGGATTTTTACTGGAAATTTCAGGCCGACAGCATGCTGAACGTGGACACGAAAAACATCCGGCGAAAGGATCAGACGCAGTTCGAAGAGCATGTCGTGCAGTTGTTTCAGTTTTACGACAGTGTCCTGGAACATGTCCTCAACGGGCAGACGAAACTCTCGAAGCAGTACCTCAGGAAGCGCAAGTTCGAGGAGCTGAGCGAGTACGCGGCTCAGAAGCCGACAGCGAACAACGTTTGCGTGCTGCTCGATGAGATTATCAAGGACCTCGCAGTCTTGGCCAAACTCGAACGGGGTATGGTTGATCTTGGGGACATCTACATCGCGGCAGTTATGCAAATGAGATTCTTCTTCGATTTAGTTGGTGAGGTGGTGCTGATCGATGTCTGTAAATCGAAGCTCTGACGTTTCTTGTTTCAGAAAAACACACGGGGACCGAAGAGCAACTTGAATTTCTAATCCATCACATCCAGGGCTTGTTCCGGTTGCTGGCGGTATGTGGCATTATCGAGGACCTGTTCAACAATCTTCTGGCGATTGTGGAGAACCCGAACGAGGAAGACGTGAAGCGAAAGGCGGCCGCTTTCTGGGCGCACCAGCTCGTCGTGGGGTTCATCGCATTCCGTAGGTGTAAGGATGTGTACAAGTACGAGCGGGAACTGGTACGTTTCACTAAAGCCCCAACCACATTTGTAAACAATTTTTTTTTCAGGACCCCTCCAAGACTTACGACCTCACTTCGCTGAACTTCCAAAACACGTCGAAGAAAGTGCTGCAGTTCTACTCACGCATCGGAATCAACGTGAAGAAACTCCTAATCTTTGGCGACACTGTTCGTCGACCGTGGGTCTGGACCTTCGATCGGGATTTCGTGGAGCAAAGGCTGCGTTATGTGAATCAATTTTCTGTTGAGATTCTCAAAAAGTAAGAACTTAACCCACTTCCATGAGAAGAATCTAATAAATCTCTTTAGTATTCTCTATTTGGTGGATCCCCCGCTCAGTGATAGTCAAATAAAAACGCTAAAGGGACTCTTCGATCAAAAGATTCGCAATGACATGTCGGAAATACCATTTGACCAGCAAGTGGTTGACGATTCGGTTGATGGAGAACACTACGACGTGCCAATGGGGGATGAATTGGAAGCAAATAGAGTGTACACGGCTGAGGATCTCCCCTTGGAAGCTGCGCTTGCCAAGGAGGGATTCAAAAGTAGGAGCGCATTTGGTAGTGAATTTTTGGGTATAAGCTTTGAGACAGATTTTGATAGCATTCCTAACACTGCACGCACTGGTGATTCAATTTCCTCAATGTACTCGAGCGCTATGAGTAGTCCGCGCGATAAAGTTATCACACCTAGACGTGTGCACTTTGCCTCGAGTACAAGCGAGGAAATTCCACCACATGAGAACAGCTCTGATGGCATTAAAAAGTATGGCGTTTGGTCAACTGTACCGGGTAAGTGAAATTCACAAAAACAATATGAGCGGTGTTCGATATGTGGACCTTTTTTTCTTTGCAGAATGTCAAGACTGGTACGCGTGTCCTATTGGAAAGTTAATTTGGGAGTAAGGGACGATTTAGCTGCATCAAAGCTAAGGAAAGCAGGAATGACAAGTAGTAATGATTTTATATTGTACAAAAATGTTATCAAAATTTAATTTAAATAATTGCTCATCCGAACGAAGTTGGTGTTTTTAATTTAAAGTCTTGCAATTTGATATCTGGTTTTGGTTTTTTGTAAAAAAAGAGTTGACACAAGACATTCCATAGGAATTCCTTTTGTATGAAGGAAAGTTTAAGAAGGTCGCTTAAAAAATTGTTCCTTAGAATTCGAGTCTCCTTCTACATCATTCATCATCATCCCGCATGTTCCACTAAAGAGGTTGCGGGTGCAGTGCACTCAGAAGAGATCTCCAGGCAACCCGATCCTCCGCCGCCGACTCTAACTCCTCGCGGGGTATGCCCAAGCGTAACCAGGCGAACTTCTGGACTTGATCCAACCATCTCATCCTGGGTCTACCGAGCGGTCGACTACCCGATACAGATTTTCTATATCTTTTCCCACCCTTTGCTGCGTTTTCTAAAAGGCAAATAAGGAACTTGTGGAATTGGTATAATAGACCTCCTTTCTATTCTGTCAACTCGAAAATCGCAGTAAATTGTTCATCTCCTAACCATACACGGTCAACCAATTTCATTTTTATCCAGAAAGTTGGTTGTATGTGCAGCCGATCGCATCAGATATCCCCTTTGCTGGGTATTTTCATCAATCCAATCGTACTCTCTAGATAACTACTTCGACCTCCGACCCTAAATCTATTTGTTGAAAAGTGAGATCAGTATTTAGCCAAACAAATAGTGCCATTACAACTCATCATTTGGCACTGAGTTTTTTTTCGCTGTCGGATAAAGTTTTGGCAGCGTAGATGAGAAATCGACAGGCGTCTTCATCGTACCGAAAAACAGATCAAATCACAGAATTTTATTCCACAGTAAAAAAAAAAGGAACAAATTATTAGTTATACTTTTAAATAAATATGAAATATCTTCTTTTTTATAAAGTAAAACCCATTATTGTATTCTTTTCGCATTTTTTTTATTGTAAAACTTTTGAATTTGAATTTTAAAACAAACTAGTAAACAAAATTAGTTGACATCTGGCAGAGGGTTCCAAACCAAGGCCAAAATTGTATTTTTAAAAGCTGTAATTGTTAATCTTAATTGAGTCTAAAAAATAAAGCTCATATTTAACTTTATTCTAATTGCCCTCCTTTTACAACACCGATAAACCAAACACTCTAACAAGGAGAGTGTATTCAAATTATTTTTCTAGATCGAGCACTTTGTTCAATCTTGTTACTTACAAGGAGAGTGCACGAACTCCGGGTCGCCAATTTCGATAAAATTTGGCATAGTGATAGCTCCTCTATGCAATATGAATTTCCCATAGTCCGAGATCGCAACACTTCCCCTTCTCCGAGAAAAACGCCACCAAACTTTTCGCAATCGCCATTTTCACACCCACTAGGCTATCGCCGCTTCGAAAACTCAATGTTCTAACTTGGTATAGGAAGCGATTGAGAAAAGTTTGGGGGCGTATTTCACGAAAAAGGGGAAGTATTGCGATCTCCGACTATGGGAAATTCATAGTGCATAGATGAGCTATTACTATGCCAAATTTCATTAAAATCGGTGACCCGTAGGTCGTGAACTTTCCTTGTAAGTAACAAGATTGAACAAAGTGCTCGATGTAGAAAAATTATTTGAATATCCTTCATTCTCACACATATTTCTGGTTTAAAAGTTTATTATTATTAATTATCATTAATTTATTCAGTACCAATTAATCAGTTTTCCCAAGCAACTGGCTTTCAACAAAAGAAAAAGTTGAAGTTTATCTAGATATTGAAGGACGCAGACGCTATGATGGGGCTCAGTCTTTTCCCAGAGTTGCAATTCGCATTATTCTTTTGTTTTTTTCATCCATGATATTTCTAAATCATTACTTTAATAATGCTTACAAAAATTAAGCCCATAGATTCAAACAAGATTGACAATTGTATGCATGCTCAACAAAATGTCCACTTGACGTCAAGTTAAAACTTCAGAAGGTTTTGCTGATGAGCTGACAAACTACATAAATCAGTTTTCAGTTTACTTTTTCAATATTGATTCACCATTTTCAAAAGTAAACATGTAATTAACTCCTATCATTAACATCGCGTTATATGAATTTGCTTACCCGTGTTTATACGTCTTGATCTAAATAGCGATTGTTTATTTCTTGCCTATGAACGTGGAATTCAGCTTCGGGTCCATTTCAACAGCTTGTGTCTTCTATATCGTTGTTTGGGTACATCTCTTTTCGTACTCATTTCGTGTCATCTCTTAAACAATCATCATCATCATCTTCCTGACGGGGTGTTCCACTAGCACAGTCGTGTAGGCAATGAACGCAGAAGAAATCTCCAAGAAACTCGATTCTCTGCAGCCGACTTTAACTCATTAGGCGGTATGTCCAATCGTAGCCAGGCGAGATTTTGGACTCGCCATCTCATTCTGGGTGTGCCGAGCGGTTGCCTTCCTGGCGGGATCGCATTCAAGGCGAACCTCGGAAGTAGTGATGATGGGGACGTGTTATATTCCAAACATTGGCCTTCCAAATAATGACGCACTTTCAATAATATTCCCCACAAAGCTTATTTTTATCCACAAGATTTTAATCTATTTTGCTTGATAAGATCTTATTTCCTCGAAACATATTTTTAACTCATTTAGAATACCGGTATTTGATGCCAGTAACCGCTCTTCAGAAGTCACTTTTGTCCCCAAGTTCAAAGGAACATATGAAATTCAGCAGGACAACCCAAGCAGTCAATTCCTTTGCCGTAAACAAGAAGTAGATTTCGCCTTTGGTAATTTTTACGCTGTGGCTTGAACATGCAGCTGTACTATCGTATATTTAAATTAAATATTGAATAGGCCTTTTTAATATAAATTGAATTCATCAAACGCGGTTTTACAATTACAATTGAGATGACAATGGAGATTAATGGCAACTGATAAAAAAAGGACAAGTGGATGTACATGATATATACATGACATTTTCTTTTATTGCTATATCGACAATGAGTCCTGGATATAAATGGGACTGTTTCTTTCTTTAAGGCTGTATACAGCACATTACAAGGTCCAACAGACACCCAGAGCTCAAAATTGGACGCCAAATGTACACACCAGAATTTGTGATTGAGAATGTTTGTGAGAACCCAATTTTTCCTATGAACTAACTTTGTTCGACGTGGATTGTTTTTGGAAAAGTTGTTGATGATGTGGTACTATGCAAACCTAAAAGAAGTTTATCACTTGGCAATGCATTTACAAAAAGTCTCATTTTGATTTAAATTTTGGATCGGCGGCGTTATTAGTTCGTAATTTTTTTTTTGAGGTCAATGAAATTTCATTTCATTTCATTTTTATTCATTCCAGCTTACATATAGTTATACAATTTTAGATATACA
The DNA here is from genome assembly GCA_905187475.1 of Syritta pipiens. Taxonomy (NCBI): domain Eukaryota; kingdom Metazoa; phylum Arthropoda; class Insecta; order Diptera; family Syrphidae; genus Syritta; species Syritta pipiens. The sequence goes on along the minus strand of LR994574.1, from coordinate 6,380,135 downwards.
GAATATAGATATAAGCAAGACGATTATCATTCTGTACTGAGATCACTAGCTTCAGCGGCGAGCATTACAGATTTACTATAACGAACTTCTTTTGCTTTCAATTTAAATCAACGATATGAATGTGGAGGAAATGCTGTTCAAGATGTGCTAAAGGCGCAGCACATAAGAAAAGACACAGTCCTTAGTACTTTGACAAAGGTTTATCTCCCTCTGTTGTGACATGAGCTGGCCATAAAGAGGTCCAATTTGGGTGTACTAAACTTCTTTTTTGGTAATTTTTTAAGTCGCGTTTTTATAGTAAAATGGTGCAATCGATCAATATGCACAGGGTCAACAAATGTTTAAGTTCTATGTTCGCTTCAAAATCCTTTTTTTGTGGTCATTATTAAAATTCAATCAGATCCATGTCAGAAAGACATTAAAAACATGTCCCCTTGGATTCATATCTTCATGTGATCTCGTGAACAATCATCATCATCTTCTTGACTGCGCGTTCCACTAACTGAATCGCAGGGACAATGCACGCAGAAGAGATCTCCAGCGAACTCGATCCTCCGCCGTTGACTCTAACTCCTCAGGGTGTATGCCCAATCGTAGGTAGGCGAGATTTTTAACTTGGTTCAGCCATCTTACCCCTGGGTCTGCCGAGCGGTCACCTTCCTGACCTGTAGTACTAGTATGTAGTTTTCCTGTAGTGAAAATGGGGACGGGTTATATTCCAAACATTGGCCTTTCAAATAATGAAAGACTTTCAAAAATATCTCCCTTCCCCCTTTTTGTCTTTTGAATTTTCCGGCTATGTACAAAGCGCTACAGCTCTTTTCTAAAAAGGCGGAAGGGAGATATTTGACAACCTAATATTTGCTACAAAGCTCATTTGTATCCACTTCAACATCTTAACCTGTTTTGCTGCCTTTCCATTGCTCAACAGCACGGCTAAAGCACTTCTTGAACAAGGAACTCTTAAACTCCAGTGAAAGTCATAAAAAAAACCCTTATCTTCTTCTGCTGTACTGACTGACTTCCTTTCACTGCTGTGCAGCTCATTTCTGAATCCTTCCACTAACGACATCATTAAGATGCTCAATGTCACACTTTCCATCACCCACAACTCCCTCCGATGGAACAATCACCAAACCGTCCTTGTCCTCATTTATCGATTTTCAACCAACATCCTACGACCACCTACCCGCAGCGCACTCCTGCACAACAATTCCCTAATCAAAAAGAAAAAAAAAATCCAACCCGATCAAAACAAAGCAATTAAACGCCATTCCATGTTCAACAAGCGAAAGTACATTGCCCCGCTGTCTAACAAAAAAAAAAAAGAGAAATGTTCTCTAAATTGGCTAAATGATTCTGACGAGCATAAAAATATCTTTTGTTTGGTTGAAATTGTTTTGTTTTTTTGTTCATGATTGTCAGGAAATCTCACTCCAACATCCTTTTTTTTTTTGTGTTACTTGCTGATTCGAGTTGGGAGCAGTTAATGAGAAGGGCTGTTCACTTTTTTTTTCTGCTCTGCAAAGTTTCGAGAAACAATTGAACAACTGGATTTTCATTTTCATTTTCGTATTCAAAGTTCGTTAGGAGAATGATTTTTGTTCGTTTTCATTATTTCGAGAGTCGAGAGTTTGGGGTATATTCTCCTCCAGGATGGATGGTCTTTTCCTAAAATAGATGCATTCCAAATCCCTCAATTCATCTTCCCTTGGTCAGATTTTTTTAATCCGCCCCAAAATCACTTCCTTCCCGTCGTCACAACAAAAGGCCAGGTACCTTCACCTGATGACAACAATAAAAATGTTCCAAATCAATCAACGGCCCATACAACTCACCTACTCCGCTCGTCGGGCCTACGTGATGCCATTACTTGCACATTTCTCCATGAATAGGACTAATTCCAATCAAAACAGAGGATTCCGTAATCACATCCGGAGCAAATTAATTTCCAGCCAACCGCCAACGCAACACAAAGACACCACCTCACTTGCCCCCGACTGACTTGTCCGAAAGGTTAATCCCGCGTCGGGGAAACGAATCTTCGGCACGTCTTCACGAGCGGGCACATTTTATTTGCCGCAAAAGTTCGAAGTAATTCCAACGTCAGCAGATTCTCCCTAACCAGAAGAGACGGAATTTAATCCCATTCAGAGGCACACACACACACATTGAAATTCTGGGACATCCAAGAAGGAGGACTCACTCACTCAATTCGAAATCCCATTACGCGTGTAGGTGTGCACATCATCCGAAGGACACACAGGCGGTGTTTTCTCTTATGGGACTCGGAAGACGTGACATTTGAATTTCAATTTGATTGATTGGTTTTGCTGCCTTGGCGGAGGTGGCTGCGTGCTTCCCCATTCCCATTTTCATAACCGAGGGCGAAATTATTTTTGTAATATTCGGGCATTCCTAAATGTGAATGGTTTTTGGTACCTTCACTTCCATTTTCACTTCCATCTCCACTTCCATTCGACGATTGTTTATACGTACGTGGCTGAGCATCGGTGTACGGATGGAAAGTGTACTGAAATTTTTATTTCAATAAAAATTGTTTGAAGGGAAACAAAACAAACAGTTCGTGCGGTGGAAAAAATTAACAGCCAAGTTGGAGGGAGGGGATCTCTTATTTGGGGACTTCGCTCGAGCATTAGGCCATCAAATATTCAGGGGCAATCAAAGTGTCTAGTAATGGGACAAAAGGTAGGAAGGGACAGCCATTGGAGAGTAATGAAATTAAATAACTCAAGGTCCATTTGAAAGAGGAACGCTTCTATGTGTCATCATTGGGTGCCTAGCTTTTTCACGCCTTCACTTGTGCGCGTTATGATTTTGACGCATGTGGAGGAAACCTACTGTTTAATGCCGGTTGCGAACGGTGAATTGCGAAAGTTTTTCATGACAGAAGTACTCCAGGAGGATTGTCAATCGTTCGCTGGAGGTGGGGCCATGAAAATTGTTTGTGGTGTTTTTTCCCCGAGCTGGATTCGAACCCGGGTACAGTCCGACGCACTAACGATTAAGCCACGGCGCCCACAAACATCACATTGGCTTAAAATTGAAGCACGGAGAATAGTCGTTGTCGTCTGATAAATTTACGTCCATCCACATTTTTGGAAGAAGAACGTAGCACATGGCCAGGGACAAGTATCTAAAAAGAGCTGTTTTTGAAGTACAGTCGAAGCCCTCTAAGTCGAACGTCCTCTAAGTCGAAAAGCCCTCTAACTCGCCATATTCCGGCATTCCCTTCAATTTTCCATACAAAATCCATCCTTTAAGTCGAATTGCTGCTTCATTCTCCAATTTTAAAGACACAATCCAAAATTACAAGCTTTTTTAAATAATTTCCTGTTTTTTTCTCACATGTATACTCTTTTGAATAAAATAAAGGCTTTTAAACAAAAAAAGTGTTAAGCACTCTAACTCGAATTTTTCGAAAAAGCCCTCTAACTCGAACTAATTTTGAGATCCCGTGAAAATTCGACTTAGAGGTCTTTGACTGTATTTGAAGTGCCTTCTTTAGCTTAAGTAAAAAAAATAAAATCTAATTTTGCATTTTTTTTGTGAATTTCAGCTGTCTCGCTTTGCACATTCCGATTGAAGTTTATTAAGAATTTGAACTTCGAAACTTAAAATCGGCATTTTCTTTTCTTCTTTATACATTTTCCACTTGCATTTTATAGATGATGCCAGTTTGCAGCGATTTTCAGAAAAATCGCTTAAGATTCTTGAGTTTACTTTATTTTCTGTGGTAAATTTAACCATTTAATTCAAACATTTTAAAAAGTTAATGAGTATGCAAGATGGCGGATACATTGCGCAAGATGGCGTCCAAACTGCAGGAAGCCTTTTTTTTTTCTGAGTGACTCTCACTGATGCACGCATAACAAGTCGGAAATTATATCTAAATTCGTTTCGATCGAATATGAACTGACTGATAGCCGGATCTGGAATTTGGCCATCAAAAGTTGGAAGAGTCATCGTGTTTGCGGTAAAGCCAATATGATCCAACGATGTGATAAAATGTGGATTGTATTTCTCAATGGACTTGTTGCCATTGTTCTTTGACATTGATGAGTAAATTAACACGTTGAATGCCATGGCGGTCACCGGTGACCGGCACTAAGCTTGCCCGTAAATGGCGTGGCATTCAATGTGTTAAAATACAAAAAACGACAGATGAGGGCAAATCAACCTGGACACAGCAGACGACTTGTCTTATGGGAAAAGCCTTTATATCTTTCGATAGTTGAGAGGCTATCTGGCACTGTTGCGTGTATTGTAAAAAAGAAATGGTAACAGGAATTTAAGTATGATTATGATAAGTAAAACAAATTCATAAGTTTATCCATCATTAGTTTTATGAAAATGCATCTGCATCTGGAAGTGTTTTCCCCGAATTGACGGTTTCACGAGCTGCTCTAACATGAAAGTTGATTCAAACAGTCGTTCTAGTTGAGTCAATCAAAGTTTGTTATAAATTGTAACTGCACTTAACGCCCTTTATGGACTTGGATTATTTTCTTTTTCAAACGAAAGGAAGAGTCCATCGGTCTTTCGGTCGTTGTGCTAAAAATTTAAAAACATGTGGTTTCTCCTGCCATAGGAAAAACGAACAGTTGTACGCAATTACTTTACTGTGCTTTTGTGCATAAAATCAGAGTTTTATGCCCCTAAATGTCATCAGAGATCAGAGTTTTATGCCCCCCCTGGTCGTGATGGAGTCATAACTCACAAATATCAGTGAGGGGCAAATTGCGATAATACGCCATCTTGCTTTTTTTTGCAGTGTGAACAGCTAATAACCTGCTCAATCGCAGATCACAATTTTGACAGTTTAGGGTTAGAAGACGGAAACCTCTCAAGTTGTGAATTCCCCAGACTCTAGTGTCACATATGAGGCATCATAGAGGTGTGCCAGGGGCTATTTAGCTAGCGCGTTTAGATCACAAATTAGCCAATACAGATACCCAACTTCTACTTCTCTTGCCCTTTGATTTTATTTGACAGCGTTTTTTATAACATTTTGTGTCTGTGAATACGTGTGGGAGCGAACGAGCGTGAAAATGATGAGCAAGTGTTCGGTGCTTCCTGAATTACTGTCAAAATGCTTCCTGCATTTCAGCTACATTCGTGAATTACTGTCAAATTCATCGATGGACAAGGGGAAATAGCCGCTGTACAGTTGGGTGTCTATATTAGGTTGTCTGTGGTTTAGATTAAACAAAATTATATCTCGATCAAAGTGATTTTCTTTCGATAATTCGTAAAATGCCACGTAGGCATTTCTTTTAAATTCGAAATTCGGCAGAGAACTAATTTGTGTCAGTATTCAGTTTTACAATCAATTCAATCCCTTTAAATACTTAGCGCGATTGAAATCTTAGGACGTCCTGCCTTTTCAGTCAGTTTCATACAGTGAGACGGATATAATTACAAAACTGCCTAAATTTAAATGTAGAACACATTTTTAGGCACACATCACTCATTTATTAGGTTACTACAATCGAAACTCGGTCTAGTCTTTGAAGGAATTGCGGTGATCCTGGGCTATTGAAACACTAAGCCAAGCACTTTCCAATCGCCTACCTCTAGTCAAAACCAGATACAGAACTCTTGAAGGGTACTTTTCTTATCTTTTGAGTCGGTGATAATCCCGGTGTCAAGTTTAAGTTTGCCAACGTTTCGCTGCTGGCGCTGTACAAAGAGAAGAATGAAATTACATAATTTTTCACCGTTAAGCAGCAGGAGTTTGGAAAAGTCACACAGGTCTTATGAAATCATTTATATAACTCAAAATGGGAGGATACATTGACTTGCGACATTGGTCCATTTTCGCTAAAATGATTTCTCCTCCACCCCGAGGTTAAGTAACTTCCCATGCAGTCATGCGGAAAAACGTAACGTCAAACGCAACGCCCTCTAACACCACTAAATCAACTTGAGCTTGGCCACAGCTGCAGCTGAAAAGACTTACTGCCATCACAGACGCTAACCAGCACAGTACCATGTTTGGCACCAACTTTAATTGCGACAAAGAATGTCTTTTGATCAGGCTCAACCCAACTCCACCAGCTCTGCGTGTCAGTCGTAATCTACGAGCCCCCTTAAAGCCCATTTTAAACTTAAACTTATTTTTATTACCACATTTTGCTGACCGAGAACAAACAGACGCCAATTATCTGCACAATCGAAAGAAAGAAAGAAACCAACACCAGGCACCACCGAAAAAGTCGCCACACCAATTTGGAGAAGTAATGGAAACACGTTCGCCTTGCGACACGCTCTCGCGTTGGGTCGCGGCTCGGCGCAGCGTGGCGCAGGGTTCAGCGCCATAAGTTCCAGCTGCGAAATTAATTTGTTCCTACTTTATACCCAATAACACCGATTGCAACTTTAATCAATCTCGATTCATCTGGCCGGGCAAATAAGTGTTACAATTATTTAGCATACACATTGCCAGCTAGACTCTCGCTGTCGTGCTCCGGCGGTTGACTCATGCCGCACCCAGAGACTGGTCCGAGATCCGTGCCAGATGCATTGCCCGGCCAAATGGAGAAAAAACCCAATTAAACTGGCAAATAGAAGTGAGCCCCGCTCCCCGAGGGCTCCGCCTTAGCGATTGGCATTTGGATTCTTAATCATGACAGGAGCAAAGCCACGCGAGCAAGCCTCACAGGCGACGAGACGCGCGCAACTGTATATCGCCATCGTTGTTGTAGCCTTGGATCCGGCCCAGGTGTATGGTGTTCGGGTCGGAGTCGCTGCCTGGTGGCACATCGAGCGCTTGGCGGATCACTCTGCGAGACTCGGGCGTGGTTTGGCTAGCCGCTGAGCGCTGCAATCACGGAAGTTGATTTATTTCGCAGTGCTTTAATGTGGTCTGCCCGATTGGGAGGAGGAGGCCGGCGGGCTTGTGCTGTGTCTCCTGAGCATTCACAATCCAAATGGAAGTCGTCGTCGCATTTATGCAAAGCGATTGGAGTGCGCTGATAAATTGCTTTCGGCCTTTGTTTGCAAGCGTCGTCGTAGTTGTCGTGGTTCGTGGTCCGTGGTCCGTGGTCTTCGGGACGACGTTAGACCTCCGGTTTCTGGTCGTCGTTGTCGTTGGCGGCGTTGTTGTCGTGGCGGTGAATGTCTATCGTTGTTGGGGTTTCTCTCTTTGAGGTTCTAAGTGTCAGCGCCTGTATCTGTGGCAAAGCAACAACTGGATCAAATTGAAAATTGAAGGGATCGTTCCGTGTGTAAAGTGGCAGCAGCACCACAGCCACAGCCACAGCAATGGCGATAAAAAAAAAAAGAGAGTTGCTCGGTCGGGCGGGCGTGATTATTTTATTTTTGTCAGCACGGGCGCACATTTAGGAGAGTCGGTCTAATGTGGCAGGGAACTGTACTTTGATTGATGGCCGGGATGTGGTTGAGTGTGTTTTGAGGAGGTTTCCTGTTCGAGTTGGGAGCAAATGACGGTTGTTGATGTGGCGCACAGATCGATCCTCAGATTTATGAACTTGGAATTGGGTGAGTGGTAAGTGGATGTGGCCTTTGATTGGAGTTTAGGTCGAATTGGTGATTGTGATTGTGATTGGATTGGCGTTTTGCTTGTTAGAACAAAATTGCGAATGTTGAGGGCAATTGGAAAGCATATTCCGTCTTTTATTATCGGTGTCGGCTTGTTATAATGGTCGATGCTCAAGGGAGGAAGCAAACATGATTAACAGCAAAATTCATTGGAGGAAAAGAGTTCTAAGGGCCATGCAAGTACTGAAAGTGCTTGGGACTTTTTTTTTTTGGCCACCTCCACAAGATATCAAATATAAGAGTTTATCATCAAAAAATCGAGAATAAGTCTTAAAAAAAATTGGAGTTGGACAAAAATTATTCTTCAAAAAGTTTTTGGCTTCTTTTATTAAAATTGGTCTTAAAACCGAAACGAATGAGTACCGAAACTTATGAAATTGTTGCAGCACCATACTCCCCCAGTAGCTTTTGTTGCCCGTTGAATGGAGGGAGCCCCATTAGTCCACCACCTACATACGTCGATCTTTAACCTCTTGTCCGGCATTTAGGTTTTCCGCTGCTCTTTTTTAAAAGTCAGCCCAAGTCCCAATTCGTTGCATCACCGATCATCGACCTAAACCACTCGTCCAACCTGCAGCAACGCCCGTGAATGGCTAAGAGCCCGTCGCTGCAATTATTGCGTAACCAAGTCGTGGGTGACCACAACGGCCCGCACCAAGTCCCCGGCAAGACCATAAACTCCGCACACATGAGTGAGGCTCGGTCACACCCCACACAGGAGGAGAACGAGAGAGAGGCAACTCCGATCGTTTCCAGACAATCGGTAGTTGGCTCGGACGTCCATGTGACGAATGTTATCCAAGCAAGAAGCGAATTAACAAATCGCCTCCAGCCCCACACACACACAGACAGACGCTCGGGCTCGGCTTGTAATCCATCTGCTGCGCCACTGCACCCCGGTCCGGCGATCCGGCTTATTATGGTTATGAGCATGCGATGCCATGAATTAAACACTCGCGCGTTGCTCCTTCGTCTGCGAAGGGATTAAGTGGAATTAACACGTGGACTTGGCGGACAGCCGTCGCCGAATCGTCGTCTTCACCGCATCGTGCCGATGCATCCAATCAGCACGGCAAATGGCGAACAAGCTTGTAAAGCGTGACTCTGCACCGCCACCGCATTGGAGTCTCCCTGTTCTTTTTTTCTTTTTGGCGGGGCCGCAATTTAAGAGCCCATTGTACCTGATCGCTGGGTGTCCTTTTGTTGTGGGCTGATGAAGAGCTGCGCCGGCACGCACTTACACCACTTACGACGGAGTAAATCACCAGCGGGAATGTTGGACGCTCCTCGCCGGAGCATAAATTCATCTTAGCGCACGCGGTCTCTTGTATCCGCGGTCATCTCGGCGGCAAATCGATCCCTGATTGTGCTGTGTTCTGTTCCGGCGGTGCTAATGTGCACCACAAATGGTCGCCACCACGGTCAGCCGATGATTGGGTGCACATTCCCGTGCCGCGTGGAATTTATGCGCTCGACGCAGGGATGATTTCGATTTATGTTAGCGGCGTGCGTTTCTGCTGACCACTTCCTATAAATCGTAATTAGAATTGGCATGACATGAGAAGGCGCATGAGAAATGGTTATGTTTACGTGCCACCCGTCGTCGTCCAAGTCGCCGTCGTTTGGTCTAGGCTATGTACGCTCACCGATGGTTGATGAGGAAGAGGTTGTGACATTCATTACGGAGTCGCTGGGTGACGTATTGGACGCTAATGGATGTGACGCTGCACTTGTGGGATTTATTGTGAACATCAGACTACGATTTTCATCCATAAATCGAGTAATCGACTCCATTTTGAGACGAAGTTAATTTATGCGATCACAATCGCTTTCTAACAAATTTGAAATGCTGTGCTCCACTCTAATTTCTTCAGCTGCAGCTTTTCCAAATTGAGAGGAATGAATAAAAAAAACAAACACCAAGTTTCCATGATGGAGTTATGGAAACTTGGTTCTTGTTTATTTTTTTTACACACAGAGATGTCGGAGTCCATTCTCACCAACGCACCAATTCGAATTCCAACAGCCGTTGCTCCAAAACCGTTGTGTTTATTATATTTTCCAAATACGAGAACGACGAATTCCAATTCCAATTCCAATTCCAATTCGAAATCGAACTCCATGCCAACTCAAAGGGGCCACCGGAATCCGAGATGAATTCCCAGCGCGTCTCCCTAATGAGATACTTTTGTGTTACATATCCGTAAATGGAAATCCGTAATGCGATCGCAGAAGCACGTAGTGCTTCTTCAAAGTGCGGCAGCAACTTGCAAATCCCTCCGTTCACCCCTCTCTCTCGCTCTTTCTCTATTTGTCGTTTGCCTTTTCAGATTGCAGCTACGAACATGGGAGGCCGGGGTTTGTTCATAAATTAATTGCCTCGCCATGTTGCACCACACCGAGTCGAGTTGTGGTATTTGTGTTTGTACCGAAGTCGGGCTCCACTTCATTTGTCAATAATTTTACAATCGTTCTTCTTGTTGGCGTGGTCTCCTTACTGACAGTTTATGGTCAAATCGGTGTATGAGTGGTTGGGTGGCTCAATGGTTCCAACCGAGTCAGCCGAACAACCGAACAAATAATTTTTTTTTTCTCAATTGCGAGCCGATTCGGAGCTGTTGGTGAAATTCAACTGATAGGGAGCTCCTTTTTTGTGTTTACATTCGATTCAATTTATGTCGGGTGGGCGGTGTGGAAAGATGTTTGTTTTCTAAATCGACATGGGGCTGAGACTCCAGTTTATTTCACTTGATTTCAGCTCCTTTATGGTTCATGCTCTGGGTCGAGCTCAAGAAGAGTTGTACCTCCTTTCAATTGCATCTCCTTTCACCCAGTTGCCGACTGTCCATTAGAATGAAGGCCTTTCTCTTGGCTACACAGAATTTGTGTGTGTAACTTTTCATTGAACTGAAACTGAGCTGAACCTCTGCCATTTGCATATTTTGTTTGGGTAAAGAAATATTGAAGCTATTACTTTTGTAAATCGAAAACTTGCAGAGCATGGAGAGATTGTGCATTTGGCTACAGCTGCGACTCCTTTTTTATGCTTTCAAGTGCTTCATCATAAAAAGAAGGAGCAAGTTCTTAGCACAATCAATATTAAAATCTCGCCTGTAAAACAAAGAAAATCTATTTTATAAAGTTTGCGTTTATACAGGATCGGCCACATACAAGTTTCTTTTTAAAAATGCAATATATGGATAAATGAATGGATAAATGGAAATGGATAAAATTAAATTTGTAGCCATGTATTATGGATTTATTAGTAAGATGAAACATTCCCATTAATTATGGAACACAACTTTTTTGAAAGTGAGTAAAACACAATGTCCTTCAAGTGGATAGTGCCCTCGGGAAGCTTCGGAACACAATTGAGCTAAACAAATGAGTGTAGGTGGTTTGTGCTTCGGAATGGCTCATTCTGTCACTCAAATTTTTCAAGTTCTTTGTTCGCAATTCAAAAGCAAACATTTATTTCAACAACAAAAATTCCAGATTTATTTGGGTTGCCAAAGTTCGCATTCATTCCAAGTTTCTTTCCTTAACTACAGAGGATTCAGAAGTTATTAGCAAATATGTAAAGGCGACAGACAGACAGACAGACAGACAGACAGACAGACGGACACCGAAGTGATTCTGTAAAGGTTTCGTTATTCCTTTGGAATGAAATCCTAAAAAGAGCATTAAGTATACAAAGAAAGGAGAAGAAAATTAGATTCGGGCTAAAGAAAAGTAATAGAGTTCATAAAAGACATTTTAACAAAATTGTAATAGAGCAAAGCAAATTTAATATACCTTATGATCAAAAAAGAACCGAAATTTTCATTTTAAAATTCCCGCGCTTGTCCAATCGGTAAAATTTTATTCTCTCAACGTTCGCAACACTTTTATACATATTCTGTCAAATTTTTACGGATATCGTATGATTAGTTTTTGTTTGACGTCTATACAAATAAGTTGAAAAATTTTCGTGTGGCGATTTTTATAATGGATGAAAATTTAGAACAACGTGTGTGCATCAAATTTTGTGTTGCAAATGGATTTAAGTGTTCCGAAACGTTGAAAATGTTAGAAAAGGCCTTTGGTGAATCGTGTCTAGGAAAAACACAGGCATATGCGTGGTATAAACGGTTCAAAGGTGGTCGTACAAGCTTGGATCATGATGAGATCCCTGGCCGCCCAACAACATCTGTTACTGAAGAAAACATTGAATCGGTGAAGCAAATCGTGTTGCAAAATCGTTCTGCACCGATAAGAGAGATTGCTGTGTTGTTGGGCATCTCTTATGGATCAACCGAACACATTTTAACTGATGTTTTGGGTTTAAAACGCGTCGCTGCTCGGCTGGTGCCAAAAAACCTGAATTTCATTCAAAAACAGCGTCGTTTTTGGCCAAAAACTCAACCAATATCATCAACCAAGCACCGTACTCTCCAGATATGGCCCCGTGTGACTTTTTCCTCTTCCCCAGACTCAAATTGCCATTGCGGGGAACGCGTTTTCAGACCATAGAGGCCATAAAAGAGAATTCGCTGCATGAACTAACCTTCGGCGGCCTATAAAACTTGTATGGAAAATTGGATCAAGCGTTGGCATGCATGTATTGCCGCAGGAGGAGAATACTTTGAAGGTGATAATAAAGAAAATTATTAAAAATTGAAACTTTGCGTTTTTTAATAAAATTCCGGCTCTTTTTTGATCATAAGGTAATTCATAAATCATCATTTTTTTTATAATTTTTATTATAACTTTATTATTCAGTTAATTACTCCATAAGTCTTAAATATTAGCACCAGCTACTAGGGCTTTGGTGGGCGCCGATGGCTCGATCGGTTAGTGCGTCGGACTGTTGAGCGAGAGTACCCGGGTTCGAATCCAGCTCGGGAAAAAAAAAAAAAAAAACCACAAAAATTTTTCACGGCCCCACCTCCAGCGAACGTTTGACAATCTTTTTGGAGTACTTCTGTCATGAAAAGCTATACTAGGGCTTTGGCCAGTCATAAAATATTAGGTTGTCAAATATTCGCCTGTTTGTCTTTTGAATTTTCCGGCTATGTACAAAGCGCTACAGAGCTCGTATCTGGCAATACATCATTTGAAAGGTCTTGACATAACCTACAAAACGACGCTATGCATGATTAGTTTGGATACGAGCTCTGTAGCGCTTTGTACATAGCCGGAAAATTCAAAAGACAAGAAGGCGGAAGGGAGATATTTGACAACCTCCACATGTGACAAAATTATAACGCGCACAACACAGTGGAGGCGCGAAAAAGCGAAAAAGCTAGGCTCTGGCTCTCAACGGGCTGTTACGCCGCACTGCAATATATTTCGCAGCAACAACCATATTAATGGGTGTGGGTGAAGCTCATAGATTATTGGGATGATATTGGTCATTAGTGCTGGAATTTTTTTCGGATTGTAGACATAACATTGGTCCTTCACAATACCCCACAAAAAAATGTCCAAGGGAATGAAATCGTAGTTCTAACGCGGCCAATTTGGCATCGCCAAGACGATTTCTTTTTAAAAAAAATCGCACTACACAGCATTCACGTTTTCAATATTTTCCAACACTATTCAAGGGTAAAGCAGCTCGTTCTGCGGAGGAATGATACTGACTGTCTGTCAAGATTTCCCGGGAATCAGCTTTCAGTGTCAAAATAATCTATGATTTAAAAAGAAGCTACTAGATGGCCCACTTCCGCTCCTAATCTTTTTTGAATTAAAAAGTTTTTTAATAAGAATGCGTGGTTGATGATTGCCTTCTTGTCGGCCATGTTTTTTTTGGCAGCGATTGTCAAATTTACGGCCATTTTACTGCAGACACGATGGTATCTTAAAAGCTACTCAATTTATGGTTTTCAAATTCGAGACGACCAATTTTGTGAATAATCAATCAACACGTGTACGTCAATCCGCAGGAAAAAGTCATCTTTGTCAGTAAAATTTGCAGGAAAACTCAGGGCAAGTCATTCCTGACTTTTTACGTGAACATTGCCCATCGCAGACTTGAATTTGGCGAATGATGTGCAACAAAAACGCGTTTAGACACCAAAGTCTCGCTTTAGCGTCGTTAATTGCGAGGCTTTGGTGTCGCAAAAGTTTTGTAATCGATTTTTTTTATTCAATTCAATTTAACTTTCACCATCATTAGTGGCGTAACAGCCTACGAAGGGCCAGAGCCTAGCTTTTCGCGCCTCCACTGTGTTGTGCGCGTTACAACTTGACACATGTGAAGGCGACCTACAGTTTATTGCCGGTTCCGAATGGCGAATTGCGAAAACTTTCCGTGACAGAAGTACTCCAGGAGGATTGTCAATCGTTCGCTGGAGGTGGAACCGTGAAAGATATTTGTGGTGTTTTTTTTTCAATCAATCAATCACTTTAACTTTATTTCAGCTCAATCAAAATCATCATAAATTGGCTACAAACCATTGTAAGTGTAGCTTTTTAAGATGGCGGACAAAATACTGTCACTACAACAGCGATTCAGGGATGACAATAAGATGTCACGACTCCTTTACTAAAAATAGCAAAAATGGCAGATTGACATTCGGAACATTTGTTCCAAAGAATTGCAGAGATGTCAGGACTCAATTGATTTCTCCTCGTCTTATCACTCGCGGAACTGTCATTTAAAGGAACTCACCCGCCTACAAGGAAGCCACACACACGCCCACGACTGCACTCCCCATCTGTGCAGGGTTTCCCAAAAATTTCATTAGACACTGGAGACCACCTCCAAACCGAACAGCTTCATCTTCCGTCCTTCCACGAGGCCCCATTACTCATGCACACCTCACCACACATTCATCGTGTGAACACCCAACAAGTTGCCGTCGAATCTCGGGCACATACCCGATAAGCCATCTCCCCGGTCCTTCCCCATAGCGCTCACATTTTTATTCAACACCAAAAAAAACAGAGGAAGAGAAACCGTCGAAATTTGATTCGGACGTGGGCCGAGATGGCACAGCACAGATCCCCGCAGGATGGTGCGCGCGTGCGAGAAGCCTCTCGATCCCTGGGCCGCACACAACTCTCTTTATGGGCTGGCTTGATTTTTACGGCCTGATTACTTTTGTCGTTTCCATGCACCGAGCCCCATGTGAGGAGATGTGAATCTCAGCGCGCAGCTAAAAAAAAAAAAAAAGAAGAATATTGTGCCAATTGTTTACCGCTCTGTCCGCCGGGGTTCGTGGAAAAATGGGCTTGGACCGGAGCCAATGACGTGCACCAGGGTGGTGCGCGAGGTTGGTAGCTGCGACTCCGCTCACCACTAAAACGTAAGAATTAACATTTTATTCCAATGATGGATCCTTATCAAATGCAAATTGTTGTATTTGGAGTAATCTGCGGTCGGAGGTCTGTCTTGGTTTCGGTACACGACCGAATGGCGAGGGTAATGTATTCCGGGCGCCGGTGGAGGTTGTGGGGGGGAGAAGAGTCACCAGCCACGTACGTGTAACCACATTGTTCCGAGAGATTTTGTGAGGATTCGGCTCGGTGGGGAAACGAGCGAGGGTGGGAGAACGTTTGCAATTTGTCTTGAATACATTTAGACGGTTGTGGGGAATGAGATGGTGATTAATGGAGATGAGGAAGTTTCCGTTTAATTTGGTCACATACCTGGCAGCGTGGTCTGTGGGAAGACGTCGTCGGTTGGGTAGTTTCGTTTAAATGTTTCGTGAATAATTCGGTGATTTCGATTGAGACGGAAATTTATTATGGAAATCGTTTGAGGCAGTTACACGACCAAAAGGTTGAATTCGGTTGTCGACCGAAAGCCGAGAAGAGGCCAATCTCGGTAACCAACTTGGAGCCACATTCATATCAAATTAGGCGTGTGTCGGTATGCAGAGCGATGCAGACATCGTCGTGTAAATTTAATGGTTCACATAAATGCTCACTCGGGGGCATGTAAACCATAAGGGCGGATTGAATTATTAGTCGAGTCCTTTCAAGTCTCCTCGGACGCAATACCAAAGCGTTTGGAAAGCCTTTGATAGAACGAGTGTATGAACCAATGGTTGCGTTCAAAGATTATTTCATGGAAATGTTGACCACAATAGGACAGATTTTCTTGTCGGCTACCTAAATCACATGGTCTAAGGCCTGAATTCACAACTTAAGAATGAAATTCCTTCCACTCATTGAAACGTCAACTTGCGTCATCCTCTGACACACCTCTCACACCTTTAACACCAATCCATCTCTCTAGCGCTACCCATTTTCACGAATCATTATCCGCCCCATCGTCTAATCGTGAAAACTCACCGGTCCACATTAACTCGTCAACAATCCGTCAAACGCATGTCATCCGACCATCAGCAGAGGCCCTCGGGGGCATGGCCCGACGCGAACCCCTTCAAATAAACATCAGCCGACCATCGGCCCAAAGTCACACACAATTGATCCATCAAATCCATTAGATAAAACACCTAATAATTAATCCGCGGTGCTGGATGTTTCAATTATCCAGGCACGCATTCAATATTTCATGGCCCCGGATGGCCTAGGCGAGAGCGGCGCTGTCGTCATCGCGCGTACTCGACGCGTTCGATTCGACCAGATTCCCACATTAAATTGATAATTACATGAGCGATGAGGTTTCTTCCTCGGAAAGTGCCGACGCTGATGTCGAAGCTGAAGCTGATGTTGGTCTGGGTGTAATTACTCGGGGTCGGTGGGAGCGTTGCAAAGAAGAAACTCACGGATGGCAGAGTTGCCCTGGAAGCCACATGTCGGAGTCGAGTGTCAGTCATCAGTTGCCGCAGCGCCAACAACGCCAACAACACCAACAACACCAACAACACCGGCAGCAGTCATCAGCGTCTCGGGCGGAGCGTGTGCAATTAAACTTGGAAGACGTTACATTTACGCGCACTATTTGGTTAAGAGGTTAGGGTCTTGTGAATGCAATCGACGGGCTCATTTGAGTTTGACGTGAAATTGAACGGTGTGAGATCGGAATTTTGCGGTTGGCGTCATCAATTTGATGACAGCTGTGCGGGGGGAACGCGTGTCATTGCTCCGACTTCGGCTCCGTCGGAGACGATGAGAGAGAGTGTTTGAGTTTTACGCTTTATGCGCGTTCTGCGGCAGTTAAAGCCATGCTAGCAGGGGTTGTAATTGAAACACTAAACTGATTTATGTGTTGTTGGTTGTCTGTGTCGGAGTACGATAAAAGCCAGCAACAAAGTTGGAATTGAAAATTGATGAGGTGAATTCGACGCTGGGGGACTGACGACCTGTCATGGGTGTGATGACACGTCATCCGATTTGGGACAGGTTACAGAGATGGAGGAAAATCCTTCGTTTTGGGATTAAATTTTTTCCATCTTTCAACACATGGATTATCTACTCTTACTCGTATGCTCGAGAGTATCAATAAAACAGGACGGAGACAGATTCTCGAAAACTATACGTCAATTGGCACAACATTTTTATATACGGTGGTCATTAAGAGGTGCGTTCGTGTCTATAGGTTGTTTTTTGACACGTAAAACTTCAGTCCTGTTGATCTGTCATCTGTCAAATCGTCGCATTGAATCGGTGATTAAATCTTACGACAACAAACCTCTAGACTCTTTCTTTGGCCATACAGTGCCGAGTAAAAAAAAGCCACCTTAATTTAATTTTTGAAAAAAAGTTAAAAATTGGCTTAATCCATTTTCCATCCGTTTGATAGTTTTTTTTTTCTATGAAGAGTGTTTGCATTTTGTTCATTTTATTGCATTATTAAAAAGTAATTAGTATTTGAGTCGCCTTTTGGTAGCAAGTAAAAAGAAAGACTTCCGACAAGAAATAATTTATATGCAGGTTTTTAAAAATGTGATTCGATTTCATCGAGCAAAAATGTTTATTTGAATGATTGGAATGCTGATAATTGTATGTAGAAAATCTATACCGATTATAATTACTTTTAAGTAAGGTTAGGATTTTTACAGAAAGTCAGTTCCATACTTCAGCGGAAATGAGCCGCCTTACGCTTGAACAACATTGGGAAATATTAAAAAGATGTTTCTAAAGTGAGTGTTGTGTAGACAAAACAGTGCGTTTTTTTGAAAAGAAATCTTTTTATCAGCCATCTTGGTGATGTCAATTGCCCACCACGGAGCTATGATTCTTCCCTTTGGGACTTTTTTTTTGTGGCGAATCGTGAAGGAACCATGTTATGGAAATAATTTAAGGAAAATATCATCCAAGCAATACGTAAACTACAGCCCGAAACCATTAACATGGTCTTGGCTAGTCGAGGCAGCCATTTCAACCACCTTGTTCTTCTTAATTAAAAAAAATCATTAGTGGCGTAACAGCCCACGGGCCAGAGCCTAGCTTTTCGCGCCTCCACTGTGTTGTGAGCGTTATAATTTGACACATGTGAAGGGGACCTACAGTTTATTGCCGGTTCTGCGAAAGCTTTCCGTGACAGAAGTACTCCAGGAGGATTGTCAGTCGTTCGTTCGAGGTGAGGCCATGAAAATTGTTTGTGGTGTTTTTTTCCCGAGCTGTATTCGAACCACTAACGACGCACTAACGATTAAGCCACGGCGCCCACATGGATGAAAATGTTTACTCTTACCAATAAAGCCATAAAATTTTGTTCATGTTTTTGTATTTTTAAAATGAAAATTTGTTTTTGGCACATCTTGTATATGCTAACAGATGTTTTGTTAGAGTTAACCAAAATTTGTCATTTTAAGTAAACTTTTTTTTTTCTTTCTCACAACGTACAGACGGAGCAGCAAAGCCCTTCTTACCCTTTCAAACTCAAATGAATCTGCAACGTGTGACTGGGGTTTCAAACCAAAAAAAAAAAACAGTTTATGTTTTTCCATTAGTAACTTTTTTCTTCAAATTTATTGTATAATGGCACATCTTGCACTTGTCCACTTAATAAGTAACTTGAGAGAGAAGCATTGTTTGAAGCAATCACAAGAAATGCAAATTTCTTTCTTTTTGAAGCAATCAGCAATGCAAGCAGTTGAAGGCCGTTTCAATAAACAAAATAGAATTGAATGTAAACATAGACCAGACCATCCTAATAAGCTTAATAATAAAGAATGAAATAGATTGGATATCTTTATTTATGTACGACACTATAAGTCGCGCTGAGGAATTGGAAGTGTTTTTGTTAACTTCATAAAATATAGTCTAAGTCCTCTAAATCGAAAATCCCTTTAACTCGAAGTCGAGCTAAGGAATTGGAAGTGTTTTTTGTCAACTTCATAAAATACAATCGAAGCCCTCTAAGTCGAACATCCCTTTAACTCGAATTTTTTCACCATATTTTAGCATTCCCTTCAATTTTCCATACAAAATCCTTCCTCTAAGTCGAACGCCCTCTAACTCGAATACATTTTTTCGTCTCTTGGTCTATTTTCAATTCCTCTAAGTCGACTTTTTTTTTTTTTTTGCAAAATAAAAAACAAAAAATTTCCTTTGGCAACTTGCATGCTCTAATTCTCTCTCAATTTGGCACTGGAAGACCAACACCTTTCATTTCATGTTGATTTTTTAGTGCAAACACGTCGGAGAAAAAAGTGCATGTGGTTTCTTTTTTTATTGTTTACCTAAAAGAAGAAGAATGTTCACAGCAAGACTGGGGATTTATATGGCGACCTACACGGCAAATATCGAACCCAAAGTACATGAGAAAATCGAAACTATTAGTCAACGGTTCTCGAAGCACAGCCATGTTGGGCGAACACAATTGTCGTCTAGGGCCACATAATCCTCGTCTACATAACCACAAATGAGCTCTGTATGAATAACTGCGCTGGTTATTCATTTTTTTGATGGTTGGCCTCAAATAATTTGCTTTTAATATAAAAACAATTAGGTATCTAAGAAGTGAAAGCATTGAGAGTCCGGATAAGGTCCAATACTGCCTTTTTTAAAAGGCTTCAAGTTCATTTACAAGTTTTCAATTCAATTTCAATTTCAAGTCAATTACAAGTTTTCTTAAGTGGTTTCTTGTGTTTTTTTCCTTACATGAATACTCTTTTGGATAAAATAAAGGCTTTTAAACAAACAAAAATTATTAATCACCCTAACTCGAAATTTTCGAAAAATCCCTCTAACTCGAACTAATTTTGATATCCCGTGAAAATTGGACAAAGACGGCTTTGACTGTAGTTGAATGCATTATTAAACACTGAAACATTTCGTGGAAAAGTCTTGAAAAAATAACTGAATGGTTGAATGGTTCCTTTTTACAAGGTTGAGGTCAGTTGAGCTTGAGTTTGCTGTCCAATAGCATTATTAAAATACAGGAAAAAAAAAAAAACACAGAAAATAGTTTATTACCTTGCAACATCTCCATGGAGTTATCTCTTCTGTGCTGGATAAAACCTCGAAGCGAAGGAGACTCCATGCGATTGAGGCTATTCTGACCTCAAAACCAACTTAATCAGGAACTTTAAACTGACAGCAACAAGTTGATCAAAGAGGTTAGATGTTGTGAATGATCGGTGGCCAATACAAAGCGTTTCTCAAAAACTATGACTTAGTAATTTTTTCACTGATAAATCGAATTGGAGGGCGAATTCGAATCTGCACAGAGAAATAGAATCAAGTACACATGTAGTATTCATTCAGGAGCCGTGGTATCCACTAATAATTTAGTGCGGTAGAATATAGTGAATAAAAGTTATAGACCTTGAAAAACAAACAACAACAAAACAATGGCAGCAAAAAGTGAAATCACAAAAAGAGTCAAGCTCACAGAGTTTTCAAAGTGTACAAAATATTAGTAACGCATTAAGACACAAATCTACAAAAAAGGTCTTGAAAATGAAATTTTGTGTTGTAAGAAAAGTCAGGTTCATAAATTAACTTTTTATTTAATTGTTTTTTTATTTTTTAATATTTTATAAATAATTAAATAGCAAACAGAAAACTTGTCAAATAAATTCACAATTTGTTCCAGCTTATCCGTATTTTTTTTTTGATGTAAATAAAAAAATAACTACCCGAATTGTAAATTTAAAAAAGCCACACGAATCATGTGTGGAAAAAGTTGAAACTCTTTCAATTATTTCCACTTGGCACTTTTATGAAGAAATTAATAACTTGTGTAAATTTAATAACCAAAGTTATTGCTTATCCGCGGAGATTTTTTCATGAAATCAATAAATGAAATAAAAAATGGTGATTGATGGGATGGTATGACATCTACAGCCATTTGAGTGGTAATCACACACATCGTTAAATGTTTCTTTCTTAGTCCAATCGAGTTGTGAATAATAAAAGAATTGTCTATCTACAGCAGCAAGAGTCTGAAACTACAAACTTTAATGCCTAACCAGAAACCACATGAAAGGATTCAGATGTTTGAAAAATTGAGTGACACACACTCGCCCGCCCGCAGAAAATGATCACACCCAAACGATAAAAACATGACATTTTCATTATGCCCAACAAAATATTTATTTTTCTTCATTTTCCCATCTCCACAAACCGAAACATTTAATCTGCCCATCATTCAATTTAAATTTCCACATCCCTGCGTCCCGAACAACAGTGAAACCAAAACTGTTCTAATTTCAAATTAAATCTGACAGTTGCCATCAGTCATAACCTCGTCAGTCCCTTTTGCTGGATGGATTTGTTTTAAAATCCAATTTATGCCGCCACCACCACAACACGACCACTCAATCAATTGCCCACCGCTTCGCAACAAAATGCAACCCCATGCGGGTGCCCTCCCGTTTCAGTTCTGATCCATCTCCGTCCGATTCCACCCACCGATTTATTACCCTCATTCGAAGCGGCATAAAACGTTAATTCCAAGCCCACTCATCTAACCCTAATAAGTTCTTGCGATAGCGATCTCCCAACTCTCGATGTCACATACCGCGACGACGACGCGTCGACCCTCTGCATGTTGTTTTTAACAAATTTCAGCGTTAATTTGCTGCCAAAGCTGGCGGAACATGCACGGCGACGGGACGCGCCCTGCGGCACGCTCTCGGTACTCGAATTGAAAATAATTAATAACAATTGGCAGGGGGGGGGCAGGGAGAGAGGCGCCCAAGACTAGGAACAAGTTGCGCAGCAAATGACCGCTCTTGCGCTTGAATGCGAAATGATGATCGCTCCCGAGGACCGGTCGTCGGTCTTCTCCTGTCCGACGACCGGCCGGTCGTTCATACCTCGACTATGAGCGGCGTTAGTGATTAGCATCTATGGACGTCGCCTTAAGGGATGTGGGTATGAAATTAGCGACCGTCGCGCGGCCAAGAATGCGCTGCGCCGATGCCCGCAACGATCAGACGTTTAATTTCGCAGCGGCTGGTGGTGCACGCGATGCACCGGCTAACAGTAGTTTGTGGCCTTGTATCACAGGTCCTGGTTAAGGATCCGGCGGCTTGAAGCGAGTGGGAGAAAGCGCAGTCAGTTCGCAGGGAAATTTGTGTCTGAGTTCCCTGCATGTCGAGGACCGATTATATCCTTGAACGCGACCGTGTTCTTGGTCCGATGCGATTTCAACGACGACGAAGCGACGCGTGATTGGCGACGCCGAACCACGAAAATTTATTTAATTAAAGCCAATTTAAGCGAACGGTTATAATAATTCGCATTATCGGCACGCAACGTCGCATGGTCTTAGCGTGAGTCCGCGGGAGGGTTGGGGACGCGCCTTAAATTTATGCAAAGTACGGGGTTTCTTTTTTCGCTGTGTGTTTGTATTCCGACGCGAAAGGACGCCGCGTAGGCTTCACTCGTAACACGTCACGATGGAATCGGGTCTTTGAGGAATTTTTTTTTTTGTTTTGAAGTTTCTGTAATTGGAACGTGGGCGTGGGTTGATGCTGATGTTGATGCCAAGTTTGGATAGGCCTTGTGTGGATTTTTGCGTGGAGGAAAGGCAATTTGGCCTTTTGCCGGTAGTGGATTTTGTGGAATTGATTCATATTTGATGGAGTGATGGAGTTGGAATGAATAAAATGACCTTTTAGTGGTCTGTTTTTTGGTCGGCTCAACAGGTTTGGGGTGTGTGTTGATAAAGACACCGATAGAGGATTTAATGGAAAGGTTCGTGTGGTGGATTAGTCGTATTCTTTTTTCTTTTTTCTGAGGAATACTTAAATATCATTATAGTTCGACCTGGAAATGGTCCTTAGATGATCGAACACTTAAGTCTTTCTTTCGCTAATTTGACGAGCTGAAAATGCCATTTGTATGAACCTACTCGTGACATTTGAGAGGCAAATACAAATTTTGAAGTTTCACTGTAAGCGTTGCAAATTTTCACAAAAGAACTTTTATGTATCTGGGTTCAGTTTAAACAAAAAATGGTGGATTATTCATCTTCTTTTAATTTATTTCTTAACGGTTTGGAAGTTGTGTCTTGCGAAATTTTTTTTTTTGCTAAAATGTCCTTAGATGTTTGAAATATAAGTAATTTTCAAATTAATTTATCCAATTTGGCTCAAAATTGGTGGAGTTACTTATTGAAGTGGTTCAAGTAATGGGACGAAAAATGTTTGCTCAACTCGATATAGTTTGCGAGTAAGGAAGCTTCAAAAATTGATAAAAAGTCAAAATTCGAGATTTCTTTTAAATTTCAAAAAATCATAACTTTGGTTCTGCTTATTCAAATTTTGAAAATTATGTCTTATTGAATTCAGAAAAACTTGAGCTTTTAAGTAATTCACACATTTTTTATTTGCAAGCACGAAGGATAGTTCAAAATGTCATTTTTGTTACGTATCCTTGAATATCTATCTTAGTGGGCGCCGTGGCTTAATCGTTAGTGTGTCGGACTGTTAAGCGAGAGTACCCGGGTTCGAACACAGCTCGGGGAAAAAATACCACAAACAATTTTCACGGCCCCACCTCCAGCGGAGTACTTCTGTCACGGAAAGCTTTCGCCGTTCGGAACCGGCAATAAACTGTAGGTTCCCTTTACATGTGTCAAATTATAACGCACACAACACAGTGGAGCCGCGAAAAGTCCTTCGTGGGCTGTTACGCCACATGATGATGACAATTCTTGAATATCTCAAAAAATGGTATTTTAATTTTCCTAATTTTTTCATATGTTGGAAAACAATATTTTACCCATCTTCACGCCAAATTTCAAGTTGGGATCTAGATGGCTTCCACTAAAAAATATTTTTTAAAGAAAATCTAAATATTATGTTGTCAAATATCTCCCTTCCGCCTTTTTGTCTTTTGAATTTTCTGGCTATGTACAAAGCGCTACAGAGCTCGTATCCAAACTAATCATGCATAGCGTCGTTTTGTAGGTTATGTCAAGACCTTTCAAATGATGTATTGCCAGATACGAGCTCTGTAGCGCTTTGTACATAGCCGGAAAATTCAAAAGACAAAAAGATATTTGACAAACTAGTATTTTAATACAAATTTTCGTATAAAACAAAAGTCGGGGAGAGTACGACGACTTTGGAGTCGAAAATTGATGATGGATTTTTTTTTTTAGAGGGATTGAAGGTAAGCATTTTTCACGAGGGGAGGGGGATCTACCTCATCCCGTTTAAGAGGTAGGGGCAATTTAAAGAAAAGAATTAATTGACATGAAAAAAAAAAAACTATTAAAAAACAACGACAGCACTTACAATAAAGTATTGGGAGTACAACTTGAAAGACGCGCATTGTTACTAACTTCATATATATTCACACGCGCTATTTTTTTGACAGTGACAGCTATTGTATGTTAAAGAGCGTCGAAAAATCTAGTTAATTCCATCTGTCAAAGTATACACAAGTTAATTTATACAAGTTTTGTTTTGCGTTTAAAATGTCGAATTTTGTGCCTTCAAAACAACATTTGCGGGAAGTTTTAATTCACTACTTTCATTTGAAGAAAAGTGCAACAGATGCGCAACGTTTACTCATTGACGCTTACCCTGACTATTCTGTAAGTGTCAGAATGTGTCAGGAATGGTTTGCACGCTTTAAAAGTGGTGATTTTGACGTTGAAGACAAGGAACGTCCTGGCCAAGTGGAAAAAGTTTGAAGATGCAGAATTGGAGGCATTACTGGAAGAAGATTCAGGTCAAACTCAAGAGGAGCTTGCGAAATCATTGAGAGTTAGCCAGCAAGCAATTTCCAAACGTTTCAAAGCATTGGGAATGATCCAAAAGCAAGGAAATTGGGTGCCGTATGAATTGAAGCCGAGAGACGTCGAACGCTGATTTTGCATGTCCAAAATGCTTCTTGAACGTCACAAAAAGAAGTCATTTTTGCATCGGATTGTTACTGGTGATGAAAAATGGATCCTTTACGACAATCCTAAGCGCAAAAATTCGTATGGTTACCCCGGACATGCTACAACATCGACGGCCAAGTCTAATATTCATGGATCCAAGGTGATGCTATGTATTTGGTGGGATCAGAAGGGTGTGATCTATTATGAGCTGCTACCGAGCGGTCAAACCAAAACTGGTGAACTCTATCGAACTCAGCTGATTCGTTTGAGCCGCGCAATCAAAGAAAAACGGCCAGAATATGCGACTAGACACGAATCGATAATTTTCCATGATGACAATGCTCGGCCACATCGCACTCAACGGGTTAAAAAATACGTGGAAAATGTTGGATGGGCATCGCTACCCCACCCGCCGTATAGCCCAGACCTGGCCCCTTCCGACTACCATTTGTTCAGGTCCATGCAGAATGCCCTGGCTGGAATACGCTTCACTTCAGTTGACGGTATCAAAAATTGGCTCGGTTCATTCTTGGCCGCCAAGCCGGCGCAGTTCTTTTGGGACGGAATCCACAAATTGCCAGAAAGATGGGAAAAGTTGTGGCTAGCGGTGGGCAATACTTTGAATGACATGTATTTTCATTTTCATATTCAAAAAGTTGTACTCCCAATACTATATCAGTTTTGAATGCCAAAAACCTGTTCTGTAACCGTACATTTAAAATATGTCCATAATTTTTGAAAAATTCACATACAAACTAAAATTTTTTTAGCTCTGGAAGTTTGCATTGATATTTCCGAATTTTTCCAGAAATTGTTGACATTAATTGGTCTAGATTTGACACTTATAAATTGTAATAGAGTTGTCAAATAAATCTACTCTTTGTTTTTTGTTCGTTTTGAAACTTATAACCGTGTTGTTGCTTTTTCTTTTTTCTTCTTCTTCTTTGTGCGGCGCTACAGTCCGGGGTGGACCTGGGCCTCAGTTAGCAACCTCCTTCATCCAGCACGATCCCGCACAAGCTGCTTCCAGTGACGCACACCGAGTTGGTTCAGGTCCTTCTCTACCAGTGTACGCCACCTTACCCGCGGGCATTCTCTGCTGCTTTGTCCCATAGGTTCGGAGTCGAAGATTTTTTTTTTTTTTTGCTGCTCAATATTTTACACAAAAACCAGAATAATTTTATCAAAATCTTAACACAGACCTGTTGATTCAGTTTTTCTTTTAGTCAAAAATATGAAACGCAATCTGAGTTGATACATTTTTTTACCAACAATTCCATTACCAACTTTTGTTTTACTGCAATTTTATTCTCTGCCTTTGCAAATCGTTCGTTCTTCCTTCCTTTTGTATTTACGTTCATAATTTTCATTTCTCTGACTATGTGTCTGTCTCTGTTGGTAAGATCTGTGTCTATCCAAAGAAAAAAGAGCAACGACTTCTCCACAGACAAACTCCTGCTGCTTTCGAAAACAAGCTGCGGGAGTCCACAATTTAGGCCTCCCACAGCAGTGCAGCCGTCATCCATTTGTTAATTCCCCTGGCGCCTAAACCGCAGCTTCAGCTTTCCTTTAATTACCCCATGGTCAGTTATGACCCGACTTTCCAAACCCAAAAAAAAAAAAAAAAGTTTCACTGCGCCAGTTCCCTGCAGATTTCCACCCCAATCCGAGGCCAATATATCACCAACAGTCAAATAAACTAAACTCCTATCTCACGCTCCGATCGTAAAACACCACGCGACATTACCGGCGGAAAACCAACACCACTCCACATTCCCGACGGGTGGTAGCGCCAGTGGAGCAATCAAAACCCCTCACCTGTGATTGAAAAACGCATCCCAGAATTATGAAATATCCTCGCAGATGCATCGCCGACCCCCACGCGTAATTAAGAACTCATAACCTTCCCACCCTTTATCTTCGGATAAGATACACCCGATAAAAAAAAAAAAAACGAAACGAAATCAATAAATATTTTAAAAAATACTTAAACCCGCCGTTAGCCCGGCACAGAGGAGACTCCATGTAACCACTGACAGGTCAAAACGACACCTTCCCTGATTGCGGTAATGAAGAACCACCTGGAGCGACGATGGGTCGTTCCTCGCGCCCCAACAAACAATCAATTCTTCATTAGTCTGCGGTCGGTTACAATGCCTGCTGACCATGTCCGTTTGTTTTTATTCACAATTTTCCAATTTCCCTAAAGCTTCCGCCGTCGCCCGACCGTCCACCGGACACTGCGAACACATCCCATTTGCATATGAATCGAAGTCGGAGTCTCCCCGGACGAGATTACCATTTCAATTAGAATATTTATGCACGATCTCCCGAGGAGATGATGAGATTGGGCTGCTCGACCGGACCGATAAGTTATCTTTTCTTCTTTTTTTTGGGGGTCTGTGCCATCCATATTTCTGTCGGCTTTATCTAATATTTGACATATTAATCGGTGAGCGCACAGGTATTCCATTATCGTTTCATTAGATTTGCATTTCTCTTTCGGTAAGTGGTCAATTTGGGCTTGCGGTGGAGTCTGATTTCGTGGTGGGTCAGTGGGTGGAGTCGCATGTGTCTGTGGGAAATGTTTCTAATGAGTGGCGATATAAATCTTTGTTATGGTCCGACGGACGTGTGGTATGCAGTCAACGTGTGCAACGTGGTCTGGGAAGTCGTGGGGAAAGTCATGAGGAGCCCATCTCCTCCATTAACCACCAGTTTTGACCTGGTTTTCTAATGACCTGTGAGGGGTTTCCTGGTTGTGTGGATCCTCTTTCGATTTGATTGGAAGTCCTCAAATCAAAAACCAAAACAGCACGAAGTTGAATAAGGCATTCGAGGTTGACCACATTTTAACTTTGGTTTTCAATTACAAACACGTACACATCCTTACACTTTGTCAGCTCAAGACTTACGCCTGTCAAACTGTCAAAATATTCCTCTTAGTCGGTGTAGATTTCACTTAAATTCCTCCCTTTTCCCCTCTCAAAAAGTGAAAGCTCATGCCCTTAAGACAGACCATCCAAATTGCATTCTTATCACAAAATCGTGTTCTCGCAACACTAAGGAACATTAATTCTGCCGCTGCAACTGCCACCGTCAGCGTCACGCACCGCCACGCAGATCTTCACAGATCCTCCGCCAAAGTGGAAGCCGCACCGCCACCGTCTGTTGCTTCTCCCGCGCTAAGCACACGCATCACTCGCTCTCGTTCCAAAAAACAATCACAGAACATAATTTTCCTCTTTCGTATCTGATTGGGTATCGGTTTGGGGTTTCGGTTGGACTTTAGTGAGACTTCGTTGAGACTTTGGTAGGCCGATCGGTAGGCTGACCTGCAATCTTTTTCACATACACACAAGCAAACCGAGTATGCAAAGGTATGTGACTACTTTTCGTAATGAGAACCCAATTAAGTGGCTGGTCAGTGGCCAAGAACAATCGTCGGCGAACCAACAGAACAGTACTTAAGCACTCCTATTTCTTCATCGACAGAGGGTGACAGGCACTCCCGAGGAATAATAACAAAAGCGTGTCCGGCAAAAACAAAAAAAAAAAATCCACAAAAAGAACTGTGGTGGAATTTTGATTGGCTCCTTGCAGAATCAAGAGCATCGAAATGGAATTTCATGTCGCTCTTTCTCTCTCGGAGGCGGAATGATGTATGGGATCCTTTTCCGTTTCTCATTTTCATTTCAACGTTGTTTTGTGATTTTTTTTCCGCTTTTTCTTTTCTTTTGTTTCTGCTCCTGGACTCGCGCTCCTGTCTCATGATTCATTGGAGTTTTTAAAAGCCAATTAAAAAGTTTACTCATAAGCCAGTTGGAGATGTGCTGGTGTGGTTTTTTCTTATGTTCTGGCCGATGGGATTAAGATTTGTTGTCTGTTTAATGCGTTGCGCTTTAGGTGTAACGCAACACAGGGAAACGGGGTAAATTAACCACGACAAATGGATGAAGCGCACAGGAAACGGTCTGCTGCCGTCGCCGACAACAACGGCACTGTGGTGTGTTGTTGGTGCCGCGCTGTTGCTCCTTTTGCTCGATGTCGATGTTAATCCATTGGAGATAAAGCAGTCCAAGTTGCAATAATGATTAACTGCGATTATCCACCGAGTGAGACTTGTTGCTGGTGTTGGTCGGGCAAAAAAACTTTGGGGGGTTTTGATTTACACTTTGGGCGAGGATGGCGATTTGGTATCACTGCAGTGTTGTCAAGGGGCAGTGAGGGCGGCACAAAGGTGTTTATTTAATGAAAAGAGTTTGAAAACTATCATAAAATATAAAATGAATTTACAAAGAAAAGAGTTTGAAAACTATCATAAAATATAAAATGAATTTACAAAGAAAATTCAAATTCGAATTTCTTTGCAAAAGTTTATGGGCAGGACTGGCGAGATCCGTCAAATGATTCGGAAATGACTCGAAAATAACGCAGAAATGAAGAAAATATCTTTCTTTTTAAGGAAAAAGGTATGCGAAAACTTAAATCTCTACAAATTTGTGTAGAATATGATTGACTTAAGGCCCACAAGCTATCAAGGACGTCGGACTGTCGTTGTTTATAAATTTGGAGCCTTTTTGACACGCGATGACATGAAAAGCTTGCTGCTATATTTTGAAAAGACAGGTTTTTAAAAAGTGAAAGGTCTCAACTTTTTTAAAGCAGTTTTACGTCTTCAATGACTTTCCACCTCTTTTTCCTTTCGTTTGAAATTGAATAATAAATAAGAATGGAGTAATTGGCATCACTATGGATTACAAAAAATTACTGTCAGTTAGAATGAAAGTGGAAAATTATTCTAAAAATTGTGGTTTTCTACAAAATAACAAAAGTACTTTAAAAAAATATTCTTAGTGATATGTGTGGGTCTTTTTTGAAGGATTCTCTGAATCATTGTTGTTTATAAGTTTGGGCCCTTTCTGATGAGCGATGGGAAAAGCTTGCTGCTATATTTTAAAGATGAAGATTTCTGAAAAATGAAAGTTCTTAGCTTCTAAGGCAGTTTTACATCTTCAATGTGTTTCAACTTCTTTTTCTTTTCATTTGAAATTGAAAAAATTAATAAAAATAGAGTAATTGGCATCACTGTAGATTAATTTTAGTAAGAATGAAAGCGAAAACTTACTTCTAATATATTGCCTTTTTACAAAAAAACAGAAGAACTTTAAAAAAATATTCTTAGTGATAAGTTTGGCGTCTTATTTGAAGGATTCCTGAGGTACAAACAAGAATTTTGAAAAAAAAAATGTCTCTTTGAATGAAGTTAATAAAGCAAAGAGCTCTTGACAGGTGATGACCTTTTTGGGTTTCTTTTACTTCTTTTTTCGACATAACTTCACCATTATTGCTACTTTCGACATTTCAAAAGGGGACGCTCTATAAAAACATTCAAAATCTTGACACAAATCTAATCTCCTGATGAACCCCACTGTGCACTTATTCCCCCACCATTTTCTTTTTTAATTTTTCTCGGATTTCAATAATTTATTCAATCAGAGTGCAGTTCTCTTATCGAACTTGCTTGCTTGTGAGCTAATTTCGCATCACCCAACCTTCCGAGCGCGGGTTATCCCTCACGCAGCCAACACGGACTACCGATTGCCGACTGCTCTTCTGATGTCCAACAGACCGTAAAGCAATTGATTACGAATCTCTTGGAATTTAATTAAAACAAAGATACTCTCAGACGCTGTACACACACACCCGACCGAGTCCGAGCCACTGACATCATTTTGTGGTGGACCATTATTCTCGGCACTGGCAGCACTGATGGATTTTGGATGTTTCGGAGGACCATGTGTGTGGTCGTGTGTCGATATGGAAATGTCAGAAGCACCGCCTACCCGCTTTCTATTCTTAATTAGTCCAATCTCCTGGGGGCTGTTCTCTGCCCTAAAATCGGCCATCGAAACTGTCATCCCGAGGTTGCGTTGGTCATAAATTCGAAGACGGAGACCGAAGACTTATCAGCTGCACACCACTCCGGGAGCACTCATTAACATATGTTCTGCTCCTTGCACAGGGTGTCTGAGAAATGCACCGTAAAACGTCTTAACTATTCCCACGTGACTGGGACTCAGCGGTATCTGGTTGACTGTCAAGCAGTGGGACGCAGCGATAAGCCGGCGAACTTGGTGGACACAGTCTTCCGTTCCAGTTTTCGCGTCATTAGTGAACGCCTACTTGACTGCCCGGTTGACGGTTTCAAGGACATTGCGTGACTTCGTGATGATGATGCTCTGCGGTGATGGGAGTTATTTGTTCAGCTGATTAATTGCAGCGGTTTGTTGCTTCGGCTTCGGCTTCATGGCGGCCTCTGTGTGGGCAGTCGATGTGTCCGTCTAATTGTAATTGCGAGACGTGAACCGCAATTAAGTCGGCAGGAGGGCAAAGTGTCAGAGATGAAATGTTGTCCGAGTTGTGGTGAGTAATGTTTTGTGGGCGATGGGTGCTACGAATGTGAGAGGCCTCTCGGTGACAGGATACTAATTTGTTGCCTAATTGGAATGCCTGGTGGTGATAGTGGACCGCTTTTGAATAAATATTTCCCGGTGTGTGGATTGTTAAGTGGAGTTTTTAACCGGAGCGAGGGGACAATTGTGGATTGGAGTTGTATGGTTTGTTTATGGTGTTTGGCAGCATTGTTAATAGACCTTGGTGTTGACAAGCGAAGAGGATATTATTTTGCTGAAAGAGAGAACATTATTTGAAGATATTCGTTTAGTTTTAAGCGAGGACTGGTGATCGGAGAGCTGTGGATTGCAGTAGTAAGCTGTGATTTAGATGTTTGGCAGCATTGCCTAAACTTCTTATTGCTGATACGTGAAAAACTAAGACGATTTCGTTGTGCAGGATAAGAGAATAAAGTTATTCGTATAGATTTTAAGCGGCTTATGCATATTGGACAGTTGTGGATTGGAGTAGTGGGCTGTATTTTAGGTGTTTGGCAGCATTGTCGTTGCTTGACGAAAAACTTAAAGGATTACGCCTTGAAGGATGAGAGAACATAATTTAAAAGTATACAAATCAACAAGTCAATAAAAAAGTTGGCAAGTGCTGCCAAAAAACATTAATTGTCAGCTGTTTCTTTGAATGACCACTTTACTATCGATAAATACCAGAAGTCTGTATCCAGGTAGGCAGATAAAAAATCTACTGCTTCTTTTTGGCCTCCTGAAATGATGCCTATTACAAGTTTACGAAGAAGTCATCAGTTTGGCAGCACTTAGAAAACTACTTTCGTTTGGCAATTACTTGGACATTGACTAATGACCGTAGGACATGAGTTTAAAAAGGCTTTCTTGATCATTTAGTCGCTTTCAAATAATTGTCAGTTTTATTTCTGGAGCTGGTGATAAATTCATAAAAAATGTTGGCAGCACTTGAATCATTGTATTTTTGTAGGACTGCCTTTGTCATCGATAGAGAGTGGTGGTAAAGAATTTATAAGATGGCTCCCTTAAATCTTAAACCGCGTCGTTTTTGCATATTTGTCCGCTTCCGAACGATGTTTGGCATCACTTTCCTTCTAAGAAATGTCCAACCTGTGTTAAAACTATAATACACGATCTCTTTTTTTTTTGTGTATTGGAATAACAACTTGCTGCCGTTGTCTACTTTGTCCGTAGTATATTTTTTAGCATCCGAATGAAGTTTAGCATAACATCGTTGGCACAACTCAGTCTAATCTGTCACAAAGTATCACTTCTCCTCTCAACTGTCACTGTGGCATATTTCAACACTGATTCACTCCTCATCTTGTCAAACTATTAAAATATTTCGCACAAAAAGCCGATTGCCTGACACTTGGCCTCAATAAAACTCCGTCGAAATGCCCAAACAGATTTATGCAAATTCCCTCGAGTTCTCAGGAAACCCTAAAACATCGAAAAATGTTCATAAATTTACATTTCAACTAAAAAAATAAATCCCATGGACACCCACTTCATTGCGAGCGGAATCAATCCATCCATCCGTGAATGCATCCATCCGCGGTGTCCCGCTTGGATGTGTGCGTGCATGCGGTGTTATTACCTGATAAAACTGTCACAGGCGTCCATTGATTTATGTCAAGGATATGGAGGAGTCGCACTCCAAATCCATCGAAATGAAGTGAAGTGTCGGGACTTGTTAGTTCGTTTCCTTTTTAGCATCCCGCCGATTTATTGTGCAATAAAACGTACCGCGCCCGAATGTGGATCCACCTCCGAACGCACGAGGGAAGTTCATTAAGAATTTCGTGTTATTCTGGAGATGAAGCGGTTTTTAATAGTGTCTGGAATGGGTTTTTAATACGACCATAAACGAGGCTGTATAAAGGGGATAAGTGTCTGATGAGCCATGAGTGCCGGCTGACCGTGTGGACCTTGGCGCTATCGATGGAGCTGGAATCGACGCGGATTCGGAGAGATGGTGATAATAGATTTCTGTGGAAGTGACCGGTCCGGTGTTTGAAAGAGTTGAGTTATTTGTTGGAGTTTGAGGGACAAGGAGGGTTCTAAGACAATATATGCTCAATTAATTACTTCTCATTAGATTGATTGGAGGCACGGGTAGCAGAGAAAAAAAAAATAGTGAGAAAAGTGTTCAAGGAAGGCACTCGTTTGATCATCATCTTGGCGATCATGGGAGGAGAGAGAAAATTGGATCGGTGCTAGGTGGGGAGGTTAATTAAATTTCAAGAGAGAGAGATAAACAATCGATAAGGTAAGGGAGACATGGTCTAATGAAGCAATTGGAGGCTGTTTGCTGGAAATAAAAGCAGCTACAGCATCTTCTGTCTTGTTTTATCATCACTTCTGAGTTTTCATAGGGAGTTTCAGCTGGTTTAACAAGAAAATTGAAATAGCTTGATTCAGTTTAGCAACAAGATCGTTAGCAACAAGACCGTAAGCAACAAGATCGTAAGCAACTTTATCGTTGTTGGTTTCGTGGCTCTTCTTGTTATTCTTTACTGCCACAGACTTAACGAAATTTCCTTATTTTTTGAATTTTTTTACTTATTTTTCAAACATTCCACTCAAGATAGAAGATGCAAGACTTTTTGAATTTTGAATGTAACGAAAATTTCATTTTAAAGCCCAAATCTCAACGCGCGCGTTCGGTCGGTTGGACTTTGACAGGCGTTGGTATGCGTTTTATCGACTTTACGAAAAGAATGTCAATGCGCGCCTCGCTTAATTTTTCAAATCGGAGTGGAGCTCGTGCGTTAGCTTTCCCTAAATCAGCTTATCCTCGAAATTTTTCATCGCCTAACACACATTTTGTAAGAAAACAATTTGATTTTGAAACTAAAATCAAAAGCAATTCTTATTTACTCAAATAATCGACTTTCCGCATACAAATTTCGTTTGTAAATAAAAAAATTATACACAATTCACAATTCTGTCAAACGCCCGAGCGAGTAGAAAGTAGACCCAGTCGGTCGGGCTTACGATATTACGATCTGCGAAGTTGCAACGCCCGACCGGGATATTTTGATTTGTACAATACTTTTACGTGTATTCTACTGCAGTAGAACCGATCGAACGCGCCGTTGCGATTTGGGTTTAAAAAACAACGCAAAACTCGCAAATGTCAATTTGACAACCTCTCCAGCATCTTGTTATCGTTACGTCACATACATCGCATTCTGTCAGACTCTCACATATTCCCGAAAAGACTGATGACAAATTTTGTAAATGAAATTTAAAATTTCATGACAGATGTGAATCAGAAACCCACTCTTTCCATTGGAAAAATAACACACAAGTACCCACGTAAAAAGTAAATAAATAGAAATTATTTGTTCACTCATCTGTCAAAAGTGACAGATCGATATCACA
Source organism: Syritta pipiens (assembly GCA_905187475.1). Lineage (NCBI taxonomy): Eukaryota > Metazoa > Arthropoda > Insecta > Diptera > Syrphidae > Syritta > Syritta pipiens. The sequence goes on along the minus strand of LR994574.1, from coordinate 6,345,539 downwards.
AGACAATAGAATTCGAAGAGAAGTTCAAAGTTAACTCACACGCTTCGCTGCCGCCGTCTCCGTTTCAATTTCTTGACGTTAAGCAATTTTCGAACACCCCCACTGGACACGGACATACCCTCCCTTGACATTTCCGTGTCCGTTTCAGATACAACTCACGTACAGGCATGAGTCGGCAAAAAAAAAACTGATAAAAATAAAATAATTTCAGTTTCGAATTTCGTCTGCGAAATCAACTCGCCACAGTAACTTTAACTTCCAACTCCACCCATGCATCCATCAGTAACAACTCGCAACGAGCGAACAAAAAAATGAAAAACGATGAAAAATTGACGTAAAACAAGAAAACTCTCCACAACCGAACGAACAACGGACCCATCCGTCCAGAACTGTTCAAAAATTCACCAGTTGTCCCGGACAATTTGATTCCAATTAGGCGGACAAAATGTTAAAAGCTGTGCCATGAGGCACGACGACGACCCAAAGTCAGCACGGCGCATACAAAGTGAGCTTGAGCCCGTGTCGCCTGCAAGGCTTTGCGCTGTGTTATGTCTCCGATGTGTGTATGTGTGTGTATCCGGCGGATACACGTTCCTGTTTGCACTCGACCGGTATCTGTGTCACATAAAAATGAAATTCACTTCGCCACGACACGGGCAAATGACATTTCGACCGAATAAATGACAGCAAATGAGTGACCAGCAAAAGCCGACGAAGCGGCTTCCTTCGGGTGGACTGCCTCAGTCTTCAGCCTCCGTTACTGCAGCCTTATCACCGATGCCCGGCCACAATGCCACCGGTTAAATATAGTAATTCCGAGTTTGCTGCGACAGGAGGAAGACTCATGCACTGGGAACGATATGTGGAGATGCTTCCCAAACTGCAGCAGCAGCATTGTGTCGCTTCCTCACGTTTATGATTTTTTTGCCCCGCTCCATGGCCACGCTCACAATGGCCGATTACCATTTTTAGAATGAAATATATGACAGATGAAAATGTTTAAAGTTTACCGCGCCACGGTGTCCGAGACTCGGTCGCGTTTGCAGTCCAATTTTCGACGAAATTTGTTGCAACATGTGTTGCAGGGTGTTTGAACAAGGACAGGCGAGCGACTTTTTTGCGGCCCTTCTTCTCGCCGGAGGGGAGGCGCAATAAATTCCAAATAATGCTACGTATTATCGGAAGGATATATCGCGGAGGAGCTGTATTTATTAAAATGGGGCCGAGGCACGAGCTCGGCGATTTAATAAGGGCCTGGGTTGTGTTCGAAAGTTCTTCTCGTGGGCTCGTTGGCCGGTTTTATGGCGTGCATGTGCAAATTGCAACTTTTCGGGAGATGTCAGCATAAATTACCGCGGGCGGAGTGACACAGACTACACGGAAGTTGACGGGAGGGTAATTGAGATCGTCGCTAATTGACGGGACTTTTAAATTCTAGAACTGATTTATTAGTAAAATGTTAATTTGATGGCTCAGGGCTTTGCCAAATTATCTGTCGATGGTCCGGAGATCGTGACGAAGATGGAAGACTGCTTCTGATTTTTTTTTTTTGAGAGTATTTAGTGCATTTTAAAAGAACGTGTCATGAATTCATGATTTTTGCCGCGGTATATCAAACATCGTTGGTTTGATGTGCCGCTGAACATAAATTCTCTTGTTCCGTGTAATTTGACGTAAAGAGATGTCAAATCAGCTAACGAGCCAATCTCAATTTTGTCGTTAATAAGTCTGTTCGCGCACTTTCGGAATAAAAATTGACAAATTACGAAATTTCAAGGAGTGGAGGTAAAAAGATGGCAGCCATTACGCAGAACCAAAGTCTTGTTAAGGCAATTTGAAAAATACCTATGTCCGTTTTCATCCGTCAAATGTCAGTTTTTGATTTATTTAAGCAGTGCGTAAGGAGCTGCATAAATTAAATGAAGAGTTACATACATTTTTTCAAGATTTTCGATTCTTAAGGAGTATTTTTTGTAAGAGATGTTTAGATTTCAACGAGTGTAGTGCAGACGTGTTGCTCTAATAATAATTCAATTTTTAAATAATAAATCTTGATAAAAATTATAAAAATTTGAAGTGGTCGTTTTGGTTTTTGCTATAACCGCATTTAACAAGTAGCGATGGCTGAGTGCGCCAAGTGCACTTTCAAGATACGTGGAGAGACAGGAATTAGCTTTTAGGGGGTATGTAACAAAGTATTCCACTCTACAGCAAAATGTTCTGGTCAGTACAGCGGCGGAATGTTGGGAAAACATAATTGGATCCGATTTATATGTGATGACTGCATGACATATGTGCAAAATCTGGATCTTGTTGAAAAGGATATGCAGCAGAGTGTCAACAAGAACTCCGACTTCCTAAAGGTCTACAAGGAGGAATTCGAGAACTCACTAGGGAAGAGTGAAAATGAAATAAAGGACTTGTTACGGGCAATTAAAATACGGTACGAGAAAAGATTGGAGGAAATAAAAATCGTTCAGGGGGTGTACGAACAAAGCATGAACGAGGTTTCAAAATTGTGTAAGGCAACAAAAAACTTTACTGAGGAAAGTGGTAAAATGTATACCGAAATAAAAAAACAGCAATAACATTATTTGCACCGAATACAAGAAAGTTATGAAGTTCATATGCGGAATCTGTCAAAAAAAGTGAATAGTGAAAAAGTGATGATAAAGCATAGAACGGAGCTGGCACTTATTGTAAAACCAAAACAAAAACAAAAGAGTTTTAAGACTAAAGAGGACCTGGCTAAATTTGTCGATCCGAAAAATCTTAAAATAGCAAATATTGAAAGTAAGTCAAATGGAGTATTAATTGTGGAGAGTATAAACGATGAAGAAAGAAATAAAATAAAAAATGCAATAGAAAAAGAAATTGGCGAGAACTATGAAGTTAAAATACCGCCTAAAGTCAATCTTAGAGTAACCATAGTGAATATGAAAATTTTAAATAGAGAAGAGGATATTGTAGACAAACTGAAAAAACAAAATAATAGTGAATTAAAACTTATAAAAATGTATGAAACTATAAAAAATGGTATTAAAAACTATAATGCTATAATATCTTTGGATAATGAATCATTTATTGAAGTAATTAAAAGAGGCAAAATTAATATCGGATGGGAACAGTGCAAAGTATTCGACGGAATAGATGTAATGAGGTGTTTCAAAGGTTTTAACCACAAAGCAAAAGACTGCAAGAGTGAAGTAGTATGCGTATGGTGCCTTGAGAACCATAATACAAAGGAATGTAAGAACGAACAAACTATTAAGTGTATAAACTGCAAAAAAAAATAATGAGAAACTAAACCTAGGACTAGACGACAATCATTCTACTTTAGACAGAAATTGCCCAGTATATTTAAGAAAATTCGAAACTAAGAAAAGCTGGGATACTAGCAACCAACTTTTGTAACAGGTTTCTATGCAAATATACAAGGACTCACTAATAACTTTGAATAGCTAGAAATTTTAGCGGATAGAAACAAACCTGACTTTATTATTCTATCAGAAACTCATTTAACAGTGGATTTTGAAGATGCAGAAATATGTTTATCTGGATATTATAGCCATTCGTGTTTGTCAAACTCTAGAAGAACGGGTGGAGTAACAATACACGTCAAAGATAATTGGACTCTAAACAAAGTAATTGACAAGGCAATTGATTGGGAGACTTGGCTACTAGTCTGTGACATAAAGAACACAAATTTGGACTTAGTACTGATAGGACTATACAGATCACCCAGCTACTATGATAAAACTTTTTATAACTTTATCAAGGACAATATGGACAACTGTGGACAGTTTTCGTTTTTGCTACTCTATGATTGCAACCGCCTTAAACGCGTGTATTTACAAATTAAGCCCACGTGAATTTCACTTCACTCGCTGGATTCTTTAAAAAGCATTTAAGAGTGGCACAGTTTTTATCCTCAAATTGCATAATTTGTAAAATTTTTCGAACACTTTCTCCGAAGAAATGAACAAAGACAAAGGTGAAATGTAGCCGAAAGCTACATTTGGCTGGCTACATTTTGAAATTTTCAGCTATTTTCAAATAAGTAAATAAATAAATAAAGGTGAAATGTGTTCGCGGTCGTTCACCTTCGATCGTTGACAAATTTGATGTGTCAGAGTTTACTGTCAAATCCTTTGTTCTCTCACTAACTTGTGGTTAAGCTAACACAGTTTGTGTTTAAGCCTTCTGAAGTGAAATCAAAAAATGTTTTTCCAAATTTCCCCATCCCACGTCAAACAGAAGCAGGTACAAAACACATCTCTTAAGATAATTTCATGCGGCTTTAAATTCCCTTTAATTAGCTTCATTTAGCACTTAACAACAGGCCAGCTCATGGGCACACCTACATGGGAAAATGGCTTTCGAACGAAAAACCAACCGAGATTCGAGCCATCACTAAGAAGCTTACAATCGGCTTCATTGTTGCCCGATTAGACCCTCGAATGACTGTAAATATTTGACAAATACGCGCAGCATCTCCGATAATTACCGAGACCCAGGGCGATAAGTGTCATCCTCACCCCGGAACGCACGTTTCATGGCCATTAGATCGCCTGATGGATGCTTCCCCGAGCTTCGTGCTCCGTGATCGCCGTGAAATGAGTTTTTCGACTGGAAATGAGTTTCCGTAAACACACGGGCGTCGCATGGTTCACCGAGAGATTTCACGTCTAATCCCACTAGAAAAGAAGAAAAGAAATCATTAATGTGGCTTCCATCATCTTCTCGGACGCCTCCTGATGGGTTTTTTTTTTTTTTTTTTTTCTCGATTCGATCTCTTTGGATGCGGATCAGTTCGCGAGAACCGGTGTCGATGTTGATGTTAATTCTCGCTCTCACCTGGGCAAACAGCGCAGACATTGAGCCACGACAGGTGGTCTATTGTGTGGCTATCGGCGGCCATTGCCATTGTCGGGGGGGTGTTCGAGAATCGATGACAGGAACTGATCGGTATCGCGAGGATCATGTTGGCGCGATGAAAGGCGGCGGTGGGTGTCTTCGCGTGGATCGATGCTATTTTTTATCAAATTTAATTGGACTTGTAACTGAAATTGAAACATTTCCATGCGGAGATGTTTATCCGTGGGTCTGTAACTCAATTTATGGCGATGAAACGCTTTCCAACGATTTCTCCTTTTTTCATAGATCTCATCGTTCTCATGGATGGACTCTGTTAAACAGTGGGGGTCGTTCTTCGTCAATTCAATTATCTCACAGTGAGTTTTTTGGATTAAACAATAAAATTCAAAAAGAATCCAAGCTCATGTGGTACGTCAAGTTGCGTTATGAAGATGATCCGAGGCTCATGTTTCTTCTTCAGAAAATTCTCATTTTTATGAAGTTCTTTGTTTTGTCGTTAATGAAGTTCAAATTTATTCAAAATTAAGAGTTATTATGTCTGATGCACGTGTTTTTCTTCGAAAGTTATGAGCTTGATGGGAGGCCTGCAGCCCACGGGACATCCATTTAAGGAACTTATGTCAAAGGGGGAATTCCTATGGCGCCTTAGATCTATTTATGAATCATTTATGAAATTCTTCACATAACTGTTGTTGGAACAATGTTCCATTTTTAATGGTTCCCAATGGACCTTTTTGAAACACAAAAAAAGAGTAATTTTATGGTTTTGACACTTGGATGTCAAACGTCGAGTGAGGCTAGAATTTGATTATGTCGGATATAAAACTTCATTAGTTCTCATCTGTCGTTTGATGTCGGAATTGTGCTTAGAACATCTGTCAAGCGAGACCGTTTGATTGATGGCGATTGGGCTTGTTTATGACTTTACTGGGGTCTTTGTGTGAATGGCATGAGACTGGTTTCAATTTGGGTCCAGATTCTTAAGGTGGGTGTTCGTCTTGGGAGATCAATGAATTTAGGGCAATATATTCGTGTATATTTTTTTTATTGGGAGCGGCATTTCAATAATTTAAAACAGTTTCCGTTCTTTGTGGCAATGACGAGGACATGAATGAACTGAAAAGAACCCTAAAGAAAATTCAGAGTCAAGCTTGAAGGTCGAGGTTGTGTTTCTAATTTCGAATCCGCTTGGTCTTTGTGATAGTTAATGTTTAATATTCCTTTGCCTCCTTTAAATGATTTCTTTTGTCTCTATTTTTTACTAACTCCTACAGATATCAAATAATTTTTTTTATCGTTTACAGTTTACGTTCGAAATGCATCAGGAAGTTGAATTTCGCACAGAACCTAAATTTTAACGAAGGCTAATTAGAATTCGAAATAGTTTGGAGCGCTTCAGCTTTGATACGAATGTTGGAGAGCTGTCAAATATCTCCCTTCCGCTTTTTTGCTCTTCATTCAATGCTTCATAAAAGTGTTATAGTGTATTATGATCGGCTCTGATAAAGGTTTTCGGCTTAACTTATACCTCACATTTTTTTACGACGAGGGTGGAGGAGCCTAGCTTGTCAGGTGGGGATCCTGACAACTGGACGTCATGGGTCTCCGTGGGGGAGTGGGTATAGGGTTGGCTTGGGATTCGAGTGGTCCAGGTTCGAATCTGGCGCCGAGCGATCTTGTAGATTCTTTTTGTTTCCTTTCTCTCCCTGCTCGGAACTGATCATCTGAGTCTGGAATTCAGCTGATTATCCGATAGCAGGGCAGAGAGAATCTGTAAATCTGCAAGGAGCACGGCGCGGGGTTCGGTCTGAGCCAGGAGAGTCGCCAAGCCATTAAAGATTTGGGAGCGCGCAAAGGTCCCCCCCACGAGGTTAACTAAAGTGCAAAGTGGAAAAAAAAAAAGAAAAGAAAGTGTGGAAGTTTGACCTCTAAAAGGTGAAGTGTTTCCTTTTGTTTTAAGTAAAAGTACAGTGGTACGAGGTTTTCCGGAGAGTTACGGTGTTCTTGGCCTACGATTTCCGTGTCAGCGAAAAAGGCAACAAGGCGACCAGGCCTCAGCAGGGAAGCAGATCTCAGCAAGACATTCACCCCCATCTATATGACCGACAACCTCAGACGACAGCATAAGGAGAGCACAGTAACCGCAAGTTTAGCTTAATTTTGTGTCGAAAGTGCCGCGGGTTAAAGATACCGAGCACGTTGGGGTAATGGGGATCGAGTCGCGGATCACTTTAAGGGCCGTGGTTGCGTAGAGAGCTGTAAGCTCCGTGGTAGCGACGAGTGAGGCGTCGGCGAGCAGCGTCGTGAGATCGAGTTCGCTGGTTCGAATCTCGCAGAAAAGATTAGCGTTGTTTTTTTTGTTTTTGGATACGAGTTTGAGTCGCTGGGTGGGGATGCGGTTTTCTTCCTCTCGGAGAGAGAAATCAAGTTACGTTCCGGGTTCGAGTCACGGTGGGGAGCTGTATTTTTTTATTTTTGGGAGTTTAGTTGTAAGTTAGGTTAAGAACGTTTTGTACATAGTTCTTAAGTTTAGTTTTAAGTTTCTTTTTTTATTGAATTAAAATTGTAAAGTTGATGCGAGCTTCTTTCCTTGTCGCGGTTCAAGGGGTAGGAGTTTTCGGCCAAAGGGGCAATCGCGTGGCGCCTATACTTTAACATCTTTTTTTTACCACCCACTCCCATCTCGAAGGTTGGTCAGGCACCCCTTTTGGTCCAAGTCGCGAGACGGCAGAAATCCGACGGTAACAAGTGATCGGATTTAGTCGAAATATGCGCCGTTTTGTTCGATAATCTGTTTCCATCTAGACTTCATAATACCCCCCTCGTAGAAGCCCCCCTCCTCATTTGCGAAGAACTCGGACAGCCACTTTTCACAAGCCTCTTTAGAGTTCAACTTCATACCACCAAGGGCGTTCGCCATGGACAGGAACAGGTGGTAATCACTTGGCGCTATGTCCGGGCTATATGGTGGATGCGATAAAACCTCCCATCGGAGCTCCCGTAGCTTCTGACGAGTCATCAACGAAGTGTGTGGTCTGGCGTTGTCCTGGTGGAACATTACACCCTTCCTGCTGGCCAATTGTGGATGTTTCTGGTCGATCGCCTGCTTCAAGCGGTCCAGTTGTTCGTAGTCGATGGTAAAATTAAGCGTCTGGCCATATGGGAGCAGCTTGTAGTGGATGATTCCATCTCCGATAATTACCGATAATTACCGAGACCCAGGGCGATAAGTGTCATCCTCACCCCGGAACGCACGTTTCACGGCCATTAGATCGCCTGATGGATGCTTCCCCGAGCTTCGTGCTCCGTGATCGCCGTGAAATGAGTTTTTCGACTGGAAATGAGTTTCCGTAAACACACGGGCGTCGCATGGTTCACCGAGAGATTTCACGTCATAATAAAGTGGATGATTCCCTTCCAATCCCACCAAACACACAGCAAAACCTTCCTGGCCGTCAAAACCGGCTTGGCCACTGTTTGGGACGATTCACCGGCCTTTGACCACGACCGTTTTCGCTTGATATTGTCGTATGTGATCCATTTTTCGTGGCCAGTCACTATCCGCTTCAAAAATGGGTCGATTTCGTTCCGTTTCAGCAGCATATCACAGGCGTTGATTCGGTCCAGAAGGTTTTTTTTTGCGTCAAATTATGCGGCACCCAAACATCAAGCTTTTTTTTGTATCTAGCCTTCTGCAGATGGTTTAAAATGGTTTGGTGACTAACTCCCATCTCGTGGGCGTTGTCACGAGATGCCACATGCCGGTCTAACTCGATGTTTTCCATGATTCGATCGGATTTCGTCGTCACAGGTCTTGATGGTGTCGTTTTCACCGGCTCTGAATCGTCGAAACCATTCCTCCGCGGTTCGAAATGATAGAGTACCATCCCCCAAAACACCATTAATCTGACGAAACGTTTCTCTAGCGGATTTGCCGCTAGTCTTTTAAACACACGAGTTTCGCAATCGATTCAAAAGTACCTACAAGTAAGAAATGTGGTAGAGACACTCCTGTCTTAGGTCTTAGGTCTTAGGTAAAAGTGACTGCCCACGCTGTAGCGCAGGCTCACTTAGGCCACTTGTTGGCCCATTGTGTTGTCACACCTCCGGATTGATTCCAATTTCCCCGGACTCGCTGCCTATAGATTTACACTCCTGTCTTAATTGCATAGAATTAAAACAGGAGCATAACTGCTTTGCTGTTCTATAATGGAGTCTCCAATTTTCTTTATGATTTTTCCAATAGCAGACATAAAACTCCTTCAAAAATAAACAACCCACATTTTGGATTGGACCCACCTGTGGATCATTTCAGCTCGTAGAATCATAGCTTTTTAACCGACTAAACAAACATTCAATTAGACTTCCATCACATTCGCATAAAAACATCTGCGAAATTCGCATTTAAATGCAAAATTGCAAAGAAAAACACATTCAAGTGCGCCCCAATTTCCCCGCATAATTAAAATGTTTGCAAATTCAATGCAAATAGAGCACGTCCAGCTCGACATCATCACCGGAGCACCAGGGTAGGTTCGTCGTACTCGACTCACCTCAAACACCTGCCTGCAATAAATCCAAATTAAACTTCTTCACACAGGTATGTAATTTCAGAGACCACTTACTCTCTCAGATTAACCCCACCGCGTCATATTTCATAGAAACGCAGCGTCGTGGCGGAGAAGGATCGCCTCTCCCCCTTGCATCTCATCATCCGTCCAACCGCGCACAGCAGCCACACGCTGAGAGGATTACCACAGCCATTTGCCAGGTAAACTGTAATCCTTCTGTCACAAATATCAGCCATCAGTCGAGGCTGCGATCCGCTGATCTGATGTGCTCCAAACACCGCCGCGCCGCGCCGCGCCGCAGAGAGAGAAAGAACCACGCGCATCGGCCTCTGGCGCAACTACACTCGCTCGCGTATCTTGTTTCCTCTGCACTAAACACAATCGCATCCTCGGCATCAGGACAATTATTTATATCGCCCGGGCGAACTTCAACGTCCCGCCACCGCCACAGCCACAGCCACAGCCACCGCCTACAGCATCGAATGCTGCGATTTACAAGAGTATCTCGGTGATGGATCTCTAGCGGGCTCCGCATCTCTATGCTCCCATTTTAACGCTGCTCTCCGGCTCTAGGAAAGGGCACCGAGTGAGCTCACCTCTGATGGAAGTGAAAAATGATCGTGCAATCGGAAACGGGCGAATGCGAGTGTGAGTGTGTAGGCTCGTAGATACGACGTGGGACACGCCTAACCATAAGGAATATCTCTGTGTTGGAGCCGGAATGGATGGAGATGACTAACTACGGAGCGCTGCCGCTCCGGCCGGCTGACAATTTACAAGATCATGCAGTTGGCCGTGTGCCGAGTGCACGAGCCTCATCTCCCCAGGGCTGCTCCGCTGAGACAATGGAATCGGCGCAATTTCCAATTTCAGGATGCCGATAGGCGACCGAGACGACGATCGAACAAGAGAATGTGCACAGAGAGAAGGCTCGTGCAAAAAAGGCAAACGCGCTGGACACTTGGTCCGGAGAGCGCTGTATTTGCTTTAACGAGACGAGCTGTGCTCCGTCGCGTCTCGCCGATAAGGTGAAGCCCAACGACAATGGGCGTCGTACGATTGCCAATTCAATTCGAGACCACGGCCACGCGAAGACAGCAGAATTACGAGGACCCTCTGGAGACAATTTGGAGCGAAGTGAAAGGATGCGATATGCATATATGGCAACGGGCATTGGCATGGGCTTTGGCATGGTCTTCGGCATGGGGCCGACCGCGCACGGGCAACGGGCAGCCGGCGAATGGAAATCGGTGCAGCTGAGCGAAGGAGCCGATGGTGGAGACTTAGGAGGGTGTCAGTGGCACTTTGGAGGCGGTTGTGTGGGAGTCGAGGTGTTAAGAGTAGTCGGTGGCGTGGGGAAGTGTGGTAGAAAAGACGGTGAGGTTTTTTTTTTGTTTAATTTGAAATTGAAGCTTTCAAACATTGAAAAGCGTTTACATTTAATTGAATGACGATTTCTTTACTGTAAAAAAAAATAAACCCAGTTTTCACAAATTTAATCTTTCAGAGGAAAAAAGACAAAAAGACTCAAATCGCACGAAGCAATGGCACATCATTCATATGGCAAAAATGTTTGCTTTAAGCAGTCGCTCAGCGTTCATCCAAAATAATGAGTTTTGGAAATTCTGAAACCGGGCAACAATTCCAACGACCAGCATCAATTCTTAGGATTCTTGTGTGATCGTACAATCTGTTGAGTTCCAGTTCCTCAATGCTTAAGCGCCCATCATTTCAAAGAAATACAGGGCCAACTTCAACAGCAAACTTTCGGCTCTTTGACGTTCTCCAATTCAGTAAAAAGGCATCGAACTAACATTTTTTTTTTATAATTGGCGCGTGTTAAAGGAGTAGGGGCTACCCTTAAGTATCCTGTTTAAGACACAGCACGGGTCGAAGGTACCGAGGGAACTAACTAGTCGAACTAACATTTCTGGGTTCCAAACCTTCTGTCCTTTACTAACGACTAATTTTTCTTAATTTCGCCCTAAACTCGTTGGCTCCTTACCTTTTTATAACCATAACTCATTGCAGCTCATTGCAGGTGAAATATTCACCAAAAACAAAGTAAAGGATCTCAAAATTCTTATTGGACTAAGAGGCGTCTGATGCACAATTAAATGGGCTCAATTTTTTGAGTTGTCAGCAAATGAAACTCCTGATATAGACGTACAAAACTTAGCATAAGAGGATGAAGGTCCAAAGGACTCCCTTTTTTGTTGTTACGTTGCAACGAAGGCTCAGAAAATGATGATGACCGACCGAAGTTCATCGTGCCTATTTACAACTCAGCTGAAACTTCAAACATGTGTTTAAATAATCTTAACAAGTCTTAACAAGCGTAAAACACTGCGTGACAATATGGCAAACCTTATTGAATATTTTAACCTCTGAATTTCATTAGTAGCTGTGGCAATCGATAAAAATTTAGAAAACCATCATTGGTTATCTAAAATTTCGATGTTCTTTTTGTGAATAAGAAAAAAATTATCTTACATCTTAACTTTTTTATTCTGCGTGTAGTTTTTTACTAACTTTCATCTTCTATTTTGACTTTTAAATAATACAGAATAGGAATTTCAAAACAGAAACTGAGAACGGTGAGTTTACGACTGTTAAAAGGCAGAAAACAAAGTCGTTCACATTTCAGATTATGCATCCAGTTTTGCTCGTCTGTATAGCTCGACGCTCTGGTTTTCGTTGGTGTCATGTTCGATGGTTGGTCATAAAAGAATATGGTGTGAGATTACGGGACAAATTAAATATTTATTAGTTTATATTAAACTTAATTTTTGATATTTAAAGACGGTCGTTTGTTTAGTATTTGTTTAATAGCTTTCTATTAAAATGATAAAAAAAAGTTTAAAAAGTAGTTTTAAAAGTAGTTTTTCTTCAGTTCAAAATTAAGGTCCATCAGTTCACACCGGAGACAAAAATCATGATGAATGAACCGGACGAAAGGTTTGCATTGGCTAAAAGGAAGACAAAGGCCTATTGTATGTAGATGCTACTTTGGATTTTTTTTTTACCCAAAATTATAAAGATGCTTCGTTGGTTTTCACTTATCAATCGCTGAATATTGTGAGCTCTACACTTAAATCAAACATAGTGTACTTTTAGTTATCATCTACATATATATACCTTATGATCAAAAAAGAACCGAAATTTTCATTTTAAAATTCCCGCGCTTGTCTAATCAGTAAAATTACTGTTACGTTCGCAACACTTTTATACATATTCTGTCAAATTTTGACGGATATCGTATGATTAGTTTTTGTTTGACGTCTATACAAATAAATTGAAAAATTTTCGTGTGGCGATTTTTATAATGGATGAAAATTTAGAACAACGTGCGTGCATCAAATTTTGTGTTGCAAATGGATTTAAGTGTTCCGAAACGTTGAAAATGTTAGAAAAGGCCTTTGGTGAATCGTGTCTAGGAAAAACACAGGCATATGAGTGGTATAAACGGTTCAAAGGTGGTCGTACAAGCTTGGATAATGATGAGATCCCTGGCCGCCCAACAACATCTGTTACTGAAGAAAACATTGAATCGGCGAAGCAAATCGTGTTGCAAAATCGTTCTGCACCGATAAGAGAGATTGCTGTGTTATTGGGCATCTCTTATGGTTCAACCGAACACATTTTAACTGATGTTTTGGGTTTAAAACGCGTCGCTGCTCGGCTGGTGCCAAAAAAACTGAATTTCATTCAAAAACAGCGTCGTTTTTGGCCAAAAACTCAACCAAGCACCGTACTCTCCAGATATGGCCCCGTGTGACTTTTTCCTCTTCCCCAGACTCAAATTGCCATTGCGGGGAACGCGTTTTCAGACCATAGAGGCCATAAAAGAGAATTCGCTGCGTGAACTAACCTTCGGCGGCCTTTAAAACTTGTATGGAAAATTGGATCAAGCGTTGGCATGCATGTATTGCCGCAGGAGGAGAATACTTTGAAGGTGATAATAAAGAAAATTATTAAAAATTGAAATTTTGCGTTTTTTAATAAAATTCCGGTTCTTCTTTGATCATAAGGTACACTCCTATTATGAATAAAATTCCGCCCGAACTTTTTCTCTCATCGGGAAACCCGGTATTGTGATCGATGTCATCATCATCATCATCATCATCATCATCATTTTCTTTGCCCGCATGTTCCACTAAAGGGGTTGCGGGGGCAGTGCACGCAAAAGAGATCTCCAGGCATCCCGATCCTCCGCCGCCGACTCTAACTCCTCGGCGGGTATGCCCAAGCGTAACCAGGCGAGCTTTTGGACTTGGTCCAACCATCTCATCCTGGGTCTACCGAGCGGTCGCCTACCTGACGGAGTCGCATTCAAGGCACGCCTCGGAAGTCGTACTGCAGGGGACATTCGTGCCACGTGGCCATACCATCGAAGTATGGATCTTTCCGTTTGGAGAAGAAGCTGCTCAACGTTTAGCTCTCCCCGTACTGTCGTGTTCCTGACCCTATCTCGGCGAGTAACTCCTGCAACAGCACGCAGAAATCTCATCTCGGCAGCTTGTATTCGCGATCTTATTCTTTCGGTCATTACCCAAATCTCATGACCATAGGTGAGAGTTGGAACAAATACCGAATTGAACACCGATAACTTGGCTTTCACCCCAAGCTCGGCCTTCCTGATGACAGACCTTCCAAGCTGTTTCAAAATTGACCCAGCTTGGCCAATCCTACAGGAAAGCTCAGTATTGCTCCTCCCATCACTCGTGAAAAAGACCCCGAGATACTTAAACTTCTCCACCTGTTTCAATGGAACTCCGCTGACCTGCAGAGTGCATTGCACAGGCGTTCTAGAAATGACCATCACCTCGGATTTGTCCACGTTAACCTTCATCCCAGCATCAGTACAGACGGCCACAAACCTATCCAGCGCACGCTGGAGTTTCGTCTGTGAGGATGTGAGGATAACTAAGTCATCTGCAAAAAGCAAGTGACTTACCCTCAGCTTCCCCAATGTCAAACATTCTTCACCACGGCTGCGTTGTAACATCCAATCTATGTATATAATGAAAAGGAGAGGTGACAAGACGCACCCTTGGCGAAGTCCAACGCCTACAGTGATCGATGTTCGAAAGCGAAAGGAAAAAGTTCTCTCTATTGTAAACAACTTACCGGTGGAAATTTTAACAAATTTCCCCTCGAACTTTTTCCTTATCATTTTTCTAGGAAAACTAAGCCAAACAAAGAAATATTTAAAAATTTGTTTCAAAATCTTGAAAATGTAAGTTTTTTTTTGTCTGAACCTGGTGAATATATTTAGCGTGCATGTATTTATTTATGTGTCTAGGTCAAATGCAACAAATAAAAGACAAGGTGAATCTCTAGTTTGCTGGATGGAGAAATATCCAGACATTGCTAACGGCTTTACTAGGCGATGTAAGGAAGAGAAAAACGAAATATAAAAAAAATGTTGAAAAAGAACTAAATAGTAATGGACCACCGGTGAAATCAACATTCGAATGAACAGTACATACATAACTGATTTAAATATCCTGAAATCTATCTTTTTGGTGTGATGTGTCGGAAAACCTTAAGTTGAAAAGAGAATACATTTTATCCAACTGATTTAACTATAACAAACGGATTTCTGAGATGACGGTTGTTAAATTTTTCGAAAATGATTTCAAATATAGTTCGAGAGGAAAAATTCCGATGGAAATTTGCAATAATAGGAAATTTTTACCGAGAAGGAAAAAGTTCGGGTGAAAAAAAAGTTCTCTCGGAATTCATAATAGGGCTGATAATCTGAACTTTTTTCCAAAAAAAAGCTATGTTCTGGACCGCAGATTATTTCTATAAAGACACGGTCTTATTAAAAAAAAAATCAGAAAACAAAAATTATTAGTTCGGTGTCTATGTTTGTAACATATTTTTATTTTTTTTTTCCGATAAATCACACTGAACGAAGATGGTTGATATATTTTTTTTATGATCGTAGTTAGTTTTTTCGGCTAATTCACGACTTGATCCAATAATTCACGGCGATCGTCCTTTTGAAAAGTTCGAGATGTTTTTCGACGAATATAGAAGGTTTTTCGCTACCAGGGGTGTCGTTCATGTCAAAATCGTCAAATTTTTAGCTAGGCGAGCCATTTATATGCGGTAAACTCGCCTACGACAGTTTCTCCGTAGACGTTGTAAATGTCCAGGACCCCTTCAGTTTTTTGCTCTCGATGAAAAACGAAGAATAGGTGGCGAAAATGTTGCTTTTTACTTCCTGGATTTCATCTATTTACAAATTTTATTAATTTAACTACGAACTTATTTCTCAGCCTAATCTCACACCAACTCCAAATTAAATCTATTTAAATCAATTGGTAAAGTTTTGGTTTTGAACTCATCTTAAAATTCAAAACTATTTTAGCTTTTACTTAGAGTTTGATTTAACCCTTAGGTTCCAACCAGGTTAAATCAAACTCTAAATTTAACAATCTCTATGTTAATAAGATTCTGTGAGGATTTAACCTTCTTCAGTAGAAGTTTGGTGATTTTTTTTAAATAATCTTAGAAGCCGCTGGAAAATTCACAATTTTCATTTCATTTTTCATTTCATTTCATTTTTATTCATTCCAGCTTACATAAAGTTATACAATTTTAGATATACAGAATATAGATATAAGCAAGAAGATTATCATTCTGTAACTGAAAAAGTTAGTGTTGAATGATTCCATAGGTATTTAAATACTATATTAATTATGTAGTGAGGGGTGAAGTACAATAAGATGGTAAAGGATGGAAAATTCAATTCAGTTCAATAACAAATTTAAAAAATTAACAATAAAAAATTAACAATAAAGACGAAAAAGATGGATTTTAAGGCACACGTCGAAAGACAGGATCAATGTTTGTATAATCAATAGTAAATAGCCAGTCTTTTACATTTTTTAAAAAAGAATGAAAATTATTTATTTGTCTTATCTCAATGGGCAGATTGTTAAAACATCTAGGAGCAGTTATAGTGAAAAAGTGAGCTAATTTGGTTTTATGTGCGACAGGAATATTTACCAAAGCAAGATTATTAATACGTAAGTTATGATAATACGACGCCCTAGTTTGAATGTTACCACTACGCTTGAAAAATTCTCTAAGAACTTTGAATATGTAAAGGTGTCTTAAAGGAAGAATATGTAAATCTTTGAAAAGAGGCCAACAGTGAGTTATGCGAGTTTTACCGCAAATTATTCTAACTAAACATTTTTGAGTCTTAAATAAGGGATTAAATGTATTATCATAAGCTCCTCCCCAACTTGAAATACCGTATTGGAGTTTTGAGTTTGCCAATGCATGGTAGAACATTGAAGGTATTTGCTTAGAACAATAAGGTTTTAAGAGGTATAATTTGCGAATTACCAGCATCATGTACGATTTAGTAGCTTGAATATGAGCTTTCCAATTTAAGTTAGAATCAATTAAAACACCTAGGTACTTATACTCGCTAACAGATTCAATTTTAAAACATTTATTAGAGCATGGGATCGCGTCATAATAGTTTACCCGATCACAACTATGAACAGTTAAATCAAACCTCTTGCAGTCATATGCATGAAATACCATATCAAGATCGAACTGATTACCTCCTAACATTTTAAATGGCATAAGTTTAGTTTTGCAACTAACCACTAGTTTATGATAAGCAAACCATTGCCTTAACATATGGATATCCGCATTGATGCTTGCAACACAATTAAAGAAATTAACTTCATGATACGTAAAGGCTATATCGTCAGCAAACGCGATTGGTTGTCCTTTAAATGATTGCTGAAAAATTGAATTTATATAAATTAAAAACAACAAAGGTCCAAGTACAGACCCTTGAGGGACACCATTTTTAATAGTAAGAGAATTGCTAAAAATATCCTTAATTTTCATTCTCTGCTTTCTATCTGTGAGATAAGAATGAAACCATTTAAGAACAAAACCCCTAAAACCTGATGCATATAATTTATCTAGAAGCAAACTGTGATCTACCAAATCAAAAGCTTTAGACATATCGATAAAGAGCGCCATGCAAGGCTTGGAACAATTGAATCCGTCATGCAATTTAGAGCATAACATTAAGATCGCATCTTCAGTAGATTTATTTGATCTAAAACCAAACTGATTGTTTGAGAAAAATTGTTGGTGATCTAAAAAAGAAATCATGCGAACTTTTATAAGCTTCTCAAATATTTTGGAAAGGGTTGGAAGGAGTGAAATTGGGCGATAATTGTTCATATCTCTTTGATCTCCTTTTTTGAAAAGAGGTACAACTTCTGCACACTTTAAGAGTTGTGGAAAGCATCCGTTATGTACGCTCAGATTAAAAAGGTAGCATAGAATGTCAGCTATGTTAAACACAATTTTCTTTAAGAGGATATTGGTAATACCGTCACTTGTGCATGACGCTTTACTTTTTTGTGACATTATGAGCTTGAATATTTCAATAGAAGTAAAAGGAACAAAAAGGAAACTGTTTGATTGTACCGCATCCACCAACACTGAATACTGACTACAGCTGCAGGAATTACAACAAACTATTAGAAATTTCAATGAAGTACTCGTTAAAATTGTTAGCTATACTGCTGGTGTCAAATAGAATCTTTCCATTTACTTCCAAAGCATCAATTTGTTTAGACTCTCGATCTTTACCTAGAATTTCATCAACAATTCTCCATTCCTTTTTTGTATCGCCTATAGCGTTACGCATCTTATGTGTATAGTAATTGTTACGCAAATCAATTACTTCTTTATCAATATCTTTGCATAGCTTGCCGTAATATTTTTTTAGTCTTATATTATTCTGATACTTCCTACATTTTAATGAGAACTTTCTCTTTCTTTTTATTTTGTGTAACAGCTTGAAAGTCATCCAAGGTTTTATAGGCTTATAATTCCTTCGACCCGAACTATAGGAAGATATATAAGTACAACTATTTATATGATTATTTAATATCGACATAAATACATCATAAGCTGCCGAGGCGTCTTTTTCAGAATATACAGACACCCAAAACTCATATTTAAGACGTTCGTTTAGTAAGGTGTAATTTGTGCGAAGAATTGGACGCTGTTTACAAGAATTAATTGGTTTAGTAACATGATTGGTGCTTAAGATAAGCATATGATGATCCGTAATTCAGCAGTCATCAACCTCACAATAAAACAAACTCTTGTTGGTCTTGCTCAACCGCATGAATATGTGATCGATACAAGTTTTAGAGGTATTAAATATGCGAGTTGGCTCATTTACAATGCTCTTGAGACCAAAAGAAGACAATAAAAGTAAATAATTGGCAGTATCGCTATCAAACTCATTTAAAATGTCGATATTTAAGTCTCCTACTACGATGAGATTCTTTAACTGAAGTCTTTGGTTTTAAAGCAAATTTCTTGAGTGTGAGATAACAAGAAGGTTTTTGATATTTCTTCTCCATTTTATTTTATAAAAAAAAAACAGTCAGACATCTCTTATCACGAAATAGGTCGAATTTTGGCTGCGATCGCGACTGGGCCTTATAGAAGTTTACGAGTAACACTCCAATTCGTGTAGGCCTGCAACATTGGCGTCTCACCAGCTATGAGGCACCTTTTCTCTTAATCATCGGTTTTCGTTGGGAATTGCAGGTTTTAGATTATAAGAAAGTAGTCTGTATTTTAGAATTAAGTAAACTCACAACGGTTAGACATACACGGGAGATATGTGGCCACAAGATCAGCAATCAGGCTAAGGGATAGCAAAAGGTGGCAAGGACACCAGACAGCAGGCCATACTGCTATTCTTCGAAATTCGAAAATCCCATCTCGCACAGACTACCTTCCACCTCAGGAAGATTTCGATAGAAACTATCGAATAAGGATCCCGAACAGAGAGGAATGGGAGGAAGATAGTGTGAGAAACCAGGCTGCTCTGGAAGTATACACGGATGGCTCAAAATCGGAAAAGGGCACGGGCATGGGAGTCTTCGCCGAAAGACTAAACATTGCGAAATTCCTCCGGCTCCCGGACCATTGCAGTGTATTCCAAGCGGAAATAACGGCTATTCATGAGGCAGCGCGCTTGCTGTCCATGGGTTCGATAGATGGCCAGTCTATTGTAATCTACATAGACAGTCAGGCGGCCATAAAGGCTCTGGAAACACCATTGATAAAATCAAGAATGGTAAAACAATGTCGCCAATCTCTCAAAGAGCTGGCGGACAGGTGTAGTCTTACCCTGTGCTGGGTCCCTGGGCATACGAGTATTCTAGGCAACGAAAGGGCTGACGAATTAGCAAGAAAAGGAGGGGAAACGGACACCAACAACAATCAAGGGACCCCCTGGCCCTCCATGCAAGAGGTTGGTTCACAACTAACTGCTGAGGCCATAACGGCAGCAAACTCCAGATGGAGCAATCTACACTCCTGCCACATCTCTAGGCTAATATGGCCGAGACTAGATAGGGGCAGGACAGAACAGTTGCTCTCGGTAAGCAGGGCAAACATAGGCAGACTAGTAGGAGTTCTAACTGGCCACTGCCTCTTTGGTAATCATGCCAAAAGAATGGGAATCCCCTCCAATGATTTCTGCAGAAGCTGCAGAGATGAGGAGGAAGAAGAGACAACCATACATCTTCTGGGAGCATGCCCAGCACTTGCACGCACGAGGAAGCGCACCCTAGGTGCATACTTCTTTAAGGACTTAAGCGAGCTCGATAGCATGGATGTGAGGCGCATCAGCGGCTTCATAAGCAGATCCAACTGGGTTTAGACCAGGGGATAATAGACTATCAGCACTGGCATCAGACAGGTAGTATAACACACCTGCTAATTACTCTTTTTGGTTTGGTAGTTTTGCAGGAGACCCTTAGGTAGCGAGTCCGGATCGGGTGGAAGCAACCCGGAGGAGTGGCAACACAATGGGCCTACAATAGGCCTAAGTGAGCCTGTGTATAAAGCAGGCAGCCACATACAACCTAAACCTAAACCTAAACTCACAACGGTTCTCCGGCCGTTACAATTTATAACGAAGCATAAACCAAGCGAATATGGAATCGAGGAAAGTTCAAGGTTTATTTTAAATAAATTTAAAGTTTAAAACAAAATATATTCTACACTCAGTGAAAATAAATAATTTAGATATGGGAATTTTAGGAAGAAGTTCTTGCTAGACAACGATGCTCTAATTTCATGCAAAAATGATTTTTATTCTCGTCCTGGCTATATATGAATATACAGCGAGGTGCACAAATGAGTAAATGTTTTTTGTAAGTGTAATTTACACTTCATAGAAAAAAAAAACGGAATGAGGAAGGTAAAAGACGAAAAGAACGGTATGTAATGCAAGACGGAAAACCTAAAAGCTTGAGAAATAACGAGCAAAACAAATACAAAAAAGAATCAGTATACCTATACTAAATTTTGCACCCAAAATTTTTGTTGAATTTTAGTCTCAAAAACTCAAAAATGTATCATTATGATCACATTTTTTGGCTTATTTCTCAGTGCTTTAATTATATTTGTTTATGGTGTGTTCAATTGCGTGCAATGAGACCTTTTTTTACCTTCAAAACCGAAAATGGTATTAATTGCAAACAAAAGAATGATAAAACCGCCACAATATATCGAAGACAGTGCTGTAGCTATGACAAAAAATTGCTAATTGAGAAGGGCGATAGGTAAGCAGATAAATACAAGCCAAACTGTGACTATTGGAGGTCCTAAGAGGCGAGGAGTTTCGTGAAAACCATAACCACGTAAAAGGATATGAACGGAAGTAGACCCATGATGTTATGATGATACAAATGAAAACAAACAAGTTTTCAACACCGTAGGATGCTTTTAAAGCAGTAAATACGCCTTTTAATCGATAAAGTATAAGAAGACATTTACTACATCTTTGATGAAAAAAAAATCAGAAACCTGTATTGTTGGTCGAAAATGGTCTCAAAAGCTAAGGCATGCTTCAAGCTCGTCAGAGAACATAGCAATTGGGCAGCAAATGACTGAAAACGAATCAAAATTTAATCGGTTTCAGTCTGATAGTAAACAATGTAGTTAGGACCACCCATGGGAGATCACCCATAGGCATTTTATATTATGGGTGATCTTACATGGGTGGCCCTAATTACATTGGTTACTAGTCTTTGGCACTTTATTTTAAGCTCGAAAAAACACTTGACACTCAAAAATCTGCCATTATTTCACTTTTTTACTATGATTGCTTATTGAATAATTAAACCTCGTCAAGGAGATGAGGTCTGGTGTGGTTTTAGTGGGTGAAAGTCTTATACTACTTGGAACACAACGGGCCTGTTCCACCTGCCTATTAGGTTTCCACATCGTGCACAAGGAAAAAAAAAAACGAACTGATGCGACACATAAAAGCGCAACTCTTCTCATAGAAATTAACAAGAAAAAATTAAATGCATTAAATGTGTCATCGCTCACTCCATGTTGCAGGAGCAATATGAAGAAATCAAATTTTATTATCTATTTTTTTGTGGAAAGTGTTTTTGAAAATTCCTCAACACATACAGAGTTTGTCAAAGGAAAAAATTCTGATTTATTTCTCGAGTTCATAGTTTCATGTGGCTCCTTTTTATTCTGAAGTTAATTAACTTGTAGAGTTTCGACGCTGAAAACTATTTTTCCAACAAAAGGTAGGAGGTGAGAATTTTAACCTCTCTATTTTCATTCACTTTAAACGTTTTAAATCTTCCCTACCCACACGTTTGAAATTCGAAATAAGCAGATTTGCTTTATACAAAACTAACATTGACTGTGAGTGACTTTTATCTCTCCAATAGCGCTGGAGAATAGCAATTTTATTTTCTAAAAGCATTTTTTTTTTACCTTTTTTTGACAAGAAAAGAGGCATTCACTTTGATATTTTCTACAAAATACTGACTCATTAAAAGGTTGTTTTCTCTGTTTCTTCTTCTTTAACTAAACGAAAGACCATTGGATTTTATTCCATTTAAACAGATCCATTTCAGTGTTCGATTCCTTAAAAGGGAATCAGCTACAAGGTGCTAACAAGCTGTTTCTGTCTTAAGGCCCGCATAATTCTCAACTCCAAAACTGGCAACTCCCATCCATCTTTGTCCTGAAACCACGTTAAGGATTCACCTCATGGCCGAGCAGAAAAAATCTCTGTGTCTCATAAATGGTGTTAAATCAAAGAATCCATTCCATCCATAAGCCTTCGCCATAACCACACGCATTCCATCGAATAAAAATCAAAACAAATGTCCCCATCATTTCCACGCGTAGAAATCCCTCCTCACTGAATTTCATTAATCAAACGTGTAAACGCACTCGCTTTCATGAAAAACCAAGCCCAGTCATAATTAACAATGCGCCGTACCTGACGGGAATAATTAATTTCCGTCTTCGCCCCTTCAACACACCTGGTAATGCACCTGATCGCACAGACAAGTGTCATCGCACCCTTATCGTTTGTTGACCCACATCGTTATCTACAAAGCACTTTTTTTTTTGTTCATTCCTCCCCGTAGGTCCTGTGCAAGAGCAACAACGATGGAGAAAGCGAGGAAAAAAATATGATTTAAATAAATGAGAGCGAAAAAAGGAAGACACGACAAACAATGAAAGAAACGCCGGTCAAATGACATCAAAGCGTGCGTCCCGCATTTGCCGCACCCCCTGCGAAAGCAGAACAACAAATCGCACAAAAAGCAAAAACGATAAGAAAACGAAAAAAAAAAAAAAGAGAAGCGAACAAAAATAAACAAGCGAATCAAATGTAAACAGAAATTTATCGTGCGAGTGAGAAAGGGAAACCTGTTGACGATCGGCGACTGTCTCTGTCGATCGGTAGTCTCTGATTCTCTCTTTCCCGTCCAACTAGATCACTTCGGATCGTCGAGGTTGCTTCGATGATCGCGAGACTCGAGCCGATCAGTCGACTCGTTTCAACTGTTGAAGACGGATGTGTACGCGCGTATTTTTTTTTTTTTCTTTTCCGAAACTTCGACATTTGACACTGTTTTTCAATTCGTTTTGGTTCTTTTGCGAAACGACCATCAAAACAATCCAATTTGTAACGGAGAATTTTCGTTGTAAAGTGATAAATTGAAAAATTACCTCGCGACGGTTTAGTTTCGCGTCGCGATACCGCTTCGGTCTGTTTTGTATCTAGATGTGAATTAGTGACAAAGTGAAAAGTGAGAATTCAATCGAGGGGAGCATGCTTCGTCGGGGAGGCCCTTCAAAGTTCTCAGTCTCTTTCGAATTTAATTGAATAATGAGCATAACGCTGTCATTGCCGCAACGATACAAGCGCATTCTGCAAGCAATGACACTCGCCGTGGCGATCGTCTACACCACCCTGGTGCTGTACCAGACGGCCTACGGATATCCCGGCATTCAGGTGAGTTAAACGCCGTGCCGTGTGTCCTCCACCCGTGAAACAATGCAAAGTCGTTTTTTGTTTTCATTTTTCCTGAATTTATTGACATGCAAATACTTTTTGAAGATATACCCTCGCGGATGTTCACTGGCAGATACTTTTTTATGTGTCTCCTCTCGGTCGTTTTTTAGCGTCTGTTTTGTTTGTTTTGTTGCGTGTGTTGTGTGCCGTTTTTATGCCTGTCGGCTTTTGTCATTCCATATGTGGGTGTTGCACACGCGGGACATGCACATTTTTGGGCTTGGGCTTGGTCCTTTTGTGTGTCGTTTTTTTTTTGGGGGGGAAAGGACTTGTAGGTTTTTTTTGTCGCGCGGATTTATTGTGTGCAGAACATTGTTTGGGGACGCAAGCTAAGCGATTCGGGAATAGATCGCTTGTGGATGTTCGACGAGTTTGAATGGACCTTCGTGAATAAATCTGCACGTTGATGGGTGGACACAAAAAAAAAAGGAAAACGAATAACAAACAGTGAAATGGTTAAAAAATCGTTTTGAGCTTGACGTTCATTCGGACGGCTGCCATGGGGGAGAGCTGTCAGAATGGATGGCAGTTAGTCAGAGTTGATTGGGCGGATGGCTTAAAGGACTTTGGACCACTTTAAAAGGGCCGCCGAACGGGCGGTGAGTGAAGGTTTCCCGGATAGATGCTTCCTTATGGTGCGATCACGGTCGGGGATGAATTTGTGAAGCCACGATTGTCCTGAAGGTGGGTTGGTGAGGTTTTATGGGAATAGATCCAAACGGGTTTGAAAGAAAAGTCGGGAGTGTGTGCTTCTCGGGGCAGTTTGGCGGAAGATTGATTCATTACGGGATGAGAGGCTCGAGGAAATTCGAGGGGTGATTGTTGTGGTTCTTTTAGAGGCGAAGAGAGTTCTGGGTGATCTTGAGTGAGAGTTCGTTTCGTTTTGGGGGCATTTTCACGAGTGAGAGTTCCACAAGAAAAGTTCTGATGAGTACAGACTGTGTCGAAGATAGAAATTATTTTTTATATTAGGCGGCGTAACAGCCCGTTGAGAGCCAGAGCCTAGCTTTTTCGAATAGAAATTATTAGGTTGTCAAATATCTCCCTTCTGCCTTTTTGTCTTTTGAATTTTCCGGCTATCTACAAAGCGCTACAGAGAGGGAACCTAATATATTGAGGAAAGTAGGGAGTGTCAGTGAGCCAGTTGTACTGCGCCTTAAAGGTCTATTGGATTCCCTTAAATGCTGATTTGAGTGCTATTTTTGTAAATTTGACGGAAAGTCCTCGATGTTTATCCCTGTTACGTCTGTTTTGCTGATTTTTTTTTAGTCTGACTAGGTCCAGGCTTAGAAAGTCGGTTAGTAAGGGTCTAAGATAGAAACTGATGTGGCTACGTTTACTCAGTGCGTTTGGTTAAGTCGGGAGTTAAAGCTTGAGAAGATTTTTATTCGGGATCATCGATTGCGCGTAAAAGAAGATGTGGTGAATACAAAGCTTCTTTAGAGTCCACAAATTAAAAGAAACCAACAAATTTTGAAGGCCGTTGGAAGAAACCCTTAGCATTCTCAAGAAAACGTTTATTTAAAACGAATGCCTCTCTTGGTACAACATATTAACGCGGTTTTACAAGAGTTTTCATATTTCGATAAATTTAGGAACGTTAATCAATTCTCAGAGATAACGAAACGAAATGTTAAAACCCGAAACAGAGGAAGCGAACTTATGTGCCTACATTGAGGCAGCTCGTTGAAACCACAAAAAGTCCGATGCCAAGATACCCAGATTTTGAATTTTTGGAGAACTTTTTCGCGTTGGTTTTTGATACAAAACTCTGATCTGAACCTGAATGGAGGAAAAATAAAAAGTCGAAGAAGATTTTTTTCATTGATTTGAATGAGCCCTTATTTTTAGAATTTTTTTTAGCAAAGGCCCTCAGGAGTTGTTGTTCATCCTTATTAGTGGCGTAACAGCCAGCAGAGGGCTACAGCCATGCCTTTCGCGCCTCCACTCTGCTGTGCGCCTTACAGTTTGACACATGTAATGGGGACCTATAGTTTAATGCCGGTTCCGAAAGGCGAATTGCGAAAGCTTTCCAAGACAAAAGTACTCCAGGAAGATTGTCAGTCCTTCGCTGGTGGAAAAATCATTGCAGGACTGTTAAAAAACACGAAAACAACACTATAAGAGTTAGATTCATAAAAGATTAGCAATTCGGTAACGGTGTGCGTCATTTATTAGGTTGACACAACAATCGGCTGTCTACTGATTTCCATTTTGTAATTTTTTCCATCCAATTTGATGACCTTCTTCACGTTTGAAGATTGTACATAAAAATTCTTAAGAGAATTTTGAAAACATCGTAGAAGTGCATTGAAAGTTTTTTTCAACCTCTCAGGTCATCTCAGAGACTAAAAAGGCTCACAGTAATCCATTTAAGGCCTTAAATAAATGAGAGTGCAATGTCGTCTGCTAAAGCGGAGCGTCTAAGTTCGAGTACCTTTTTTTTTGAGATCGCATTTTCTACATTCTATTATCAAGTTCTTATGTAGGAACACGGACTGATAGAAGGGTACTGCCTTACTTAGGTTTTAGACCTTTTGTATTACTTAGATTGCCTGGGTTTGTCGCCTCCTCCTCTATTTTGTGGTGACCTATCCAATCGCAAAATGCTTTTGAGCTCCTATTTCGAGTTTTTTCTTTGATTTTTTAGAAGTAAGAAGCGTGAAAAGGTAAGCCTTGTGGATAGAAGTTTGGATTCTGTTCATGCGAATTCTTTGTGAGACTTGGGAAGCGGGCAGAGGATATTTAGTAGGGCTGTGCAAGTTCATTTTCACAGAAATCCTTAGAGATTTAACTGTACTTTTATTAACCACTGTTTTTACACATTTTGAAATTTTGGTACACTTAGGCCAAAGCTAAGCCCATTGTGCTGCCAACCATCTTTTCGTGCCTTGTATGCGACTCCGACGGGTAGGCGAGTGCTCGGTAGACCCAGGATGAGATGGTTGGATCAAGTCCAAAAGCTCGCCTGGTGGGCATACCGCCGCAAGGAGTTAGAGTCGGCGGCGGAGGATCGGGTTGCCTGGAGATCTCTTCTGCGTGCACTGCCCCCGCAATCCCTTTAGTGGAACATGCGGGCATAGAATCTGATGATGATGATGATCATTTTAGTAAAAAACAAAGTTCATTTTAATTTGGCTCTGCCGACTTCCGAATTGTAAACCCATGTAATCCTAAGAAGCTAATAGAACCATCCTTTGAGTTTTTGAAGATTTTTGTAGAAATCTTTAAATCTTCCCTCCTTTAGTCTGGAGCAGTCAAAGGAGATTTTCACACATTTTGGTGACATCTCTGCACAATGTGTTTCAGTTTCTTCTTAAGCCCTGGCCGCTCTGCCGTTCGCCGCTCATTGCGTAGCTTTGGGCCTTAATGATGGATGTAGAACACGATTTTTGGATTTTAACATACATCGAATTTGTAAATTTGTCTATTTTCTTAGTGGTTAAGATCTCAATCGTGGCCTTCTAGATGCATGGGTCACTCTACCATTCTTGAGTCTATAGATCTCCCCTTCAGGGAGTTAGACTATACTCGCCCCAGAACTCTTTTCAAGAGAAGTTTCTCCTTCAGCCTGCCCTCCAGATCTGACAGGAGTGAAGGCATACCTATAAGTAATGAATCTCTGGTGATCTACACCGACGGATCAAAAACTGAATCCGGAGTCGGTGGAGGAGTCTTCTCCGAAGACTTGGGAATCCAGTTTTCATTTCGTCTTTCCCAACCACTGCAGCGTATTTCAAGCAGAGGTAACGGCGATCAAGGAAGCCTTATCGTGGCTAAAGTACAACGTGGTATCGCATACCTCTATCACGATATGTACGGATAGTCAAGCTGCGATAAAGTCCCTGAAGTCTGTCACTTTTAATTCAAAAACAGCTCTTAACTGCCGCAAATCTCTTGACGAGATGGCAGAGCAGTTTAACATTCACCTCATGTGGGTGCCGGGACACTGTGACATCTCGGGGAACTGCCTGGCCGATGATCTTGCCAAGCGCGGAACCAGTGAAGCCATCCAACCGGATAAGGTCGGTCTCTGCGCACCTCTTGCTACCGCGCTCCTCCACATCAAATCCAAGACCATTGCGGCAACCAATCTTAGGTGGTCGAATGGTACTACTTGTCGCGTTACCAGGGAAATCTGGCCTAGGCTGGATCCTGAACGCTCGCTTAGTCTCCTAAGACTCAGCAGAATTCGGGTTAGGAACCTGATCAGTGTCATAACTGGGCACTCCACTTTTGGCAGAAAGAGGCATCTTGGCTACTACTTTCTAAACAACCTCGGTGTACTTGCTGACACCAGCATAAGCCGTATCCTCCGCTTTATTAACAGCTCCAATTGGTTTCCAGAGTAGCGGGATGCTTTTGCATCCGCTCCCTGTGGTATCACAATGGGCCTCATCTGGCCTAAGTGCTTGGCTGCCCTGCGTAGCCCACCACACGACCTACCTACCTACCTAGTGGTTAAGATCATAATAAGTTTATTCAGCTTTTAACGCTAACATTTTGCTTTAGATCAGAGGTTTAAGCTGACTCCACAATCACATAGATGAATGTACGCTTACAACCTTAACTCAAATTTCTGTCAATGCTTTGCGCAGAGGCGATATCGCCACCAATGTCCGAGATGCGATTATTGCCAATTGAAAACTAATTTTAGGTTAGGTTAGGTTGTGTGGTGGGCCACGGAAGACAGCCAAGCACTGAGGCCACACGAGGCCCATTGTTATACCACATGGAGCGGATGTAAAACATCCCACTACTCCAGAAACCAGTTGGAGCTATTGATATAGCTGAGGATACGACTCATGCTAGCTAGTTCGCCGAGATTATTAAGAAAGTAGTGACTACAGTTCGCGAGAAACTTATGTTAGTCTAAGCGCTTTATCCTTCTCCCACACAGGAATATAGCCGACTCTCTAAAACAAGCAGTCTTAGATTAAGTTTTCTGCCATCAGACTTCCATTTCGATCACTGCAATCGATTTATTGCAATTGCCGCAAAGTGGTACTTCGTTGAAAGCATTCTCTATTCAAATTTCGCTTAAGTCAATTCCTGCCCCAGACTGGAACCAGGCTTCGGGGCAATTATCGTGACACGCCTCAAAAACCCAACATCAAGTCACGCGCCGAGTGTCTCGAGCGAAAGATCTCTTGAGTCACCTGAGCGCCGACTGTGAGAATTAATCTCGAATCGTAAATTCCAGAATCTCCTTCTCAACCACCGACCGACTGAACGTGCTCGCTCCACTTGTTAGAAGCCTTTAATCTAGAACGGCTAACAAGGTGTGACTCGATGTCGACACACCGCAGCTGCGCCGAAAGATATTTATTTCACTCACAGAAGCTTAGTTCCGACTCTGTCCACTTAATTACACAATCCCGATCTACTTTAACTAGTTAATTGCAATTCTATAGTTGTTCTGCCTCCACCCAATTAAAATCCATTGAAACTGATTTCCATAACTTATGCAAAAAAGTTTTCCACCTTGAGAACATTTTCAAAACATGAGACAGTTTCTATTTTTTTCACGTGCATGTTTCTCAGCCGCCCACTGGAGCAGGTTTTCAAAGAATTGAAAAAAAAAAAAATTAATCGAAAGCACTTTTTTTTTCTCCTTTTTTTATACGCAAATCGTGTTAATTTGCAACAACACTCTGAGATAAATGATCGGACACACGGACAAAGTGCCAGAAGGCATTTTGAATAAAGAAAGACAAAAAAAAAAAAATGTATCTAAGCGTCTGAGGTACGGAGGTAGATTCTGTGGTACCGGTCACGGGTGTTTCGAGTACGAAAGACGTTTTGTTGGCCCAAAGCAATGGGGCTACGTTTTGACGGGATTATTATGAGTTTTAAGTCGAACTTTACGGGCTTTGTGGTCGTTTTGTTTTTCTTTTTTTTTTGTATTGTTGCATAGGAAACAAGAGAACAATTAGTTTTACACATGTGATTGGAAGTAATAGAATTTAAGTTGAATTGAGTTGGGTAGGGTGTTTGAGGCAGGTGTTTTGGTGGATATTTTTGGGTGGGCTTCGAGTTATGTGGGGAGGGAGTTTTTATGGCAAAGGTGTTTTTCGAAAGTTTGTGGTGACTCAGGTTTGTTAACGTTTTTTTTAGTGAATTTTTGGCTTGAAAATTGCTACTAAGATTGAGGATTTCGCAAAGCTAAAATCAGCAGACATTTGAGTACGTTGCAGTTTTTGCATTTTCAGGATTTGTGGTGCCAAATCATTTCAAAAATGAAAATTACGAGCATCAAAACCAAAAAAAAAAAAAACTCGGATAAATTTTGAAGAGCCCGAAGTCGAACTTTCACGGGATATCAAAGTTAGTTCGAGTTAGAGGGATTTTTTGAAAAATTTGAGTTAGAGGGGTTCAATTTTTTTTCGTTGAAAAGCCTTTATTTTATCCAAAGCTTATAATTTTGGATTGAGTTTTAAAAATTAGAGACTGAAGCCTTTTAAAAAAAGGACTCTGTTTTAAAAGCGCAGCGTTGGACCTCATCTGAACTCTCAATGCATTCACTAAATGAAACTTGAAAGAATCTCAAATACCCAACTGTTTTTGAGGCCAACCAACAACACAACGAATAAGCAGCGCAGTTATTCATACAGAGCCGCACGGTTGTGTGCACAAATAACCTATACCTCATTTGTGGTTGTTTGTAGACGACGATTATGTGGCCCTAGACGACAATTGTGTTCGCCCAACATGAGTGTGCTTCGAAAACCATTGGCGAATAGTTTCGATTTTCTCATGTTCTTTGGGTTCGATGTTTGCCGTGTAGGTCGCCATGCAAATCCTCATTCTTGCTGTGAACATTCTCTTTCTTTCTTGCATAGGTAAAGAATTATAAGGGCAACCACATGCGCTTTTTTCTTCGCCATGTTTGCACTAAAAAATCAACATGAAATGAAAGGTGTTGGTCGTCCAGTGGCAAATTGAGAGAGAGTCAGAGCATGCAATACAAGTTGCGCGAAGAATTTTTTTTTTTTATTTTTTTGTAAAAAAAAAATTCGACTTAGAGGAACAGAAAATATTTAGTCGAGTGGCGAGGGCGACTTAGAGGGCATTCGACTTAGAGGACTTCGACTGTATTTAAATTACTTAGCAAAATATAAAATTTTTATCATTTTCGAGTATAGGTCTGAGGTCTTAGGTAAAAGTGACTGCCTGCGCTGTAGCGCAGGCTCACTTAGGCCACTTGTTGGCCCATTGTGTTGTCACACCTCCGGATTGTTTCCAATTTCCATTTTCGAGTATAAAAACTAAACAGTTTGGAAATAAAACTTAACTCGATTGGACTGATGTGAACTGCGGAAACTTACTCAATCTTAATTATACAATTACGAGATGATACCAGATGATCGCCAAATGAAATCGGAACAGAGCCTTGTCGGTGCTGTCAAACTTGCTGACGTTTACACTAACATTTTACAATCTATCACAAATTTTTATAATTTCTTAAGATCTAGCATAGGAATATTTTTGATCGGTATTTGCAATGAGTTTTGGCTTTAAATTTAAAATTCAGTTGTCAATAACAACGAGGATTACTGCGGTATCAGGCGCTTGGAAAAAAATTAAAAAAAAAAGAATTTAAATTGTTTCTTTCACTTCTTTTTCGAGGACTATGAATTCTTATCGGCAATGACTCTCTAGAAAATGATGTCTCTGTTGAAGTACAACTAACAATCTCTTAAAATTTATTTCCAAGTCATTGACAGGACCTAAAATCTGTGCGCTTCGGATTTATTGGTAGTGAGTGTGTGTTCGAGGTGGTGGTTCTAAGTGCCGTTTTGTTACCACAGCTCTGGAAAATTTTAAAGTAAATTATATTGGAACTTAGAACCATTGTGCGGCGTTGAGAAACGAAATCAAATCTTTGATGTTCATTTGAGATACCTCACGCATAGATTCAAGGAAGGGTTTGCCTAGAGTCCGTAGCCTTGCCCTACTTCATTGGTTGTAAAAATTTCAGGTTTTAACTCTAAAAATTACATCTAAGTCATAATAATAAATCTAAAACTACCAATTCAGCGTAAATAGATTCCATTTTATTTCGACTTTACTCGAATTGCATTTAACTCGACCAGAAATATGATAGAAGGTTAACATTGGCAAATCGGCGATAAAGCAAATGTAATGATTGAGAAGGTTAAAGTAGGGAATTATAAAAATAAAAATAAATCATCAATTCGGAAGCATTGCTGCAAAATACAGTCAAAGCCCTCTAAGTCGAACGCCCTCTAAGTCGAAAAGCCCTCTAACTCAAACTTTTTCGCCATATTTTGGCGAAATTCTCTACGTTGAACGCCCTTTAAGTCGAAAAATCCCTCTAACTCGAACTAATTTTGATATCCCGTAAAAATTCGACTGTATTTGACTAGTGAATCTATAAAAATTACCTAATTTACTCCTCCTCTTAACTAGAAAAACCAAAAAAATATCGAACTTGGTTAAAATAATTTAGAAAAATAATGTCGTACATTCATTTGCAAATTTTTAGCTAATTTTAAAGTCACATGCTGCCAAATCGCTGCGATGTTAAAGCCAGGCTCCTTTATTCTTGAACAAATTTAAGATCAACGTGAATCAGTGAAAATTAAAAAAAAAACAACCTTAAGAAACTGCAATGGCTGCCTCGAAAATCGTTTACATTTCAAAAAATGTTCCTTCGATCAGTACACAGCAATGATCGTTTGTATTTTTAAGAATAAATAAATGCAAAAAAAATAAAAAAAAACTATCAAATTATAACGCCCGCAAACACAGTGGAGGCGTGAAAAGCTAGGCTATGGCCCTTCGTGGGCTGTTACGCCACTAATGATGATCACTTACATTCTTTCGCTCTTTTTTTTGGAAATGAACGAGCATAAACTTTGGTCCCTTAGACGTTGACTCAATCATTGCACGCAAACGTTTAATGTGAAGCGATCTTAAATTTGCTGTCAATAGAAAATTGGTTGATCGCTACGTGATCTGCAGTCTCCAAACCTTCTAAGAAAGATCGATTTCGCTTTTATTTTGGAGTTAACTTCTTTTTTTGGACTTCTTTTTTTTTAACTTCTTTTCTTTTTTGTTCAATTTCTCACAATTTGTTGAATGTTCTCACTTCATCGCGCATTCTTTTTGATGTTACATCTGTAACTCTAGAGCTTCACACGCATAACATATTCCTATCGCCAACATTTACAATATCAATTTTCTTTTGTTAATTTTTATTAATTTTTTTCGATTCACCAATTTCATTTCTGTCATCATCAAGTCAACGCGTTTGAGAAACTACTGCTAGACCTTCCTACCTCAACCACCTTAATGGGCCAATTTTCCCGTCACACCAGTCCCATCTAAGATAGTCTAGAATTTCAATTCAAACTCACTGCGCGTCGTTTCATTTGTCATGGCATGGCTCATAACCAACCGTTAAATGGACTTTCCCAATAGAATCACGAAATGAAACTTGACCTGGGATCTCCTCCACCCATTCAAAAAAACTCTGTCACCGCTTACCATTGGCACACCCGCAACTCGAGGTTCCACTCTTCTCTCACACACATGACATTTCGAAGGTGCCGTTAAAGAGATTTGCATAAAATACCTGGCAGCACTCTCAAAAGAACAATCCCCTCCTCAACAAGCACTCTATTTGGATTACATAAGATAACAAAACCCACCTCACTGAGATTAAATCAATAACACTCCTAAATTGCTATCATCTTCTCCAGACACACACACACACAGACTATTCGTACGCACGACTTAGCGCCGCCGGCCAACGCCGCAAACCAACCGAAGTCCTGCCACCAAATGAAGACACTTCCATCTCTGACTGTTGTTGCAAATTGGCAAAGACGACATGAAAATTATCTGAAAAATTTCGATAAGACCGCATTACTTAGCGCTCGACCAAAAACACACCACACACCGGCAGCAGACCGATGTTCGCCACCACACCGACGACGAAGATGAAGAAGAAGCAATGGACGACGACGACGGTGACGACCACGCTTGCCATGATCTTGAAGAAGAAGCAGCAGCAGTCGTCGCGTCGTCTTCGTGGTCAATGGCATTGCATGACAGACACACACACACACCACACCGGCAAAGTGGCCTTCGCGTCGTTACCGCGAGACGTGAGCACTCCAAAGTGGACAATTAACAGCGCTGCATCAAAAATCTGGGCGTGCCAAGCGTTTTCAACATTCGAACGTCGTTAATGACACACTTCTGACAGTTGTAGTGTGCGAAATAGTGTCAATTTGACAGAAGAAAGCACAAAAAAAAAAAAAAAAAAACCAACGAATCGATGTCAATGGTGATGCAGATGATGATGATGATTCCATTACGGATGGATTATGGGTGATGTGGCCAGAACTGGCATCACTGACAGCATCGACAGTGGGTAATTAAGTTAGCAACCACCCCCGCCGTTCCGTCGACGGTCAATTATCGATGGACGCGCTCTTCTGTGACACGAAGCTGTGACAGACATCCGAGAGAGAGAGCTCTGATATAAATTAGCTCGGTTGGCTGGAATTTATTTTCCCGATGGTGTACGCCTCTGTCGCCTGGACTTGAATTTAATTACTTTTCGGAGGACGCTGTTGTTTGTTGTTGCCGCCATGCCGACACGCCACCCAGCCCGTGTTGCCAAGTTACCGGCATATGCAAAATGTATCCTTGTGTGTGTGTGGTATTACTGTGTTCAAATTAATGGTGGAAATTCATTTACGGAACAGAGAAGGAGGTGGGAGGTCGGCTAATTGACAGATGGAGGGTTTGACATTCAATTTGTGTTGACGCACGTAAACTCGTGATGCACACACATGACATCGAACATGACGTTTATTTGTTGTTGGGATGAGATTTGATAATTAGTTACCGATAAAATGTGTGGTCGGTCTGGATCGGGGTTTTTGATGCAAGGAGTGGTTACAGTGGGATGTGGTTTGACGGTTGTTGGCATGGGGACAGATTTGAGAGAAATTCAACGAATTTGGCCGCTGTGCGTGAATTGTGTAAAATTTAAAAGAAAATTAAAAAAAAGTTAGCGATTTTGCTCGGTGCAGGAAGGTTTGATGTTTACTGGAAATATGACAGATCGTTGACACACACTGATTTTGACATTTGATCGAAGAGTGACAGAATGTATGTCAAATTCAAGTGAAAAATTGAGAGTTTTACAAAAACTTGAAGCTGTAGACCTTAAATTTACTTCTGAAAAAGTTCAATTTCTTCAATAAGTAAAATTTTTAACCTTTAACTCGGCTTGGAAATTTCTTCATCGAGCTTGGTTACGGGTAAAAACCTTTTACTCGATCAATGGATGACACGATCTGTCTTATAATCGTCCTTGACGGTGTCTGGATACTTTTTCTTGCTTTTTTTTTAGCGAGGGTAAGCACCCATTTTCGAAAGACAACATTCCTTGGTCTAAATAAATGAGTGCTAAGAAGTCTAAAGCGGTCTAGAACTTAATTTTTGAAGAAAACCAAAAAAAACAAAGGTTAACTATAAAAGTGACAGATGTCTTTTCCTAACAGGCAATTCTTGCAATCCATTCCAAGGCTTTATTCTTTAAATTGCAAATGAAAACTTGTCTAAGCTATGTCCCCGTCCGTTTGCAGAAAATATGTACAAAACTGTCACTTTCTCCGTTCTGCTACTGACAGCTCGAATGACACATGAAGTGTCAACCAAAAACAGCAGTCAAGTGTCACACAAAGTGTCAATTTCACTTTGTATCGATCAGATAACGATCGCGTTGCGTCGCTGAAGAAGAAATAAATATTCTAAGCTGATCGCCACATTTGGGAACTGTCAGAAATGTTTACACATCGATCAGCTGTCAGAAGCAATGTGTGTCTTAAGTTTGCAGAATTAAAGAGAATTCCGTTCCCCTCCTTACAGATTTTTAAGTGGTTAGACCACTCAATTTAGAGCTTCCGAAGAAGTTGTCAACAGCCGTTTGCTACCGTTCGACACACAAAACCACTCAAAGCTCCATAAACCTGTTGGCGCACCCCTTCAACTTGATCACGACTACAATTCCATTGTGTACTTTTCATAAGTGCCACCGACAATAAAACCGACTTTGAAATGTCACCGGACAGAGACAGTCTTCCAAACCGTTAAACGCTCCTTTTGTTAAACGAATGCTTTTAAAATTCCATTGAGCATCTGCATTTAAAAAGCATTCCAATGCCGCTATATTTACATTCAAATCGTTGAGGGAAAACAAATTTCCCATCAAATCGAGAGCCCAAAAGCCTAATCTACGATTGACAACTATTGCAACTTAACTCGAATTCCCTTCCAAAATATTCCGATGCCACCATTCTCATGAAAATGAACCATGTCCAATGGTGTAGCACCAACAAGGGTCAGATGATCATCACTTCGGAGGTAAAGTGTCATAAAAATCGATCAGTGGCAGTGATTGCCATTGTCCAGATGTGTGTTTGGAATTTGTACCCCACAATGGCACTTCACAATGCCGGCTAATCCCCGCACACACACGCACCGCAGGTCATTGTGTGCCGCCCTCTTGATGTTAATTGAAGTTCAGATCGCTCCTGTTCGGAGACACAGAGAGAAGAAACCGGTCAAACAAACATCGTGGACCCTTTTGAATTGGATTGGGTGCTTCTGATCACTGATCATATCCGATCATCTTCGATCATCGATCGCATGAGTTAGTAATAAAAATTCAAATCAACCTCTGCCGTAAGACTTACGATCAGTCTGCCAAATGAACGTTAATTATTCAAAACAATGCGTTCGATTGTGTTTCCGTTCGTTTAGATAAATTAACCGCAGTCAGTGGCGGCAAAATTTATCGATGGCTGAAGAGAAACTCTTAAATGCGAATTTAATTAAACGAAAAATCGTCGATGTACATGTCAGACCGAATGATTTACGATCACTTCGCTGATCGTTGAAACGGTTGAAACGACACATTCACAAGATCGACGACATGATCTAGTAGCTGATCTTTTCGGGATGTAGTGCCTATTTGCATACAAATCGTTGTATTTCACTCGATTTATTGGAATTTCGCAAACCACGGTGTCCATTAAACAAATATTCCCGATTAGTTTTGAGAGCTTTTTGCAATTAAGAACCTGCTGAACACCCTCCTACATTTCACGGAAGGCTTGTGGTTGTTTTCGAATTCAGATGAGTTCGCTAAAACACAGAAAAACAATCGGTCGTGTTCGATTCAAATGCGTCCACTAAATTAAAATGTATTTTATTTTATGTCAGACAATTAATATGGAGATTTCTTTTTTTTTTTTTTTGGTGAATTTTAAATGTTTTTTCTCTTTTCGGGGCAAACAATAAATCGCAACAAGTCTTCGACCTGTTTGTTTAAGCGACTGGTCGAGCTGGAACAATGGCGGCGGTGGGGAGATGGCTATCGCGTTTAATTGGACATCATCAGTGCCAATTTATTTGGTTTGATTAATAAACACAAATGAAAAGTTTTTTTTTGTTTTTGCAAATGGCGAGCTGATGGAATATCTAATTTGTCTATGCGATGGCTATCGGTGGTGGCATTTAAGTTTTTGGGTAGGAAAATATTACGTGCGAGGTCTTAAGTATTTAATTTTTGTGACATTTTCGACGGCTGAGAAAAATTATGGTAGTTCCGTAACACACGCCATTTTGGTTGATTAATGACATGGAAATTCGTGGTAATGTGTCGCCTGTCAGGATGTGGTGGTTGGTAGCCTTCAGAGGCGGAACGAATGTGGTGACATTTGAGGTTTGCTCGAGGACATTTTGCGACAAAATCTAGGAAGTGGGTTGAACATTTTCTTAGAGAAAAGTTTATTTTCAAGCAAGTTATGGAAATTTCAAGATTCAAAGGAGATTTTCTATGAGTTGTGATTGCATTGGGTGGCGTAGCAGCTCGTTGAGGGCCAGAGCCTAGCTTTTCTTTCTTTTGCAGGCCCTACAGTCCGGGGTGGACCTGGCCCTCAGCCTAACTTTTAGCGCTGTGAAATCACGGCTCTAAAAAAATGAGTTACAGCATTATTTTACTTGTCACTGTTTAAGACCCTTAATTGTGGGCCTCTGCTGCCCCAGCCAGCTGCCTAATTAGGTTAGGTTGACTCTTAAGAGTCATGAAAATAATTTGTGGTGCATTTTCAGAGGAAATTGATTAAAGAGCTGCAAAGTGTTATGCTACGGAAAGTTAGTAAAAAAACCGGAAAAGTGTTATTGAATTTTAAAAATTGTAGAAGGTTTAATAATGTGAATGATCACGTGAATGAATGAAGCCCTCGTTCTCTCCACAAGAGGTGGCCAAAAATTGTTTCAAGATTCTAGCAAAATTTCATTGTCGTCAATTTTGTTTCTAAACAAACGAAATATTCTACGGTTTTTGATTTTCAAGATTCAAACAAAATACTCAATTTTAGCATAAAAGAGTACAAGTGACAGATTGTTTCTAAGCAGAGTTGACAGATTTGACAGATGTCAAAAATCAATCCAAGAAAATCTGTTGGCAGCATTAAAAAAAGTTTTCCTTGCTTTTGAAAAGAATTTTAAAAGCTTAAAATCTGAACAGAATTTCTTGAGTCGTATAGAATTTTAAAAATTTTCATAAACTCGCAGACAGCGACCACACTGGGCGACTTTTTTTTTACTAACAAACAAAATATTTTCTTATATGGCTGCAAATATCAGAATAATAATAAATGGCATGATTATTCCCTTCAAACTATATGAAATAGATTAGCTACAAAGCTTAACAGAATGAGACTGTGGTCCATGGTTTATGAAAGAAGTAAGAATTGAGTTGTCACATCTGCTACACTGCGCAGTGTAGGGCTAAGTGTGCTGGTAGCATTCTTGATGCTCGCCGTTTATGCATAAAAATGCTTCTCTTTGGCTCGGAAACTCTCTTTCAGAAATTTTTCTTTTTATTTCAGAAACTTCATTCAGAGTCACAAATAATTCCGAATTTTTTTTTAGAAATCCGCAGATGTTAAGTGTGTTGAGTTGGCATCATTGTTGATGTTCGCCATTGATATTTGTTTTCAGAAAAATGTCAGCTGTTTCTCAGATTTAACAAATTGCATTACAATTTTCCCATTTGGCCCCACAAAAACATTCGAAAATGTGTTTTTTTCTCACATTTTTGGGGCACACAGCCCAAAGTTCTTTCAAAGCCCAACCCGTGGCTCACGAAAAGTCGTTTCCAAAAACCTCCTGCAGTTCCCTTCTCTTTTTCAAGTGCCTTTCGAAATTTTCAAATCTCATTCGGCCCTCAAAGCACAGCTCCCCTTCCGAAACCATATCACCATCCAAAAAGCCCACTGACAACCACAACGGAGTTAACTTCCAGCGGCTAGAAAAGATGAAGTGACTACCAGTCGTCTGATTACGTGCCCGCGAAGAGAAACGTTCAGCGCGTTGTGGTTTATTATCCAATTTACCCGGTGTGTGTATAAATTTCACCTGCAATCTCGAGCTCCTTCCACGGCGTGTACCGTAAAAAATAAAATCAAATCGATCGTTGCGCGCGATCAAATTAACCCGGCAGCGAACTCATTCTCTAGTCGATGCCCGATGCCAGGCCAATGTTGAGCCGATGTATCTGCAAGTCGAAGGAAAGCAGCCTTCCCTGGCTGACATCAGAATCAGAACACGAGCGCAAATTACTCGCTCGGCACTCTGGCAACAGGTTTTCCATACCCCGGGTGTGGTGTGCTGTGCTGAGCTGAGCGTCGACCAGCGTCGTAGATACTCTCGTACTTCATCATTAACAACCTGGAAGCGAATAGCGAATAGTTTCAACTTCAACCTGCTACGGTACTTGGTCGAAAAGTGCAACGCGCACACACATGGACACGGACATGGACTCCGTTCCTGTTACACTTGGATGGGAGGAATGGGAGCCTTCGGGCCACATGGTAACGCAACGGAAAGCTCTCCCCCCGGAGGCAGCTCTGGTGAAATTATGCAGTCGAGAGTCGCAAGCGGATTTCAGTGCGGGGAATTGATTTTTATAGCTCTATCCAGGTGGGATTAATTAGATTAGTTGGCTGTTGTGCGGTGCACGGGTTTTCTGTGATTTTTTTCTGCTTTACGAGTGCCTTGCCACACGGATGCGGCGGACCACTCGGGGCCAGAGTGGTTATGAAAAGTGGTGAATTCGAATGGAAGATTATCTCTGTTGGCCTCACTTGTGGCGTGCTATCGGGCGTAAAGGTTGAGCACAGGTTCATGGCATAAAAGAAAATCCACGCGGAGGACTTCTAGACAAAGATGGCCAGGTGATGATACTTTGCTGGTTTTCCTCGTCTGGCTGTGTGTGCGTGTGGAGGATACGAGCCACTTATTAGTGGACGGTTGGCAGTTGGAGTTGATAAATTGCGGAGCTCATCGAAAATTTAATTTTGCGTTAAGGGGGGATGTTTTGAGTGGGACAGTGGTGACCGAAAGGGGTCATGAGGATTGGGTTTGGTAAAAATGTTGAAGGGAATAGGTGTTGATGAAAAAATTGGGTAGATTCGACTAGTAAAGGGGAACAGGACAACTTTTGTTTTGAATAAAATACCAACCATTTGAGATATTTCAAAAAATTACACGATAACGCTGGCCAACGCAACGATCGTTATCGTCGAGCGAAAAATATGGCCCTATAACGCCGCCGGCACGTAAACCGCACCAAACAGTTCGTTTGTGTGGATGAAGTGGTGGTTCCCGAAGAAATTGGGAATTTTCACCCGACCAATTTTGCTTATTGACAAACCCATTGAGCCAAAAATGAGCTTCGTCACTGAAGTTGATTTTGCGATGAAATTCATGATCATGGCGCATCTTCTCGAGAGCCCGATCGGGGAATGGAATGGATCGGGGATCGGAAATGGTCCATTGCCTTCAATTCATGAGTCATCTTGATCTTGTATGAGTGTAAACCAAGATCCTTACGTAAAATACGCCATAATGTGGTCTGAGCCATGCCCAATTCTTGAAACTGCCGTGGATCGTTTGCTACGGACACCTGAACGGCAGCGATATTTTCAACACTTCGACGAACCCGTTGTCTCACTGACTCGGGAACAACACACAACGAATATTTCGTCAAATTCTTGCTCTAAACTTGTTATTGTCTTCCAACTAGGGCTAGAATTACGACTGAAAATTGGAGTGCAGGCTCTTACGTTACGGTCATCGACTTTTAGTTACGGTCACCGACTCTGAATTTCAACAGAAAATTTTTATAATTTGCAGAAGTTGCTCATTACTGTACTTTACGATGATGAAAATGTTGAGCTTACTGAATAAATTAACAATGACAGTTCGATGATTAGTGAAAGGGTTCGTTCACAACTTAAATTTAAAGTTGTCAAGTCCCTATTGGAAAACCCTTTCGAATCGCAAATCACTGTCGCATAATTTTGTAATTCGAATGTCAAAACAAGGCCCCTGAGTAGCTTCAAGTTTTTCGTTTTTCCCTTTTTTCTCCACAATACATCTTTGAAAGCTTTTTGACAGATCAAGGTCCACTCAAGCGTATGACCTCCACCCGACGCCACTGTCTCGCACAAAATGATGAATCGAAAGGGCTTCTGTGTCCAGGTGCACTCACCTCGTAATTTCCAGTTTAAGTGTGCGGTTTCAGTTTCATGTTTCTCCCGCCCTCCCGTCCGATCTCATCATTGACATTCACCTCGAGTTTAAGGATCAACTAAAGGCAAGCAGCAAACTTGCAGCTGAATGCAAATCCCCCGATAACAGGAACATCATAACTTTGGCGTTTTAATTGCCCCGCTCCATCATTTGACGGGACACTCTCTCTCTCCTCCTCCCGAGTGGCTTCCACATCATCGCCATCGACCAGAAGTGATTTCGTACTTTGTCCACAGACGAGATAAATGTTTCAGGTGCTTCCCCACTTGAAATCCTTGAATTGGTCGGTCCTTTCTTCGTTCTCTTTTTTGTTTTTGATTCTCGTGACAGTTTCTCGTGTTCGCTTCCGAGAGGAAATGCACCTGCTGAGTGGTTTGCTGCTTCTGGAAACCTGTCCTCTCTCGGCTGCCGTGTGATGAAGGAGCCCCAGTCGTCCGCGAATGGGAATTCCTTTTAATTGAGTACACAAGCGCCCTCTATCTGAGTTTCAATCGATTGCTCTGAGGTTCCTAATTGATTTGCCGGTTTATTTTTTCCATCGAACTCGCCTGATTGATGTTTTCTCCTATCGAATGGGTGTGTTCACAGGTACAGAGAAAAATCAAAGACCCTTGAGTCTTATCAGGCATCTTGGGGGTTAAAACGATGTCCCATGTCGTGGGTGAGAGTGAGTAACTCAATTAATCATAGAACGAGGGAAAGAGTGGAAAGAGAGGACAGAGGATGAACCAAGTCCTTAAGGAGAGGAAAATTGGGATCGGGAGATTAAGTCTGATGGTGGCATTGATTAGGGTTAGTTTCACATAATTTATCAGCTAAGGGATTCGATTCGGGACAAAGTTTATTTTATGTTTGTCTTCATTAAGGATTAGGGCCTTGTTCGACATTTTGTGTGGCAGGGGGAGAAGACGGTGTGTTGTTGTTTTTGGGTTTCGGGAGGGAAACAGATGTTGAGCGTGTAAGATGGGTCTTAAATTGGACAATTTTAGGGCTCATTTAGAGATGGTTAGTGATGGGTTTTAATTATTTGAGGGGTTTTCTTTTTTTTTTCTGGGTTCGTGTGTGTGATTGGACAGTGGGCGGTCGTTTTGTGGGTGGTCTAGTGTGTTTTGTGGTTGAAGAGAGTTTTAAGGAAGTGAAGATGGAGGAAATTTGTAGGAAATTTCCGTTTCCTTGGTGTGAAGAAAGCGTTCTAATGGACGGAAGTCTAAATTTGCGTGCGAATTTCAGAAGTAAAAATGCAAATTACTAACGTGGCTTTAAAAAACAAGCAATTTTACTCTCTATTTTTAGTTTCAAGACTATAGAGAAATAGAATGTGAGGGTTGTAAGCTTAAAAACCGTGTACTAAACAGTTTTCAAAGAGAATAAGCCTTCAAAATTATTGAAAGTGTACTAAAATAATCAATTTTTTGTTTTTCCTTCAATATTTTGAGCTAAAAGCCATTGAAACAAATGAGATTGTCGAATTCATTTTCCTTATCTTAGTCAATTCGAGTATAAGCCATAAAGTTTTGAGTCTCTTGTTATTTTTCGAGACTTAAACTTCCTTTTTAGTTGAGTTTTTTAACAGAATTCGTTAAAAATTCAGTACATGTCTTTTATCATTCAGCATTGTTCATCGATCATTGAGCTTATTTCATTGATCATTAAGCATTGATCTCTTAAAACTCTAAATGGTTTCTAGTGGCATACTGCAGGAGAAAGTTGACCTTTTTTTTCAAGAAGCCCACGACTTTTAAGATCCTTTGCAGGTCACAAAATCTTTTTTTTGGATCTTGAATGAATGCATTACAAAATAGCACTCATAAGCTTTCCTCCTAAAGCCAAAATTCCTTGTTACATGAGAGTTTCGAAGACTAAATGAACATTGAAAAGTATGAACAAAAGTGCATTCACGTCACGAAGTTTGAATAACTTCGAACTGCTAAACAACTCATGAATGAATTTGTTCCAAAAACCAGCATTGCCGAATAGCCTTCCTCCTAAAGCTCCAATTCCTTGGAAAATGTGGTTTTCGAAGACATTATTGAAAACTAATTCACCATTGATAAGCATGAAAACAAGTTCATTCACATGTAGTCTCTGATGGATTTTGAATAACTTCGAACATTAAGACAACCCATGAATGGATTTGTTCGAAAAACCTTTCTGTCAAACTGCCAAAGCCCTTCTCAAATCTCCCTGACCAATCGCAAACAAAACCCTCCTCACTCCTAAAACACCCCAACCAAACATATCAGTGTTAAAAAATCGACAAAAACATTTCTCGTAACTTCATCTCTCGAAAAATCGAACAACTCAATCAGCGGTCGATGCAATCATCACTTTGAAGATCCGATTACCCTCATGGATGGGTTTGATGCATCTTCATTTGAATATTTAATCAGTTTTTTTTTTTCTCTCTCTAAAAAAAAAAAAGAGAAAAATAACAAACAGACATTTCCCCAAAATCGATTGGGAAAATCCTTTTCAAATTTTCATTGACTGACTGAACACACTCGGAAATCAGATGCCTGTCTGCCGGAATATTTTACTTCAAGCCCAGAGCCAAAGTCGGGAGCATAAGGGATCGAGATGAGACTCTAATTAGAATACGTATCCGAATTTGAATTTAAGTTGTTTTGTTCTACCGTATGATGCATGCATATTCGTTTGAATAATTCGACTCTTGTCGACGGGGGCTTTGTTCGTGAAACGAGAGAGAGAGACAGAGAGAGATGGAAGTTGTTTTGCTGCTGGTGCTT
This sequence comes from Syritta pipiens, assembly GCA_905187475.1. Taxonomy (NCBI): domain Eukaryota; kingdom Metazoa; phylum Arthropoda; class Insecta; order Diptera; family Syrphidae; genus Syritta; species Syritta pipiens. The sequence goes on along the minus strand of LR994574.1, from coordinate 6,301,266 downwards.
CCATCTTTTCGTCTTTTCGATGCGCCTCATAGATATTTATTACTGGAGATCTTCTGAATCTTATTGTATTTGAATAACAAAGGACACGGGAGCTATTGTTTTGTTGTTGAGCAGAAACAAAAATTAATTTTCTGCTTAACACGGTAACACGGTAACACGGTAACACTGGGAATTCGGGTTCGTTGTGAGAATTGAAGGGGATTACGATGAGATTTGAAATGGGAATGGAACGCAGTCAATTTGGCTAAGTAGGGTGCGGGTAGTTTTTGATGGATTTTGTGTCGTTTGTGACTTGAAGAGATAGACGTTTAAGCCGCGTAGACGCATGCACCTTAAAGGCAAGGCATTTTTTGACGTCTCTGTGAAGTGTTTTCCATTATCTGGTCAAAAAAGTGACTCAACTATTGGCTTTAAGTTCGCCAAAGTTTCCGAAGAAAAGAAAATTTGTTAGCGAAAGCATCTGATTCAATCAAAAAATGGTGCTAAATCGTCCAATCACAGGTGCCAAAATGTCTTTTTCTACGGTTCGCGAGAGCGCTACAGGTCTCTAAAAAGTGGAGCGAGGTTTCTTCATCGCCTTCGTCTCTGCTCTGTAGAGAAAAAGTAAGATGGACGCAAAAAAAAGCATCGTCATTAAAGAGGATCTATTGAAATGTAATGTCCTCCACTTTAGAACTGTTCTAGCTGCGCCAGTTCTTCTCATCTCTCTTTTCAATCTCTGCACTTACTAAATTTAATCACAGACAATCGACATCGCTAAAAACAACGGAATTCGCTTGTAAAATATGGCCGCATTCAATCATGGCCGCTATGAGCTGTCAAAATTCGATTGTCCCCACGCGTTCCACATACACTGCCTTCGTTCCACACGCCACTTCTGAGTGTCGAATTCTACCAAAAGCATCCCGCTGCATAATTTAACGTTTGAACCCGAAAAAAAAACTCCCATGAATGTGGCCAAAAAAAAATGAAAATCTGCACGACCAACGTCCAGATAATCTTCAAATAGCGTGCAACTGCATTCGCAAAACCGGGCTTGGTCCATTCTGCAGCCTATACAGTACAGGCCCACAATTATTTATTAATAATCATTTGTGCCGGGATTGCAACACTCATTCCACTTAATAATCTCAATTTAAGTGAAAACCACTCTGCTTAAAGTGACTTAAATTATGAGGTCATGCAACCTCGAATCGAATCGTACACACACACACACAGACACACTGAGAGAGAGAGATCTTTGACGTCGTTCTGGGGCGCCCAATTAATTTCAATAAATTTGTTTACCGCGCACACAATTTCCCAGCAACAAACTGGTCAGCAACATGTCCGACCACAATTGCATTCGCATATCTTGTCGAGTGGACATTCAATTCGATTAGTGCTGCTCGCATCTATTAGCCAGAGTATCTGCGAATTGAAAATATGTACCACCACACCAAACACACACACACACGCTTTCGCTCTCTGTTTCTGTCTTTGCGTGCTGCCGGTGGCGTCACGACGCGTCGTCGTCGGTGAGTCATTGAGTGGCGAGTGGACAAAAGCCACAGTCGTTGCATAAATCCCAATGACTCTCGATTGGCGACCAACGTGAGAGTTGGTGTCACCTCATCGCAGAGTTGCCAAGAGGCGTTTCGATTTTCCATTCAGGACTAGGAGTCGGTCTTTGATTCGGGATATCGGTGGCGTGAGTTATTTACTTTCGCGCTGAACGTGTGTGTGTGTGTGCGGCACGCAGTGTGGAATTGATGGCGATGCGGTGGAGTGGATAAGGGCTGCTGGTGCTGCCGTGAGGTAGCCCAGGCCGGTTGCTTGGAGGCTGGAGGCCCCGTGGGCGAAGGTGCCAGAGTGCAACAGAAAGTGGGCGAAACGGTAGACCGTTGAGGATCGCCTGGGCGGAATAATTTATTTTCATCAAAAATTTAGCGAAGGGATTTATGGACGAAGACTCTAGAGAGTTGTGTGGGGTTTCGACGTGTATTTCGAAGTGGCAGGGGTTAATGGGTTTTGCGGGGGGTCGTTGACAGAAGTTCTGGTACGTGAGTGAAGTGGATGTCAGTGAAATACTTCAGGAGATTTAAGTGCGCCATAAGAGTCATTGGAATTCGTTTTGGACGATGCAGTTTTTGCGTGGATTCGGGGAATGACAGAGATTTTGTCTCAGAAAAGTTGGTTTGGTCAAATCAAAAGTGCTCAACAGTCAGGGAGTTACTTTTTAGCGTCAAAAACGTGTACTATTGCTAATGACTCTCTTTCTGTTGGCCACTGTCACCCCTTGCAACTGCCTTCTCTTGCGACTGTTACGTCTTTTTACTGCCTCCTCTTGACACTGTCTCCTCTTGACACTGTCTCCTCCTCCCAGTGTCTCCTCTTGCCACTGTCTCTTCTTGAAACGACCTCATCAAGCCGCTGAGTCTTCAAAACAAAGTTTCGTCTTCTAACAAAGCCTTTTTCTGTCATGAATCACGTTGAAAACACTTTAAAATGAGTCGAAGACACCATCAAATGAATTTCCCTTACATTTTTGACAAGTTGACGTCTTCAGAAATCGTTATCCTATCTCCTGTCAAGTCATTTGCTAACTGTCAGTCGAAGACGTCAAATTTTTTCCTTTTAAAATGTTTCGTATAACTATATTTAGCTCTTGCCACTGTCTCCTCTGGCTGCTGTCTCCTCTTGAAACTGCCTCATCAAGCCACTGAGTCTTCAAAACACAGTTTCGAAAGCCTTTTTATGTCGTGAATCAAATTGAAAACCCTTTAAAATTGGTCGAAAACGCCTTTGAATAAATTTCCTTTATATTTTTGAGAAGTTGGGCGTGTTCATAAATTGTTATCCCATCTCCTGTCAAATCGTGTGCTAACTTTCAGTTTTAGACGTCAAATTCCTGCTCTTAAGTCGTTTGCATAAGGTTGTCAAATACCTGCCTTCCGCTTTTTTGTCTTTAAAAACTATTCATGCATAGCGTCGTTTTGTAGGTTATGTCAAGACCTTTCAAATGATGTATTGCCATAGCCGGAAAATTCAATTCTTGGAACTGCCTCATCAGACCGCTGTCCTTAAAACGCAGTATCGTCTTATAAGAAAATCTTTTCATTCCATGAATCAAGTTAAAAACCCTTTAAAATGAATCGAAAACTCCATTTTTTGTTTTTTTGCTAGATTTTTGACAAGTTGGGGGTATTCAGAATCCGCTTTGTCACCTCCTGTCACGTCTTCTGCGAACTGTCAGCTTTAAACGTCAAATTTTCTTACTCAAAACTTTCTTTTTTCTGATATTTTGAATTTCTTTTCGTGCAATTTTGAACAATTTCAAAACTCTCTCTGCCTGCCAGTGCTCATCCCAAAAGTCACAACACTCATTTGTCGCCTGACTAGACACCAGTAACAATTCAAACAAGCCACGCTTAATGAAGACGCTAATGAATCTCCATTTTAAGTCTCACATTTCGATTGTGAAAAAGATTCATCTTCGTATTAATATTCAAGATCCCTATCTGTGTTGATTTAGCATTTTCATCTTTTTTTTTTCTAAATCTGAATCCGAAGCGCAAGCCCTGTCATCGAGTGTGATTCATTTTGTGGCTTTGTCAGTCGTCGGTTTTTCTGAACACGCCCCGTGTGATGATGAACGGCGGTGAACAGGCGCTTGGTTGGTGGGCGGATGCGTCACAGAAAAGGAGTGATTTGCGTTTTCTCAGTTCAAAAAAATGCGGTCAAAAAGGCGTTACATGGAACGTCAAATAGTTCGGTTTTTAGGTCGAAAAAGTGATTGTTTGCGACGCTTTTCAGTTCATTTGTATCAAAAACGGTTCGGGGCTTAAAAAAGTCCATTGAATGCAACCATTTTAGGACTGGATTGCTTCCTCGCTATGCTTCATTCAGTTTGCCCTTCCACAAAAGACTGACTGAGTGTTCACACCGTAAAGCGACTTCCAACCCCACCCCCAAACCATCGCCAAGGTGTTAATGCGCGTTAACCCGATTTCAATACCGTCATAAAAACAGGCGCACTCGTCCTCCCCACGCCACAAATCGAGCGGAAAAGCCGCCGCGGATTTAATGGAAACCCAAACAAGCACTCACGCCTTTGATGGTCCCTGCCAAACGTTGTTATCGATAAATGCACACACATGGCTTCATGTTTCGATATCATTGTTTGCGGTGGGTGTGGTGGAAAAAAAAAAAAACCTAAGTGCCGCATCAACCACGTGCCCCGGCACTTGTACTCAACGCTAACGAACGCACCACAGACCGCCTGCAGCCAAAAATAAAGTGGGTGGCCCATCCAATTCCATTCATCATCGTCCGCACCCGTCTCAACACAAGAGATACACTCACAAATCGAGTGATGAGTTCACTGAAACTGACCGGAAGCCTTATTGTGTGTCCGAAGCTTAGGCGCAAATAATAATAAAACGCTTCGCTGTCAGCGCAATTCGCCGGATGGAGGCGACGACCAGCAAAGGTCTTTGACTGACGGCACACTCATACGTCAAATCAAACGCGCGATTGCGACAAACCCGACCCGAGCTCAGTTTTCACTGGAACTGGATCAATGTGTCGCTGTAACCGCGTGTGTGTGTTTGTCTGTCATCAATTCCGAGAAACGTAAAAATTGTTTTTTCACTTTTTCAGCAATAACTGTTTATTAGTTCAGCGGGTGGCAATTTCATCGGTTTCAATTGCGAAATTGGCCGAGAAGGCGGAAAGTCGAAACCGAGCTTATCATCGTTTCGGACCAACGCGCATAGAAGGATCACGGCGAATTGGATTTCACTGACCACACAGTGAGCGCTGGTCTCAAAGTAAACACGGTCTCCAGTTCGGGTTCGGGGAAATTATCAGCCTTCGAATCAGCACTTGGGGCAGCCCTTGTTTTGTTTTTTCGTCTTTTTATCCATGACAGCGATGCACTGACATGCATGGCGTCTTAATAAAAATGTCAACATGGCATTGATTGTCGCTCGGGTGGGTACACAGCCCCAGACACATATTCAGATGCAGAGATGCAGATAAGTCTCGGTTTGTTGTTGTGAACACATGCGTTGCAGTAGTTTTGTCGATGGATGTAAACACTTGAGGGCGGTTGAGAGTGCGTTCGTCTCTGACGTCGGAATGTTTCCCATCCTCTTGAGAGGGAGGGATTTTCAAAAGAACAACAACAAACCGAAATGGTTCGTCTTCACGCACTGTCGTCCTCCTTCGTCATCGGGAGGGATTAGTTGAGAGATTTTTTTATGCTTCCAAAAGAGCGGTTGTGTGTGACATAAAACGTCGCTGTGTGTAGCGATAAAAAATGCGATAAAAATGTAGAGGAAGATTGAAATGGGCTCAGAAGGTCTGTGAGTCTGTGGGGCAGGCGAGCGAAAGAACGAGTGAGAGTTGGGTTTATGACGGTTACGGGTGTAAAATATTATTTTTACTTTCCTTTAAGGGCTCGGCACAGACGCGTCCTAAATCTCCTAATTGAAAGGAATTTCGCTGCTGTTGACATGTGAAATGGGCCACGTTGAAGGGGTGAGACTTTTGACCCTGGCGCCGAAGGCGAGGATGTACGATGGGTGCGATGTTTCACTTACAGAGTTCATGAAATCGTTTAAGAAGATGAAACGTAGGAAAATTTTACTGGGATTCCCCACCTTAGGTGGCTTGTTAAATGTTCAGTACGAAGCCAAAGAGTTGTTTTATGAAAATTGTTAAAAGTAGTCTTAAGTTCGTTTTACGCGATCAAACATACTTTGTAACCTTTTCTGAGATGGTGTTAGAGATAGTTAGATCGAAGAAAAAAGGAAGATTTTTTTAACTTGCAAAAATCTGATTTTCACACATTTTTTTTCAATTTGGACTTCATTTTAAAAAATCACTTGAGCATAACTCTCTTTCGCGAACAGCGGATTTTCTTCAAAAAAAAGTCATGAAGACAAAATTCTAAAATTAATTTATCCTTATGCTAGGATTAGTTGTTTTTTTTTTTCAATACAGTGGAACTTGTCTAACTTTTGTCTAAGTCGAATTTTTATCGTGAAAACTGATTTTTCGTTGCATTCTTCATGTAATTGCTGATCCCCAACTAGAGCAAATTTATAGCTCTAACTGCTGGCAGATATATTTTAACCGTAACTTTTGTGGAATTTACTTGCTGTACAACGTTTCCTCTGAAGCGTAAGAACTTAAATCGTTGTAGTTAGAAATAATAGCTCACACAATATCTATAAAACTTTAATTTAATTAGCAAAGAAGTGGAAGCAAAAAATCTAAAAACCAGAATTATCTTTTTCCCGTATATTTTGCATATTTTCTATAACTCAAAGTTTCTATAATTCGAACTCTTTTTCTGGTCGGAAATTTCAGTGTATTTAAATTTTGAAGACTTTGGTGGAACCAATCATTAAGTAATTTACTTTCTTTAGAGATTTAACATCTACAAAATTGTTTGAAGTGACTCTTTTAAACATTTTAAGGACTTCATTCTTTAGATTGCTCCATTTGTTAATCAGTCCTGTTTTGCAGTTCGAGGGAAAGTGATTCAAATAGAATTTCAAATTCGAAATGAAATTCAGTGTTCTGCAATTCTTGTGAATTCGAATTTTTGGAATCCATTTCGAATTCATGTTTATAATCTCAGAATCACCTGTGTATTTATGATCATTTTGTAGGAATCTTGGTTTTTTTTTTAGGGTAAATAAATAAAAAATAACCGCTTTAAATCATTCCTATTAAATACTGATACCATTTAATTAAATATTATTGTTTAAAATCATGAAGAAAACCAGACCAACCAGCTGCTTGCTGCTTTTGCTGACGAAATTAACACAGCTCTTAGCAAAAAACATCATGCTCTCGTCTTGTTTATAGACTTCAGCAAGGGTTTTGATACTCTCGACCACAGTAAGATGATAATGGTATTACATCGAATCGGTATAAGAGGCAATTTACTGGAATGGATGGCCAGCTATCTTAAAGACAGAAGTTTCCGGGTACGAATAAAGGACTGTTATGGCGACAAAAATGTCTCTAAATACGGAGTTCCACAAGGGTCGAAACTAGGACGTAACTGTACATAATATACACAAATGAAATGCTAAGATGCCTGAGAAATAGCGTACCCTTTGCCTACGCAGACGATACAGCGATTGTTGTTAGCAGAATATCTCCAGAAGAAGCAGCAAGGGTAATGAGTGCCGAGCTGGACGAAATCGGCAAATGGTGCCATGATAACGGACTAGTTATAAACAACTCCAAAACCAAGCTGATGCACATTCGAAGTCCCATGTACCAGGCATCTTATATTACCCTGAAGATTTTCACCTGCGACAGAACAGCAAATCAAGAGACGATCGAAGTTGTTGACTCATATAAATATCTAGGTATTATGGTCGACTGTCACTTCCTATGGGAACCAAGAGGTGCAATTTTCGCCCTAGCATGCCTCCAATATAAAGCACCAGATTCAGTTCTGCGACAGGTGTACTATGCACTAGTGGAATCCAGAATCGGGTATGGAATAATGGCATGGGGGGGAGCAGCCCGCTCCCACATAGAGAAGCTGCAAAGCATTCAAGACAGGGCCATCAAAATCCTGTCGAGAAGAGGAATCACGAGGTTCAGGACGCTGAACGTAACCCAAATATTCCAGATGACCATGGGGTTGGAATACTATGAGAATAACGGACTACAAACACCAATAGCGCATTCTCTCGGGACAAGGAGACGAGCGGCAGGACTATTCCAACTACCACCGATCATCAACGAATATGGAAGAAGACAACTGACGTACCAGGTGCCGAATATACTAAACAAGTTACCACAAAATCTGAAGAGCATAAGAGCAGCTAATGGTAGAAAGCAAAAATTAAAAAAAATTTTCCTAGAAAGCATAACATAATTTGTAATCTGTTTATATCCGTATAACTGTAATGTATATCATAATTCTCTCGTATATTCCATCTTCGTAATGTCTGCCAATATTCAAGCTGTTTTTAATTACATATTTTCTCCGTTTCAATAATTTTTGTTTATTTTGTCAAATCAATGTAATTGTAAAGAAAGCAAGGGATGATCTTGAATGATACTTTATAACACCATTATAACAACCACCTGCAGATAAGCCTTTAGCTTCGCAGGTACACATTTTGTCAACTTATTTTATATAAAAAAAAAAAAAAAAATGGAGAAAGTTTGCTAGACAATTTTTCGTTAAAAATCTGTTTAATCCCGAATCTTCCCGAAGCCGAAATAGAGTCAGAAATTATGCTAACTTCATTTTTCAGACGTACAAATTTGGAGAAACACTCCATTTTTGGCTGAAAAAAGCTACCAACAATGAATAGAAAATGATTTTGAGATTGCTGTTGGCAGATCAACAGTCGGCAATGCTAAAAGTCTTAAACTCTTTGCTATTTAAATTACATTCGAATAGATCCAAGAGCAGAACTCAAAGGTTAGGTTAGGTTAGGTTGTGTGGTGAGCTACGCAAGGCAGCCAAGCACTTAGGCCAGATGAGGCCCATTGTGATACCACATGGAGCAGATGCAAAAGCATCCCACTACTCTGGAAACCAATTGCAGCTGTTAATATAGCGGAGGATACGGCTTATGCTGGTGTCAGCAACTTCACCGAGGTTGTTTAGAAAGTAGCGACCGAGATGCCTTTTTCTACGGTTCGCGAGGACGCTGCAGGTTCCTAAAAGGTGGAGCGAGGTTTCTTCCTCTTCTTCGTCTCTGCAGCTTCTGCAGAAGTCGTTGGCTCAACGTTGGCTTTAACTCAAAGGTTAAAGATAAACTTTTTATTTTATATAAAAGTCTAAAAGTCTAGATGGATTTGGATTATACAAGCATTCGAATTATCAGGCTTCATCTGCACTCCAATCTTTTATGTACTAAAAAAGGATGATAACACAAAGGCAAGTGAGTTCAATTCACAACAAAAAAACGAATGTGAACTTAATTCAATTAAAGCGAGGGTTTCCAAAATGCAGAACACCAAATTCTACATTCGAAAAATGATTTTGAATGGCACATAGAACAGGAATACCTATGTTCGAATCATCTTTCCAAATGATGAATGTTCCGGAATCTAAGTCACAATAAACCGAATTGATCCCATTTCTAGGATTCAACTGCGATTAAGAAAGTTAAGAGTTAGGCTAGAATTTGATGGAACACAAAATTCACAATGAATAAACTCCTGTGATTGATCAAAGTCCATTAATCAGTCAAATCACACAAATATACGAATCATTTGTTGTCCAAAATATGGAATGATGAATGCTCTGGAATCCATGTCACAATAAACCGAATAAGGCCCATTTCTGGGATTCAACTGAATGAATAAACTCCTGTGGTTGAACAAAGTTCATTAATCTTCAAATTTTAAGATTAGTGTGCAATATTTTTTTTACCAATCATTTTTGATTGCTTTCAAGATTGTTAAACTAACTCTTAAATATTTCGTGGACATTATCGATTCTGACGTCTGTCGTATGGCTGTTGCTTCTACAATTTTTATGCAGACTGAAAAATGGACGGCTTCGAGTTGTCCTCCACACTTTCACGGCCAGCAGCGATGTTTTTGTTTTTTGGCCGATTTGATGTTCCCTTGACGTGCGTTTCCTTGCCGACTGCTTGATTAGCCATTTGCCTTGAATTTGTTAATCAACAACGAAGAGGCGACTTTAAAGACCACGCCATTTGAAGTAAAATGGCCAATATTTCCACTAACGAGCAATGATGATGAAAATTCATTACTTGATTAGCTGCTCAATCAAGTGGCTAATTTTTTTTTTTACTTTGAGGATGAAATTATTAAAAGAAAATGTTTTTGCTGAATGTAATAATCCTCTCGCAATTTATTGATTGATTTTGTATGCCCATTCCTTGGCAAACATGATTTCTTTTTGCATTCCTTTACCATTGTGAATGAAAAGCATTTTCTACAACGCAGGAATAATCTCTTACGCAAGACCGACAACTCACTCTTTCTAATTCGTGAGGACTAACAATGAAATCTAAACTTATTTACAGTCGAAGCCCTCTAAGTCGAATTTTCACTGGATATCAAAATTAGTTCGAGTTAGAGGGATTTTTCAACTTAAAGGGCATTCGATGTAGAGGATCTCGCCAAAATATGACGAAAAAGTTCGATTTAGAGGACTTTTCGACTTAGAGGACTTTTCGACTTAGAGGGCGTTCGACTTAGAGGGCTTCGACTGGATTTATTTATTATGTATTACCAGGAATTTAAAGTAAAATTCTTCTGAAATTCTTTATTTTTCTTTTTCGCTTTAATTTCATTAACATTCTATTTCTGTCACTTTAAGTTTTTAGTTCTTTCCCGAAATCAATGCTTTTGTTTGCTTCTACCTATTTTATAAGATGTTTTATCTTACAGTGTAAGCAACCCTTAAAAAATAAATCGAAATCTAAGTTAATAGTAAATGTAAGCGCCTAGCTGCGAGGACTCATGGTTCAAATCTAAACTTAAAGAGGAAAATTTGAGGTCAAATCAAATTGAATTGAATGAATCTACACCAAAGTCTCGGTTCGAAGTTGTACCATTTGAAAGCTATCATGGCTGCGCTGTCTTTATTTCAGTTTACATCGTTCACAAAATTAGAATAGATGGAAATTATGGAATTGAAATATATGAGAATCATTAATTCGATGTGGGTCTTGTTTTTCTAGACTTAATTACCGATTCAATGCGAGGTTTTGGTGTATTTGGTTTCTTTTCTCATTGGGAATGCATTTTATCATTCTGGCTCATTGTGAATGCATTTTTCAGCGATTCTTCCACATTAAAAACCAGCTAATGGACGTGAGACTAAATTCGTTGTTGGTATGCACGTGTTTTTGGTAGATTCGTAATCTGAAAACAGTCGCAACTGCTGCAGTTATTCCTTTCAATAAGTCACACCTAACCCAAAACCAATGCGGAAGTCTTTTCAAACATTTTGTACATTTGCTCCCCGCCTTTTCAGAAACTAGAACAGGTCTACTCATCGCCTGACCTCTTCGCATGCACTTGAATCCACCTGCATTCTGCTAATCTCCAGCTTCCTCCTGGATCGCAGAAACATTTGTTATGAATCCCTCTCGCCCGTCTCATGTGGAATTCGAACCCTGCACCTGTTCGATTGGCTCAATTCACTTCGAACACCGTGTAAACACACATCTTCCCCATCCAAACGAAAAAAAAAACCCACTTAGCCACTTCTCCAAGTGTACAAACAAACTGGGGAGCGCACCACAACTGCACCACGCATCCAGATCCACCAGCGTCTCCGGGACACAGCGCCATCACCGGCAGCTGCTGTTGTTGGCATTTCCACTGACAACCGCGCCGTCGCTTGTTCCATTTCTTTCCTCTCATCTTGTTGTTCATTGTTTTCTGTTTTTTTTTTTTTTTTTTTTTCTGAATTCCCAGTTCGTTGTTAATTAATGTTCTTCCCTGGTCCCTGGTCCGCATACAGAAAACGCGCGGTGCGAATGGGAAGCGCACACACCGAGTCGGGAGTTTTCCCGGTTGTATCCGAGCCTCTCTCCAGATCAATCGGTGTTCGGGTGTTTGGTGAGAAAATGGGTTTCCCTCTGCGCAAACACGGCCGATGTTTGCCCGCTTTATCGTTTGTTGACAGACGGCTCTTAGAGCTTCGCGCAGGGGCTCAAATTAAAGGCTAATTAAAGTGGCCAAACCTAGCCTCCCTTTTTGGCGCGACTCGACCTTTTTTTACTGCGTCCACCTTCGATCGTTTCTGGGAAACCGAAAGGTTGAGAAACAGGTCCTCGACTGGTTGACGTGACGCAGACGGGTAATGTACCTGACAAGTGTCATAAAAGAAAGACGACGATGGATCGGACGCCGTGCGGTTTGTTTACAAATTCATGCCGCGTGCGGCGTATTCCCGAAGCATGCGGCATTCTGAAGATCTAAGGACCGTGGCTGCATCGGTCGGTCGGTCGGTTGGTCGTCTGTTTGTGTTGCGCGTTGAAAGCGTTTATCGTCGTTGTATTTGCTCTGTCGAGACGCAGACGCACGATGACAGACGATCGCGACGTTATCGCTGAGGAAAACACTAAACAGCGTCATCATCATTGTGATCGCGATAATGGAGCCGCCACAAACACAGAGAGAGAGAGAGAGTTTGATGAATTCGCCGCGATAAGAGACGAGGGAGTGCTCCAGATCGGGGTCTCAGGTCGGGGCACTTTAGTTTTTTTTCGGTCCACTTCCTTAATATGCACACATTATGCCAGATCTGGGGATAAATTTGATCTTGTCAGACCTTCGCGGTGGTTCACGTAAATTACACGCAGAAGATTCGAATCGGAGCCATCGGATGAGAGAGGTGAAAACGTTTGGGGCCTATGAATATTAAGAGATGCGTGCGCGGTGGATAGCCTTGAAGTGGAGGGCGATGTTATCGGTGGTAACATGATGTTGGGATGGTATTCAAAGTACCCCGGGGAAGCTGAGGGCGGACGTGTGTGGTTATTAATTTAATTTTGCGTACGTTCTGCGGCAGATGGAGGAAGATTGGAGGAAGTTCGGGGATGGTCGCGTACGTGGTATAATAAATTTTTGAATATGAAATGAGTTTAAACGTACCGCTAGTTTTGAGTTCGCACCGGTCGAGGTAAGGGTCAAAACGATCTTGAAAATGAGATCACTTAGGACGGGGATTACGTGTTGCTCGCAGAAATGATCTAAGGGAAGAAGTTTAAGGGGTTCAGAGTTGGAAGTTTGTTGTATTTAAATTGGATTAAATAAGCCATGATCCATGACGCAAGATTACGGTCTTCAGAAGGTCTTCTCTGAAGACAGTTTTTTTTAAGATTAGTCCGTGATTATCCGGAAATCTCAATAAGACGTACGGGCCTCTGTTTAAGACATAAGATCACCTCCTTCTAAAGTTCTGAGTATCAAATGATCGACTGCACAGATTTGTTTGGCCAGAATTGTTAAAGATCAGTCCAGATTCAGGCTCTAAAATTTAAGAAAAGTGCCACAGAATGCTTGATCCATGTCCCAAGATCATTGTCTCAAGAAGATTCACTCTGAAGATCATTTTCTTAAGATCAATCTAGACCTATCATCATGAAATTACGACGGAATAGGTTAAAAGTGATTTTTGTCTAAGGGGCAAGATTAACGCCTTCAAATTTTGAGGATCGAATAATCCATTGGATAAATTGGAGAGTACATTTGTTGGAGCAGAGTAGCTTAAGATCGGTTCAAAATACTAGCTCAAGACGCAAGCTTAAGACCCAGAGTCAAGACGCAAGTTCAAAACCCAAAGTTAAGACGTTTAAGATCAGGCCAAAATGCTGGTTCAAGACGCAAGCTCAAGACGCAAGTTCAAGACCCAAAATCAAAACGTTTAAGATCAGTCCAAAATGCTGGTTCAAGACGCAAGCTCAAGACGCAAGTTTAAGACCCAAAGTCAAGACTCATCTTTAAGACGCAATTTCAAAACGCAAGTGTAAGTTTGAGAAGCAAGATCACCTCCTCAAAGCTATGAAGATCGAGTGATCCATTGCAAAATTCGCTGCATAAATTTTTTGGAACATAATTTTCGAGGATCAGTCCAGATCCACGATCTTCAAAGTGTAACGAGGTTCTTGATTACGACGCGTGATCACTCTTAAGACTGTTGCAGTGGTGAATAAAAAATGTTTACAATCGTAAAGCTTTTTATCAGAGGCCCAGTGATCGTGATCTGAAATTGAAGATCACTTAGTGATACTCTATTTTAATCATGGAAAAGCCATTTATTGGATTTCTGAATTGACCGAAAAATGAGTTCTTTTTAACGCAAGATCATCGTCTCAAAATCGAAAGGTGATCGTTCATCTCTATATGATCTACAACCGATCGTAAAACCTTAAGACAATTTTACATTTTCTTCGAACTACAACCGATTTTCAATTCTTTTTCATTTATTAAGAACCACCTCCGATTCACACTTTAATTCAATTTTCTCTTTCTCTCCTTCCAGTTGCCATCACAAGACCTCACGTTGGAGAGCTCCCAACAGCACTACCGATCGAACAATCCCGACTCAACCTCAACCTCAACCGGGGGGGATGGATCCTCTTCAATTGCCGCATCACAATCAGAGCAATATGATCAGCCCCAGCAACACCAACAGCAACAACAGCACCACAATATGCAACTGAAGCTGCTCCAATTCCAGCCAACAATTCTGCAGCCACAACAACCGCCACAATCGCAGCCACCAGTGCCTCCACCACCGCCCTACAACCTGGCGACCCAGCAACAAACAACCGTGATCATCCGCAAGGATATCCTCAGCTTTAACTTCTCCGACATCGAGGTCTCGGAACGGCCATCCATCCTCGACGACATTGAGCGTCGTGGCCGCAACGGTGAGCTGCTGCACGATCTCAGCCAACGCGCAGTAACGGCAACACCGAAGCCACCGATCACCGAACTCGATGACATTTTCATTAGCGTGAAGACGACGAAAAATTATCACGACACCCGATTGGCGCTGATCATCAAGACGTGGTTTCAATTAGCTCGCGATCAGGTGAGTGTGGGGGTGATCTTGTTGAGGGATAAGCCGATCGGAGGGGCATTGATCTCAATTCATCAGAATGCGATGCGTGGAAATTGTCTGCCTTCCATCCACGATCCACTCGAGTGATCATGGCAATATGGGCCGCGATCGTCGTCCATTGTTGGATGCCGCAGACAGTGCCGTGCACAGATAAAATAATTGACAAGTCGACAGATGAAGATGACGATCACGATAACAAGTGTTATTGTTGTGTTTCAAAAAGGGAAGCTGCTGCCATTTGTGGCGATCAGTGTCAAGTAGGTGATTATTTTCTCCTCTTCGCCATGCACGCCATTCGCCGCTTGCCGTTGCGCGCCTTATGTCAATTTGACGTATATGGATGCGAAATTGATTGCAGCGGGAAACTAGTTCGGGGCTGATGAACTCTCGGTTGCATGCGCACACCAATTTGGCATTAGAATGTGGCCCGATCAATTGATTGATGGCTAACAAGCCCAACTGACAGACAGGCAGACAGGCAGACCGAGCCGGATCAGGTCTAGGTGTAAATGGAGGTTCCCGAGTGGAAACGATGACTTGGAATTTATTGCAGCAAATATGGGCACGTCACAGAGACGGAGAGATGACAGCTTTGGTCAGATCTATTTCGGGTGACATTCCGCCATAAAGTCGACTTATTGTTAGGCCCGTAACTTTTGACAGTAGGCGTAGCAAAAACCACGAGTCTAAATTTGAATTATAAAAGAATCTTAATTGAGCTATTTTCGAAATGTGCGTGTATGGTTTTCCTCAAACTTTCCATTAGGCGGCCATTAGGAGAAAACAAACTTTGAATGCTAATGCGACGCGTACGGTATTCATGAGGCGAGTTTTATTATTTATGGCCTCGTCTGTGGTTGTCGGGGATAAACCTACGAATTTGCATTCTCAAAAAGTTGATGTCGTTTTTTTTTGTTTTTGGATTTTTTTTTCTCCTCTCGTTTCGTTGAATGTCAAAATCATAATTAAATGCGGAGAAATAAATCAAGTGGAAGGTGTAAAATATGGAAGATGTTTTATGGATTTTTGATGGAGTCTTTTGGTGGAGGGCGGTGGCGGGAATTATTAATGTACTCTTTGTTGTCTCTGTGTTGGGAGCAGCAGGAGGTGAATGACTATTAACTAATTTTTTTGCCTGTCTTTGAGGGATTATTGTAAAAATGCTAGAGAGAGGTGCGGAGTTCCGGAGAGGGTTAAGGATCGATGATATATGTGGGCCATTAATTAGTTTTTATGTCTTGAATTGTTTTGGCAAAATTTTGATGTGAAACGGCGGCTTTCGGTTCGCATGAGAAAAGAAGAGGCCATTGTCAGAGGATTATCGGTGGCTTAGTGAGGCTTGTGGTTTGGAATTGATGTGTTCGCAAGGTGTTCCGTTTGGTGAAAGGTGAGGCATGGAGTTGAAAAGCTGCTGTTTAAAAGCAGATGGCATTTTTAGCTCAGCTAAGGTCGTTAAAGTCCAGTAAATGTCATGCCGAATGTAGTTTCAGTCATTTGAAGCTGAAATGGAGCCTTCAAGGTCTAAAAATGAAGGTTTTAAACGAAGATTTTTATATGTTGGTCCTTTAATTCTACCAAATTAGCGGTTGAATATACACACAAGTGTTGCCAACTACCTCAACAAAGAGACTTCAAACTTCTTATCGACTTCTTCTTTAAATTTTAAAAGGCTTTCATTAAAACTCGGTCCAAATTTTCACCAAAGT
Organism: Syritta pipiens; assembly: GCA_905187475.1. Classification (NCBI taxonomy): domain Eukaryota; kingdom Metazoa; phylum Arthropoda; class Insecta; order Diptera; family Syrphidae; genus Syritta; species Syritta pipiens. The sequence continues at coordinate 6,284,973 of LR994574.1, read as the reverse complement.
AATTAAACAGCCAAGCAATTGATGTAAATCAGCGGGGTCAATCTTCCGACTTCTTCAATTTATTTTTAGGGTTTTTTTCGTTTACGATTCTACTAAAATAAATAAACAATGAAGAAATTGACAAAAATCAGCGATTCCAATTTTGTAAGTGCTGCCAACTACCTCGACCAATAGAAATCGAATCACTCCGCGACTTCTTAATTTTATTTTTAGGGTTTTTTTTTGTTAATGATTCGACTAAAAGTAAGTAAAGAATGCAGAAATTTACAAAAATCAGCGGTTCCAATCTTGTAAGTACTGCCAACTATAACGACCACAAGAAATCGAACCACTCCGTAGTTTATTCATTTTATTGTAAAACTTTTTCTGTTTTAGTTTGGATTTAATTGATAACATAGCCAAACATTTGATGAAAATCCAAAATTAAAATCTTCCAAGTGCTGCCAACTAGCAAAGAGATGTGGAACCTCTACACGACTTCTTTATTTTATGTTGAGAAACTTTGTCGATTTGTCGACTTAAATAATTAAATAATCAAAAAGTTAACGAAAATCAGCAACTCCAATGTTCCAAGTGCTACCAACTTCCTCGGACAATAGAAATCGAACTACTCTGCGCCTTTCCCAATTTATTTTTAGAGTTTTTTTTGTTTACGATTCGTCTAAAATAAATAAACAATGAAGAAATTGATAAAAATCAGCGGTTCCAATCTTGCAAGTGCTGCCAATTAACCTGATCAAAAGGAATCGAACCACTCCGTAATTTCGACATTTTATTTAAACAGTTTTTCTGTTTAAGGTTGGATTGAATTGATAAAATAGCCAAGCATTTGATGAAAATCAAAGTTTAAAATCTTCCGAGTGCTGCCAACTGCATCGGCAAAGAGATATCGAGCCTCTAGACGACGAGGCATTTTGTCGATTTGTCGACTAAAATAATTAAGTAATCAAAAAAATTAAGAAAAATCAACGACTCCAATTTTCCAAGTGCTGCCATCTCCCCTCAGCCTCATCCAATTTCATCAAAATTTCTTTCCCACCGTATTACGCATCTTCAAAACTCACAACCGCACCCTTCATTAACACCGAATAGGAGGAAATTCTCTCTCAATGAGTTTGTTTTATCAATTAAAACGCTCACACCCCATCAAGCCCGCCCCAAACACACGCACACACACACACACGAATGACACCTCCATTTCCCACAGTTTAATTATCCTCACCCGACGAACCTAAAACGACTCACCGACGCACGCAACGATGAGGCACTTAACAAATCATTTTTACTATCAGATAATTTAATTAACAACATACTGCCATCATTACCCCTCCAAACTAGTTTTTCTCATCGTCGCGTCTTCACAGCGGCGTCTTTTTGAAGAACGAATTACAAAAAAAAAAAAAAAAAAATCCTTTCAATCCCCCGCGTCGAGGTCACAACTTGTAACTTGTTCGTGTGATCGTAAAACGAGAACGCAACATCATCCACCGACTTCCCCTTTCTGTCAAACTGACAGCCAGAAAGACCCACACTCGAACTTGTCATTCACGAGAAATGAAAAGTCGCCGGTAATGTGACAGTGCTCCCTCGCTCTTGTCTGCGCCCGAAATTCGGAAATAAATGTTCGTGTCATTAGTTTTGGACCCGCACTTAACTAAACACACGATGGAGAAATTCGTCTGACTCCGGGCACACGATAAGCCCGAGAGATGTGACAGTGACAAGATCTAGATACGGGAACCTTACAAATCTCTGTCGTCTCGGAGTTTTGTTCCTTTTTTTTTCCGTCTCTCCAACGGACCAGATACACATGGGGCCTCACTTCAGATAAACACCATTTCGAGGTTGTCTAGCAGGGAATCTGATGGTGGTCCTGGGGTCTGCACACACTTTTCAGTGTCATCTTATGTTCAGTGATTTTCGAGAATGGGATGATGATTGTGTAACAGGCGTCATTTTGAGATGTTTGTCATAAAAGCGAACAAAAAAACAGAAGAGGAAACATAAACGAAAATGTCGTTTATATCCCTTTCGTTAGTTTTTTTTTTTTTGTTTCTCTGGCTAACAAAGTTGAGCGTTCCCCAGATGTTGTGGGTCCGTGTTTTTTTTTTTATGACATTCTTTTTTTTCTCTCTCTTTCTGCGAACCTCGGTGGATGGAAGACAATTTCATCTGAAGTTTGTCAACATTCTCAAATTGTTTCATTAAACTGATGGAAATCATTTGTCCAACAGAAGGGTTGTGCTTTGGGGCCAGACAATCAGACAAACAGATGGCATGTGGCACCATCGGATTTTGCTTTTGCTTTAATTTGTAAAATCGATAGGGAATGAAATTCCATTGCCATGTGTCTGGGCGGGGTGGAGCACTTAGTCATTTCAACTCACGCCATCTGTCGTCAGTGCGCTAATTTCTGTTGGTGACATTGTGTACTCAACGCTGGTGCTTGCGGTGGTCTATCTTGAGTAAACAAGTGGTCAAGATATCTGACACCGATTTGTTTGTTGGTTGGCTGTCATTCTGACAATGGATATGTTTGTGTCAAAAATAAGTGTGACGAAATTGTTCTTCTAGATAAATGCAATTCAAAGTTTTTTTTTGATTGTCAAGTGATTTTGTGATTTTGATTCAAGATTTAAGGATATTTTCGTACAGGTGGCTTTAGGTGTCCCCAACTGTGGGAAACTTAAACATTTTTGGTATTCTATTTATATCAATTCATTTTCAAACTCAATGCCCCCCCATTTTGTGAATAAATCATCGGAATTTATTCATAAAGATGTTTAGGAAAAAATATGTTGTCAAAAGTCTTTTGGAACAAAAAGAAAAATTAGTGCAGCCTACAAATTGAGTCGAAATCACAGACAACAAAATATAGAAATAGCATCTGGGAAGCTGCTATTTCCCCTCGTCTATCGATGAATTTGACAGTAATACACGAATTTAGCTGAAATACAGGAAGCATTTTCACAGTAATTCAGGAAGCACCGAACACCAGCTCATCACTTTTACGCACATTTGTTTGATCTGTTGTTCAAAGCGCTCACACGTATTCACAGACACAAAATGTTATAAAAAAACGCTGTTAAATAAAATGTAGGGGCAAGAGAAGAAGAAGTTGGGCTCATTTGTAGTCTAAATGTTGAAAATTGAAATGTGCTATGTGTGTCAACATTAGATCTCCATTAATATTGTTATCATTATCTTTAAATCTCATCTCTAACCTTTTTTATTAGCTGTCAAACTGAAACTCCTTAAGTACTCTAATAAAGTAGTCACTCTTGTTGTAACTCCCATAATATTCAAGTCGCTCTTTTTCTCTTTTTCACTGAAAGTTTCATACTAAACATTCGTAGATTTTATATTTTTCTGCGAAATTCCAACACCTCTGTGTAGAGAACTGTCAAACTGACACAAGTGAACATAGTTTTGTTTATTTCTTAATAGTTATCTAATGTTCTGTTTTTGGTTTATTATTTTGTAATAAATCTTTGTAATCGTAACAGAAAAAAAAATTTAACACTTCCTCAAATTTTCACAGTTTGCGTTTGGCGGATTGTAGAGTGTTTTACAGTGGCGTGGAAAAATGAATACATACTCGGCGGTCGTATAGGTTTTCGTAAATAAAAAGCCTCCCACTTGACCGATTTGAATGATGTTTATGTTATTTTTTTCCTTACTTCATCACAAAAAAATGAAGTACAAATGATTTTGATTACATTTATAGAAATTCTGCAAAATTCACAAAAGTTGATCATGACCCCAATGTATCCACTTTTGCACGTTTAGAAAAATATCTATTTTGATGTGCGGGGAGAATAAAAAAGCTTTGGCGCTAAAAATTGATAATGGTTTTTCATAGAGCGTCCAAAAACGAGAAATTTTTGCTATGGGCGTTAGGTCTATCTCACCCCGTTTAGGAGATAGGGGCAATTTAAAATCAAATCAAACAAAATGGAAAAAAAATTCATTAAAAAACAATGGCAGCACCTATAATAAAGTACTATATCAACTTAGAAAGGCGAAAACTTGTTCTTTAATTATACATTAAAGTTGGATTGTTCATGTTCATAGTTGGTGAAAAATTCGTATACAAACTCAAAATTTTAATAAGCAGTAATAGAAAAAAAAGTGTAGATAGTATTTTATTTCAAGACTGTAAGTCGCAGTGCTAAATTAGGACCTTGCCGTTAATGCTCACGTTCATTTTTAGTCGAACACAAAAAACCGAATGGTCTTATGTCTTTTAGCTCAAAAGAAAACTAGGATGAAAACTAGAAAAAAAAAATAACGCAAAAATCATTCAAATCGGTCAACTGGGAGGTTTTTTATTTACAAAAAATCATACGACCGCCGAGTATGTATCCATTTTTGCACGCCATTTTCTTTTGTTCTAATATTTATGAGCTAAAAGAACGCATTTTTCTGCCTTTAATTCCATAAATAAGATCTTTACATAAATGGAACGTAAAGGTTTTTTTTTGATGCAAATGACGCCGATGGAAAGGATAGCTTTGACGTTACAATTTGTGAGCTAAAATGATGCATTCGTCAAAAAGAAAAACGTCAAGTAAATGAAATGAAAAAATTTCTGAGTTGAAATGATGCGTTTTACCATCGCCGACAAAAAGCACACTGTGACGTTAAAATTTCTGATTTAAAATCATGCGTCCCAAAAAACTTATTCAATTTTGACATCTCCCCAGATCTGGCAGCACAGCTGGTCGCCAATCCCTCTCACAGTCAACATCCACCAACTCAGCCATTAATGATCTCATTTTCTCTTTTCGTTCGTCGAGCCAATCTATAATTAATCATCTCTCCCATTCGTTTATGCGCAACATCTAAATTGATCGGCTGACCCCGAAAAGTGGGAGTTTCAAGTGGGTGCTGCCACAACTACTATGTGCAACATGTTGGTCCTTTTTCCATTCCACAGGTAGCACTGTTTCATTTGCCACAGCGCCTATAATTATAATCCGTGTTCATTTTAAATGGTTGGTTGTTTTCAGAAACACACCGAACAACGTCCTTTTTAATTATACGTCCAAGGTGTGAAGTACCTTTGCCCTGGAAATTGATTTGTTTTCAAGCAACGCACCCGATGCGATGATTTCGTGAGCTACGAAGATTAGGACTGGTGTGTTGTTGTTGTTTTTTTTTTTAATGGGAATTAATTGCGGGCATTATGTCAATAGATTTTGTTCAATTTGTTGGAGTGTCTTGGGGAGGAGATGTGGAAACGCCACTCTCGAGTCAATTAATCATAACAGATGACGGTATTTTTGAGTTTCTTAAATTGTTTTTTTGTATTTTTTTTTGTCTTCGTCTCTGTCTGGTGTGGCGTTGTCTTTGGCGCATTTAAATTGGTTTCGTCCAGGCCTAGAGGGTAGGGTCTGTTCATTCGTAGGTACACATCCGAGTTTTTCGATGACTTATGAATATTTATGAGATCGTGTTATTTTTTTTTTCGAGGGGGTAATCTATCTGGCGGTAATGTGCGTTGACATTTTTCAAAAAAAAAAAAAAAAATACATTTTTTTCGATGGCGGCGGTGTTTGTGAATGAGAATCAAGGAAAAGGAAGATACGCAACAACTTACTTTGGATAATTTATTCGATAAATTGAGACATGGAAGTTTGGGTTGGTAGGCGGGGTTCTTCTGTTCGGCTGAAAGGTGATTAAGTTGTCACGGGGAGAAGGTTAATTTTGTCGTGGTTAAGTTGGAGGTAGATGGTGACACAACATTTAGGAAAGGAAGGAATTTGCGAAATCTTGTGAGGTCTACAGATGCGGTTTTTACCGAATTCTGAGAAGTTTTTCGATATCAAGTTTTTTTTTTTTTTTTAATTCAAAAACTTAATGAAGTGGTTAAACTTTAGGTTTTTGAGTCAATAATTTGGATTCGGATCTGGAATCTTTCGATAGCTTTTCAACGTCCATTTTTTTTTTCTAAAATATGAATTTATTCAACCATATACAGTCAGTCAAAAAATTTGGTACACACCATAGTGTGGGCTTTGTACTAATGAAAAAAAAAGCTCGAAATAGCCTTCACGAAAAAACCTTAAATGCAGTTTTATTCGAAAATTCAATAGCTTTTCAAAGCAAACAAAAATAATCCGATCGGACTAAAACTGTAAAAACTGTGGACTAAAAACAAAAACAAAGTCAAAATTTAGACCACAGAAATAAGTACACAGTATACGAAATTTAGTAATTTTACGGAGTATAAACGAAATTAAAATATTGTAGAAAACTTTTGTGATTTTTTAAGAACAGACAAGCGAAATGGAATCGAATTCATCAAATTTCGTAAAAGTTGGAGTGATTTTGGACCTCTGACAGAGTGTTTTTTCCTTTAAATATTTTTACAGAATTTATTTTCTTTTAATCCACATTAGCATTTTCTAGTTTTTGAAACTCGTTCCGTTTTTGGAAACATGGAACTATAATTTCTTGTGATTTTTTTGGTAGACAGAACAATTTCCGATTTTTTTGAATGCAGTCTTATATTTGGGTCCAAATGTATTCAAAAAAGTCTAAAGACATTCGAATTGGCTTGATTTCAATTGAGTTAAACATTTTTGAGTTGTGGTAGAGTTTTGGGATGCCTTCGAGCACTTTAAAGCAGCCATTCGTTCACTTTAGACCGCAGTTTGGTTAGAGTCATTATCCTGTTGGTGAATGAATAGTCCTTCCAAGACGAACTTGCCAACTTTTTCATGCTGCTTAGTCTTGAGGATGTTCGAATTACAAAACCAATCAATTTTTTCATAGATGAACACCAAATTACTAGCCCTGAATACTATAATTGTACCCTATACCAAAAAAAATACCCTACTTTTTAGAACGTTTTCATGTGAACTATTTCTGTGTCCGCATGTTCCACCAAAGGGGTTGCGTGGACAGCGCATGGAGTAGAGATCTCTAGGCAGCCCGATCCTCTGCCGTAAACTCCTCGAAGGGAGTTATTTTCAAGAATCGTTCTTCATAAATTATTTTTCATGTCAACTATTTTCAAGAACCGGTCTTCATAAATTGTTTTTCATTTCAGGATGTAAAATTTGCTTGATTTGGCAGCATTCAACGTTTGAAAAGCAATTAAGTCGACCAAAAACCTCTCTCAAATCTTAAAAATGTTAAAAAGACCGATATTGACACAAGCTCTACACAGAATTATGGCTCTTAAAAGACTCTCTGAAAGCCTAAACATCCTAAAAACTCTAAAAAAAATGCCATCCAAACGGCATCCCTTGCCATTGTTGCATCTAAATTCATTTAGATTCTCCTTCTGACAGACGAACCTCCTCAAAAGGACCCCCATTCCTGCTCTAAACTCAACTAATTTCCAACCTGGCAGCTAAAAGAAAATTGTACAAAACGCGCCCCCATTCATCGTCGACTGACAATTTAATTTTAATTTGCCAGGATCATAACAAAGCGAAGTTGGCATCCATTGAAACTGTCTCTCTCTCTCTCTGTGGCTGTAACAGAGAACATTTTCAAGGGAAAAAAAAAATCCTCAAAAAAACCCCAAACAACCGCCACTACACCAGTCCTGCTGGTGGCTGTTGCCTCGTACGCTAAACGTGTTAAACTCGTGTTAAATTTGTGTTTGAATTACAAATTCTCCCAGATGGTCCACGCCAGGAGCAAAAGGAATAGACGAATCCCACTCCACAGACCCACAAAAAAAAAAAAAGGAGTGAAACACTTATTCTGAAAACTACAAGCGACCAGCAGCTTCACTGGCGGCTGCCTGTCTGTCTGGTGAGCAACAAACTACTACAACTGTTCCGACAGCACGAAAGGGGGCGGGCACTGCACACACAGGATATGACGATGCCCACCTGTGATTTAATTTGCGATTTTAAACACAACTCGATGTTATCCTGGTGGCAGGCGACGGTCCGGGCTCCTAACAACGACTACGACAACGACGATGGGGAGGACAAGCTGCATTTGCATATGACGGTATTTTGCTAACGTTGTATCAGTTTGTGAGAGACGCGACATGGACGAAGAAGAAGAAGAAGAACACGAAGAACGTTCGAAAAAAAAAAGTCCACGTTGCAATTTCTACTCCTTTCGTTGCCGGTTTCTAAACGAAGTGTTCCTCTTTGAATCTGAGGATTCCTTTTTTTTGCGGGACGATATCCTGCTGGTGTTTCGCTGTGTGTTTACTCGAAAGGGAGTTTCAAATTCGCTTAGAAGTTTTTAACTTTTCAGTTGAGTGCGTTGTAGTTATCGTCGCCGTTTAGTCCGTTGTGCTCTTGTCGTCGGCGGTAGTGGCGTCGGCGGTGGCGACGGAGTTCGTGGGAAATCATCCTGTGCCCGACTCCGCCTGACTGCACTATCGCGGGGCGCTGTATTTTTGGTGCAAAACAATGTTCGCCGCATGTGGAGTTGCTGTAGGATGTCGTTGGAGAAGGATGTTTATTTGGCGCCTTACAGTGCGATGGGATGAGTTGGGCAGGGATCTAAGGCGTCCTTTTCATTATTTTCCAACAAAGGAAAAGCTGATAAGCCCTTTTGTAGAGCTCGAGGATTTTCGTTGGGATAGGGATGAGATGATGGGAGCTTAGACTGTGTCTGCGGGTGTCCTACCGCGTGGCTGATTAAAGCTGAAATTTTATTCGTTTAAGAAACGAAGGGTGAATGGAAAAATTACAAGAAATGAGATACAGTCGAAGCCCTCTAAGTCGAATTTTCACGGGATATCAAAATTAGTTCGAGTTAGAGGGATTTTTCGACTTAGAAGGCGTTCGACGTAGAGGATTTCGCCAAAATATGGCGAAAAAGTTCGACTTAGAGGGCGTTCGATCTAGAGGGCTTCCACTGTAGTTGAAGACGAAAATGAAAAGAAGAAATTAATAGGGGAAGAAAAAAAAAAAAAAATAGAAAACCATTTGCACTTTTTCTTTCAAGTGGAACGTCTAAGAATTTTTACCACTGGAAGTAGTTCTTCATTCCAATGGAATGCCACAAGGTTCCGACCTGGGTACTCATCTTTTAAGGTTTTTTTTTTTTTGTATTCGTGGATCTTACTTTAAAAAATCCGAGAAATCAGAAGAACAGGAAGTTCGTTCTTGAATAATGGCAAAGGGTAGGTTTGAATTTTGATTTGTGGCTTTTTTAAGTTTAAAAGAAACCAACGACACAAAACTAGGCATAAAAACTTGTACACGAAACTAAAACAAGTACGTTGAAAAACAAAAAGGCGATAGACAGGCAGACGGACACCGAGTTCCATTAGGTGTTTCGTTATTCCTTTAGAACGAAAGCCTAAAACCACGTTTTAAAGCCCTGACTGTCGTTCTTCGACCTGAAGACAAAAGAAGGATCGTTAAAAAAATGGTAGACTACGGTTTTGAATGAAAAGAAAATTTCGATATGCAATTTGAAAGAAGGATCGTTAAGAAAAATTGGTAGACTACGTTTTTGTGTGAAAAGTAAAATTTGATATTCAATTTGAAAGCTGTTCTAGTCGCAATTTTGAAAATTGAACCATAAATGTCACCAGACGAGTGATTTGAGTGAATTTTTAACGAAATTAAGTCGGGGTCGTAATTCAGAAGAAAGGAGATGTGTTGCCACGAGAAACGCCTTCTGACATTTTTTCCCATTCCAAAATTTGGTACACAAGTCGTTGTTTGGAGTCTGGCTTCAAAAATTCCTAGACAGCTTCAACAGATGCCCACAGGTAGTTTTTTTGTGAAGTTTTCTGGCAGTGGTCCTTAATTTTGATGATCAGCTCGATATTTGATATGTCAAGCTTAGTTTTTGGACTTTTTGTTATTGAATGACGTAACGACATTACTCTTTTTAAACTCTGTATTAAACTTTTTTTAAACTCGGAATCATCATCATCATTAGTGGCGTAACAGTCTGCGAAGGGCCAGAGCCTAGCTTTTCGCGCCTCCACTGTGCTTAAACTCTGAATGCCTCTGAATATTTTAAAGCCACGTGAAAGATCGTGACTGTAAAGAGCTACAAACTGCGATTTATTGACGTCTCAGATGACACCCGAGCTGACTGCTGTCGAATCGTCATCAAAAACGTTTTCGAATTGAAACTTAGGCAGCTGAAACATTTACCCTAGACGTCAAGAGCTACAAACTGCGATTTACTGACGTCTCAGATGACACCCAAGCTGACTGCTGTCGAATCGTCATCAAAAACGTTTTCGAATTGAAACTTAGGCAGCTGAAACATTTACCCTAGACGTCAAAAGGCGGTTGACCCTTAAAATTTCACTTCGTTTCAATGTCAAATCCTAAAAGAGCTGTGTTAAGGTTTCCTTATCTCCCTACGGTCGATTTTAACTTCAAAAACAAAGTTTTTAAAACTCTCCCTATTTCGAAACCAGTAAACGCTGCATTTCCATGACGTACCTCCCAATCTCAAGCTGATCACTTAAAAATTGCGTCATCAACTGACAGACAGAGCCCCCGTGATGACACGAAACGTCAAAAATGTCTCGTCATCAAACTCACTGTTAGTTGTGTGGTTACCTATAAAAATTTGTCACGCCCGACATAAACTATGATAAGACCGAATTCACGGAATAAGCTCCACATCCGCCATTAGCAGTAAACAGAACCATTTCTCAAGCCATAAAGACACAGTGGTTGCCATTAAATTTCATTTCACACAAAAATTCCACGATGCGCTGTTCCTTTTGTATTCCCACTCCGGGGGGAAAAACAAGAAGAAGTGTCCTTATGTAAATAAATCTCAGCCATCTATCCGGTGAATATAAAACGCGTTCGCATTTATCACCGGAGCCTGTTTATGATGTCCTCTTCTCTGTCTCCGTTGCCAGAACTTAATTATCCACATCCTGGGTCCTTTCTCTGAATGGAGGGGATTTCTTTTTTGGGGCTAATTATCTCCCACTCAGCGGCGGTTGGGATCCTTCGCGCTTCGAAATATTCCACATCCTTGAGTTTTAATCAAAATATAATTAAATTTAAAATTTATTACCAATAAATTCCCGAATTGATCCCGCCCCGAAAGAGCGTTACTCTCACTCCGTGCGGACTTAGCCGAGGCATTTAGCTCGAAATTAGATTTTAATGATGTTGTGCTCTCACCCTCCCCCGCACCGGCTGCCAACGTTGACGTTTGACGTCCTGGTAATGAAATAAAAATTCTTCACAGATCCCCAACGGCCTCAAACGGCCCCCTTCGCCACCGCATAATAATCCTCATTTTTCATTCCTGAATGTGTGCAAATATTTGGGTTGTTCCCGATTTCCCCGTCCTCTTTCTCATCTTTTTCGCGTGTGTGTGTGTGGGTTTATTTTTAGGTCTCTCGTCCTTATGTGACTTTTGAAGGATCTCTTGTTATTCCTCTCGTAATTACATTTTTCCTCGGTGGTGCTTTGTTCTTCTTCGTTCTTTTTTTGTGTCGTCACATATTTTTTGTTTTTTCTGCTCGTTGCGTTTTCAATTTTTCTTTAAAAGGAACGACGAACGTCTGATGGGAGGATGATGATGATGTGGTGGAAAAGCAAACGCGGCAACGGCAACCAACGGCAACCGACGGCAACCCCGGGAGAGAAACAAATCGAATTGAATTTTAATTATTGTGGGAAAAGTATCTGCATGAACTGTACTCGCGTACGTTTGGGGGGAGTGAGTGTGTTCATTAATCCTTTTCCTTTTCCTTTCACGCTGGGGGAAGCAGGATGTGGAGTGAGTTTTTCGAACACATGGTGCCATCACTCATTTCTCGTTTTGATCTTCTCCAACTCCACGCTTCTCGCTTTAGGTTTATCTTGGCGAATTGAATATGGGAAATTGGTTTTGGGAAAATCCCACAGATGCATCGGATAAACGACTGACTGTGTCACTGGGGAGTGCGACTGAGGGATAGGGTGCTGCTGCGTCATTCAGCTGCTCAACTGGTTGTTGGTGATGAGTGGTGCTGAGGCTCGAATTCGAATCGAATGGGGACAAGTGACGACACTTGAGGACTCCTTTTTGTTCTCCTATTTTCAAGTTTTTCGCAGTGGTGGTGTTTGAAAAAAACATCGAGGGAACTTGAATAAATGGGGGCGACCTGTGAATTGTCAGAGTAATGAGTGCGTTCAGATAAGCACTTTGTAAAGTTGTAACGAAGTTAAATAATTTGTTTTTTCTGATATTAAAATTAATTTGGTAGTCAGCAACGCCATGGAAAATTGTTTTTTTTTATATATATTCGGCAAAAGTAACGCCCAAATATGATCTGTTCGGTATTTCGTTAGAAATAAAAAAGAAAATGGATTCTTCTTTTACGTGTTGGTATAAGACCGAACTGAAAAATGAGTGTTTTTTTTTTAGTTAAACATTCACAGCATGCCCTTCTCCGTGACCACCGAAAGGTGAAAAGATTCCCATGGCAGCTCCCTCCATCGATGTGATTCCTTATCAAAAGACTCACGCATGTGAACCCACTCCAAAAAAAAAACCTCCAGCGCTTCCGTATGTTTTCTGTCGAAAACGAAAAAAAGAAAAAAAAAATTGCATAATTCACGCACTTGGGGTCCCCGAGGTCCTCTCCGAAGTCCGTAGTTTTCACTTTTTTTTTTGCTCCTTCATCTCCAGTCCCCTCGGACTCAAACGATACGCTTTCCATCGCGTCTCTCTCACACACGACATCACTCCATCGGTCGGAAACAATTTCCAGCCAGCAGCGGCAGCACCGGAGCCTAATTGCATGTCTCCACGATGTTAACAATACAAAAAATGGTCTTAACGTTTATTTTAGACTGCGTCTCCGTCTCCGTCTCCCACCGAAAAGGCAACCATCATGCCAAGTGCCTTGCAGCCTGTGCAAGTCGCCCGAACGTCGCTGACACGGTGATGATGGTTTCACTCGCGGGACGCGTCCAAGACTCGCAGAGCAAGAGTCGCAAGCGTCTGCACAGCGGGTACCGCGCTGGTATTTCTCCGCTGAACCGCGCTAATGGGCCGTGTGCGCCTCGGCAGGTCGTTTAGGGAATGGATGCTGTGTTGTGACGTTGACGGTGACGATGCTGAAGATGAAGATGGAGCAGGGGCACGGGCATAAAAATAAATTCATCATCATCTTGGTTTTGACTTTTCGGCTGGAGGCCGTTATGTGTGATGGCTCTGTTGAGGAGGACGAGAGGCACGGAGACAGAGACTGAAGCCTGGAAGCTAATTACCTCGCGAATTGTGCGGGTGATTTTAACGTTGCAGCGTGTCGTTTTTGCTGCTTATGAGACAATGAGAGGCATGGGGGACGCAGGTGACACGGTGGGCTTCTGTCTTCGACTGCAGACGACGTTTGAACAATAATTGGGCAATTAGACGACATTTAAGGTGAAACCGCTAGGACGTAATGAACGTTGAGGTGATTTGTTGGTTGAGAGAGTGACTCCAGGCGATTGGTTTTGTTTTGAGACATTTTATGTTTCTCCAGGATCAGGACTGTGCCCTTAATCCTAAACCGATTTGAAGTAATCGATGGACTGAGATGATTGTCGCCACTGTCGAATGTCCTGCGACCCGTAAGCAAAACAATGCTCCCATTTAATCCGAAAAATGAAAATTCCCCAGAAAGCGGAGTCTTCCTCCCCTGACTGTCTGCCGTTCACCTCCAAGCCGATGCGTTGACAACAAAAAGCCCAACTCTGTCAGGGGTAATCCGATCTTCTTTCATCCTTCCTCGGTCTGAGTTGTTGGTCACTCTGCCGCCTCTGTCCTCCTATCGGAGCGGCCACTGCATCCCCGATCCTTTTGTGTGTGTGATAAACGTGCTAACCAACCGGACTGTGTTGTGTGTGGAATTCCTTTGTCTCGTCCTTGCTGACCACTAGATCATAATACCACAACCAAAGGAGAGAGCCCTATTATTTCCACTCGGTCCGGCCGACCGGTGGTGGCTGCTTCAATAGGATTCCGGCCAGACTGCAGCCCTCCACATCTCACCTGACATCATCTTCTAATTTAGCACGATATAACGCGTAATAACAATCGAACTGGATGTGTCCGCACTTGTGTCTTGTGGGGGAAAAGGCACACGGACAATGGTGGTCCTTTGGGGGACCGTGTCGTCCTTTGGGAATGCGTTATGTAAATCAGACTGCAGTCATCGCCGTCGTCGTTTGTTTCTTTCGTCCTCTTTCATCGCTGATAAACGGTGTGGAACGTAATGAGAATGTGCAGTGGACAATGGTGACGTGTTTCTGCGACGACGGGTTGGCGGCTCTAAGGGGGAGAGAGAATGTTAATTAGCCAGGTGTAGTGGTGGTGTACCTTTGTAATTGCTTTCGTGAGGTCGGTGTCGCAGTTGGTAAGCATTGCGTGAGGTCACGTACGGAGGTGAGTGACCTCGAGTTAATTGATTTGATGTGAAGGCGGGCGGATGAAATCAATGGAAGGCTCTCGAACGGAAGAGCAAATAATTAATTAGTGGAGAAGTTGTGCAAACAGGAACAAAGTGGCAAGCCATGTGGACCATAATGGGCTCTCGTAAGGATGTTTTAGGGGGTTGAGGTTGCAGTCTATAGAGTTCATTGAATTTCTTATGCGAGTGGGTAGAGCTTTGGGGAAGGTTGCATTGCCAGTTCATTGCCGGATGTCGTAGAGCCTTTGAGTTGAAAATTTTAGATTTATAATCGTTTTTTCTCAGTTGTCTAAATAGTTTTGTTTGTTATCACTAAATATCACTTATGTATTAAATAAAAATACAATACAATACAATACAAACTATAAAGGAATTCTTACAAGTCTGGAAGGGATTCTAAAAGAAACAAAATTAAAAAAATCAACGACGAAACCCTACGAACAAAATGGCAGCCAATAAACAAAACGGCAGCCATTAAAAAAGATAAAGAGTGCTGTCACTTTTATTGAATACATCACATAAAACAAATGTTACCACTTTTCGCGTTAAAAAAAAAGGAAATAATTTTTTTAGTAAAAATCCTAAATTGGTTTTTGCCAAATTCTTGTAGCATTTTATTATTTTATTCACAGCCTTAATAATAGTCCTTCCAGTTGCGTTGAAAGCTTCTACAGCTTCTGTAAATGTACAATGAAATGTCTTAAATATACAGATATGGACATTTGTAATATTTCTATAATTCAGTTACATCTTCAAGTCTTAGATCCTTCTGGGCTCAAAACTTGCAGCCCAAATTGTTTGAAATTTTGGAATTTCTTTGGTTACACAAATCGCCTTCGTATTTGATTGAAGCATTGATATTCTCTAAATGTCTATGGTTCAAATTTGTGAATTGCTTTTAAATATTGTTGCACAGAAAATTTCGTTTGACAGCGTGCAAAATGTAATTGAATTCACAGAATCTGAAAAATTTAAATTTTAGACATTTTAGGTAAAATGAAGAATCTTTTACGCTTGGACTCGCTAGAATTTGAGATTTAAAAACATTTTAATTTAAAAAATTAAAAATTTTTTAGATTGAAAAGTTAAAAACTCTTTACAATTGAGTCCAAATTTTAGTACAGCTGTTTTCCTGTGGCCGAAATTTAAGCAGTGCTTTAAAGTTGTGTTGAATGATAAATTTAGTTTGATTCGTTGTAGAATATTGCCTTGCATTAAAAGAAGGCGACGAAGTTTCTTTATTTAGACATTTTGAGGGGCCTAAATTCTAGTACGTTCGTTTGTTAAAAAATTGGTTCATTCACCAAAATGTTTATTTAGCGTTTTATTACGGAGCCTAAATTTAGGTACATTTTTTTTTCCAAAAAATGGTTCATTCGCCGGAATGTTTATTCGCAACTTTCGCTTGATGTGAATAATTTTTATTCCGATAGCTTGAACTGCGTTGACTTAACAATAAGAAGAAGAAAAGGTGACGCGTTTCAGTAATTCGATCTCCTTATAAACACTTATCTAATAAATTCCAAATTAGCCGTGTGGATACCTTCCGATCAACCGCGCTTTCCTCTCGCATCGACAGCTCTCCATCACTCCATGAACACACCCCACGCCCACAACCACGGCCGCCATCGAAAATCGATTGATTACCCGCATCACCGCACCAAAAGTCAGCCATTAACTAACCTCCGCTTGACACATTGTGTCACACTGATCGGATTCCCTTCAGCTTTTGGGGAAAATTTACGGGATTTGCCACATCCCCACCGACACAAAAAAAAAAGATGCGATACAAAATTAGCATATCCCTCTGCTGTCTTTTGGAAAAAATTAAAGGTGCCATCCATTCCCTAAACCGCAGCCATATTGAAAGCGCTGCGGAAGAGCATAATAAATTTTCCATCCGGTTCATTTTCCGGTTGGCTTAGTCTATTCCCTCGGCGAGTACATGCATCCCCACCCCATGGGTGCGTGTGCGTGTGTTTGCACGTGGGCTAAACATTAATTAGACAGGCCGCACGAAATAGCAGCGGTACCGAGCGCACTGGGCAATAAAAAGGATAAATAGGTTTTTTGGCCTAATGACGTCGGCCATAATTCATTTAGCTGAATGCGCTGCTTTTGATTTACGCCCCCTGGTGGCTGCGGTCATAAATAATCGATGTGAATTAGTTTTTAGTTAACGGGATCTAGTCGGCGGTGGTGGTGAGCCAGAAATTCGCAGTTAAGTAAATGCCAGTGGTTTTGTTTGTGGTGGGCAATAAAAAGCTGGATTACCGCAGGACACACAACGGGGGCCGTAACTCTTTAAAAGGATTGGGTTTTTTTTTTGTTTTGCTGCAGCAACCTCTGATCTATGGCAGTCCAGTGGCGATTTATTGCTCAGGCCACTGTATTATCATACAAATAAGCCGATTGCAACTTCTTAAGCAAATGTCCGTCCAAAGCAATCAATTTCACTCGCTGATTTAATGATGTGCCTCGGTAGATTGAAAATGTAATTCCTTACCCGAAAAACGTCAAGTCAAGCGAGCACAAATCGGGGCGTAGGAAAATTTATGACGGGCCTCCGCATCTAATCTTTGACCAGGTCGGACGAGCGACGACTGGCCAGCACAGAACAACCGTGACGGTGGGCAGGTTTCGCAAACAGTTATTAATAGTCCGTTCAATCTGAAATCGATTTAAGTCAAAACCTGCTCGCGTTGTGTATCCCGTGGATACACAGTGGGGCTGCTACTTAAAATTCTGCTCAGCGAGCGGCAAGCGCGGCAAGCGGGCGATGTAAATTTCGTCCGCTCCGATAGCCTCACGTGATGGGCGGTGGGAATGCACACGGTAGGAAAGTACAAATCGGAAAATCGTCATGGTACAAGTGATACAATTTTTTCCAGGAACATGTCCCACAAGAAGCTGACTAAGAGGTTCTCCATTCGACGTTACTCTGCTCGCGTTCTTGTTGGCGTTCTGCTTCTGGTTGTTTTGTTTTTTTTATCTCTCGTCCGTGTGTGGTGGTTGTGTATCTCGTTGAACATGAAAGGAACGAGAGTTGTGGAATAAATATGTGGGTTGCATGACATTCATGACAAAGCGGGAGAGGTCGCCTTTGGTTACTTGGACCTCTTTGTGTGTAACACGGGCAAAAAAAAAAAACAAAAAAAAAAAGAAAGAATCTAAACGAAACGAAGAAAAATGATTTGCATGTTTGGTGCTGGGCTGAAATTGCGTGAGAGTAATCGTTGAGGCTCCCGCATGTCATCGCTTCGGTGGGCTGGTGACCAGCGCCACCGTCAGTGGCGTGGTTATTGTTCCGAGACAATTATGCAATTAAAAATCTGAGAAGTGGTAGGGTGGGCTAATAAGTTGGGCGGCTGAGACCCTAAGACTAAGGTGGCTTTCCTGGGAAAAGGTCAATGATCAGTGGGCTCGTGGTGGGTGGTGGACGAGGGAATTTCTTTTTGGACGATAAAAAGTTGTGACAGGTCTGTTTGAACGAGAAACTGGGCAATTATTTTTAGTTCCGTGATTGTTTTTCTTGTAGAAAGGAGGCTTTAGGAGCGGACTTGAATGAATGAATTTAGCAAGTCGTGAAAAATTGACATTTCGGTAAATTCTTTGGAACATAAATCAACTCTTTTAACAAATAGTGTAACTTCTGTAATTCGATCTTTTGCTAGTCGAACTTTTCTGAAAGTCAATCATTGGAAAATGATTGTAAATAAAAATTTGAAAGTTTGAAAAAAACGATCCACTCAAACTCTGTTCCAATTGGGCCTGTCATGCGCCTGCAACAACTCCTTCGTGGAATAAAAGTCTCGTTGAAAACCACCGCCCTTTTTCCCCAGATCCATGTTCTCATTTTCCGCCTCTCGGATCAAATTACGACCCAGTCAAATTTCACAACGCCCAAGTGCCCTCGCAAACTCCAAACTCGGAGAGAAAGTCCACCGCTTTCAGAATTTTTCCAACTCACCCGCCCTGGGTGAGGAACAGAGCCGACCTACGAAGTGCTTTTGCCAAGTCATTAACCAAATTGCCTTCGATGTAGGACAAGACCAGAACAGCTCGTGCCACCCATAAAACAGACACAAAACAGCAACATGCAACTCCCCAAAAGACATAAAGCCACATCACGTTTCTGGAAACGGATCAAATGATCATCTACCTGCGCACTCCTCCGCCTTTCACGGAGAAAACTGGTGCAATATCGGAGTTGGACCGGAGCAGTAGCTCACGTAAACGATCTGCGGCGGTGGCGGCGGCCAGATGCATCTCGTGTTGTTTGCTGTGTCTTGTCAGTCGCACCCACTCGCAGTTGTTGCAATTGTCTCCTGCAACCGGCCTCCAATTACTCTCTTAGTCGCTGCCGGATTCAAGGCGCATTCCTTAATCTGGCGCAATTATTGCAGCTCACAAGGCAAACGAACGCCGAACGGTGGCAGGAAGTGTTCGTGTGCAGGTCGCCGATCCACTCGCCGGCGATGTCTTAGAGGAGTGGTCGGCACGAGTTCTAAATCATTGGAGTCCCTTCGACTTGGCCAGAGTCGTCGAAGTCGTCGAAGTCGTCGAAGCCGCGTCGATGGCAAACACGTCTCTCGAGACGAATCGCTTCGTTCCAATTCGATGAACACATTTGGCACGGTTAGCCGTGGCAGTCGCCGGCGTGTTAGCCGGCGTGTTGCATGCCTCTCGGTGATCTCTGAGTCTTGGCTTTTCCTGGATCAAGCTGGTGGCCCCTTTCACGTTCGCTCGCTCACTCGGATGCGTGCCGGAGCCCGGGAATCGAATCGACAACCGAGAGCCGAAAACCTATCCGGGTGGAAAGTGGCAGCGGCTCTATGATTTATGGCCGGTTGAGAGCCCCGGCGCGGGGCCTCCCCGTCGTCGATGGATAAATTTTCAATCACGCTTTTGTTCGGCTCGGGTGCAGCTGCAGCAGCTGTTGACTCTGGCCGAGGACCGGGCTCCAGCGGGGGGGCCAACTTAAATTTAATTACTGCAAATGTTTTTCTTTCGGAGTTTGTGTTTGGCAGCGGATGGAAAACCTCAAAGTTTGACTGTGGTCCATCGGGTGGCTTGGATTAGACACAAATTACGTGAGTGTGCACCCACTGGGCACATGTTCGCGCAATCCGGTTTGATGGTCGATTGCATCCACCAGATACTCTCTGGTGCTGTTCCTTCCGGCAGCAGGTTGGCACACAACACAAATCGATGGGGCAGTGACCACATGCGTGTGGCTGCGGCGAACGTCCATTCCCAAGACAATAAAAGCCAACGATGCGTCGTGGTCGGTGGATGGTGGATGGTGGACGGTTGATTTGCATTTTATTTTGATTTTTGAGGAAATTCATTCGTTCGTCGAGTGAGCGTGAGAATTTTCGGGGAGCGTCGCTCGCTTGGAACAATCTGTGACCGTGATCTGGGCGGGAAGATGTTCTACTTTTAAATGCGACGAGGTGATCTAGATCTTTTGGGGGAGATAAGTGTAATTTGTTTGGGTCACTGCGCGGGGACGACAATTGCTGAGACTTGTCTGGTTGCTGGTGCGGAAGGGCGCATCGCTTCACGGGAACTGATTTAGCGTGGGGCTTTTTTTTTTATGGGAAATGGGCTTAGGGAGGTGCAAGGGACATCTAATTAAGTCAGTCAGTCAGAATTTTCATGAACTTTTTGCCCTATGAGAGAATTTCATTCAGAGTTTTTGTGGTTTGTGGGGAAAAATGTGACTTAGGGTTTAAGTCTTTGCTATTTTCTTCTTTATTTTGGTCTTTGAAGGATGAAGGGTTTCATAAGACGTCTCAGTTCCTTACGAAAAGTTATAAAATTCAAAAAATCTTACCGAACTTCTTCTTTTCTTAGTCAAATTCGGTTGCAAAAGACAGAGGTTTGAGTCTTCACTTTCGTAGCATTAATTCGCTTTCGCAAAAGGCAGCAGATTTCAACTAAAATTTAGTTTTCTTCCATTTTTCGTACAAAATTTTAAAATTCTTTGTGATTTTGGGTGTTAATGATTCGGTTCAATTCGTTTTTATGGTTCAATGGTTTGAGTCTTTACTCTTGCAGCTGTGTTTCTGCTGTTTTTTTGAATTAGCTGGAATCTATTTAAATGTAGACTCTTTTTAAGTAATTTATGTATGATGGCCACAGTCAAGTAAAAGAATCCTCATTTCTAGGTCCACACAGCTTCGATTCGTTCCACTTTCTCCGTCGCCCAATCAATACATGGTCCTCCACTAAGTGTCAATTAATGAATTTCAAAAATGACTTCATTCCCACCAAAATGACAGCCCACGAAGCCCAACACGACATCACAATCTCCCCACCAAGTGACAGATCACAGAAAAAAAGACAACAACATGATCTGTCAAAACAAAAAAGGGCATTACCATGTTTATAAATTTTAATTGGCTTCTTAAACTTTTACCTAAAACAACCGCTGACAAAACAATTCATTGACATCTGTCAACTGTCAAGATGACAGTTTCCAAGAAAAAAGAAAAAAAAAATACATTCCACAGAATCGAATAATTCTAATGAATTTTTCTTTGTTCGAGGCAAAAAAGCCCACGGTCATGTCTTAGTCTAGCCTCCCACTTGGCTAAGTACACCTTCGCATTTTGCTAATTTCTCAACGCCTCTCGAAGCTCTATTCTTGGTCATCAAACTTTTGTTCCATCGAATAACTAACATGTGTTTAACTGCAAGAGCACTCACAGTCTTGACTCGTTGAATTATTCATGACGTCGACAGGCGAGTGGTTTGGCATGTTCTTTACGTTTAATGGCACGTGCCTATTTTAAATACCGCCAGGAGGGGATATTTCTCTTTATTGCTTTTTAGTACTCGTATTGAATTTTAGTTTTTTATTGGATTTATTTTTGTTTTGCAAAAAGAGAAGAGGAGTAATGAAAATCGAAAGGAAGTGAATGTTGTTGTGATTTGTGCTGCGCGAATTTTAAGTGTTGGCGTGGGTTGTGTGGCGCTATAAATGCAGTTTTGCAGCTTGTGGCTGTGGTTAATGAGTGGTTTTTTTATGATTCGATGGGCTTATTTGATGTGTGAGTCATGCAAACGGGTGCATGTAGGCTTTTGAAAGGAAATGGTGATCGTGTTCATTTGATTGTTGCTGGCTACAAAGCGACAATTAGTTAACTATGGACTTTTAGTTTTTAAATTTCACAAAAATTGCGCTCAATTCTTAACTAAGACTTCATTCCATCTGCTGAGTCTCTTGGTCTATGATTTCAGGCACTTAAACTGGTACTACAAAGCGACAAAGTGCATCTTTCTTTGAAAATGGCCTGGCTACAAGACTACCAATTTTTTTTTTGTTCTTCAATTCTTCTACCTAAATCATTTAGGAGATGATGATCTCCTTCTCCTTCTACCTACATCATTTAGGAGATGATTTCGACCATTAGTCGGTCTTGACGAATGTAGTTCGTCGTGTAGCTTTGTAGCCAGTGGCTGTATCCTCTTAATTCAAACTGTTCTCTTTAGGTTCCATTCACTCCATCCTTTTAAAACTATTTTTATTTGTACAGAGAAGAGTTTTCACCTAAAAAAAAAAACTTTGTCTGTCTAGAGGCAACAAAGCTGATGCTACAAGGCGACAAACAGCGTCTTCTCTTGAAAAGTGCCCATTGGATCACCAGTTTACCAGTCTTGAGTATTACTATCTACATTACTTAGTAGATGTATTTTGGTCCAAGTGCCGGTCTTTGCGAATGTCGTTTGTCGTGTCGCTTTGTAGCCAAAGGCCGTAGGCGCTTCTTTTAAGCAGCTTTTGAAATTTCATACACTCATTCGTATTAAAATCATTTTGAACTGTTCAAAAAAGGGTTGTTATCTATAAAAATACACAAATCAAAAAGCACTCTTACGATGTAGTATAAGGATAGCTACAAAGCAACAAACTGAATCTCCCTTCGTAGTC
The DNA here is from genome assembly GCA_905187475.1 of Syritta pipiens. Lineage (NCBI taxonomy): Eukaryota > Metazoa > Arthropoda > Insecta > Diptera > Syrphidae > Syritta > Syritta pipiens. The sequence goes on along the minus strand of LR994574.1, from coordinate 6,262,672 downwards.
AACATTGAGCTCACTCTTCGTTGCATTTTTTGCCATCCCTCGTGTTTGTCTTCTTTTTTTCTTAAAATCTTATCAAACCACTGTGCTATTCCATTTGTAGCTCCCCCTGTCGCGTTGTAGCTTGCAACATTTTGAATATCTTCCAATTCAATCCCACCCGTTGAGTCGCAAACAACTTTTCCGCACCAAAGAATTGAGTTACAAAATCCTATTACGAAAAAACGAACCCAATCGCTGCAAAGAAAGGAAAATTATTTCAAGATCCCTTGCAGCCTTTGTCCCCCCATCTCAGGATCCCCTTTCCTCGCCCGCTCACCTTATTTGCAATCGGAAACTAGCGATAAAAAAACCTAATTAGCATCGCACCTTTCTTTATGACCTGCTCCCGGGGTGCACTGAAATCGCCTGGACTGCAAATGTATTCAATTTCCCCCCACCCCGTCCACAATCTCTCTGTCACACAGCTCGTTGTAGCTTTCGTTTACGTTCATCTGTTTCTTTTTTGCTTTTATTTTGTTCTCTCCTTTTTTCTTTCCTCCTCGATAGTGCTTTAATCCTTAATTACATCTGCAACACACGGGCAAAAACAATTTTACATCGCCCCTATTCCCTGAGCTCCCTGAGTCGTCTGAGTCGTTAACTGCCCGGTTGTCCGGGAGTGGTGGACTACTTTTTGAAAGAGAGGAATTTTCGTTACCATTTTTCTGTTTTTTTTTTTTTTTCCTTGGAACTTCAGCGGATGGCGGGGGTGTTCAGTTCAGAATGTAACCAGCTACTTTGTATCAGATTACACCAATTGAAATGTTTCAACAACGTAGCGGTATGGCACCGCCAATCCTGCCGATGCCTCACTGTTTGCCCGGCCATCTCTGGACGGAGGAGCCACTGCGCCATTGCACTTCATTTACTCGCTTAATTGTTGCACTCTGTGCAGCGTGGAGTGAGGCGATTTTGTGGATTTTGTTTTGGTGTTCTTTTCGTTTGGAAATTGTTTTTGTTTTTTTGTTTCTCGGATTTCTTTTGTGCACAGGGATGTGCAAGTCGAGAAGATGCGGCGTGGCGGTGGCGTGTGGAATGTGGTCGCATTCGTGTGACATGGGGACATTGTTAAATGTTGACTTATGGTAGGCATCGATGTACAGGAAGAGTCTTGCAGTTGGGATCGGGATGTTGTGTGTTGAGAGGTTGTTATCCTGGGATTTGCATTCGAGTGGACATGGACAGGCGACTGGGAGAATGAAAATTAATGAAATTAAAGTTCGGCGGGATGTCGCTTTGGATAACTTTTGAGCGTAGAGATAAAGGTCGTGGAGAATGATTTTTGGATTAGTGTTTTGCATCATTTACAGGAGTCGTCATTTGCAATACGTTGGGCGCCCGTTAAGGGTCTAGCGTTTTTCACAGGCGTTTTAGTCATTATTTTTAAGTTTTAGACAGAAGTCTGATGCAGTTTGTTTTAGATTTGCTTTTAATATGACAGGGTTGGCATATTTTGGGCTTCGTTAAGCCACAGCTCGCCATTCTTGAGTAAAAGTCAGCGGTTTGTAGGCTTCTTTGTATTTAATCAAGTGATGGTATGTATTTTTGAACTATTCATAACTCAATCTAAAAACGCAACACAGTATGGAGTGAAAATGGAATACTTTAGTTTCGCCGAGTTTCGTTAAGTTCCTGGAATGGTTCAAAAAAAAGAACTCTTGAACCAGTATGCAGCATTCTAGATGCTAGATGCTAGCAGCGATGTCCTTAATTACACTCCAGAGTTGACAGAGGGAAATGTCGGCCATCACTGAGCCACTTGTACTGCGACTTTCTATTGCAACCCCTTCTTTGATCTAAGACTTAGGTTTTAGAAAGGCAGCCTTCCTAAATTTGAACTTTCCAGTGCTAGAGTCCAGCGTGTTGTTGGACCAGAATGCAGATTTAAAATTCACTAACATTAGGTTTTTGAATGCAACACTCTAGAGCGAGTTTTTTTGACTTTCGTTAAGCTTCGTTAACTTCTAAAATTTTAAAATGTTTTAAGACTTTTGGTTTACACCAGCGATGGCTTCGAGTTGATTGATTGACTGATGAAAACAGGCAGTGTTACTGAGCCATTTGTACTACGATCTCAAAGCTCTATTGTACCCCTCTCTTTGATCTAGCGGTTGAGTACCTCTTTTCTAAATTTGAATTTTCCAGAGATAGTTTCCAGCATTCTGTTGGACCAGAAAATAGGCTTAAAATTCACCAATGCAACACTCTAGAGCGAGTTTCGTTAGGTTTCGTTAAGCTTCGTTAAGTTGCTACAATGGCTTATTTGAAGCCCACTAGCATCATTAGTAAACTTTTACAGTATTTCGTAAATTTTACTTAGCACCAGCGGTGTCTCTAATTGCAGAATTGCAGATTTTGTATTCAAAATGTTGCTAAGCTTTATTGCACCGTTAAATATAGTAACCTGGAATTCAAGTCTGAGGCATTCAAGTTTTGAAAAATATTTTCGTGGATAGTCCATTGACGTTCGGTCAGAGAGTATCGAATTTTCTAAAAAAAAAGGCCTTGACGCATCGCAAAACTTCACACAAAGATCACCAAAAGTCGTGTCATGACTAAAAAAAACTTGCGATCAACTCCATTTTCATCATCCCATGGATCACCACAAGGTTCCAGTCGCGACCTCTTTTCCGCTACGGTGTTGAAACTTCACAACAACTCTGATGAAACACGACCGAACCGAACGGTAACCACTTCATTGTTGTGCTACAAATAAAAAACACAACCTCTCACCAAACGACAAACGACCATTCATCAGCTCCCAGCAGCTGACTTATCTCCAACATCGCACACAGCTACTGCACTATTCCAAGATCCGTATCCGCATCCGTATCTTGCCGACTCATCCGACAATCGTCTATCAACAGGCCACCTCTGTTCCTGGAAGATTCAAATCCTCAAACCGACTGACTGCTGGCCCTCTTTTAATCGCATTTTCATGAACCATTCGCTCGGCAACATTGATATTCTTCCCCCCTCGGTTCGAGATACATGCACCTCATAAAACGCATTTAGATCCATCTGCTCAGATGTTAATCCACTGGGGCGAGCTGCAGAGGAGCCCTCACCGAGGGTCACGTTAATGCGGTACCTTGTGTTCGCTTTGACTCTGCAACACAAGATTCATATCACTGCCACCGGTCCATTATGAGCTACGACAAAGAATCTAAACATGCGCTCGGCTGTTGCAGTTGTGTCGCTCCGCTTGGTTTCATTTCGTTGGTCGTTGGTCGTTGGTCGTTGGTGTGTTGTTATTGAGAAATTGTCACGGAGGATTATGACCAAGACGAGGGGAATTACAGACACGGCAAAGTGTGTGATTCCTACAGACGGAGGTGGGTGGCACTGACCCGTACGGGGTGTTTACTGAAGGGATTTTTTTTTTCTCTGTTTATCTCGAACGTTTTAAGACTTTTTTCTTAGTTTTCCCCGAGGACCAGGAACGTGCTTTTGCATATGGCTCCGGCCCATTCGTTCCGGTGATGGTGCAATGCTGAAATTGCTTTTCTACTTCTTCACCTGAATGCATCGGTGGCATATTTCTGCTCCAGAAATTCCCTCCTTTTTTTTTTTTTTGCGGGACGGCGGACGGACGGTCGGTGTGGTGACAGACGGAATGTGATATTAGTCTGTGTGAATGGTTGGATGGTTGGATGGGGTTATGACTTGGAATTCGGTTCGGTTTATGGGGCGAGATTGAGGTGGTCAAGGCGCACAGACGTAGGCGCTTGGTGGTGTCATTAAGGTGTCGACGTTTGGGTGCATTGGCACGTTTCTAAGGCGAGCATGACGGGTCATAAATGGAGTTACGATGCTCGGTGGGACTTAGGAGATGGTGGTGGTAGGGTTTGACTTGGCAGGCGGTGTTTTTCAAACGATTTGAAGGCAGTGGCGTGTCTGGTGGTGGGCTCAACCAACAGAATTCACTTAGCCGCTGTGGTTTTGTGGCGGAATTAGTGACGATGTCATAATCGTCAGTTGAGTGGTGAGGGTTTTGTTGGGTTTTAGCGCAGTTTTCAGATTGGAAACTGTGAAGTTTTTGTGGTGACATTTTTAAACAGATTTTTTTTTTCATGGTGTCTTAGAAAAAACCTCAACTCCGTGGCATCTTGAGTCTTAGGGGCGGCACACAGAAGCGATTTCTAGATGCCCGGTCAACTTCGCGGCATCGAAAGTCTTAGGCGCGGTGCACAGAAGCGATTCTTAGACGTCCGGTCAACTTCGCGGCATCGAAAGTCTTAGGCGCGGTGCACAGAAGCGATTTTTAGACGCCCGGTCAACTTCGTGGCATTGAAAGTCGTAGGGGCGGTACACAGAGGCGATTCTTAGACGCCCGGTCAACTTCGTGGCATTGAAAGTCGTAGGGGCGGTACACAGAAGCGATTTCTAGATGCCCGGTCAACTTCGCGGCATCGAAAGTCTTAAGCGCGGCACACAGAAGCGATTCTTAGACGCCCGGTAAACTTCGCGGCATTGAAAGTCTTAAGCGCGGCACACAGAAGCGATTCTTAGACGCCCGGTCAACTTCGCGGCATCGAAAGTCTTAAGCGCGGCACACAGAAGCGATTCTTAGACGCCCGGTCAACTTCGCGGCATCGAAAGTCTTAGGCGGTGCATAGAAGCGATTTTTTGACGCAACAACAACGATTTGCCGTCTTACAACACTCACAAATCAATTGGGTAGTGCACACGAGCGGACGATGCCGCTCAATTGATTTGTTAAAAGCTCGCCAGAGTCGTCTACTTTTTGCGGTATATCTCAGAGCTTGACTGTCCTATAGATCAATTTTCCTCTTACCACATTTCATGTCTAAAAACACCCCCCAACTGTCCAACACCTCGTGTCCGAATCCAATTCGATTACGTCACTTCGCTCGTCATCGAAAGTTGAACTCTTGTATGTCCTCCACACCTACACATTACCGTTAGGTAAACTGACAAAAAGGCCATCGAAACTAATTTGAAAATTTGTAATAGAAAAACTTTCTCACTTCGCCGACGATGTGATGACGGCCCGGCCAACTTTGCAATTTAACTTTACTCCACACACACACACACCCAGACGTCTAAAATTCAATCCTTTTTCTCTGTTTTCTTTTTTTTTCCAGACATGGTTCTTCACTGACACCGATGATGCATACTACCAGGAGAAGACGAGTAAGTATTGGTTTTCAATTTCATAGAATTCACCGACAAACACACACGCCAATCGGTTCATTGTCCGCCCTTCGTGGAAAGGATCTCATAGCCAAATTGAGTATCCTCTTGCAAATCCTCGAAAATCGACCCATAAATCTCCGAAAAAAAATTGAAAAAAAAAATGAAATCACTCTTCCCACCAAAAAGCGAACGGACGGAGATATTAAAATTCAAATTCTATTCCACTTCAATCAATGCAAAGCGCTGCAGTCTCCCGTCCAACGGTCGCACATAAATCTTCGATTTCTCTCTCGAAAAAAACCAAAAAAAAAAAAAAATTAAATCCTTCAAGATCCCTTTTTGCATTGAAATCGTGTGTTTTTCGCGTGTGTTTCCTCCCTTTTGTTCCAAATTGCTTTCTAGATTATGAACATGAAAAAAAAAAAAACAGAGGAGATTTGGATAAATTTCCAATTTCGTTCATCATCCATCAGGACCGCCTTCGCGACCGCCTTGTTTTGGCCACTGTCTGTCTGTCGGAGAGCGAAAGCGAAATCCAATTTCCTTCCAACTGATTAAAGTGCTGCCAAACCAGTTCGCGCCCGCGTAAAACCTCGCCATGCTTGTGCGCCTGTCCGGTCCTCAGTAGGCATGCCCGCATTTTTAATTGAACCGTGGCCCAAGGATCTGTGGCCTCTCCTGCCGTTCGGCCCACACGAAATTTGTCTCGGCGGCGGTGCAGATAGTTGCTATCAATCAGGAATTTTGACAGTTTCGAGAGTCTTGACGCGGCCCTTCGTCGGTGTGCACGACGTTCGTCGGCCTTGGACGGACGGCGGTAAACTTTTGTTTTCACTCGGACAATCTCGTGATGGACTTATGACCGACGGAACGCCGGTGATCGTATGTAAAACGATCACGTAGGAGGCTCACAATGGGTTTTCTGTCTTCGTCGAGTTCTTCACGTGTGCGTCTGCCACGGTGTCGTTCCCATGTGGGCGTATCTTGATGGCTTCGGAGCAAGCTGGTGGCATTGAATTGACATTTTGATAGGTTTCTGCGTATAAAATGGTCACTTTGGAGTTTATAGCGTTAGACAGTGGTGTGCTGCTTCTGGAAAACGTCTTTATTTACATTTTTGTTTTGTTTTTGTTTTTGTCGAGAGATACTCGAATGACTTTTTAATTTTATAGCTCGAGAAGGATTTGTTCTTTTAAATGTTTCCTTCCTCGTGAAGTGCGATGGAGTTGGGCGATAGGAACGCGTAGATATGCATCGGGGCGGGTGAATGGGCCCTTTTGGGTTTGATGGGATGACATGCTCTGATCTTTAATTCATGGGAACACGAGAAATTTTTGTTGTGTGTCGACGTCGAAACTTAAACGTTGGTCATGTCGGTGGTGGGGGGTTTGATTTTCAAAACTTTTAGTGATCGCTAATTTTGGGTGAATGACTTTCAGCGGAGACCTAAAAGTTGCACCTTGTCTCGTGTGGGTGCGAACATGGTAGCCATGAGTGGGCAGCGACACCTGGAGCTGGTTTTGTGATCTCGGATATCGCCCACGTTCCTAATCTGGTTCGATCGCGCATTAAAGCGGTTTTTTCGATTATCGATTTAGATAATCGGCCATTTGGATGGGCGGTGTGTTTGTGGTATCATAAACTGTCAGCCATATTCGGGACTTTATGTGCGATAGGAGTGGAGTTTCGGTAGCTAATTGCGTTCGGACATTTGTCGTGGAGCATGTTTCTTGATTGGAAGAGAAGATTTCAAGGCAATTTGACTGATCCTCTCGATAGATTTCTTGATTTTCATCTACATAAAGGCCTTTAGAGTCAATTTGTTAACGTTTTTCCTTTTTCTTCAAAGAATTTTTGTAAATTAACATCCTCACGATCGTGATCGTGTTTCGATTTTAATGATCGATCGATTATTTTCTCTTAAAATTCGACTGCGGTGAAAATTGTTCATTCTTTGATCTAAATTTTCAAAAATCTCGTTGCCTATTAACCAGTCTTAAGTCTGCAGACTTACAAGACTGATTTTGAACAAAATTTGTTAAAGCTGAAATTTGACAAAAAATGCTTTGACATCAGAGGTGACAATTTACATTCGAAGACATTATTTAGAGCTCCCAAAGAAAGAACAAAAGTGTGAGAAAATACGACAGAGCCTTACAAGTACCAGATGTTTTTTTTTTAATTTGCGTCAAGGTCTTGAAAGAGTTAAAAAATGGCAAACTGTATATTTAACACATTAAGAAAAATTGTTTTAACATTTACGAAATTTAAAAAATTTTTGTTACTGATTTTGAACAAAATTTGCTGTCATTCTTTCTACACATTCATTCTTTTTCGATTATAATTCTTCACATGGCAATCCTCAGGCATTAATTCCGAGCATAATCATTATTCCACATTCACTGTCGTCTTTTATCGATCATCTTTTCTTGGTAATCTCTTTCTTCGCGATGGTTTTATCAGACATTGTTCTTCAGACAAATCGAGCGTCATTTGTACCCGAAAACTCTGTCGTTTATTCTTTCTAAGTTTTTTTGACTGTCATTCATTCGACATCACTTAAGGCAAAGCTAGGAGATAATCATTACCTCACAAGTTTAATTAAAACTTCAATGCTTTTTATTTAAAATTTTACTAATTACAATTATAAGTAATCAAAATTAAAGAAAATACTTTTACATTTGGAAAGGAATATTTCCGTTCATAAATACCTACAGTTAAAGTGTTCAGATTACTTATGATTTAATTTCATTGATCATTGAATTCGTTCTCAATTGTTGTAATTGAACAATTTTCAATTAAATATTACAAGTAATTGACAAGACTAGACTATTTTATTTTTTAAGTCCACTTTTCAAGTCAACAAGCATTTAGAGTGAATGCTCTCTAAAGGCGAATAAGATGTTGACTCGTGATTTATAGCCCTCAAATCGATTTACATTTCTTTCTAGGATTTGTTGTATTTCCTTTAATTATTATAAGGGATATAGAAGAATAGTCAAGTCTTTTCAGTTACAAACTTAATTTAATTGAAAAAATAGTCAAAGGTTTTTTTTTTTTTAATTTCAATTGAACATTACAAGTAATTGAAAAGAATTATCAAGTATTTGAAATTACTAGTAATTCAATTACTTGTTATTGAAAAAAAGTTGTCAAGTGTTAATTCAATTACTTGTAATTGAAAAGAGTTGTCGAGTGTTTTCAATTACTTGTAATATTTCTTAAAAAGTTGTTTAATTACAAGTTTTTTCAATTATTCAATCTAACTGAAAATAGTTGTCAAGTGTTTTCTACTAATTGTAGTATTTAATTGAAAATTATTCAATTACAGAAATTGAGAAAAAAGTCGGTGCTCAATGAAATTGAATTATAAGTAAATTGAGTATGTATTTCATTAAAACACAAAGTCAATGAAGTTAAAATATAGTCATGTCAATTAATGACGAATTTTAAAATAAATCCTAGAGTGTAATGTAAATCGAGTTGACGGGTATAAATCACGAGACAGCATCTTGTTCGTCCTCAGAGAGTGTTCATTCTAAATGTTCGTTGACTTGAAAAGCAGATTTTGAAAAAGTTCTTACGATTTCTCCAGCTCACCATCTGTAAATGTCAAGTCACCTAATCGGGTTCTTCAGGAACGAATACCACCTTCACCCACTTCAAGTTCCGCCACCCTGATCGTCCACTAATCCGCAAACGGATTAATTTTCCCACTAAATAACAATCAAGCACCTCTTGAAGAACCATTGAAAATCCCATTTACGCATCGATTCCTCACTCAACAGAGCTCCCGTAAGCACTTCAATTTTCCACTTCATTCGAACGCAAACTTGAACACAATTCCCCCGCTTCCTGGACCACCTAGCGTCACCTCCTCACCTCACCTGTTCGCAAGAGAGCACTTCACCGTGGCCCGAAAAATTTCTCCCGCTTCATCCATGACAACACATTAGGCGTAAAATCTAATTCATTAAATATTAAGATTTTTTTCCCCTCCACCGCTTCGATGTATCTCAAAGATACAACCTACAACACTTCAACAGGTAATTTAATGAATATTAATGACTCGTCCCCCCGGTCCCGGTCCCAGTGTGTTGGCATCACTCCCGTCCTCCCAAAATGAAGTCAATTCGTAAATTTAATCACCGCTAATGGATTTATGAGTATTCGAATCCGGGAAAATTGGTCGGGGGAAAAGCTCCGACGGATTGGCGTGCAACGTCCTGCGACTGCAAGCCGACGGGTTTAATCGTGAGATTTATTTCCCTCCAGTGGTGCCAAATACTCCGTGGCACTCTTGACACCAGTCCGTTTGCATTAACGCGCTCCATAGTTTCCCATACACGCTCTGACAGTTGATCGATACTCCTTCCAGTCCATTAACGCGATGTCGATGTTGACCTGGCCAACAACCAAAAATAACAACAGCCGGGTTGTTTTACGATTTTTCGTGGAAAACTTCGTGGCAGCACCGAGTTTTAGTGTGTCTCAATTCACGGGTAATTCGGTCGTAAAATTATCAAATGGCTGAAAATTAACCAGCACTTGGTGTTTTATTGGCATCGAATGAACTGTCAGTCGGAGAGCGGTGAAGCGTCTTATCGCGGCAGTTTATCAACATCGACGTCCCAATGACGAATGGGCCAAGGTGCGTGGCCTCTTGATGAATATTCCGGTCTAGTAGCAGATTTGGGCATCCGTCTTTGAGGGGGGGAACCTTTCTAATTGGTGGCGTAGCTTTAATGAGTCGCCATCGATCATTCTCCAGTGGCGGTGCGGCTAAGAAGCCGCGGTGCGTCGTTCTTTTCGGACGATTGTTTGTTGTTCTTTTTTTATCGGTGGGAAATGTGGTGACTTTTGAAAGCTTTTGTTGTTTTTTTTTTTTCTTTGGGAGATAAATGGGAATGGAGTTGGAAAGTGGTAGCGGGGCAATGAACCAGACCACTTTGATTTTATTTGGGGGCTTTTATCGGCGGGCGACGGATTTGATGCTGCCGGTTGGTAGCAGATTTTTCGGGAGAAATTCGATCGAAGATTTGGTTTATCGGGGACTTTCTAAAAAAGCAGCTGTTTGGAGGTAAAAAAAACGACTGATAGAGGGTTTGTGGGCTATAAATTTTTTTATTAACGAGTAGAGGGAATTCGGAGAGTGGTTCAGGAACTTTACTGAGACTAGGGCTACCACCAGGGCCGTCTCTTGTTGTAAAAGACGAAGATTGAGTCTAAAACATGAGAGAAGTGGAAATAAAATGTAGGCGGACGAGGTAAAGAACACATTTAAGCCTCTGCTGCCAATTTGAATGAAATTTGTTTTAAAAAGCTCATAATTTGAGTTTCACAAAAGATCAATGGATTCGCAAAGACTGTAGCGACATCTTTGCGATCGTTGACAGTAGAATTTGAATATCAAAGTGCACCGAAGAGTGTTCAGGGTCTAATTATTCCTAAATAACAACTTTGCAACTTAAAAAACAATTTCAAAATTTTAAAAAAGATTTCAAAAAGAGATGCAGAAATGAATATCGACCTCGTTCGAAACTCAAATATAATTTTTGAGAAGCGTTTTCTTGGTAGCTTTGAACGCGTTTAAAAATTTGCTCAAAAGATGCTGCCTTCTGGGTTTACAGTGTCGCCAACTTCATTGTGATGCAAGAGCCTTCTGGCGTCGAGCTCATGAAAAAACTTGGCGGAGCGCGTTCTTCTTTGGAAACCTTTTAAAAGTCGCCGCTGTCAAATTAATGAAGCTTTGCTTCATACTCGACTCTAAAATTCATCCGAATTTATTGACTCCATTTACCTCCTTCCATGATGTCATGAAACAAATTGATTGACTCACCGTTATCGGGGTCTTTAAGATCTGTATCCCGATCTCCTTTAAAGATTTCCATCTCCCTCCGAAGGCCAACCGCCGCCGCCGACTCCAATCGATATCTTTCGACCCCAAATGGAAGTCACACATCATTCCTGTCACATGTCGGCCTCCCGTTTCGAGTCAGGGACTATCTCCCGACCAACGGTCACCTGAATCACGTTAAATATGCGAGTTAATCATTCTAAAGTCGGCATTTTGATTAATGCCCGCCATAATTAGGATCTCCTAATGAACGCAGAGAAGTCTCTGCGTCATTAGACGCGCGACGATGAGGAGGAGAGAAGCCCTTGATGCAGCTGAAGTCCCCCCAAAACACACACACACAGACATACCATCCGCGGAATGGGAGTCGGAATTTTGATTAGGACACCAGAATGTCTGATGCTCGACGAAAGCGATGGCTCTGGGTGTTGCGATGCCAATATAAATGTCGACCTTTTTGAAATATTCACGAGAGTGAAGTTGGCGGTCGTCGGTTGGATGGTTGGTTACCGAAATTCGCTTCCTTTCGCGCGGAGACACTTTTTTTTTTTTTTTTTTGTTCTGTTGCTTTTCGCCGGGCAATTTGAGAAATTTTCATCCAATTAAGGCGCTCGACGACGACGCGATGACGGTCGACAGCGGCGCGCGCGTTCTCCTTGGACCGCTTTATATGGACGATTGGGGCTTATGCTTCTTCTTTTTTTTTTTGGTTTGTCAGCGAAGGGCTCCTGAACCATCTCTCGCTGCCTTAACGAGCTGCAGAATACTTCTTAATAAACATTCTTGGGCACATATTTATTTCGTTTTCGATTTTTTTTTGTTGCAAAGGGAGCATCATGGACTGGTTTTCTTATTGTTGTTGTGTTTTCTCTTTTTTTTTTTTTTGCAGAAGGACATCTCATCAACACAAATTGCTCGATTGGACATTTTCGTAAAGCGCTTTGCTGTAAGATGTCAGCGGAGTTGGATGTGTTCCTGGAAAGTGGTAAAAAGTGAGTATACAGTTTGAATTTTTAGTTGTGGAGCGGATTCGGATTCCCTCCCCGCGAAAATATTTGTCTCTGAAAGGATTTAATTAAAATGAATTTTGTGTCGTCGGTCGGGAGAAATTGGAACGATGGAATTCGGGAATCGGTATGTGTGCGTTACGTGAAAGATTTTTGAGGATTTTTTTTCATTTTTCGGTTTGTTATGGGGCTGTAGTGGATGGAGGACCATAATTCATGTGGTCTTCGTAAAATATGGAAAAATATTCCGCAATACCGCAGGGGTTCCAATGTGGACCTGAACTTTTTTGCAATTGCCGATAAAAAATGTGCCGCGGAGTGAGAAAGCACATGTAAGCAGAGGTTTGTTCCATAAATGTTTGAGCTGCTTTTGGCATTACACAGGAAGTTAGGGAGGTTTGGGAGGTCTGGGAGGTCTACGAGCAGTTGGAGGTCCATGGGGTGTGAAATTGCTGGCAGTCGATGTAAATGAGGAAGAAGGAGAAAGTTTTGAATATTTGCCAACTGAGCGAGTCAAATTTAGTCGCATTTCTGCAATCATGTGGCTTTTACCGTGGTGTGAAGAGTTTTTCGCCATTTCTTAGCAGGCGCTCTGTCTTAGGGCGAGTCATCATTAGTAGCGTAAAAGCCCACGAAGGGCCAGAACCTAGCTTTTCGCGCCTTCACTGTGTTATGCGCGTTATAATTTTGAGACATGTGAAGGGGATCTACAGTTTAAGGGCAGTTCCGAACGTCGAATTGCGAAAACTTTCCGTGACAGAAGTACTCTAGGAGGATTGTCAGTTGTCCGCTGGAGGTGGGGCCGTGAAAAATGTTTTTTTTTTTGTATTATTTCCCCGAGCCGTATTCGAACCAAATAAAGCAATTAAACCACGGCGCCCACTCTTTTTAGGGCGAGTAGACTCTGCTTATAAGCAATTGCTTGGAATTCTAGATCTAACCCCAAAAATAAGACATGATTCTACACTCGCAAAACTCTTTTCAGCAACCAAACTAAAGTTCGACATCTCCGTAGAAAGCCATCAACATGGGACTACTGGCGCCACATACAAGATTTGAGGCTTGGCCAAAAACAAGTTTCCTTTTAAAAATACAACAAAATGAACAAAATTAAGCACCTATTTTCTATATATTATGGCTTCATAAGTAAGAGCAAAGTTCAAGAGCAGTTCAAGTGGCTGCCTCAACTGGCTTCGCAAAGTGGAACATTCTGTCACTCCAATTTTTCAGGACTTTATAAATGGTTTCGGACTGTAGCTTTGAGCTGTTTGAACTGTTCCAAAAAAGATTGGTCTTTCTGGTATGGTTCTCCATACAAAAAAAAAGCCAAAAAGAGGTCAAATTGAAGCTCCGAAGCGGCCAATTGACATCGCCAAGATGGCCGATATCCCGATTTCAAAAGAGCGCTGTTTGCAATACACAGAATTCGCTTTGAAAAATAAGTTTTCAAGTAAAACGACTCAATTCGTTCCTCGGAGGTATGATACTTACTTTCTGTCATGATTTCGAGTGGGAAAACAGCTGAAAGTGTCAACAAAATCCTCTGATTTAATAAAAAACCACTAGGTGGCCCAGTCTTTAAAATAAAATAAATAGTCGGCGTAAGTTCTTCGCGGTCCAGCTGAAAGTCCTTGCAGCCAGGGCTCTACATAGCTTGTAGCTTGTATTCTTAATTACCTGTTAATAAATAGTAAATAAAAAAAATAGGTAGACCCATGATGAGATGGTTGGATCAAGTCCAAAAGCTCGCCTGGTTACGCTTGGGCATACCCGCCGAGGAGTTAGAGTCAGCGGCGGAGGATCGGGATGCCTGGAGATCTCTTTTGCGTGCACTGCCCCCGCAACCGCTTTAGTGGAACATGCGGGCTAAGAAAATGATGATGATGATAAAAAAAATAAAACTGAACAAGAAAGTATTTAAAACAGAAAACTCGGCCAAAAGGACTCAACAGTTGGCCCACATAATCATTAAGTCTTTAAAATTTATAATTCGTCCATCAAATTTAAGCCTCAGTAAGCAGAAAAAAACACTAAATAACCTTCAGTTTGCTTCATCACCAACCTCGCCGTCAAAAAACGACATCACCTCTGAACTTAACTCGACAAAAAAAAAATCCTTCACTTTAACAGCCCTGCCTTCCGCAATAAACCTCACTTCCACTTAAACCAAAAAAAAGAAGAACCCAAACTACCGATTTTCTCTCACCAATTGCACATGTGTCCAATAAAAACCCTATCAATGGTCATTAACAGCAATCAGCCGACCTAAAGCCCACTTCCTCATCCACTTAATCACGGCCCTGTGCGAATCCCATTGTCTCCATCTGCGCGACCAAATAAAAAGTCAACCAGAGTAGCACTAATAAAAACCGACTGCCTTTAATTACAAACGTAATTACGTCTTCGAGTGTCTTTGAGCTTTGAGACACTGGCTTCGTTTTAATGAAACCGGCGCAAGCACAAAAAAAAAAAGAAGAAAGAGAAACGTGTCCTCCACATCTTGTCGAACGAGGAGTATGTTCCCAATTTCTGGGAAAAAATTGACCAAAAATGTAGCCTCATCCATCCGAACGAGACCGCGACGATGTCACGACGACAAACCGCTTCCGCGACACAGACGTCTGTGTCCAGACGTGGACTGACCACAAACGAACTCCTCCATTGCGACGACACACAGCCAAAGGTCACCACCGGAACATGGAACGCTCCACGGGGTTCACACGACTACCGGGCAGATGTACTAATTTTGCCCAAAATCGTTTTCCATCTGTCCAGTGGTGTCCCTCGTTTCCTCGGCCATCTTTGCCGGAGAGTTGCAGCCTCTGCGATCTGATGGATGACATGTAATCGCTTTCGCATTTGCTTTTTGCAAGATACAATTTAGATTTCGTTTTTTTTTTTTTGTTTTGCGTATCCAAATGAGATTCTCATCTGAAGTGTTCTAGATTCTTTTCGTTTCTTGTTTACATGTGTCTCGGTGGCAGTTCGCAGTTGCCGGTCTCGGTCTCAGGTGAGTGGCGGTGTATCTACGACGTGTATCTGCGGTGCGGTGTGTAAGAAATTTGTAACTGCATTTGAAGCATGAATAATTGCGACTGTGGGAACATGTTATGAGGAGCTCCGGGAGAAGCACAAAAAAAAAAAAATAAAAACCACCACACCACCAGTAAAGAAAGCAGCACGAACTGGAAGAGTAATTAACTCCAGGTTGACTTGGTGCGGTCGCTTGTTGCTCCATTCGTTTGTGCCGCTGATGGACTTTCTGTCGGCGACGACACCCGACAACGACAACAACGACAACTAAGTTACAAACTCTGCAATCATAGCGGAGAGATATTATTACGTGCGGTTTATGAACTATTTGCGGAGTTTATGTGCGGTATCTGGAGAGGAGAATGTGCATCCATATTTATGAGGTTCAACATGTACTCGTCGAGTGGTGGAAAACGCTTTGATTGGTATTTGACGGATATTGCTTGGTATGGTTGCGAGATAGATATAAACTAGTTTTTGCTGTTTGATTGCACTGGCAGTGGTGCCGGTGCTGGTGCTGGAACTGGCACTGGGCTGGCATGGCAGTGAACAGGACAAGAAGTGAGTTCAACAATTTTTGTTACGCATTTCCGTGGTTTGATGGGAGACGCGAGATAGATACAAGTACGAGTATCTACATGCCAAGTGAAATGGTTTCAGTTTGAATCGTTTTTAGTTTTTTTTTTTTTTTATTTATTTTTGGTTGTTCGTTTTGTGTGCAAGTTTGTTGGTAAGATCGGGTCGGATGGCCGGTTAGATGGTTGGTAGTCAACGGGAGTTTAATGGGGAGGCATGCGGAACTTTAAAAAAGTTTTACAAGAAACCGAAGCAATTTAATTTGTTCGCATGCAGACCGCGAGTGAAGTTTGTTGCAATCAGAAAACCAGATTCGGGAGCATTTCGGGATTCTTTGAGTGGTTGGAGGGGACTGTGAATGGGATTTTCCATCAGAAAATAACCGGATGGACGTGTTTCAAAGGGCTTAGAAATGAGACTATATTTTTTTTTTCGTTAGAATAGGACATGTATCGTTTGTGGCTGTACAAATATCGACCATCGACCTCAGAGCAATTGAGATATCGAACGGTTTGATATTTTTTTTTACACTGAAATGCAATCGATGGTTTCCCTGTAAAAAGTCATCGCCCTTCCAAACAGAATCAAGTGTTTTAAGGACCTAAAATCGGCGGGTAGTCGTTAACTCTAAGCTCAAAATCAACCAATTCATCGGATTCATTCAAGATTCTTAAGTTGGCTTTTATTCGAAATCAAAAGGATTCAATTTTTCGTATTTTCAAGCTTTGTTTAACCTTTCAGAGGTTCGACCAGCTTCTATGGACTTCCTGCAATGGTTAAGAGCCCTGTTGAGCCTTCTTTGTGAGTTTTTCTTTCTGATTTCTTGTATCAGTATTGCCAAATTGTCATGTTGGTCGAGTCCAGACCGGCGAAAGAACAC